>CM033470.1:86263375-86863375 GCA_019447015.1 Hymenochirus boettgeri | reverse complement strand
GTGTTTGTATGTCCAAGATAAAACTTAACAAATGGCTGGGACAATTTTGGTAAATGGGAGATTCATGCAATACGCATTAAAGGGCAGTTGATGCGATACACGCGTATAGGGAGAGTTGATGCGCTGCACGCTAAAGGGGAGTTGATGCCATACACGCTAAAGGGGAAATTGATGTGATAGGCACTAAAAGAGAAGTTGATGCAACACGCACTTAAGGGGAGTTTATGCCAATACACGCTTAAAGGGGGAGTTAATGTGATACGCGCTAAGGGGAAGTTGATGCGAAAACACGTAAAGGGGAAGTTGATGCGATACACGCTAAATGGGAAGTTGATGCGATACGCACTAAAGGGGGAAACTTGATGCGATACGTGCTAAAGGGGAAGTTGAGCGATCGCGCTAAGGGGAAGTGATGTGATAGGAACTAAAGGAGAAGTTTATGCGAAATGCGCTACAGGAGAAATTGATGTAATAGGTGCTAAAGGAGAAGATGATGCGATACGCGTTAAAGGAGAAGTTGATGCAATACCGGTAAAGGGAGTTGAGGCGATAGGCCACTATAGAGAAGTTGATGTTAATGTGCTAAAGGGGGAATTAATGCGATACAACATTAATAGCAACATGCGCTAAAGGGGAAGTTGGTGCGATATGCCCTAAAGAGGAAGTTGGTGCGATATGTGTTAAAGAGGAAGTTGGTGTGATACGTGTTTTTAAGGAAAGTTAGTGTGAACATGTTAAAGGGGTAGTAGATGCAATATACATCAAAGGGGAAGTTGGTGTGATACTGAATCCTCCCTTGTGTTGCCCCCCTGAATTTTACCAGATGCAAGTTTGGGTTGGATCTTTAGAAAAACAGGCAACGCTGGGGTACTTGCTAGTTAGGAATAAAGCATAAGCTGCAAGACATAAATCCAAACACAGAATTATACCCGAACAACAAGGCCACCCAACATCTATAACGGGTTAAAGAAACAGGGGCATAGGGGTGTTTGTATATTTACAAATATCTATAATCTTGGCATGCGTTGTTTTACATGTATGTGTATTGCAGTCAGTGTTAAGTCAGCCCTACAGTCCACCAGCCAGACAACTCTGTGTTAGGGCTGGGTACACACCAGCCAATATTTTCAGCGACCGATTCCCGGCACTTTCGGCGATCGGCCGAAAATATGGCTGGTTGTGGGGCAGCGGCCATGGCTGACATCGATTGTTCGTTCGGCCAAAAACAGACGTGTTGGTAAATTCGATCGATCGTGCGGTTCCCTATGGGACCAGCATGACGATCACTCGCAAATTCGCCGCGGACGAATTTGCCGCAACAACGGGACATTTGTCCCGGCCGAGCGCTTGCTGGTCGGGACAAAAAGTCCTCCATGTGTACCCAGCCTAAGTTATCAATAGAGAATCATTGCAGATACTTTCTCTAATTTAGCACTTCACATTGCTTGTAATGCGTTTGATGGGTCAGTTAAATAGAAGAGCCTTCCTCTTTCAATATTGTAATATCCTTAAAACTCCCCAAGACCCATCTGGGTGGTTATTTTAAATGTAAGTTACCATTTGGCAGGTATGGTTATCTCCAACAAGCTTTTTACATATAAGTGCTTTCAATAGCTCTATAAATGTAATGGGGAAGACAATAAAAAGAAAGTTATGTACCATGCAGGGATATTTGCCTCTCAGCATTATAAAAATGGACTCCCTCCTAAGTGGCCATCCAGTCTTCTTAATGATCCAGGAAATGCATTATGTAATCATAATACCTGCTTGCAGAAACACTTTGTATCATAAAAAAAGAGCATAATGTTCAAATTAGCAGCTACGCTGTTTATAATCACTGGCATTGTATGGAATTTTAATTTCGATGGGTAATGTGTAATGTGCAGAGCCTCTGCACAATTCTGCAAGACAATGTGCAAAATTTATAGCCGTTATGGTTTGTTGTGTTAATGGTGTTCCATATGAAAGTAATAAAGTTCCAATTAGATTTTAACCTTTTATTTTGATTGCTTACTATGTAATGAGAATTAAATAAACAGACACATGTATTTACTCACTGCCATTTTAACATAAGAAAAATAATTTGTATTATACATTATTCAATAAAATGAACATTGCATAAAAATGAATATATTATGTCCATAATGTTGAGACTACTCAATTATGCCAGATAAGTAGGCCTGGACATGTAAATTCTTTATCAAAGTCTGTGCTGTCATTGCGAGTTTAGAACCCTGCTGATCTGCTATATTTACAGTCTATCTTCCGGTAGAGTAGAAATGGCAGAACTACAACTCGAACCCAATTTGAATGGATATTTATGAGTTGTTCGAACGTAAGAAGACTTTTCAAATTAAAAATTTGAATTAAAATTTTTAAAATTATAGAATTGTGGAAAAAGACATCCATGTGTCCAAACTCACCAATGACAGCTATTTTTAGAAATGCCAGCTCCTGGGTATAAAAAGACAGCTCGACAGGTTCTTGTGATTGTGAGTGTGTTACCCTTTCCCACATTCCCTTGAATGATGATACTCTGAGGAGAAGAAGCCAAATGGTGCAGCTATGTCTAAAGAGCTAAGCTTGCCTGGCTCCTAAAACAAAGGTGACACACTGAGTGAGCCTAATCTAACAATGGTTCTGCTGCTGTGAGCATTACCCTTCACATGCTTTCTCCTATATGATACACAAACTCTGAGGGAGAGAGAAGCTAATGTGGTGTGGTGAATCCAGAGGGGACAAGCCTGCCGACTCCTCAACAATGGTGGCAAACTGCAGTGAAAGTTACTCTCTAACTCAATGGTTCTGCTGCTGTAAAGGCATTACCCTTTCACTGCGTTTCCCCAAATGATGGAAATATGATGCAAATTACAAAAAAGGGCAAAGTATAGTGCAAATACATATACTTTTAGGAAAAAACTTTTTCATGGGACCATTATGGTCTTGTCCTGACCAGCACCTGGGGTGATTCAGTTGCTCTGTAGAGATTTTAGCATGTTGGACCCATCCAACGACCAGTCAGTAGAAATTTACTGTTAGGAACATACCACGTTAGTGTGCATTCTGCAAAGAAGAAGGACCGTTACAGAACCTGAAATGTCAGCTACTAATGTCACAGTAGGAATAGCAAGAAGGGTATAAAGGAGGTAAGCAACGTGGAACGTTGCCACTGCTTGCTGGGTATGGTCTCTTGTATAAATAATGAAACACCCCTTTTAAAGAGTCAGAGACAGATTCTAGAAATATCGAATTTTTAATTTCCCGGATAATATGAATGTAGAATAAAGAAAGTAGTGGCGTGTGAGGTGAAGTCCATTGGTTTCAAATTTAGGATATTTGTACATGTTCACAGACCATTCCCAGGTCAAGAGCCATGTACAGAATGTTACCATTGCTATTTTAACATTATTTTATCCAAACTTTTTGAAATTTTTGTCCCATTTTTATTTCGGAATATTTAAATTTCTGAATTTTCGAATATCCAAAATTGGATGGGATGTTGGAAGTTGGCTACCACTCTGTAGAGGTGGCCAAACCCACAGATTCTGCTGACCCATGAAATACTGTTTGGCATTAGATGTCAATTCCACACAAAATCAGTTTCATTGATGAAATCTCAACCAAAACCCAAAAAACTATTTTGCAGAAACATTAGCACTGAAAAAAAGCAGGTTCCTTGTGCCAGCTACCTATGCATTATGCAGTAATGGTTTTGCTTAGAATTAAATAAAATGAGTAAATCCAAAGAAAAAAGCAATTTTCAACTAAATTCACAGAACTGACAGCTAAATAAAACCCAGCCGTTTTATCCACCACAAAGCACAATCTGTTGCTTTTTCAGCAATTATAATTGTGTTATGGCTCTTTTGCCATAACATTTAAACAATTTGGCATTTTAAATCAAAATATATTCTATATTGCTGGACATTAAAACACAAGTAATTTTTGGGGGACTGTAGTGTATTGGAGGTTTCAGTCTATGTGGTTTAGAGATGCCACCTCCCTACATACAGGCTTGTAGGCAAACCCTATTGTTCCTTCCCTAAAAGACAAACCCTTAAAATGAGCTTAGGACTTACCCCAGTAACACCGTTCAAATCAATACAGTAGGTCAATCAAAGGGCTTCTTATTGTTGCAAAACATTGTTATTCATGGCTTATGAGCTGGATACAGGTATTCCACCCCTCTCACAATATCGCTGGAGTCTCCCTCATTCTGGTGTGTCTCCCGCACACCAGCGGGACGCCCCCGGAATGCCCCAGGAAGCCCTAACTCCTTCTCCCACCACCCCTAGAATAATGGCCCCGTCTCTGCATGACATCACCCCCATCCCCACATGACACCATGCCCACTCACCACGCCCCCTTCTCCACCCTGCCGGAAGCTGAATGGGCAGGTGGATGTCTGTGTATACTGTAGTATATGTAGATTATCCATCAATACTTCACGCATGGACAGCTTTGTATCCTTTATGACATTTTCATGAGATGGTGATTCATTAATAAATGTTTTTACTTGACAAACATAATGTTGAGTGTAGATTATTGAAATCCAAGTCTTGTCATACACATATCCCATATCCTTATTAATAATAAGACTGGGTAGAAGCTCTGCCAGACCTAAGTTATAGTTGTAATGGAATAGTTCACTCGGAAAATGCCCGCTACTATAGTGGATTTCATCTCTTCAGAGATGAAAAAACAGGACAGAATCAAGAAAAGATCCAACTATTACATGAAGCAAACTACCTTGTGGCACTCTATCACCAATATCCCATTATAAATAAATATCTTAAGATAGGGAAAAACTATTCCTAACCTACCATAAGAAAAGAGTCTAGAGGACTGTTGGTCCAATGGTATACACTAAATTTATAAATTAACATATACATATAAAAACATTGTGGCAACGATAAAACCACAAAAAAAATGGGGCCTGAAATAAGTCTAGGTGATGGGTACAATAAATAGAGATAGATATATATATCACCTTGGTATGGAATCACTTGCAGTCTGTAAGAAGTAAACCTCTAGCCGCAACCGCTAGATAACCATGTACCGATGATTAAAGTAAGTCGTAGGTGGCGTCCATCTACTATACTTGCAAATAGTCTGGTGTGCATACAAAATATAATGGTCTCACAAAAGACGTCCGTTCCAAAATCCACTGAAGGTCCATACCCAGGAGGCACAGCAGGTGGCAAAGTCACTACATTAACAAACACCAGTCCAGCCTAAAGGCCGCACACAAAGTTTCAACAGGGATGGATTAGTCTCCTCAGTAGGAACAAACTCAAAAGATGATGATATAGTCCAGCACAAGGTGAGATGCACTTACCTTTGTCCCTGACTCGCTCAGTGGATTGAAGAATGGGAGGTAAGGCATAGCTCCTTAACCTCCCGGGCTTCAATCACACATTAAAGGAATAGTTCACTTTTCGAGTGGACTATTCCTTTAAGTTCGGTAATGGAAAACCAGTGTAGGAACATCTGTCAATGCAGAGAGCAGCCAATCTGAGGGTGAATCAGGGGGAGAACAGTTTTACTGACTACCAGAATAGCAATCAGATTATAAGTTAGAGACTAAAGATGGGAAACACACAGTACCCATCTGTCAAAGATGACATACAAAATCTGCAAGATTCGTCTGTATTCTTTGACAGATGTAGTACACCAGTCACAATCATCCTCCCTATTGAACATAGGAGAAGGTCATGGCTGCCATACTCCATACAATTGTGTGTGACTCCCTTTATTTTAGTACAGGGGGTGATCGCAGCCAAGGGAAATTTTTAGGTCAAAAAGACATTTCTGATGCCAAACTTTCGTCTGCATCGGAAACAGACGTTCTGAACGTACACACATTAGCGATATAGGGCCAATCCCTATGGCGCAGACTAAAAAAAAATGTGGGTGCATGCTAAAATGGGCACAAAATTTAAAAAATAGATTCAATTGTGTTACGATCGAAATTCCACAGAACTGCTGCCAAAATGAAACGCACCAGTTTGTTTATTTCCACTAATAATGCACAACTCGCCCTCAGTAAAGAGGTAAAATTCAAGAAGTCCACTCCAACTTGAAAGAATTGAGGCTAAGGGGTTTATTGAAACTCCCCAGGGTAAGGTATCAAAACAGCATGTACATGGCAGACAGTTAGTGTTTGACCCCCCTACCTCTATTCAGGTTTCTTTATTTTCACATAAGTGGCCTCCATGACCCCTCTCTTGAACCAGTCATGTTTCTTGCCAAGATGTTGACATTACAATCTTCAAAGGTATGTCCTTTTTCTTAAGATGCAGGTACACGGCTGAGTCCTGACATGAGGAATTGGTCTTCTGTGCTGGGCCATACGTTGGTGCAGTTGCTGTTTGGTCTCCCCCACATACAAATCAGAGCACTCTTCACTGCACTGCGTATATGATGACGCCTCTTGGTTCGGAATGTGCTGCCATGTACAATGCTGTTTTGACACCTTACCTGGGCAGTTTCGATAACACCCCCTTAGCCTCAATGCATCCCCACTTGCATTCAGAAGTTCCCTAACTATGTAAATCATTTTGGGGAGAAAATCCTCCAAATTGTACAGCAATATGAAAAGACAAAAGAAATTGCAGACTACAGAAACCACCTGCACTTTAACTCCCGATGCAGACCACAAAGTTAGTACCATGCAGCATACGTCTTGATTCCACTGGAAAATGCATCAGAGACAACAGATATGCAAAAGGCTCAAACATAGCTCCTAAACGAAAAAAGTGCGACATACAAATTTTACAGTGATGCTTTAATGCACAACATCAGTTAACTAGAACAGAACCTGGCCTCACAGCTACCTGTCGGCAGCCTTAGCCAGTACTAAACCTCCTATCTAGCCGACCACACAGAACAGAAGAGCCTAAATCCCTCAAGAAAGATTCCCGTATTACCATTCTGCCAGCAAACAAAAAATGCAGTGGTACTCAAACTCTCAGACTACTACTAAGGTTAGGTGACCACACTCCTGGCCGATAAACACACATATGAGGCTTAACAAGGGATGCCAGCCACTGCAAGAAAAGGTCATGACTTACTACAACAGCTTCCAAAGGATAAAGCCCTTGATCGATCAATGATCATTGCCTCACCCTGGTGGAGACACCATCCATTATATATGGACTTCCAAAGATACACAAGGAAGGGCCACATAAGATCTATAGTCAGCAGCATCAACTCTGTAACATACAAAGTAGCAAAATACCTAGCCAACATCTTGGTTGGAAATTCTAGCATCACATCCAGAGCTCCCAGGATTTCACTAACAAGATAAAGATGTAGTACTGTGCAGATGAAACTAAGTGTTCTATGATGTCCTATGTGCTATGATGTAAAATCTCTCCTGTATACCCACCTAGGAGGCTGTTGATATGGTGAAAAATGGCTAGACCAAGGCAAACACCTTACCAGCAGAACAGATCTTAATCCAGAAGGTGTGTTTCCTACTGGACTTGTGCCTGATACACACCATTGTATTTAATACAGGGATAAGTTCTATAACAAAAACATAGATGTGCTATGGGATCTCCAGTTCTCAACATTGTGGCAACCTTGGAGGAAGTGGAAACACAGGTGCTTAATACCTTTAAGGGCATAGCACCCAGCCACGGTTCAGATACATGGAGGACACCTGGGTTAAATCCACCAGAAGGAAGGACAAGACTTCACAGAAACACATCAATGCCGTAGACCAGAACATCAAATTCACAAAGAAAGAGGTTACAAAACAACACACTGGCCTTATTGATAGAAGTAAGTGAAAATGGTAAACTGGAAGTAGAGGTTTAAAGAAAAAACCAACCCATACAGACCAGTATTCATGTTTGACTCCCATCACCCTTTAGATCAGTGATGCCCAAGCATTTTTCACGGCCGTCCTGGAGCCATGAGTGGGGGGTGGAAAGGGGCGGGGTGGGCCGTTCCAGGGGCAGAGCTACTCCCCGGCCCACTCACAGTGTTCAGTGCCACTAGTGTGGCCCCCCGCATCGGATGGGTTGGGCACCCCTGCATTATGTCACAAGTTGGTTGCAGAACTGCAACACAGTAGAGAATATTCCCACTACCCAGAGGTGAAGGCAAAATAAATTAACATCTCAGAGAGCCCTTAAAACTGTGGATATCCGGACTGGGCTTTTGTCAAAAGAGTAGAAGGAATAAAAAGAACAAGGATTTCAACAGTGAACTGGGAAAGCAAGACAGGGAAAGAATATGGTTCATCCCATATGTAGCAGGTCTCTGAGAAATTAAGAAGATTTTCAAATAATACTTATCCCGGTCTGCTTTAAACCAAACATCATAGTGAGGCAGCAATTGGGACTACAAAAGATCTAGTACTGAAAACACAGCACAGAAGAGACAATTCCTCGGGTCAGGACTTAGCCGTGTACCTGCACGCTAAGGAAAAATGTCAACATCTTGGCAAAGGAACATAACTGGTTCAAGAGAGGTGTAAGTAATTATGTGAAAATGAAGAAATCAAGCCGAATAGAGGTGGGGGATTGAACAAAACCATGCCTGCCATGTACAGTACAATGCTGTTTTGACACCATACCCTGGGTAGTTTCCATAACACGTCTTAGCCTCAATGCATCCACACCTGCATTCAGAAGGTCCCTAACACCTGTCTGTGATATGCTAACTGGGACTTTCACAGGGTACTTATATTGCCAACAGATTCTGTACAAGTTCTGAATTGAGAAAGCCAGTCGGATGACTAGCGAAACGCCTTCAAGAACTAAACGTCTTCAGAACTAAACTTTTATTCCAGTTGATCTAAATGAATACAACAGATTTACTTGGGGGATTTTTTATAAAGGTCCGTTATTTTTGGCAAAATCTACCGCCGTACATCGCCCGGAAGAATTGTTATTATCGTCATATTATAAAGGCGATCAATATTGCAGCGAAAATCAATACCACAGCAATGTGCGGTGGTAATTTGAACACCCTTCGCCGTGATAATGTACTTAGTGCAATGCGCTAGTATAGTATGGAGACGCAAGCATTGAAAAATTACCAATCAGAATTGGATTAGGGTTCTTCAGCAAACCTATATAAAGAGTGCAAACCCTGCGGAGCTCAGAAGTCATCGCAGTTGATGGCAGAAGAAATAAGAAGCCATCAACATTGGCTTCCTTGATGCTGCCGGCGCCCGCAGTGTAATTGCAGACGAAGTGACCTCGCCTAGTATTGGCGTCATCAGCAGAGTTGGTGTACTGGCTGTGAAGAAAGGAGACTTCGCATCAAGATGATGGTGACATCAGCTACGTTGATGTTACCAGCACTGAGGGTGTCTGGTGGCCGCAGGACACTTCCCAGTGTTGGCAACATCAGCAGAGCTGATGTCACCAGATGGAGAAAGAAGACACGCCCAAGGCTCTTGTAAGAGCCAATGGGGTCCTGTTTGAAGCTGCAGGACCCCCAATAAAGGCACTTGTAGGGCCACAAGGGCACTTGTAAGTGCCGCAAGGGTTTGGGAGTCCCAGTTCGAGCTGTGGGACCCCTTAAGCCCCAAAGGCACAAGGGCCCTTCCAAGGCACGCAATGGCACTTATAAATGCCAGGGAAGAGAGGTCCCGGTTTCAGCTGCGGGACCCCTTAAGCCCCAAAGGGCCCTTGTCAGGGCGCAAGGACACTTCTGAGTGCCACAAGGTCCCCTTCCTTCTCTCCCCATGATTATATGGGGCAGGGGGGCGCTGCTGGGAAGGAGTTTCATCGTAGGTTCACCGTGGAGGGTGGGCGTAAATCCCCTCCCTTGCCAGGGCGAATGCAACTACCCGCACCCCGCCCCTCTTCTGGCGGTAACCCGGATGTTTTCAGAACTCAAAGTTGGTAAATTGAAAACAGCTGAGGTTAACGCCAGAGCTCAGTTATCACGCTTTATAATTAGAAGCGAGCGGTAACTGATGTGATGTCGTGATGCCATGTTAACTTTCCGCACCATTTTCGCCCTTTTATAAATTGCGTTAATTCGATTTTGTCGAAAATGGTTGGAAATTTAACGACCCTTTATTAATATGCCCCTTAGTAACATTATAATCAAGAACAATAATAAATATCAGTAAATTATATAAAATAATTGTAGTATAAATACAGTGTTTTATCTTTCTACTAAACATTGGATTTGTAACATTGCAAATGTTTAAAACGTGAACTTAATATTAAATTTTTGATTTTAGTTTAATAATTGTTTTCTTGAAAGTCTGTCTTAATTGCATCAAGAATTTTAAACAGCCCTTGCCTGAACCAATAATATTTACAGTGACTAATTGTTACAGGGCTACAATGGGTGTTTCCCACATTAATTTGGGGAATAGTTTTGCTAATACTGTATCTTGAGCTATACATAAGTGTAATGTTGGTTATCAGGAGTTTTTTCCACGTTTCCAGACTTGCATACCTTGAACGAAGAAACCCAATGAGGTTTATTGATGTCTACAAGGGGCAGCTTGGTGCTGAGCCAAAGACGTGTAATGCTATAGAAGTCCAAAAGGCAGTGCGGAAATAATAGCAGGGCATAAAAAGTCTGAATCTGTAATGTAAAGCAAAAATTTTGCAGATATTAATAACCATAAATGTGCTTCAAAATTCAAAGGTAATTAAATATTTAAGGGTACAGATTGTGGAGACCACAACTGCTAATTACAGCAAACACTTCAACTGTCAGTGTGAATAAAAGAGTTTGCCATATAAACTCTAAATCTGAGATTGTCAGTAAAAATTACATTTTGTAATTCACGTGAGAAAGTAATTTAAAAAAGTTACAACAACTTCTAAAGAGAAGAAGAAGCCAGCATAAAGACAATAAGCAGGGGAGCAGTTTATACCTTTGGAATTCAAGCATTATGAAAATAAGTAGCCTGGACTAACGTAGAGTTGGCTATATCTGACATTGAAATTATTAACCAGGTCCTACCATAGTCCATATGAAACCATTAATGTAAAAATAAAAGACAAATATATGGGATCCAACTGGGTATAGAGAAAGAAGAATTACACATGATTTGTTAGATAGCAAGAAGCATTAAGCTTTCTGTCCATTTAGGTTTTATGTTCAAAGGAGAGACTTAGATCTAGAGGATAAAATATTTATAAACTATTTCACTCTCTTGAAAACATCAAAAACATCTAAAGTAGTTCCCCTAAAAACCTATTTATATTGCAGAAATGTGCTTGACACAAATGTTATTAATCTAAAAGAAAAGCCATTATCAGTGAACTGCTGGGTATCAGTTGAATGGTACAGTAACAAGCCTGTCCCTACCTTTTTATAAATACTGGTCCAGTTATCCTCTAACAAAAAGATTCCACTATTATCCACCACAGAAGATGTAGATGTAACAGTACATAATAATTCAATGTGAATAAATACACACTTCCATCCAGTCGAACTTTATACCCACTCGTTAACTCTACTTAAGATTCGTCCAGCGGAAGGCAAAAAAAAAAAAAACGCTAAAAGGGTGGGGGAATTCCTTCCTGACTTCAAATAGGCAAGCTATTCAATGAACTTGCATTACCACATCTGCCTAAAGAAACCTTTCCTAACCTTTCTTATATTCTCCATGAGTCCTCTGATATGACCTATTAGGGAACAATGAAAACATTCCTAAAGCATGGTACACATGCTTCAGTGGGGCGGGCAATCGGGCGAAATAATGTGTGGGGTTTTGGCTGCGATTGACCGGCCATCCAAATCAGACAAATGGACGATCGGGCAAGTGAGAAAAACACGCAATACCACATCTGCTCTAAAGAAACCTTTTCTAACTAAAGATTAAACTTTTTTCTTCTAATCTTCAAGGATGTTTGTATGTATGTAGTATGTAAGTATGTATGTATGTATGTATGTATAATTTATTTATAAAGCACCACTTGGGTACGCAGCACTGTACATCAAAAAATACAGAGTATACAAACAAGGGATAAGTGCAAGCATTATACAGATAGATAAAATTAAATTAAGTTAAATACAATTTCATACATCGGTTAAGAAAGCATATATATAAATTATGTATAAATGGTATAAGTGCAACAAACCTCGAAAATTAGGAATGAGATCCCTGCCCGGAAGAGCTTACAATCTAAGTATGGGGAACCATACAGGTACAATGAGGGGGATGGGTACAAAGTGTTTAAAAGGGCTAACAATCATTAGTTATGCTGATGCTAGAAAGGTAGGAGGACAGTCAGATTTGAAAGCATTAATGGATGTCACAAGGCGAAGCGAGAGAGGGAAAGAGTTCCAAGGTAGGGAGGCAAGAGAGAATGGTTTAGGGCGGGAGGCAGCAGTGTTAGTTGGAGGTCTGTGGAGAAGATTCCCTTGCGAGGAGCAAAGGGCACGGCCTGGGGCATAAGGGACCAAGGAGAAGATAAGTAGGGAGTGCAGTAGAAGCAAAGGGATTAAAGGTTAAAGCAGGGGTTTCTCTGATATGACCTACTAGGGAACAATGCACCAGAGAGTTTATATATAGCCCATTAATAATGTTATTGTAAAAAGTGATCATATCCTTACAATCGTTGCTTCTCCAATCTAAACATCCTAAAGCATGGGACACATGGTTCAGTGTATCGGTCAATCGGCCCGAATTAATCACATGGGTTTTTGAGACGCGAACCGTTCGCCCGAATCAGACAAATTTTATGGCTGTAGAAAGACAACAAAACCAGCAGCTTGCCATATCGTTGTATTCGGTTAGATCAACTGAACTTAAAGTTTAGTTCTTAAGACGTTTTCACTAGTGATCGACAGGACTCTCAATTCAGAATTCTGAATTGAGAAGCCAGTAAGAAGACAAGCAAAACATCATCAAGAACAAAACTTTAAGTTCAGTTGATCTAGCCAAATACAACAGATATGGTGAGCTGCTGGTTTGTTGTGCCTTCTGAAGCCAAAAATATTAGGTGCTCAGATTCTCAATATGACATTCTCTCCACAGATTAAGAATTAAGAGAATATAGTCAAGTGTAGCCTACTTTTGCTGTGACATACCTACAGATCTAAATTCAAAACAGATTCCAAATAACCATACAATTCCCAACGTAATGACACAAGTGAAGCTTACCTTTTTTTCTCTAAAGGAAATCATATGTGTTGTAAGTATTTAAATGTAAAAAAAGAATGTTTGGTATTTATAGGATGCAAGAGATAGGATTGCTGCCTTTATAAACAGAAAACAGGTTTTAAACAAGACTTTAGCTGCATGTGAAGGTGTGCGCAAGAAAAACAGTAACTTGAACTTGAATGAGTTGTTTAAGAAAAATGTCACCTTTCCCAGTAATAAGCCACTGAAATAACAAAGGGATTTCAGTGGTGAAGTAGAGTCAATAATTAAATTCCACAGAGAAGGTTTGTGTGGAGAGTAGCAATGAGGGAACTCTCAGCAAGGTGCTGCAGGTAGTGGCTCGAGGTGTCTATTTCAAAGGAAGAAGAAATTATGGCCTTGAATTCCACTTGTAAGTAGAAAGACTAAAAAAAAACAACTGAAAGAATCCGACGTGTTCAAGAAATAAAGACCATATAACAGTTCACAATGGCTTGTGATAAATATAGAGGTCAGCCAAACTTGTTTTACTAAGTTTAGGGCATAAAAATGTTAATTGTACATAGTACATTTCACATGTGAACTGTGGACTAATGATTTAACTTGCAAATGTACTTTTAAGGGGGGAAAAAGCAGTTATTTTCCATCCAAATAAACTTAAAGGGTAACTGTGGTCTCGTCAAGTGCATTTTTTAAGCAGAGCACATTCATACCTTTAAACTGACTCCAGGATCATGCTTCTAGCTGCAGTCTATGCAAAGTTACAGCAGTATAAAGGGTGTCCAAATGTATAATGGAGCATCATCTGCTGCATCATCAAGTGCATCTGCTGATCAAGTCCTGCGCCAATCTTCTTAATTATTTTTAAAGCTAGCCACTAGCCTGGAAATAATACTAATAATGGAAGTGAGAATGGACAGAGAAGTGCAGCTCTTTAAATAGTTCAGAAAAGTTTTTTTATGGGGGGGGCGGGGCTTCTTAAACAGCACATAATATGACGTTATACACTTCCTTGTTTATCTTTACTGTCTGTGTCTAACTTTAAAAGCCTATAACTTAAGACCCAGAAAAGCTAGATACATAATCCTATGCTTGTTTGAAAGGTACCATACAAGAGAGTTCTGGATGGACACTTGTATGGAGACCACAGTTACCCTTTAACCTGCCCATTCAGCAAATTTCCTGTTTGCTAGACCCCTAATAGTGTCCTTATAGTCTTACTCTTTGCTCAGTGCCCGGTTTGATTCAGTTGCTCAGTAGAGATCTGAGCATTTTTGACCCATCCGACAATAATCAGTAGATTCCAAGGAAGTAGGCATTCTGGGAAAAGAAGGACCATTACAGGACCAGACACATCAAATTCAAACAATACATTTGAGGGTTACCGAATTAGAATAGAATCGTTCGTTTTTCGTTAACCCTCAAATGTATCATTCGGTGAACCCTTGAATGTATCGTTTGAATTCGGTAACCCTTGAAAGTAATGTTCGATTTCCGGTAACTCTCGAAAATGTAATGATGATTTTGGTAATCCTTGAATGTATCGTTGAATTTGGTAACCTAAAATGTATTGTTCGATTTTGGTAAATCTCGAATGTGTCATTCAGTAACCCTCGAATTGGCTACAACCCTGAATGAAGTGTCTGGAAACCGACAATTGCCCGATCGGGGGAAAGTGCCAAAGTGCTTAAACACGTTTTGGTGATATGTTCCTCAAACAATTTCCCAGGTACCACAGCCATTTACAGTAAGTGATCATTTAATTTGTAATTAATTTGATTAATTATACCACTGTTCCTACCAACTTGAGGTCATTTAGGAGAAAAGCGCTTTACAAATGGTATGTTGTATTGAAACTTATAGTACTTCATTCACTATAGTTTTTTGTTTGTTTTCCCAACTGGAAATCATTTATTAATAGCGTACTGAGCTTGAAGTCAAAATCTTTTTTTCTAATTGACCAATAAAAGCAACTTTCCAAATCTAGCACCTCAGGGGCATTTTGCAAGGGTTTGAAGACTTTTTATATCCACTGGGATGAAGAAAAAAATTATGCCAAATGCAGAATTGCACAAATGTTGAGTTAAAGAGGGTGCTGGTACTGTTTACATTTTAGTTATTATGGTGTCTTATTACATTATCAACAAATTTAAAGGGGAACTTGGTCTCCAAACAAGTTAAGTTTAAATGAAAGGCAAGTTTCCTACCTTTAAAACGAGCCATCAAACACCTCTCTACGTGCTCCACAGCCCAAGATATACAGAAATGACTGACCAGAAAGTTAAGGGGTGGGAGGATGACTTGTGGTATTCTGAGGCTTCCCTGCACAGTGCCACCAGTGAGCACAGCCTCAGACTCCCTCGGTGGTGTGTGAGGGAGATAGTAAGTCCCTCCTCTCTGCTGTCCTGACAGAGAAGGTAAGGGAATCTACAGCCCTTCTCTTTCACTGTGTGAAAACAGCCTTTTCAGCGAAGTTCTCACTCTGCCGGAATACCACAGAGTTTCTGTAGGGGGGGTCTGAGTAACCCACGGCAGCCACGAGTGGGCGGGGTTAGACACCCATGAGTGGACGGGGCTTAGACATCTGCGAGTGGACGGGGCTTAGACACCCGCGGTGTGCAGGGCCACAGCACCGCGAGTGGGCGGGGCCACCGCACACGCGAGTGGGCAGGGCCACATGGGGCTTGTAGATAATGGGCCATGGGGGGCCTGCAACTGGAGGGACCATGGGGGCATAAGTAGGGGGACCAGGGGAGCTGCAAAGGGGAGGAGGAGACACAGGAAGATTGCTGACAGTTTCAGAGCAGGAAGCAGGAGGTGCAGAGGACCTGGTGATGCTGCTGCACATCACACAAAAATGCAAATATCTTCAAAACTATACAATAAAACAAGGGAAATAAATTGCAAAAATCTCAATTTACCTAAAGTTTTTGGACCACAGTTCCCCTTCATTTATTATAGTTTAATAAGACATATTAAAGGAATGTAGACCTTAAAAAAGTTTACTTTAGTGGCAAGGTTTGGCTTTAAAGTTAAGTGGCCCCCCAGAGCTTACCTTTTATGCTTCAAACTTGCTGGCTTCCACCTCCTGGATAATGGCATTTGCAGCTCTGCCTGTCAAGATCTCTGCGACCTCCAGCTTATTTGTCTCCAAACGTAGGTTTTTTGTGTTTGTGTACAGATTGAATAACCTAGAATAAGGATTCACATTATCTCTGCCTTTTTAGAAACTGTATGTCTAATATTCCTGACCTATAAATTCACACAAAACACTGCTCATTTGTAGTCTGATGTTACTGAAATACATTGGAGTTGCCAATAAATTAAATAATTACTTTACAGAAAACAAGCATAATTAGTTCCATTAGCTCAGGAATCACGGTTTATCACGTATTTGAAAACAATTTTTACTGATAAAGTTCTTTATTTTAACAAATAATTTACAGTGTACCATAATTAGGTATACGAGATTTCCCCATGTAATCAGGACTAGCAGAATGGGGAGTCATGTGGGCTTGGATCTTGTTTAAGGGACTTTTAGCCAATGGCAATCACAAATGTTTTTTTTTTTTATATTTACTGCTTCTCCATAGCAATTTTCATGATAATCAAGGACTATTGGCTGGCATAGGGAAGAGCCCCCACCCCCAATTGGGGGATATCTTGAGGCACTCGCTACATTCCCCCGCAGCCAGATCTAGGCACCTCCTGGCAGCCACTCGAACACTGTTAGGGGCGTCCAGCAGCAGGAACATCTGTTTTTCTGTTTTTTAAGGTCCGTGAAGTAGTTTGATTTGGTTCAGATTTGGAGTTTAGCTGAGCACTTAAGGGCATCGGCAGAGTTGTCCTGGAAAAGGTGTTAAGCAGGTATCTCTCTATGCACCTTTATGTGTCAAAACAGAGATAAACAGCTAAAGCTACATGTCTACATTCGTTAGGTTCTCTGGAGGATTTCTCCCTTAAAACTCAGTTCTCCGAGCAACATCACTTTCCATTTGAGAATTATGGAGGCCACTGAATATGTATATTATTGCAGATATTTTTTTTTTGGCTAAACACAATCCTGCTGTAAATTCTGCAAGCAATTATTTTAACCTACTGTAGCGGCTTGGTTTGTGATCTGATATACATTGACAACCTTGTACAGACATCTGTGCGCTTTTCCCAGTCCTGTCTATTTGAATTTATTTACCACAGTTAGGGCTAGGTCCACTATCACGCACAGCAGTGCATGAAGGATTTTTGCAATGTGCTGCTGTGCATGATACTCATGTGCGCTGGTTCTGGGTTATTCCTATGTTATTGGCATGCATGTGATCAGCATGAAAAGTCATGCACATAAGCAAAAACCAATAACGGACCAGACCGCACGAAACATAGTGGGAACTACAGTAGCAATGCGAACCAGAAGTGTAAAATCGCACTCCGACAGGAAGTAGTGGGACCTAGCCCATAGGACAGTATTTAAAAAGGAGCAATATTGAAAAAATACTATTTTACTGGACTGCATTATAATTGTGGTTGTATAAATTTTAATA
Organism: Hymenochirus boettgeri; assembly: GCA_019447015.1. NCBI lineage: Eukaryota > Metazoa > Chordata > Amphibia > Anura > Pipidae > Hymenochirus > Hymenochirus boettgeri. Next base: position 86,845,759 of record CM033470.1, on the reverse strand, counting down.
CAATATTTTGAGAAATATTGAAAGTGTTATAAAATACTGCCGTAGTGTTAAACCAGGCTGTCCCAGCTGTAGACTATAATGTTCCAAATGTTCATCAATCAGGCGAGCAATCAGAGTGCTTGGAGTTGCAGATTTCAAACACCTGCCTAGGCAATTGGTAGAAACAAATCAAGGGTGATCAATAGATATAGGATGCAAATGAAATAAAGCATACTTCCAACATCTGTTTAGAGGAACACGTCTTGAAAACAATATGGTGGAGAGGGACAGAGGGAGGCAAATAACGAAAACCGGATTTTAGCACAGCTCTCATATGCATTTTTAAGGGCTAGAGCCAATGATTGCACTATTTCATTATAGCAAGGAGGAACACATGTCAGGATAACACATGTATTGCCATCACTATTTTTTGGGGAATCGCATGCTCTCCAATAACAGAATTGTCACGAACGCCAGTTCGCTGGGCACGTGATTGACTAATTAATCGATATTCGCTGCCACACTTTAAGTTACGGCCTTAAAGACGCCCCCAAAACCCACTCTGACTCTCACTGACTATGCACATCTGTCCTGAGCACTAAATGGTTAACACTACACCATCACTCCAGCAACTAAGGTTAATTAGCATCAGTCCTTACAAAGCAGTCACAGAGTTAATTAGCATTTACACTGCACACTCCATTCAAACACATATAAACTTATCAGAGGCTCAACTGAGTTTTTAGAGCATCAAAGACAAAAAAATTTCTAATTTTAGATTTAATATTCCAAAGGTGACAGTGCATTAATACAAAATAAAAGAAAATGGTGTTACAATAAAATGAGATACAATAGGTACAACAGTTATAGAAAATAAAAAGGATAAAAATATTCACAGACCCTACTCATAGAAAGAGTCCTGTGTCCTGGGGCAGGATGGACTTGGGTCCAACACACGTTTAGCATGTCCCCAAGTATGAACAACATTATTTGGGCTACCAGGCTTTTTAAAAATTTGATGAAACACCCCTCCTCCTGGTTATTGCATGAGGTGGGAGTGTCTAGCAAGTCCAGATTTACGACTAGCCAAAAGCATTCATTCCCCTCAGTTGACAGATCCATTTAAATGTAGATATGTACTTGATTGGGATATTGATCACATACTCCGTATTAATTATCAATTCCTCCAATGCCAAATATGACCTGTGTATAATCCATATTTCCCCAGATATTAATAAATCGCCTTGGCAAGGGAATAAGGGCTCCATGTTGGGTATCATTTGGAAGGGGATACTTTTACATTCACCAATATAATATTGGTTTCGTCTTACAAATTCCAATACCGAAATACATTTATTTTACATGTATGAATGTCCAAGATGCCTCTTAGTCCCCACCAGACCCCTAGCTGTAGAGAATTCCAGATGCACGGTTCGGCTCCACATTGTCTAGAAAAGTAGACCGGTTCCATGCTTCACTAATGTAATACAAACAAAGGACTGTTCCAGGGTGGAATGGTATTTTTATTGGTCCTAAGAACTAATACCAATAGGTAACCATTCTTACCAAGTCACTACACCATTTTCTGACAAGAATATTGGCAGAATTACAGCAAACACACGGTAACACAAGTAAATGTGCAACATTGCATTAATAGTTACCATGTGTGTAGTGTGGCCCCAGCCTTAAGGTTTGTCAGTTTACATGCTCAGCCTGCTTTACATGGACAGATTTTCTGAGCAGTTCCAGATGTTCTGCCACTAGCAAAATGTTGCACTTAGAAAATGCCATCAATGTGGATCTTGGGGCAAATTCATAAAGGTGCAGTATCAATTTTAGAGCTTTAACGATCGGTTAGTTCCGATCAGTTTAGCGATCGTTAATTTATGATTGTTATTGAAAATAATCTAACAATCGTAAATTACCTTAACGATCGTTAATTACTAACGATTGTAAAGCTACGATAACAATTTACGATCCCCATAGACTAACATTGCGGTACTACAACGCAACGTTCGTAATTATCGTTAATGCGACGGTACAGCTAAATTGCAATACCGCGTGTTTACAAATGGGGCATGGGCCCTAGTCTTTTTGTTTAGCATGAAATAAGCATGTACTATAGTGTGTAGTGTTATAATTACTTTTAGAATTATTTTTAACCATTCTCTAATCACCCTGATTAACTGTAGGCTTCCGTGTTTGTAATGAGAGGCCATTACTTGCAGTCAAGTCTCTTATCATAATTTGGCTTGAAAAAGTCAATTACGTGTCTTTCTATTTCTTTTCTTCTTCTTTCTTCTTCCGTTTTATTCTTCCACTTATTTGGACCGTATATCCTCCCACAGATTTTGAGCTAGAGACATGAAATTCGGTACAGACGTGCGGGGCATATAGGAGTGCATATAAGTGTGCTATCTTCTAGCTAAGGAATCCGCGAAGCGTTTAGGCATTATCGGCGAATTTCCGGACATTTTCCCCATAGACTATAATGGTAACAGTCCTCAAATGTGGATATTTCAAAACAGTTTTTTTTATGGTCATAAATACAATAAAGGTGATACCCCCAACCCCTCACACAGACCCAGGTACACCTCTACTGACCTACCTTTCCATCCCAAGTGTACTAAAGTCAAAAAAACAAATTTGATTTATCCTCAATAAAAGATAGTTTTATGGTTGTAAACACAAAAAAGACATACCCCCTCAACCAGACCATGTACACACACCTACTGATCTACTATCCATACGGTGGCAGCCATATTTAAAGGGTAATTAAAGTCAAATAAACTAATTTAGTTTATCCTCAATAAAAGATAGTTTTATGGTTGTAAACACAAAAAAGACATACCCCCTCAACAAACCCAGGTACACACACCTTACTGTGGCAGCCATACTTAAAGGGTAACTAAGTAAAAAAAAAAACAAATTTAGTTTATCCTCAATAAAATATAGTTTTATGGTTGTAAAAACACAAAAAAGACATACCCCCTCAACCAGACCCAGGTACACACACCTACTAATCTACTTATCCATTACTGTGCCAGCATACTTAAAGGGTAACTAAAGTAAAAAAAAACAAATTTAGATGTACTATACTAATAAAAGGCAAAGCCCTCACTCAATCACTCATCACTAATTCTCCCAACTTGCCGTGGAGGCAGACGGCTTAAATTTGCAGGCTCATTCATTGCACCTTACTTACAAAAGTTAAGCAGGTTTCGTTTCAAAATTCCAACTGTAACGGTGAGTATTCGACATTGCACAGACTTATGGTTACCTAGCTTAGGGGAAGGGTTTGGGGGGGTGGACAGAGAGGAATGTGGGGGGTATTGGGGCAGACGGGAGGGGAGGTAATAAATGGCAAAGCCCTCGCTCACTCATCACTCACATCACTAAGCCCTCACTCACTCACTCAATCATCACTAATTCTCAACTTGCCGTGGAGGGGCAGATGGCTTAAATTTGACAGGCTCATTCATTGCACCTTACTTGCAAAAGTTAAGCAGGTTTCGTTTCGAAATTCCACTGTAATGGTGAGTATCTGACATTGCACAGACTTATGGTTACCTAGCTTAGGGAAGGGTTTGGAGGGTGGACAGAGAGGAATACAAATCTATATGGTTGGTCCGATTTCAACCAAATTTTGTATGCATATAATCCTTACACAGTAAAAGGTTAACAAAATATTTTTTTTTAGGGTGGGGGGGTGAATGGGGGGGGAATAGAATTTTGAACTCCTGCACACTAACGGCTGGACCGATTTTTACCAAAATTCAGGGTGTGTGCGGGGACTGGCTGAGGTGTAAGGGGAAGGGTTTGGAGGGTGGACGAGAGGAATAGTGGGGGGTATTGGGGGCGGATGGGGAGGGGTGGTGGGGGTTATTTTCACCAAAATTTCAGGGTGTGTGCAGGGACTGGCTGAGGTGTAAGGGGAAGGGTTTGGAGGGGGGACAGAGAGGAATAGTGGGGGGTATTGGGGGCGGGGGGAGGGGTGGTGGGGGTTATTTTCACCAAAATTCAGGGTGTGTGCGGGGACTGGCTGAGGTGTAAGGGGAAGGGTTTGGAGGGTGGACAGAGAGAATAATGGGGGGTATTGGGGCAGACAGGGAGGTAATAAAGGCAAAGCCTCACTAACTCACTCACTCATCATAAGCCCTCACTCTCACTCACTCACTCCTCACTAATTCTCCAACTTGGTGGAGGCAGACGGCTTAAATTTGGCAGGCTGTTCATTGCACCTTACTTATAAAAGTTAAGCAGGTTTTGTTTCGAAATTCCAATCGACATTGCACAGACTTATGGTTACCTAGCTTAGGGGAAAGGTTTGGAGGGTGGACAGAGAGGATAGTGGGGGGTATTGGGGGCGGATAGGGAGGTAATAAAAGGCAAAGCCCTCACTCACTCACTCACTCACTCATCGCTAATTCTCCAACTTGCCGTGGAGGAGGCAGACGGCTTAAATTTGGCAGGCTCATTCATTGCACCTTACTAACAAAAGTTAAGCAGGTTTTGTTTCGAAATTCCACCTGTAACGGTGAGTATCTGACATTGCACAGACTTATGGTTACCTAGCTTAACAGCTATACAAATCTATATGGTTGGTCCGATTCAACCAAATTTGTATGCATATACTCTTACAGAAAAGGTTAATAAAATATTTTTTTTAGGGTGGGGGTGAATGGGGGGGAATACAATTTTGAACTCCTGCACACTAACGGGCTGGACCGATTTTTACCAAAATTTCAGGGTATGTGCGGGGACTGGCTGAGGTGTAAGGGGAAGGGTTTGGAGGGTGGACAGAGAGGAATAGTGGGGGGTATGGGGGCAGGACGGGGAGGGGTGGTGGGGGTTATTTTCACCAAATGTTAGTTGAATAAAAATATATTAAATTAAAGTTAATGAGTGTTGCATTATCGTAAAGCTTATTGAATTGTCTTTCTTTAATATATCAAGTGCCGAGTGATTCAGCAATCTTGATACATTATTGCTTTCTTACTAAAAAGGTTATTTGATACATCTCCGCTGCGCGAAGTGCGGGTATTTTGCTAGTCTCAATAAAAGAAAGTTTTATGGTTGTAAACACAAAAAAGACATACCCTCTCAACCAGACCAGGTACACACACACCTACTAATCTACAATTCATTATGGTGGTAGCCATACTTAAAGGGTAACTAAAGTTAAAAAAACTAATTTAGATTTATCCTCAATAAAATATAGTTTTATGGTTGTAAACACAAAAAAGTCATACCCCTAACCAGACCCAGGAACACACCTACTCATCTAGCTACTTATCCATTACTGTGCCAGCCATACTTAAAGGGTAACTAAAGTCAAAAAAATTAATTTTGAGTAATAATAAAAAAGGTTTGTTTTTTTAACCCCCTTGTGGCACATTTACATACACCTACTGACCTACCCCTTCATTACTGTTGCAGCCATACCTAAAGGGTAACTAAAGTCAAAAAATTTTGTTTGACCAATCATCAAAAAAGTTTGTTTTCTTAACCCCCAACAGGTACACACACCTACTGATCTACTTATCCATTACTGTGGCAGCCATACCTAAAGGGTAACTAAAGTAAAAAAAATAAAATTTGACCAATCATCAAAAAAGTTTGTTTTTTTAACCCCCAACACTACACATTTACGACCCAACCATATCTGATCTACTTATCACCAATTACTTGGCTTCAGTCCATGATTAAAGGTAACCTAAATTCAAAATTTTGTTTTTCACCAATTATCAAAAATACAGAAATTCAATAAGTTCTTATCATTGAAAATGTGTTTAATTTTGCCCTAACCAATCAGATTGTTAGCTTTCTGATTATTACAAAATTACACACAATTTTTTTTTTGTCCCAAACAAGCCTTCACTACAAACTCATTCCCATTATTGAGTTTTAAAATCTGCAGCAAACACACATATTCCCTTCCAAAATGCAGCCCTTTAAGCCAAATTTAAGTTCCTAACTTAAACTTTCCCTTTCTAATTATTATTATTATTATTATTATTATTATTTCAGCATTCTATACCAAATTTCTGATTTTATTTTTATTAAAGTAACCCTGTGGTGGCCAGTAAAAACAGACAGAAATAAAAGCAGTTTTAACTGTGTCTCTCTCTTTTTATAAGAATCCCGTAGATCCAGACAAACATTATCTTGAAAGATGTGGCAATAATAATAACAGAGAGAAATATAGTACCTAGTTATAAAAAAAGCTTAAGGAATTGAATGTACTGTAACTAGGATTTCTTCAGCTGAATTTACAGGGGTATATAACATGATATCAAACTACCCGGCATGAGGTGGCCGAACAGTCTTCATTTAATTGAGTGTAAATGTTTAATTACATTAGGGATAAACAGAAAAAGCCCTTAGGTTTGTAAAAGCAGCCAAAGGCAATTTAGCACCTGTTTTGTAATGGGCTGTGAAATGGAACCAGACATCTGTGCAGAGAAACACAGGCAAAGTCAGAGGTTTTAACAGTCCTTTCAATAAGGATGAATTAAATTAGCAACTGGGCATCATTTTAAAGTCTGGATGTCAGAACTTTTAGCTTATGTCTTATCTACAGCATCAGTCATTTCACGTTACTCTCTATCCACTGAAGATATTCCATCTTGCAATAAGCTACATGAAGTAATTCATTCTTTTTCTTCTAAAATAGTCAATAATTCAAACCTCCAGGCCCAGATTTATTTCAAGACACTGGTTCAGTTTGCATTCACACAACTGTAATTATCATGCAATTAACTTTAAACACATATAATCTGCATATTGTTGTAATTGCTGTTAATTAAAAGAATCTTTATTTATTGCACTGCTCACTTTGGTTTTTAAGCTGAAAGTCAACATTACCCATAACACCCTGGGCAGATATGATGCAGGTGTTGCTGTTAACCATTTTGTATTCTGTTGCGCATGTATATCCATTCAGCTTCAGCAAAGCAAAAGATCTTTTATACCCCATCTGCAGCTGTCCGTGGTAAAACATATTGGGTAATGGTAACATAATGGGCTAGGCCACACTGCTCCATTTTCCCATGAGCTAAGGGTTGCGATCCGTTAGCGCATGAGAATCGCATAGCATTGCATGTCAATGTGGTCACATTACATGAGATGCGGTTTGATCCGTTTTCTTAGTGCACATGATCATTGATCATGTATGGCCAGCATAACACTTTGTGCAATATTTTCCTGCCCAGAATTATATGGTTCTTTTCTTACGGCAGTTATAAAAATAGAATTATACCGTGTGATTCTATCTCTACCTGGTAGTTTTTGTTTTTCTGTGTCAACTTATATTCAACTTTTCGAACGTAACACACGTTCTTATTCATAGGCTATGAATAAGAACATGTGTTACGTTCGAAACGCGTCAGGCCGGTTAGCCTGTTTGTCTGTAATAATTTTTAATGTCAAAATAAAGGATTGAAGTTTTTATTGAAAACCTGGGTCGCATGTGGGGTTTGGTGTAAGGAGTCTCACACTAACAGCCCAAACATAGCCAGAATCTGTGGAAAGCTATATGTATGTATGTATATATATATATATATATATATATATTAAAATGTAAAATGAACATCCAAGAATACCAGTCACTGGAGCACTCCACGGACTTTCTAGAAAATCTTTATTACAACAAGGTAGGTCTGTGTATAATATATAATATATAATATGGTAGATAGTATACGCACTACTACCTATATATAAATCACCCAGTGCAAGTGTGATAAATATGGCTGGATTATTCCAATTTTATATAATCTGTCTTTGCTCCCACACCAGACATAATTTATTTGATGATGAAGTTAAACTTTATAGGTTCTTTAGACGGCTGAAACTTAAGGATCACTTCAAAAACTCTGAATTGGTGGAGGAACCTTTCAAAAAGCCCAGTAAATCTTAACCCCCTAATCCCTCCCCAACCATTAAAGTCTTTGGTAGTATGATTAAGAATGATCTAGAAACTAACCTTCATCCAATAACAAAATCTGGAGATAAGAGAAAATGTAATAACTTAGTACCCCAAGAAAGGGAAGCACCTGAATCATTAATAGCTGACACTAACCAGATAATCCGCACAGGGGATAATGGTGGAGGGATAGTTTTATTGGATTTGAATTATTACATTACTGAACTTAAGTCCCAACTGTCAAATCATGAATTGTGCAGCCTACTACAGGATGATCTAATATCTAGATTGACAATAAAACTTTTGACAATAAAATACAGCATGCATTACAATATGGTTGGATTAATAAAAATCCATCTGACTTTCTTAAGACTGAGCACCCTAAAACACCTATTATTTACAGTGTCCCGAAAATACACAATTCCTTAACCCATCCACCTGACAGATTGATCATTGCAGCTAGGGGTTCATTATTCAAACCAGCTCCTCCAACCATTAGTTGTGGGGATAAAATCATGTATAAGAGATAGTCAACATCTTTTACAGATTTTACGTGATCTAAACATTCAAAATGATAATATCTTACTTGTTACTTGTGATGTACAAAATTTATACAGAGTAATCCCACAACAGAAAGAAGTGGAAGCATGCAAACAGGCTCCGATTAAGAGTGAACATAAATTTCCACCTACATACTCAATAATAACTATTTCCGATTTGAAGAGTTATATTACCAACAAAACAGGGGAACAGCGATGGGTTCAAATATAGGTCCAGTCTTTGCAAACATCTTCATGGAACAATTTGAAGAGCAACATATGTATCCTATATTTGAATCTTATATTTGATAAGCATATAGTGATATACAAAAGGTTTATAGTCATAGAGATGGTTGAAACTGTTAAGTTTCATTCCATTTTTGGATTTATGGATCTTGGGAAAATCCCTTGAAGATCCGAAAATCCGAAAACTGAACATGCTTTTGGGACTTTGGATCCCATTTTCATTGATTATCGAACGTTCAAGCTATTTTTGATAATTCTCGAAAATACCCTTGAATGTTCGATAATCCTCGAAAATACGATCAGAAACTACTTTCGAGTATCCATTTGTATTTTCAAGGATTATCGAACATTCAAGGGTATTTTTGAGGATTACCGAAAATAGCTTGAATGTTCAATAATCAACGAAAATGGGATCCGAAGTCCCAAAATCCTAATGATTAAGGATGGCCGGTTCGCGGATCCGAACCCGGATCCGCCGCGGATTTATCCCGTTGGCGAATGGCGGATTTTTCCGGATTTTCCAGATTTTCCGCTTTTCTGAACTTCCGAACCGCGGATTTCTCGTATTTTCGAGAATTTTCGAAAATACGAGGATTTCTCTTATTTTCGTAAATAAGTGTTTTCGAAAATTTTCTAAATTCTGAGGATTACTCGTATTTTCGAAAAATACGTATTTTAGAAAATTATCGAAATTACGAGGATTTCTCGTATTTTCGAAAATTTTCGAAATTACGAGAAATCTCGTAATTTCGAGTATATTTTTTCATTTTAGTGGGTCCGCTCGTGGATTTTTGAATTTCCTAATTTTTTCGAAAATTTGCGGATCCTCGAGCGGACCGGCTTTTGCGAAGTTCGGACATCTCTACTAACGATCTGTCCAAACATTCGGATTTCGGAACCGAGGGGTTCAGTGTCAAATCCGGGTCCGAGATGGACCCGGTTCCCATCTCTATTTATAGACCTGTTCATTCTGTGGAAGGGGTCACAGGAGGAAGTTGAACAATTCCTGTGGACCATTAATAATTTAGAGAGTCCTATTAAGCTCACAATGAAATATGACCAACATCCTATTGAATTTCTGGACTTAAAAATCTTTAAAAAAGATATAGTGTTAGGTTCTACCCTATATGCAAAATCAACTAATAGGAACTCTGTCTTACATGCTAACATTAATCATCCCCTCTCTCAAAAAGAAGATCAGAGACTTAAGGTGGCCATACATATACCCAATATTACTTACCCGACCGATCGCTCATGCGACGTTCGTTCGTTGCTGCCGGAACCGCTTCTCCCGATCTTCCATGCAACTGACATGCGATGGTAAAATTAATTGGATTTTGCGATCGCATGTTGGTCGCATAAAAGGTTGGGAGAAGTGGTTCTGGCAGGATCGAACGAACGTCGCGTGAGCGCTCAGTCGGGTAAGTAATATAAGGTATATGTATGGCCACCTTTATGCTTAAACAAATAGAGGATATGAGACATAAATTCAAAGAGAGAGGTTATTCCCCTTATGGAATCCAGATACAACTTGATAGGGCTCTAAGTATGAGCAAAAAATCTAAATAGGTGAACTAAAGATACTTATTACCCCTATGCGGGAACGTCTAGCTATTCATAGAACAGCCATACGAAAGGCTATGGAAACCAATAGTGTGCAATAGTGTGTAAGCCAGAACAAGGATTACAAGTTTTGTGAACATGCAGTGGCTCATTATTTTCGAGAGGCTGGACACACTTTACCCATTTATCTCTTTACTTATCGACGAAGAGCTTGAACGAACAGTTGTCTTTTTCGTGTTTCCTTTGAAATACTATTTTCTCTTTTTATTCATTAACTCTCTCCCCAGGAGATATTAATTTTTTTTAGTCTATAAAAGAAAAGTTTCTGCATGAGTCCGGTACTTAATATTAGGGAAAACTGTGGCAGTAATTATTGTCTATATATTGAAGTGTACAAGTGAATACTGGAATTTCTTGACTTTAAAAATGTTTGGACTAGATAATTGGTCAGTAGGAGATGGGCCTATATATAGGGGTCAGTCTAAAGTGGACAACCAGATTAGACAGTAACATTGATTAGAATGGTTTGTTAGGAGCGAACAAGCCTTAAACTTTATATTGGTTCATATTTTGAAGGAGACCCAATAGACCCGCTCATATCCTCCAAGGGAAAGGATACACCTACAGGGGGAGGGAACTTACCTGTTTTACCTTTTTAGCACAATCCACTGGATAAAACGCATTGAATGTTGTGTGTTTTATGACAATAAATTTAAAGTTAATTGACTCAGGAGTCTGACTTTCTATATATATGTATGAATATCTGGCTCTTTGGTCTATGGCCCCTGTGAGACAGTGGAGCGGGCAGTGAAGCGATTGGTGGAACGGTATGTTTATACCTTTTTGTGTTTTTGTTTTTATCATGGGTGCTGGGTAGATAGTATACAGCACTCCACCTAAATATAAATCACCTGGTGCAATTGTACACGGCTGAGTCCTGACCTGAGAAAGTGGCTCTTCTGTGCTGGACAGCTGCTGTTTCGTCTCCCCCACATACAAATCAGAGTACTCTTCACTGCACACGCGTATATGATGTCACTTTTCTTGTATTTCGGTATTGGGACTTTCGAATGTACCAATTGCTGCCTCAGTGTGTTGTTTAGTTTATAGCAGACAGGGATACATTGTTTTTTGAAAATTCTTCTTAATTTCTCGGAGACCCCTGCTACATACTATGGGATGACTATGTTCTTTCTCCTGTCTTGTACAAGTCATTCTGAATTGAGAAAGCCAGTCGGATGGCTAGCAAGACATCTTCAAGCTTTAAGTCCAGTTGATCTAACTGAATTCAACAGATATACCATGACCTGGATGAATGAGAACCTTCACAAGCACTTTTCTGCTGTTCTTATATAATGCGGTGATCACCTAATATATTGTGTTATCACTCCATGTATAACTGCTTATTTGTAAGCACAGCATAATACTTTATATATCTCAGCATAAGGTCTATACTGTACATATACACCTATCCAATATGTCTGACCACTTAGCCCTTGTTTTTAATTGCTTTTATCTCACATTGTCCCTGATCTGAAGAAAGGAATTTTTATATTTATACTATAACTGAGTGCATCTAAACTTAATTTCTTTTGCATTTGTTGGAAATGTTGGTATCTGCCAATGTAGTATGCATTTTCACAGATATCAGTAACAAAGGTCTTAGGATAATTGAGGTAGCGCTACATCAACTGGCTGCATTTCTATTTATATACGGTAAGTGGACTGAATCTCATATTGCATATTCTCACTCATTTTCATGTCATGTGTATAAAATGGCAGTTCAATTATGATGTTCTCAATAATGGGATTCAAGTCCATTTTTCCTCCTTCATCTATTTGGACAGTGATGCGTAACACTGTTCTGTTTATGGCACATTTTATATTCTCCAGAAAGGTGCTGATTTGTGTTTTCACACAATGGTACTTTTTTAAATAGAGGAGTCCTATAAAGAGTGCAGATCTGCACTAACAAGACTCAAGTCAAAACAGTTTCGGCACTTGGCTTAAGTAATCCTCTAAAAATCCAACAGATGGCCTGACATATACTAAAGGTAAATATAGACAAGTAGGCAAAGATGCTGGATTACAGCACATACAGGGTTATACAATAAAAGTTCTTATAGTTTAAAATGGTGCTAATTTTGCCCCAACCAATCAGATGTTAGCTTTCAAATGTTAAATAAGATCTGAATGGTTGGGGCAAAATTAGCACCATTTAAAACAATAAGAACTTTTATTGAATCTCCCTGAAAATTTGTATACACAAAGTGCTCTTTATCATGTGCTAACCATAACACCAGTAATATACATATTTAAAGGGCAATTATACTTGCCTTCCCCAATCCTTTCTTCTTTTTGCTACCTTAAGTACTCAGGGGGAGGAGCTGACCTGCTAAGTCCTCATCCCTGAGTATGCTTTCTATGTTCAGTAATAATTACCAAAGATCCCTTTGTCTCTTTGGTCTATTTCTGTGTTTGTAGGCTGTCCATGATCCGGCCAATAGGAAGACATACTTCTTACATAGTGTGTATTCCTATTGGTCCTGTTCCTTCAGTCCAAAAGGATGAAGGAATTTTAGGTAAGTATTACTGGACATAGAAAGTGTACTTATGGGTGAGGTTCTTACTCTTGCATGGGGCAGGGGGTGGGATTAGGGACTATAATTGTCCTTTAACCTCACCTTCATCCAAAAAAACAACAACTCTGGATCAAAGGATTATACCTTATGCTGTGGCATATCCATACAATACAATATAAGATGTACATAGCAAAACTATAAAAAAAAATCATTATGCCATAATGGAAAATGTCCAGTTTTTTAAATAATGAGCCCAGTGTCCAGAAACATACATAGTTATTTAATAAAAGTTCTTACCGTTAAAAATGGTGCTAATTTTGCCCCAACCAATCAGATGTTAGCTTTCAAATGTTAAATAAGATCTGATTGGTTGGGTCAAAATTAGCACCATTTTTAACGATAAGAATTTTTATTGAATCTCCTTGTTAGTGTTTTATAATAATAGCTTTCCTAAGAAAAAATCGAAACTAGCAAGGGCACACTTTCCAGGATTTGCATCAATGGAAAGACACACTGTGCAAAGAAGCCTGTCTTCCAATTGTCTACATCACGGAGTGTCACTGACAGTGGCAGAGGCGTGGAACAGTCCAGAGTGCAGGGGAAACTTTATAGTATAACATATGTTAGTTAAAGTGCCCAGGGGTGAGGACTTAGCAATTTAGGTACATACCCTGGGTACTATGCAATTGTGGAACATGGACAAATGGGTATAATTTTTTTAAGGCTGGATTTGTGGTGCTTGTGCCAGTACTAGAAAATAGTACATATCTTCACAACCCAATCAATTTGAATTAAGATTTAAGACTAGACTTAATAGTTAAAAGTAGAGGATCTACCAAGTGATAGCGATTCTTGGTACTTGGTACCAAATATTTTATCACTTTTAGAACCCTCAATCTTATTTGTAAATTACTGAAAGAAAATAACATTTCTAACTAGCACATATACAGGCTGCTATGCTCCTTACAATGTTAACAATGTTCTTTTTGACTTTTTTTCTCATATTTATGATCTTATAATCCTTTCAGTAATTATCAGATTAATATTCATTTGTCTGCTTCCTCAACATATTTTAAGTAAAACTGAAGGGGGAACAATAACAGACTCCCAACTCTCCTATAACTTTTCATTGCCAAGTCTTTTAATATGTGTTCATTTCTAAGCTTTATTTCTGACAGTATCTTGAATCTTTCTGCATTGTCTTCCTGTCTGCACTCTTACAAAAAAAAGTTTTAAATAATCCAAGACTCTAAACAAAATAGTTTAGCAATTTCCATCCACTCATCTATAGTACTCATGTTTGCCATATTGGAATTATTCTAATGAGTGCACCTGTCGAACTTCCAGGCTATTTAATTTTGGCACACAGCATCCAATATTATGACTCTTACTATGGGTAATTTGTAAAACGGCATGTGAGCTACTCTCATTATCTGCATAGAGAGAGAAATGTGGTGAAATTACGAGCACATAATGTGCATGTAAATTAGAGTTGGATTACTAGAAAAGGCAGATGTTGAATTAGCAATTGTCCTTAAATTCAGCTATCACATAACTACATCCTTTAAAATCACCATGTGTCCCACAAGTGAAAATCCTTAAACTGAATTTCCACCACCTGGAAACCATTGTTTTCATGTTTCCTCTGCAACTGTGATGCAAGCCTTTCTTGACCTTATTATATCTCCGTTTAATACAAAAGTAAGTTATGTAAATAAAAAAAAGTGTTTAAAACATTATTTGCAAAGACACCATTTCAATTTTGATTTATTTACCTAAAATGTTGCAGTCTGATAACCTTGATTTTACTTAAAGGAGAACTATGCTTAAAAAAATAATAATAATAATTCCATTGCTAAAGGTGAGGTAGAAACTCACCTTTGCATTTAGTTGAAATTCACATGTAGAGATGAGTAATGGATTGGTGCTTGGAATTTATTGACAATGTAAATACTAAAAAATTATAAAATAAAATAAATAAAAAAAGATTGAAAAGTTGAAAAGCACACAAAAGTCAAAAAACACAGTTGAAAATCATGGTAAATAATGAAAAATTACTCTGCCAGAATGGAGACAATAGTTATCCTTAAAGGGAATGTCCACCCTTGATAAAAACTTTTGTCCTATAATAGATTACAGCCCCCCAGCCCCAACCGCTATAAAAATAATTTAAGAAAGTGCCCAGATATTCACTTACCTTCCCTCTCTCCTCCGATGCCCGGCCTTCTGCTTGCGAGACACTGCAAGCAGGGGGCAGGACCGGCAGCCGTGTCCGTGATTGGCTGAGAGGCAGCCAGAATGCCGGTGGAGAGAGGAAAGGTAAGTACAGTTCTGGGGTCTTTCTTAATATTATTTTTATGCGGTTGGGGCTGGGGGAACATATACTATTACAGGGCCAAGGGGTTTTATGGTAGGGGGAGGGATAGCAAAACGGGAGGGAGAAGGAGGGGGAGGGAGGGGGAGAAGGGCTGCAGTACGCATGCCAAACTTCTCCTGGAGGCCAGGAAGGAGGCAGAGTCCTATATGGACTCTGCTATCCTCCTGGTGGGCAGTTTTTGGGACTTTGGGGGGGGACTACAGGAGAACCTTATGGAGCTGGGATGTGAGGTAAGGATTTTACTACACCACTACATGGTGGGGCCATTAGTGGGGGGGATTATAGTTTTGGGGGTGGACATGCCCTTTAAATATCTGGTTAGTAATGCACCTAATAATGTGCTGAATATATTACTTGGGGTTTGGGGAAGGTAACAGACATATGAGCAGTTTTTAGCTTTAAGGGTGAACATGTCCTATAATGTAGAACTATACTGATCCTACCCATCCTCTTCCCATTAAAACTTAACCTAGTAACTTAACATCTAAGAATATCAGCAATCAGCTGTTCCACTTAAGCTAGGTACACACCTAGCGATTTTTCCTCCTGACCGACCGTTCGATACTTTCGACCGGTCGGCCAGGAGGAAGGACTGTCAGTCGCGGCAAAAGCAGCCGCGTCCGATAGTTACCACGACCGATCGTGCGGTCCATAGAGGACTGCACGATCGGACGAGGTTTTCCACGATGTCCCATCGTCCTTTCGTCCGATTCGGACAAACGGTCAGTCGGACATGGGAGCATTCGGATGCAATAATTTCGGTCCAATCGACCGATACACTGAATTATCGGTCGATCGGACGGAAATATCTAATCGTGTGTACCCAGCTTAACTTAAAGTTTTCCTTGCCAGTCCAGTCCCACTCTGCCTCCGCCTCTCTCTGCAACAGACCCACTCTGCATGTAGCATGTCTTTTCATTGACCAGATCACACACAGATAAAGGAGGTGAAAGTGGATGGGACAGCAAGGAAAACTTGTCGGTAAGCAAAACAAATGATTGCTGTAAACCCAGAATGAAGTGACCACCAACCAGAAGGGCTTTGCATAGAGTCAATATGGCTTTTCCCTGGCTTTTCTGGGTTTTGGATGCATGAATATAATTCCCGTTTCCTGTGTAGTTAATGATTAGTTGAGCTAAAAATTACATAGGTGATGTGACACAAACCCATTCATTACTCTCATGAGCCAAGTGATGAAACATTTGATCTGACTGTGTGAGGGGAACAATTAACCTTGAGTTGCACTTGGCATAAATAAATGTTCACCAAAGTTCCAAAGCCCTGAATACATGTAATCTGTGATGTGAAAAGCTTATTATTTGGAAGGTTTCTGGTTAGATGTCACCACTACCTAAGATTTGCCTAAAGCAAAGAGGGTGGAAAAAAATTGTGTCCGTCTTTGGACAATAATAAAAGCATAGATTTTCATTGTTTTAGATGAATTTTAGTGAATTTTGAGCAGTGCAGTACAACATATACTGCATTTTATACTGAATTTCTAGCCTTATTCTTTATAGACCTTAGTTCTAGAGATATAATGTGGGTTCGAATAGAACCCAGTTTCGAATCGAATCTGAGGGTTTTGAAGTCCCAACGAAACTTTCGGAACTCCTGGATTTCACGGAACCCGGATTTTTTAATTTTTTATCGAAAATCGAAAGTATATGATTATCGAAAATCGAAAGTAGACGGTTTTTGAAAATCGAAAGTAGACAATTATCGAAAATTGAAAATCAAAAGTAGATGATTATCGAAAATCGAATCCTCGAAAGTAATGATCGATTTCGATAACTCTCGAAATGGAATGTGGAAGCTCGAAAACAGCCTAATCGCGAGGAAAGATGGTTTTATAATAAGTTTTGGTTATATTTACGGGTTCCCCAGACCATTCCCCAGGTCTCTGTGTCATTTACAGTAACCTACTATTACTATTTGTCCCTCAAAATGGACAGAAACTTTCAAAAAAATCTCTCCCATACTGTAGACTTCTATGGGTCCGTTTTCGAATTCTCGAAATTTCGGAAAATTTCGAAAATTCGAAAATGGAACGAAACTCAACAGTTTCGAGCATCTATACTTAGTTCTCCTTTAAACATGCTTGTGAAGGTTCTCATTCATCCAGGTCATGGTATATCTGTTGTATTCAATTAGATCAAGAACTACATTTCAAGTCCAGTTGATCTAATTGAATACAACAGATATTCTCCTTTAAACATTTTACAAACAATTTAATGTTGTGCAGAAGGAGCAGAAAGCATGTCAAAAGATGTGCCAGATATAACATGCCATTAGGAAACAGTGACAATTTTGTGGATGTATGGTTAAAGACACTGTAAATTAATGGTAAAGATTACAGTTGCAAGAATATTTACATCTCAATGAGCAAAATAGTGTAAAAGATGCTGGTGGGTTATACCACTGTTTCTGAAATACAGTATATATATTTTCCCCATGAAGACAATCAGAATTGTTTTGCAGCATTGTGATTGGCTAAGAGAAAATTAAGAATAATAAAAAGGAATAGATGAGTCATTAGGAATTTAGGATGTAAAAAATACAATATAGCATGGAATTGTATGGGCATACAACAACATCGGAACTGGCTATAGATTTTGCTAACATTTCAGCCAACATAGAGGTCCATAGAAATGTAGCTATGTTATTCTCACAGGAATTTTGACACATTGGAGTGAGATGCGAAACCAATTTCCTCATAACTGTTTTATAACACTTAAGGAGAATATCCATTTTGAAAATTTTAAAAAGACGTCTCTGTTAAGGCATCGCTATCAATTATATGAAGGATAAATATTTGCTGCCTGTTTTATAGGTGATCTAGGTGATGTGTCAGCAATGTATGTTAGTTGAGGTGTTTTAATAGATGGTTCAGTAATTTAACAGTATTCTTTAGGTTTTTTTGACACACAATCGTTGGTTTATATTCTGAGCTTCCGTACATTTGGGAATAGGAATGAAAAATGTTTTTGTTTACCATGTTTGCTTTTGGATTTTGCCATCTGTCCTTTGCATTGTTTCTGGTTCCTTCTTTATCTCTATTTCAATGAGGAGCGTTACAGTAAATGGAATATATATGTGTCTATACAGCATAGATTTTTACAAAGAACTAGCATTTAAAATAAGCTATTGTAGAAAAGCTATGTCTCCTTGTGGTGAACAGAAACATAGTAGTATAATATAGTATTTGAGGTTGAATAAAGACATACATCCATCCAGTTCAACCTAATCAGAAATACCCACAACTCCTGCATTACTGTTGATCCAGAGGAAGGTAACAACACCCCAAGTGGCAATCGGAAATATCCGTGGGTCTACTCTACTTTATATGTCAATACCAGTAACCTGCGACATTCCTTGTTTTCAGAAACACCAAACATAATGATACATGAAGTTAACTGTGGATAATTATAAAATAATATTCCCAGGATAGATTAACACAAACCAACTCTTCATTTCAATAGGAATTAGAGATAGAAAGGGGTTTATTTAAGAGGGGCAACGTTTGCTATTGTTTGTATACTACTGTAAATAAAACAAATAAACAGTGGTCTTGACCTTTCTATTTGTACTTGGATTGAGAACTGGCTAAAGGATAGACTACACAGAGTTGGTTATGAATGGAATGTTTTCTACTTGGACCAGAGGTGTTCCTCGGGGGTCTGTCCTAGGTCCAGTTTTCTTTAAAGGACAACAATATAAAAAAAACCAAAAAAACATCACCCCTATTACATGTCCAGACTTCCAGCAGCTGAAATCAATTACGTTTACAGCCATGCTGCCCTCACTTAGATATCACACAGCTAAGATGAGTGCTAAAAGCCCGCCTCCTAGACGGCCCAGGGCCCTGGTTAACATATCACTTGTAATTAAGTGGTGGGAATGTTTGTTATAACCTCTCTCCTCCTCCTCTGCCAGTCAAACAAAATTGAAATGTTCTGTTGCTAGGATACAGCCTACATAAACAAGCTGATCAAGGGTGGGTGGAGGAGTGTTTTCGCGCACTTGCAGGTACAATCTTACCTGCAAGTGGTGTACATAACAGTGGCTGCTAAATTGGAGGGCTGTCCTAATGCTGGTGAACTGGAAGTCTGACTGAACAACAGAACTTAACAGTGTCATCAGCCAGTGTTGAGTCAGTTTTCAAGTTCACCAGCCAGTGTTAGTCAGACTAGCACACCAATCCCACAAGCCATGGCCATCTTCACAAGCCACACCCACTTTTGATGCAGCATGGAGTTATAAGAGGCAGCTTTAAAAAGGTGCCAAAAAGTCTAGATGCACCCCTTGTAGCAAACAATCAGGTGGTAACCTTTTACTGGTCTACTGCAGTTAGAAAATATCTGTTAACATTTGATCACAACAGATGAACAGCACAGGCAAAATGTTACACCTTTATTAAATAGTCTGTGTACTATAGATTTGGCTCGTGTCCAAAGTGTACTACAAAGAAGAGTGTACTACAAAGAAGAGTGTACTACAAAGAAGAGTGTACTACAAAGAAGAGTGTACTACAAAGAAGAGTGTTAACTAGTTAGCTAGTGGTTAATAATGTGCTGTGTTCTGCATATCTTCACAGAGTTGTCATATTTGCCTTTTACAGATATGCTGTAAGGTTGAAATAGCAATTTTAGAAAATTGATCTTATGTCAAAAAACAGAGAGAATGATATGTGACTGTTATATCGGAGAATGTTTTCGCCAAGACTTGTACAGTTCTCAAACTTGAGTTCTTTTCAAGCACATAGTATTTCTAAGTCTTCTTTTTCTATTAAACTTAATCTTGTAGTAGTACTCATTAACTCTGAATCTTCCATTATGCTTTTCCAATTATAAAGAGATCCATTCTTGCCCTTCCATACCATCTCACTGTCACATTCATTGGAATCATACCTGTTAAAGACATGCTTCCTTTTAGGCCTGTATCCCTATTAATTAGAATGTTAATTTCATTGTCTACTAACTCCTTAATGGGTTTTCTTCACAATTCAAATGATTCTAATAGAAGCAAATTAGATGCTAATAACTCAGCCCTTGCTGATCTAGATCTTAGATTAATATCCTTGTTGCTGCAATGGTCAGCATAATATTAAACTCAATGTTGTTTGATTGTACTGAAAGATGATGAATGACTTGACTCGAGTTAGCAAATGCTGAGGTGGGAAACTTTTGAGCAAGAATACAAAATTCACATGCATCTATTTTTTGAGTTTAGCAAATGCAAGCATTAAAGTAATGAAAATTAAACAGTGTCTCGGGAATCTGAAATTTTGGGAATAAAAGCATCATTCATGTCCAGAGAACTTTCTGGAAGCTTAGATATTGTTTCTCAGGGCTGGATTTGTTGTTAGAAACAGTAGGCACTTGCCAAGGGTTGCATATGGTTGCAGAGACAGCTGCCCCCCCCCCTTTTTTTTTAATCTTCCACTGTTGACAATTTGCAGCACATCAGGTTTTAAAAATCATCTGACACCTGTGGTACTGTTATGTCTAGGCCCCACTGCTGCTATTTTGCTGCCTTTTGCCCTTCGTTTGCGCTTTGCGATGACATGATATTTATAATGTAAATCACGGGAAGCAGGCCCCTCTGTGAGCTCTGCAATCCATTGTGATTTTTGAATGCATGAAATAAACATTTTTGTTTATTCTATGAAAGCACATGAAAAAGCAGATACAAGTGGACACAAATCTATAAGCCATACCATTAAGGTTCATTTTTAACCATAAATCCCCTGATAAATGTAAGTTCAAGCACATGTAAACACAATCAATAACGGGGACCTCGCGCACTCCAGGAAAGCAACATACACGGCAGCTGCATATTAAAAATCCTTTATTGATACGCAGGGGCACTTCTACGGTTTTTACTGCTTTAGCCAAACTTTATTACCGCCCTTTTGTGCACCGCCAACATATTAGAATGGTTGTGGCTTTGTGGATGGGCGTGGCTAAAGTTTTATGATTTTTACCTTTCTATCACATAGGTATTTAAACAGTTCCTCAGACAGTCAATTAGCAAATAATGTAAATTACTAGAAACAGATATTACATCCCTTTCTCAAACAGCTTGTTTTGCCACTACCATATTGCTCCTTTCAGGTTTTTGTTGCTCAAATCATATTAACTTATTTTATAGCCTGTGCTATACATGTTGGTTCAACTGTTACAATACATTAGAAATTCCATACTTTCTGTACTATAAAATATTTTAGCCAAAAGATTTGTAAGCCTTCCACCATGTCAAGGTAGACCCTTTCAGCAGGGCCTAACTAACCTAACCAGTCTAACAAACTTATTAAAGCTAACCTAACCATTCTAAAGGATTTTAACAACATTATATCTGTTACTAGGGGAGATTCTTTTTTTTTTCTTGACTGGTCAAGGAAATTTTTTTTTTTTTTTCTACAACTGCCTGTCTGCCTCCTTTCTTCTTCAATGCCGGGTTGCCGCCTGAGACAAATGCCTCACTCTGCCTAATGGTAGATGTGGCCCTGTTGATACGGATTCACCAATACATCCTTAGACAGGCTACGTCTGACATGTTTTAGACCCTGTTTGGTCCTTAGTCATAGGCATAAGAAAGTGTCCTGACTGATTCCTTTTTATGCCTTTTCCCCTTTTATATACAGAACACTAAGCTTCTTGTACCTTATGTAAGGGTTAAATGTATTAATTTTTATAGTTACACTTTTATAACTGCTCCACTAGTCTCTGCTAATGGGGTGGTATTTAGCTTTATTTTGTTACTATTCTAGTATATATTTGCAGCCACCTGATGTTGGAATTTATACTATACTAATTATGTTTTTATTTCTTTTGTATATATTGCTTTGTTTTACATGTTTTGTATGCCGTGCAGCCTTTATCACTATGGCTTCTTGCAGTGTTGATTGTACTGCACTCCATCTGTTGGTTTCTTCATATGGTAGACGATTCCAGTAATTGAACACATTTTGCACCTGGTTAGTGTTTGGGGGCGGATCCTTACCTAACCCGATCTCTCCATAAAAGAAATCAGTCAGGACACTTTCTTATGCCTGTGATTAAGGACCGAATAGGGTCCGAAATGTGTCAGGCGTAGCTTGTCTAAGGATGTGTTGGTATTAGTAAAGGATTTTTATTATGCAGCTGCTGTGTATGTTGCTTTCCTGGAGTGAGCGAGGTCCCCGTTATTGATTGAGTTTGCAGTTTGGAACCAGGTGAGGGGTTCGGGGCGAGCGCACCTGGACCAACGACAGGGAGTGGTGAGTTACGGAGACCTTCTTATTCTCTACTTATATGATTGTATGGTGTTTTCCTGGATAACAGTTGAACATCAGTGACTGGCAGAGGCATTAGCACCTGAGTCTCATGTTTTCCTAAGTAAGCCCTTTTCTCCTTTGCTTTACAGAGGATTTGCAGGGTTAATGGTCTCGAATATTAGTGTTATTTTCCAACTACCTAGTACTCCTGAGGGGTACAATTGATTTCAAACACATGTAAAAGCAGAAACGAGTGGACACAAGGGCACGGCAAAAGCAACAGAAATGACCAGCTCTATTTTGTGCATTAACCCCTGAAGTTCAATCTCTAATCTTTGACTCCTCTCTTTACTTCCATCATTACATTAACAATGTCACTAGGATGTGTTGTTTTCTCCTTCGCAATATTGTGAAGATCCGCCCTTTCCTCTCTCACTCCACTACTAAAATGCTCATGCATGCCCTTATAATCTCCCGTCTTGATTACAGTAAAATTCTGCTGAAGTTGCAAGCAGGGGCTGGACTCGCAGCCACGTCTGTGATTGGCTACGACGCGGCCAATGACAGATGTGGCTGACATCATTCAAGAAGGTGCGGGAGAGAAGGGTCCGTAAGTAACGATGGGAGCATTATTTTGCAAAAATATTTTGGCGGGTGGGGGTAGGAAGGGGGCACCTACCTTGTAACCAAATGTTTTCACGCTTGGTGCAACGGCCGAAGAGGATGGATCATGATGGAGGGAGGGCAGTAATGGGCTCCACAGTGCATGTCACATTCCTTGTCGAGGTTGAGGAATCAGCAAGGACCAGATGGCTCACAGACACCTCCTTCACTTCACTTTCCTGGACTTTGGACAAGCATTACTGAAGAACCATTTGGAGCAGAGATGTAAGGTAAGTATTTTTGTTAACTACTTAGCAGGGCCAGTAATGGGTTAAATTATAGTTTTAGGGGTGGACATGCCCTTTAATGTTAGTAAATGTTAGTTAAAGGACAAGTGCACATGAAAAATATTTACGTTAATATTTTTTATTTATTCTTAATTTTTTTTTATTATTATGTATTATTTACTTTTTTATAAATAAATTTGCAGATGAGGGATCTGTTTCCAGGAAAATGCTTGTGAAGGTTCTCATTCATCCAGGTCATGGTATATCTGTTGTATTCAATTAGATCAACTGGACTTGAAGTTTAGTTCTTGAAGACATTTCGCTAGTCATCCGACTGGCTTTCTCAATTGAGTTGAGAAAGCCAGTCGGATGACTTTAGCTGGGTACACACACTAACGATAAAGCCCCGATACCGTCGGATCCGATGGTATCGGGGCTTTATCGTTATGTGTGTGCGCTCGTTTCCCGTTTAGTTTTTCTTTAAACTTGGCAGCTCGGATCACCTGACTCTCATCCAAAAGAGAACCCACACCCTGATACTGCAGTCCATAGGGTGGGTTCTCATCAAAAACAAAATCATATTCAATATCCTTCTTTCAACCTTTAAATCCCTTCACTCTACTGCACTTCCCTTCTTATCTTCTCTCTTCGTCCCTTATGTTCCTGGACATGCTATGCGCTCCTCGCAAGGCAATCTACTTTACAAACCCACTACGAACACTGCTTCCTACTGTCTTAAATCATGGGCAGTGGAGGATGGACTTCTGAAAGTTCACCTAACCCAATAATAACAAACACATGGACACTATTTTTAGGTGGTGAAATCAGGCCACAGATTTATTAACAAATTTTCACCAAATAACTTAACCTTTATACCATAACTCAATTAATATCTTCCAGCTTTACCAAACTAATTTTTAGGCCAACCCCTTTTTCTCGATCTGCCTTCTTTTCCATTTCCCCAAATGAAGGCCTTGTCATGAACCCAGCCAAAGCCCCATTGCATAACTCTTTTCTTTCCTACACGTCTTGGTGAATTTCCTCAGCTCAAGATGGACCTTCCCCCCATCAATAATTACTTTTTCATTGGACTTGCAGCCGTCATTTAAAATTTTAAGGCCAACATCAAACAGGTGAAAACCATTATACCTGTATAGGCCTGATTCACCACCCTCAAACTGAAGTATCTCCATGTAACTAACAGGGAGATTCAATAAAAGTTCTTCAGGGATATATTTAATAAAAGCTCTTATCGTTTAAAATGGTGCTAATTTTGCCCCAACCAATCAGATCTTATTTAACATTTGAAACCTTACATCTGATTGGCTGGGGCAAAATTAGCACCATTTTTAATGATAAGAACTTTTATTGAATAACCCTGCTAATCATTTGAAATGGTGCTTTCTCCATTTCCAAAATGAGGGAAACTGTAGGCCCGTAACCAATGTGATCCACCAACATGTTAGAAATCAATTTCTAATGTAAACCCTTAACCCCATCCAATACATTTCTATTTCTTTTAATCATGCCTGAGATTTAGTCCATACAAATGATTCTCAGCTCTTATTATCTAACTTGTAGTTAACAAATCAACCTGTTGTTTATCAAAGCAACTACAAGACCAAAAGGCCAAATCTGTATAAAAATGTGAACTGCACCTCCTCAATTCCCACCTGTCCATTTCCATAATCACTTCTTTACTGAAATGCGAAATCTAAATATAACTGAAAGAGAGAGCTAGGTAAGTATGAACACATTTGGGTAAAGAAAAGTGCATATGGGGCAAATCTCAGAAATAGCTACTGGACCAAACCAAGAGTATCTTGTCTGTTTAGAAAGATTGTATACATTGTATAACTTTGCTGTAGCCGTTTTAGTCCAGTTGAATATAGTAAAGATATGTACTGTAGTGTATGGTCAGACTGTTATGAACTAACAGTTCATTTTATAGACAATCTTTAAAGATATCAACTTTACTCTTGTTCAGTTAAGCAGTACTTTATAACAAAGATCTGAACATTTATTTCAATCTGCCTTGGATCAATGTAACATACTAAACCTGCACCCAGATTGGGAAACTTCTTCACTGACACTAAAAGCAGCAAAAACCTGTATAAATAGGAACTGGAATAACAGTTTCATATTTACCAAGACACACAGGGAGAATATTGATCAGATGTAACAACAAATCCAGTTATTGGTTGTTTCCAATCCCATGACTGCTTGACCCTTGCCAGACCCCTTACCATGAATTATCTAACATGCTTTGGGTGAAATCATTTATTCCCTGTAATTACAGATAAAATGAAATAGCTGCCACATTCTGCCAAATAGATGGAACTGATCAACCTGCTTCTATCCACAGTAATTACAGTATATTGTAAAGAGCTTAACAAAATGTCTGATGTTATCTTATAACTGGCTGTAACTTGGATGTTACTACTCACATATCCCACCACTATGTTATCTGTCCTGAACACTTGTTCTTTTATTTGCCAACTGTGTTCTCCCTATGGGAAGAATTCTAGAAGGACCAAGTTTTGTCAAACCTGCCTTTCACAACTCTATCAGCCAAGCACCTCACCCCAAGCTCCTTTCCAGAAAGCTCCATAGCTATTAAATGATGCTGCATCCATGGTTGGTGATAAAATCCATGGTTGGTGATAAAATCCTGTTGCCAACATGACCTCCCTTTATGACTTTGCCAGACTGAGATCCTTACCTAACCGTAAGTAAAAATTATAGACCAAAACTCTTATTATTAGATCACCCATCCTTCTGTTAAAACCCTACCTACTGTACCAGCATAATAAAGGTTTCATAGTTAAATGTCCCAGGAGGGACTGTATGTCACTGAACTTTAACTTATTAACTAGTAGAGCTTTTTCAATGAAATACTTAAGTTTAGAAAATTTGTCAAATTCCCAAAACCGAATCTTGGTTCACAACAGAATAGTGTTTCCTATGATTATGGGAAGTCTGACGGCTGCCCCTTTAAATAAATTTAATAGGAACTCACTCCTATGGACCAATAAACAGGCAGTAATGTAAATGGTGTATAATGTATTTACAACCCAACCCAATACAAAGAATACATTCCAAGTACTGGGTGAAATTGTAAAAATCTAAACATGATATTGATCAGCCTGAAAATATCGACTCATGTGGGCACAGTAATTCTACTGAACCCTCCACATCTACTGTATGAAAAGCTCTATTACCAATAACCAAGAAATCCCAGATAAAGGTAAACACTACAGCATCACATGCTTCAAGGGCAACCTTGTTTTGTTTGTTTACTTGGATAAAATAATAAAGCTTTAGGACTTTGGAAAAGTAGTAGAGAATTGTACCGTGTTAGCCATAGATGAAAGTGAAGACATCTTGGATATAAAGTAATACCTTTTATTGGCTAACTAAAATGATTGAAAATGCAAGCTTTCGAAGCACTAGGCTTCTTCCTCAGGCATGATACAATACTGAATCTTAAAAAGCACTCTATTTTATACATACTAGAACAAAGACTTTCTGACATTACATAGATGTTATCTTTTGCACCCATGCCTGATTGGCAATGGCTGTCGTAAATAAAACAGTAAATACACATTCAATGATCACAGGCAGTAATAAAAGAATTAGCAAGGGTTAAAAAAACAATCAGATACACTTCACCTCTAGTGTCCATGGAGGGTCTGGTATAAATAAGATATTTATGGGTTTGGGGGGTTTAGAGGAATTTAGTCTGATTAACTCTACATGGCATTAAGATTAGAAACATAGTGAAACATAAAGTTTAGATCTTTGTCCAGAGTCCCAAATTTTTGTATAAGTTTACATTCCCATTCTAACCTTTCCTTTTGGGATCTGAAATTTCCCATAAGCACTGTGACTTTTAGGTCTTTCAGGCTGTGTCCTTGGCTGCAAAAAAAGGGCACCCACAGGGACATCTCGTTTATTGTTATTAATTGTGAATCAATGAGAGTTCATCCTTTGCCTCAGGGTCTGTCCAGTCTCTCCTACATAAAGTCCTGAGGGGCACCTAGAACATAAAATCAGGTATACCACATTGGATGATTTGCAGGAGAAGGTTCCCTTTATTTCAAACTATATATATATAAAATCAAATTTATTGCATACCACTGCCTATATTTATTTTTGGTATTCATGTGTAAACATATAGCTTTTATTCATTCTGGGCTTTGAAAAATAAGATTTACAAGGAGTTAAGTGAGTTAGGGAGAGTTTTCCCCACAACTCCCTTGCTCATTATGCAAATAAGGGAAAAGAGACTTCTGGGGAATTATAATTTGATTTTGCATTTCTGGTATGTTAATTAGAATTTCCCAGCAGTAAAGACAGCAGTGAGCATGCTCCAACCCTAAACCAAGGCAGCGGTCAGATGATCAGGTGATCAATGGCTGCCTGCATAAGGCACATACAAAATGGAAGACCACAGTTCCCCTTTAAGCGGAAACAGTGTCAGGGACGGAGCAAGAGGTCAAATGGGTAGAGCAAAAGTGTAGTTAGGGTCAGGAAAAAGATCAGGCAGGCCAAAAACAAACGTAAATGTGAACAGGCAAGAATCGAAGAACCAAGATAACAAAACCAGATCACACCACAAGCAAGAGATAAACCATAGTTTATAACGGGCATGAACTAAGGAAGGAAAGGAATTAAAATAGGGAGAAGAAGCCAATCTTAGCCAAGTTAACCAGCAAGCAGAAACCAGATAGGCAGAATAGACGCTCAAATCAGCCACCAAAATATAGCAACCAATAGCAGCCAACAGTCAGGTGATAGCAGCCAAAAGACAAACTGGTGCACAAATGACCGTTCGTGCACAAGGAACCTGGTAGTGAAGCACCAAATTAAAGGAGGATGCCACGGGACCAGAAGCCAGGTAAGCCTCTTTGCTTGTAAGTATACAGTTGTAAATATAAAAAAGAAAAGAGATGATCAATGCACATTCCTGGGCCCCATATACTATCATAATATTTTTGCTAGTGCAAAAAGGAAAAGCATGGGGGGTTTTAGTTACAATTTTATGCATAAAAGTGAAAAGCCTTCCAACCACGTCAAGGTAACCCCAGTATGGAAGGTCCTAACAAATTGCGTTGGGTCATTTATCTGGGCTGACACTCCCTGCTTGGTTGCATTTTCGTGGAAAGATGGTCTCCCTGACCTTGCATTGAATTAGTATTGAAGGCTAGTGATCATGAGAACTACATGTTTGAAGTACAGTAGGTGCAATACCCTGAAGAAGGGGAGGAAAATAGCTTGCCTTAGCATTATGATGACCATACACTGGTTCAACATTTAATAGATTGGACATTCGCTGATTCTATTAAATGTCTAAAGACATTTGGTACCCAGAAGTGGTTTTAACTTCAAACATTTTTGAAACATTTACCATCTTGCCCATTCATATTGTGACAAAAAGTCCACCTGACGCTGCATGAATGTCACAGAAAACACTGCATGGTTAGCATAACTGGGCTTCACACTGCTCAAACTTCTGATAGGTACCAATGTGAAAGCAAAGTGATTTTGATCAACAGTTTCTATGCTTTAGGAACAGCCTTCCCAGTTCTTTTTCATGTCAGTCATAACAGGGAGAACAGGAAAGGCGGTTCCTGAAGAATTGATTGAAAGTTGTGGGATTGGTGGGGAAGAGAGTTCTAATGTATGGACCCCTTAAAATCCCCCTAAGATCTCCTTTAGATGCTCAATATTATACTCAGTTCATACTGACATTGGTTTCTGGACCAGATCATGGTTTGCCATTATGGATCTAATATTGGACAAAAGGTAAGAACTTAAGTGTATGGCCAGCTTAAAGGAGAACTAAACTTCAGTTTTTCAGATCCTAATGTGAAAGTTTTTCTCCCCAGAACACCTACACGTTGAAAGATTCTTCTCTAGTTATTTGCATTTAGTAGATATGAGTAATAGATTCTGTAACAAAGGAGGCTTCCATCTTGTTGCCAGTACAACTCATAGCCCATGTTGGCTTCAAAGAGCCACGCCCCCTGACCCCAGCATTCACTGTCTCTATGTGCAGAGTTTCTAGCATCTCTTTCTAGTGAAAGATAAAGCCTCTAAATGTACCTGGAATCACAGCTGATGTGCTGGTGGCGCACCATGTAAATGCTGTGTGTTTAGAAACAATCAGACCAAGAAGTCGCAAGTTCAAATCCCCTAGCTTACTTATGAAACAATATAACATGGTCTACTGCCTGAGTTTAGTGCTTTTTTTGTTTGTTTGTTTCCATGTTTCTAGAAAAATATGAAGTTTCTACATATGTACAATCTTTATATATAGCAGCTCTGTTATTTATTTACCAACCAGTGTGAATTGCTGACAGTCTTCCAGTAGCAATACAAAACAGTGTACTGATTTTACTGACATTTACTTCTATTGAGTTCACCTGTGGCGTCCTCTGCTAAAGTGCTGGGTTAGGAAAAAAATCAGACTATTGGGACACAGGTTCAATTCCCCATGTTCCCTTTTTTTGTTTTTATTATGTGTCTAGCAAAAGATAAAGACTCTACATGTACTAGTCCATTACTTACTAGCCCTTGTGGCCTAGTGGTAGAATGCTTTCTTTTTAGAAAGACACAGAATAGAAGGTTGCTGGTTCGATTCCCCATACTTGCTTTTATTTTTTGCTGAAATGTTAAATGTTCTGTTTCTTTCATCCATGCTAGCAAAGACATACACTGCAAAGATTACTTTTCTTTTTTGTATGTAAAGCATAGGAATTTATCATTGTTAGGGATAGGAGCATTTCTAATGTGTTTACACAAAAACTGCACTGGTATCTGTGTTCTGTGTCAGAGGGAGGGAACTCTGAGCTGTAACATGATTGGCTGTCAGCTTCCAGGAAGCAAGACTGCAGTTTCCTGTGAAGTGTCCGGCGGACACTTAGATGGGTGTTCCCAGATAAGGTGAATTATGGGAGCTGACCCTTAGTACACACAGGTTATTTTCATAAATCACCCAGCATCCACAGCAAAGGGAGACATGAGACACAGCTTGTTGTTCGTTTGTGAATGTGCTCTCTCTATTGGGACAATGTTGTCTTGGGACTTTAGTTCTCCTTTAAGTTTGCTTTAGGTGGTTGGCCCCTGGCTTTAGATTTCCTGCTGAGCCTTAGGATGCCAGTCCAACATTGTTGCTTTGTGTGTAGTCTACCAGAAATGTTTGGTTTTCTGATCTGCGATAATAATACAAGAGGGGGCTGGTGAGGAGTTTTGGTTAGGAAGGGGGCACCACCTAAGAACACTAATGACCAAAAACTGTCCTGCCTTTAAAAATAGATTTTCAAAAAGGAGGATTCTGTTGTGTTTATAATGATTCTGACATTGTTCTGTGCTACCATTTTAATAGTTTGAAGCTCAATCTACAAGTCACTAAAGCAGTTAATCAATGTAAATATTTAATATTTAATAACAACCAGAACAGAATTGTTCTTTGGTTTCTTCTTACATTGGAATTGAGCTATCATGTGGGATGTGAAAATGCCAAAAAATTTGCCTCAAAACAAATTACTTTTCTTCCACTTTCAGGTTTCAGATCGACTGTAGCTCAGCAGGCCAGATGCTCCTAGACTTCATCTTAAATAAAAAACAATCCAACAAAACCTGTCTAAACATTCTCAAGGTCTCTTTTCCCTGTGGATTAGCATATATTATCATTAAAATTATTTTCATAGAAAGTCTAATTGGATTTTAATTTTCTTTTGCAATCATCCCTTGTTAAGTATTTGCTATAAAAACAAATGATAAGATTCAGAGTATAAAGTGTATAATAAAAGTCTAAAAGTTTGTTCTAGTTAATGGGGATTAGTCATGAATAGAGATGTCCGAACGTCGCAAAATCCGGTCCGCTCGAGGATACGTGAATTTTCGGAAAAATTCGAAAATCCGCGAGCGGACCCATTAAAACCTATTAAAATAAAAGTTCGTCAAAATCTGTTCTTTGAAAATACGAGGATTTTTCGAAAATACGAGGACTTTTCGAAAATACGGGCCCGAAAATGTGACTTGCTCCATCCAAAAATGTGAAAAATCCGCAAATTTTCGAAAACGCGCTTCGGAAAAGTTCGGAAGGTGGAAAACCGGAAAATCCGTGATATCCACCGTTCGCAAACGAGGTAAATCCTCCGCGGATCTGGGATCGGATCCGCAAACTGGGCCATCACTAGTCATGAATCCCGGTTTCAAAACAAACCTGGTTTCAATTCGCATCTGCCGGTTTTGAAAAGCTGCAAACTCAGACTAATAATGTTTTAAAATTTTTGAAATTCTGAACTTTTCATGGAAAAATCTAAATTTGTAGAAAAAATCTAAAATTCCATTTGAAAATCGAAAAATTCTGTTAAAAAAATTAAAACTCCATTTGATAAACCGAAAATCCTATTGAAAAATGCAAAAATTCTATTGAATACTTTTGCAATCGGAAATTCAAAAAATTCCAATTCAGTTGGGTTTGAATCGGATTGTTGCATTTACGGAACTTCAATTAGTTCTGCGGAACCAATGTCAGAACAAAATTCAACAGTTTTGTTTATTTCTGAAAGTGGTACACTTTCTGACTATGTAATTTTGGTGACTATTTGCTTACCGTATATACTCGAGTATAAGTCGATCCGAGTATAAGCCGAGGTATTTTACCTGAAAAACTTGTAAAAACTGATTGACTCGAGTATAAGTCGAGGGTAGAAATTATCACCACTACTGCCTTCTGATTTTGTGTTGTTTTTAGGCTTTAGTTGCCCTTTAAATGGACAGCTGAATTCCCATACATGAATCCCATACAGTAATAGCCAAATCCAGGACCAGTAACCTCCAATTCTTTGGCACTCCACATGTTTGGAAACTACAACTCCCAGCATGCTTTGTTGTTGCGAGTTTCAGTTTCTAAACATGTGGAGTGGCAAGGTTCAGTAAACTTTCAATTAATCTAATTAATCTTACCATCATCTACAATTCTCCTGAACCCCATATAGTAAAGGGCCCTCTGACCCCCATATAGTAAAGGGAACTCTGACCCCCATATAGTAAAGGGAACTCTGACCCCCATATAGTAAAGGACTCTCTGACCCCAATAGTTAAAAATGTCACCTGAGAGTTGTACTTTCAAGCTGTCCTTTGCGCTGTACTAGCAGCTGTTTTTTGCCCCAAACTGAGGAGACCCTTCAGATTTACAGATTCCAGTGACAGTGCTGAGTGAGTCCAGCAGCCAGAATACAGGAAGTGTAAAGGCAGATCAGCTCCTGTAACTTTCTATGCAGGTTAACACAGCGCCACCTACTATCTGGTTACTATCTGTAATTGCAGAATTTGCATCTAAATTAGGACTTGACTCGAGTATAAGTCGAGGTTAGGTTTTCAGGCTAATTTTAAAGCCTGAAAAATTTGACTTATACTCGAGTATATACGGTAATTATAATCAGTAAAGCCTTCGCTACAACATTACAAAATTTATTGTAATTATGGAATGAGCAACATTGGTGGGAGAACTGAGTGGTACCTTTTATTGGCTAACTAAAATGATTGAAAATGCAAGCTTTCAAAGCACTAGGCTTCTTCCTCAGGCATGATACAATACTGAATCTTGTAAAGCACTGTATTTTATACATACTAGAACAAAGACTTTCTGACATTACACAGATGTTATCTTTTGTCCCCATGCCTGATTGGCAATGCCTGTCGTAAATAAAACAGTAAATACACATTCAATGATCACAGGCAGTAATAAAAGAATTAGCAAGGGTTAAACAAACAATCAGATACACTTTACCTCTAGTGTCCATGGAGGGTCTGGTATAAATGAGATATTTATGGGTTTGGAGGAATTTAGTCTGATTAACTCTACATGACATTAAGATTATAAACATAGTGACACATAAAGTTTAGATCTTTGTTGAGTCCAGAGTCCCAAATTTTTGTATAAGTTTACATTCCCATTCTAACCTCTCCTTTTGGGATCTGAAATTTCCCATGAGCACTGTGACTTTTAGGTCTTTTAGGCTGTGTCCTTGGCTGCAGAAATGGGCACCCACAGGGACATCTCGTTTATTGTTGTTAATTGTGAATCGATGAGAGTTCATCCTTTGCCTCAGGGTCTGTCCAGTCTCTCCTACATAAAGTCCTGAGGGGCACCTAGAACAAAAAATCAGGTATACCACATTGGATGATTTGCAGGAGAAGGTTGCCTTTATTTCAAACCTATGTTGGGTTCCTGGTATTGGTATCCTGTCTCCAGTGTGGATGTACTTGCAGGTTTCACACTTTTTCTGCAAACAGGGAGATGTTCCATTTTGTGTGGGGCCTGTTAGGGAACGTTTTACAAGCATTTATATACTTTATATACTTTATATCCAAGATGTCTTCACTTTCATCTATGGCTAACATGGTACAATTCTCTACTACTACCATATAATTAGGTCATTGACACAAAAGAAGGAGGTGTATCCTAAACTGTTTTTCTTATTACATATATTAAAAGAAAAAAAGTAGTGTATAAAGAAAGGAAAATGCTCATAATAAAGTGTCTGAGCTGATATTTTTCTATATGATTGCTTGAAAATCAAACAGATTTCTAACATGTATAATAAAAGGAACTACCAATATAGCCTGATATTAAAGTAACACTAAACCCATAAAAACAACTAGTTGCCATTTCGTTTCTATAATTCACAGGGAGATGAGAACGCTTATTCTTACCTTACCGCCGCTCCACTCGCAGCCGCTTCTTCACTGAACAGCTGTTCTCTCCCGATCGCGGGGTCGGGACAGAGCTGCTGTCAGTGAATGAGCGGCTGCGAGTGGAGCGGCGGTAAGGTAAGTTCCAGGTCCCCCGAGCATAATATTATTCACAGGGAGGTGAGAATAAGCGTTCTCATCTCCTTGTGAATGATACAAACGAATGGCAACTAGTTGTTTTTATGGATTTTCGGAGTTTAGTGTCCCTTTAATGCAATTTGGCATCTTTGTGGCAAATACAAATCAGTTAAGTTAAAACAGCTTTACTATAAAGCAATAAATACCCACCAGTAGAAAAAATTACCTATGCTAGTGATAAAAGAATATATATACACAAGAGAACAAGGTACAGCAGAAAAAAGATTTAAAAATTATAGGGTGTGGGGGATCCAGTCTTTCATTCATTCACAGCCATAGACGTGCGGAGCATTTTTCATTATGTTCATCCTTTATATCAGACACTTCCATGACCACTAAATTATCAAATATATTAAATATTTATTTTGATTCATTCAACTCAGCCTCTGACTTAATCTCCCATAAAGCAGACAATTATCTCTGTGGCATAATAATCAGAGTTCATCAATTAAAATTGCTATAGATCTAAAGACTTGCTGTGGATAGTGAATTTGCTCTTCAAAACAGGATTCTGCAGTATCATTCTTTTTTTGGGGGGGGGGGGGGGTAATCATTATCCCCATAACACTTTTTTTATATCATAGAATTCCCTCTGTATGCAACCAGCTGTTCACTAGGTAGATTATTTTGGGCTTTTCTTAGAATAGGCCATGGAAAAGATTGACTTAGGAACTGGTAACCCAAGTTGACAGTTAAATAAATTAAACTTAAAGGGGAACTGTGGTCTCCAAATAAGTTGAGTTGAGTACAGGTTTAATGGGGAAATTAAAAAGTAGAATAGAAAAGAGAAATGACAGGGAATGGACAAGAGAAATAAGGGAAAACATAATGGAAAAAAGGGAGGGTTGAAAGTGAGACAGGGTAGATGAATGGAATAAGGGAAAACAGAGAAGACATTTTTGAAGAAGTAGAAGAATAAAACAGCTGGAATGGTGAATGAAAAAATGGATACATGGAGCAGAATGGCAAAATAGTAGCTAAGATAAATAAGGACTGAAAGGGAAGCCAACTGAAATAGAGAGAGGTGACTATAGCCACAATTGAAGAAGGGGAAGTTGTAATAGTTGTGGGGTACAGTAGATTAAGAAAATAAGGGAGAGAATGGAGCAACATGAAAGAAGAGAACATGGTGGAATAAAAAAAGTGATAAAAAAAAAAAACCTAGTTTAAAGAGCATTTCCACACTTAAAATAAAACAACTGACTTCTCAGTTATCTGCCCGTAAACCCAACTGCTGTTTTTCCTAGTTTATTACATGCATATATAACCAGGGATTTAATGATAAGTTCTATTTATTTCAAGTAAAAGTATCTGCCTCCTCCCTCTTCTTGCTTGAACATGTGCAGAGGAGGCAGCAGGTGAGACAGCAGTCATTTATTCAGAGCTCATCGCGCGTATGTTTTCTTCATACGCGCGATCAGCTTTTTTAAAAGGGTGAATACTGCAGGGACCTGCGTGGAGGGAGGAGGGAGTCAGGGGCCCGGCCCCCAAACTTGCGGGGGGCCCAGGTATGCCCCTGCATTCATTGTTTGTGATATCAGCAATCACAGCCTTGATTAACTGCATGGAGGGAGTGTAACGCTCTGGATCCCTTCATATTCCTTCAGTCCAAATACCCCAATCTACAACCACTATCTTCACCAATAGACAAGCCCCCGTTTGCCGGGAGGCTAGATGTGCCTCACCGAACGCATTTGCCCCCTGGACATAGAGTGCAAGGTATCCGAACTGAGACCGGGAATATGAGAAAAGTCCAGAACGAAACAGACAGGCAAGGCAGACAGAGAGATACAAAGGTCAGAGACCAAAAATACACGATACAGACAAGGAGCAGGCAAAAGCAGGGTCAGGAACAGAGCAATAGGTCAGAACCAGAAGTCAGGCCGCCAGGCACAGTACAGAGGGTTAGGCAAAAGCGTAGTCAGGAACAGAGCAGAGGTCAGGACAGGCAGATACGGATCAGAGTCAAAATAACAGGCAAAAGTCGGTAACAGGAAATCACAGATAAAGCACACCACGAGCAAGAATAGTAAACTAAACTGCTATATCGGGCGGGGATACTAAGGGCTGATGGGTATAAATAATGCAGAGGTACCAATGGAGAAAGGAGGACAGAGATATGTGAAGGGCATAGGATAGTTTAAACTTAACGAGCCTTCCTCCATCCAATGGGAAAGCTGGAGGGGCGGAGGAATTAGGAAGTGGTGAATGAACAAACTAACTAACCCTCCTCCGACCAATTGATGATTTAGAGGAGCGGAGGAGGTATGCAGTAGTGCCTGTGCGCGTCCGCACAGCACTGGGGGCAGGCCGGCCAGATGCGCGAGCATGAACGGACGTGGTCGCAGGAGAAGAGCGTGGACACGTGACGCCACCGCGCGCCGAGAGCTGGGACCGAGGAGAGATGCCATGGAATCCCCGAGCAGGTAAGCCACTTGTTACAGGGAGGGTAATAAAGTGAAAAATATATCCTTTGTGATTAGGGGCAGGTAACTGACAATTGACCAGTTTTTTGAAGGGTTAACATGGCCCTTTTAGTATAAACTTTGAATTTGACTTGAAAGGCTGCACAAAGCTAAATTATGCCTGCACATGTGACACAGGCAATCAAGACAGCAAATCAACACTGATTAGGTCTGCTCAAATGTAAATCCAATCAAAAAGCAGCTAATAAGCACTAATTACATGTGCTCTCAGGTGAATTAAATCAAGAGCCAACTAATTAGTGCTGATTACATCTGCTCACAGCTAATGCAATCAAGAGGCAGGTGTTGATTGTGCCTGTGACACAAGTCTATGTGTAAAGCAAAAAGTCTGTAAAATCAATGCTAGGTAATAGCACACTAGATAGATAGAGATCTAGTTTAGCCAATCACAAAAGTGGAACTCAGGCTCAGCTGCATACCTATATACCTAACCAAGAGAACCCCCCCATTAATACCTGAAGCGTAGACACACACCTATTTAAAAAACACTTCTTTTCATGTATTTAGCTTGAAAACTAAGAAGAAATACCATTTAAAAAGTGGAAAAATAAAAACATTGAGAAATTGTCGATTGTCTCTATTTGTAATAGAGTTAAAGTGTTCATATAATCGTAATTTGAGTTTACGTGTCGTCTTGCCTACGTATTGTAGCCCACATCCACATGTGATCAAATAGATCACATATTGGGACACACAGTTGATATATCTCTTCATTTTATATGTTTTGTTAGTAACAGAGGACGAAAAAACTGATGCAGAAGACACAAATGTGCAACTCCTGCACCTGCTCCTTCCACATTTAAACATCCCCGTATGTGCGAGCCAATTACCACTGGTTTTATTTTTAAGCATACTGGGAGCCACATAATTTGAAATCGTTCTGGACCTGCGATAAGTAATGCCAGGTTTACTTGGAAGAATTTCCGCTAGAATGGGATCAACCATCAATATGGGCCAAAACTTCTTTATTAACCCGAATATATGCTTGGATTCCTTACTATAAGCGGTGATAAAATTCATAGAGAAATCCTTTTTCTCTGCTAGATCTTTATTTCTAACTTCATTAAGAGAATGTTTTCTGAATTTGGCCTTCTTTGGCTTCAGTAATTTTTCACGATCCAAACTAATCGCATAATCATAGGCTTTTTTAATAACCTCCATACCATAACCTCGATCTGTAAATTTGTCCCATAAAATCATAGCCTGTTGGTTAAAGCAGTCCCATGTGGAACAGATCCTTCTAATACGTATGAACTGACTTGTCGGGATACTTCTCAAAAGTGATTTCGGATGGCTACTATCATACCTTAGCAAGGTATTCCTAGATAGAGTTTTTGTATAAACATCAGTAATAACTGTACCTGATTTAGATCGGAACAGTATGTCCAGAAATGGTACCTCAACTTCATTCATAGAATAAGTAAATTTTAAACCCAAATCATTAGAGTTCAGATATAGAACAAAATTGACAATCCCATCCCTGTCTCCTTTCCAGATGATGATAAGATCGTCTATATATCGATAGTAACATACAATATTCTCTCTATATGGATTACTATCTCCATACACGTGGAACCGCTCCCACCAACCCATATATAGGTTGGCGTATGAGGGTGAAAATTTCGCCCCCATAGCGGCCCCACGTGTCTGGAGATAGTAAGAGCCCTGAAACATGAAAAAATTGCAATTCAGTAAATATCTCAATGACTCCAGAATGAAATCTATCTGCCCCTCAGGACAATCATTGTATTCTCTTAACCAAAATTCTGTGGCTTGTATACCTAGATGGTGTGGAATACTCGAATAGAGACTGCTGACATCTATGGTCAGCCAAGTGTAATCATCATTCCATAGAATATCTGTAAATTTAATTAAACAGTCTCCAGAGTCTCTAATGTATGATGGTAAACCAGTTACCATAGGATTAAGAAAACGATCCACATATTCTGATAGGCCTTCATTCAAAGAGCCTATTCCAGCAATGATGGGACGACCCTTTGGTTTCAAAGGATCCTTATGAACCTTGGGTAAGGTATGAAAAATGGGCATAACCGGACTGTCAACATACATATAATTCATACTATACATATTATGACTGTATACATGTTGCTGTTGTTTGGGTTATAATTTTCGGGTTGTTTCTTTATTTTAATTGTACATAAGTATTTTAATTGATAATCTATTTCTATACTGTTTTTATGCATCTTTACAATCTGTATAGTAATCCCTCTTCCCCCCCCCATATGTATTCCCTGGTATCCAGCATGGTATCAACTTTAGTATTTAATAGTATTTAACCCTTTGATGTGATTACTTACTTATCCCATTAGGGTGATGATGTACAGATGTTGCTGGTTTCTGGTTGGGTATATATGATTGTCTTCAAGGGGTGGGAGTGTTCCCTCTGATGAAGTGACGGGGTGTTCGTCACGAAACGCGTCAGGGTAGTGTGTTTGTCTCCCTCCTGTGAAGTGTGCTCGATCGGCAATAAAAGTTAAGTTTTACTTGTGGTTGTTGGCAGTCCGCTCGTCTTCTTTGTTTTACCCTCATCCTGTTCAGAAGTCACTTGCGATTCCTTCCAAATGATTTCTTCCTGATTCCCCTCTCTAGACTTGGAAAATCTTCTTCCTCTGTATCTCTGTCTAGATCTGTGTCTCTTCCTTTTCCTTTTAACCTGGATTTGTTTCTCTTTCTCTCCCTCTTTTCCATAGCTCTGGTTCGCATCACATGTAAATCCCCTCCTTCTAAATCTTCTGAATCTGTGTGATTTTCAGTAGAGCACAATTCTAGGTCTGTTAGAGCAGAGCTCCTAACTGATTCCCCTTCTGAAGAATTATTATCAGAAGCAAAACTGATGTTTCTATTTTTGTTGGTGTTCCTATTTGTGTATTTATCTGGATGAAGCTTTTTCTTGTTAATATTATATCCAACATTCAATGCATGTTTATTTCTCCTTTGATCTCTCTTCAGGATAGATTTGGGATAATGATTATTTAACTTATTATTCCACATTTAAATATGACATTATTTTCATAATCTAAGTTATCTCTCTGAAACTTTTGTTTCTTTATAACCATTAGATTATTTTCTTGTTTCTCCACAAGCTGGTTAATTTTAAAGATTCTGTTATCTAAATCACTTGACACACTGGAGAAAGATTGTTTTAACTCCATGAGGTAATTGGTAATTTCATCTTGTATACATGCATAATCAGATCTATGTTGTTCCACCAACAGTTCCATTAGTTTAATTGAACAATCATTTAAGATGGAGTTCCACCGGTTTTTAAAATCCACCGATACATTCCCCGAATTGGGTATTTTAAGTATTCTCAAACCTCGTGGAACTCTAGCACATTTAATATAATTGTCCAAGGTAGACACTTCCCACCATAGTTTCATTTCTTTAATCTTTAAACGTTCTAACTTTTTGCAACATTGTTTGAAATCATTGGATACCGTAATTGTACCTTGTGTTTCTTCCGAAAATACATTAAGTGCTTTGCGATCACGCGACTCCATGTTGCTGAGTTGTTGTGTGTTGTCTCCCTCAGTATCCATAGTGTGCGTACGTCTCATTTCGTAACATGTGTACTTATCAGTACAATCAGCGGCCGATTGAAAACACAGCCTGGAAGGAGGAACCAACACAGTGCCTACTGGAATGCAACCCATATTTAAATTACAAGGATATTAAAAGACCCTTCAGACTTCCATGACCTGTACAAAAGAAATTAGCTTGTGGCCTCATACATTTATATAGTTGTAGACATCCTCTGTTATATATAACAGCACATTGTTCACTATACAGTACAAAAATAACCTGTAAGTTATTTCTTTAAATGGTGCTTAGCTATGTTATCACATGACTCAAAAAAACTTAAAGGGAAAGTTCACCCCACAAATGAAAAAATTGTATATACCGTAGGTAAATCCCAACCAAAAACTGCAATAGTTGACAGACATGTGGCAAATTTATTATGCATCAAAAAATGATAGGGCCGCTAGGGGAATAGCATTCCAGTCATTGGCTGTGACGTCATCTGCTACATCCATGACTGACAGCTGCTAACTGGAAGAATCAAGCAGAGAGAGAGTTAACGGAACATCTGGAAGCATTTTAAGTTACATTTTATAGCTTTCTTGCTATTTAATTTACTCCTTCTTTAAAATTTGTGGATAGTAGACGCCCCCTCAAAGAACCCTGAACATGCACGTAACCTGTTGCTATATGGTGTTCTGCTTTACCATATAAAATACCTCTTAGAAACCACACTGTGCATAATACTACACATTTTTTATAACCTAGTCAATAGAGATGTTCGAAACTGTTGATTTTCGTTTCCTTTTAGAATTTTTAAAATTTTCCAAATTTTCGGAAATTTCGGAAGTTCGAGTTTCGAATTTCGAAAATCGTCTACTTTCGAAAATCGTCTACTTTCGATTTAAAAAATCGTCTACTTTCGATTTTCGATTTTCGAAAATCATCTACTTTCGATTTTTCAAAATACAATTAATTAACTTTAGCAAATCAAGCAATTACTTAAATATAAAACAATAAACAATGCAATTAGCAATTATTAATCTAAGGCTCATGTATAAATGTCATTATAAATGTATATATACATGTAATTGACCGATATGAGCTATATGGCTCATCAGTTGTTACATCTTTGATTCAATCTTCAATAGGAGACCCAGGTTCTAGACAGCATATGGGTGCTTGGTCTGCCAGGACAGATCAACAAAGTTAGCCCTTAGGCATTCCACCCTAGGAAAATTTGTTAATATTCTTAGATCCTATAGTAAACATGGTGTTTTTACTGAGCATAGGCATCATACTATTGTTTTGCAAACTATTATAACTTCCATTCATATGACATACATATTACATATGGTCATGGAACTCTTTTGTGATGTCTGATATCATTGTATTTTAGAGTAGGTGGTGTATTAATCACCCTCCCATCCCATCTGACACCTAAAGCCTCGTACACACATCAGATAGTAATCGTTACGTTCGTTCATTTATACACCTGTGTACATACGAACGTTTGCAATCTCGCATGTTCAAGTTATGCGACTCATGCGCATTTTACTCGAGCTAAAAACACAATCTAACGATTATCTTAAGAGGAAGTACAAACACACGATAATCGGCAGAACAAATCCGCCAAGCTGATCGTGGAAAAAACCCGACAATAGTCGTTAATCGTTGGTCTTATTTGGTTGTTGCTCCTTCATTTTCGTACGATTATCACATGAACAATCGTTCATCGGGCAAATCGTAAATCGTACGATTACTATCTGACGTGTGTACAAGGCTTAAGCCTTTCCCCTGCACAATCCAAACCACGCAGACTCATAGACACGGCTTGGCAATCTGGGACAGGCAACTAAAAACTTGGGACAAATTCATTAGGACCAAGTAATAAATATGAAAATTAAATTTGTAGAGGAAATATAGTAACTCATGAATCGTGTTGCAGTGATTTGCTGTGTTTCTACTTTTCTGTTTGAAATAACAATGCTACAGTTTTGAGGACAATGCTATTCATATGCAAGATACCTTCTGTTATAAGCAGGCTCTACTCCACAGTATTTAAGGGAAAGTGTGAAACCAAAGATTAAATGGTTGTCAGAATGATGCTTATCTGACCTTTGTTAAGGATTGAAGTTACCAAGCAACACACAAAGGAAACAGCATGTTGCTAATCTTGAAACAGATACTGTTCGGGGGCGGGGGGGTCATTTGATAAGTTACTTTAGATTCTGTTTAAAGTGTGTGATGAGTTGTAATGTCTCTGTGCTAGCAGTCAATTAAGCCTCGTACACATGTGCGATCGCGGGTCCCGACCCCGCAACGCACGATGTGTCCGAACGATCATTTTGGCCGATAATTGGCCCGTGTATGGGCCCTTTATTGCCCGAAACGGTTGGTCTGTCGGGCAAGGATCCCCGACCAAAGGGTCATTTCAGACGATAAAGTGCCCATACACGGGCCAATTATTGGCCAAAACAAACGTTCGGACACATCGGCTGTACATTTACGGCCACACAATACCATGAGTACTAGATTACCTTTATGGTATTGTATAGACAATCATACAATTACGTACACGGTCTTAAATGTACACGCGCAATCATAATTGTATGACTACAATCGTAATTGTATGATTGCGGCCATAAAAATTCTGATTGTTAAAAGGCATGTTCACCCCCAAAACTATAATTCCCCCCAGTAATGGCCCCATCATGTAGTGTAATAAAATCCTTACCTCACATCCCAGCTCCATATGGTTCTCCTGTAGTCCCCCCCCAAAGTCCCAAAAACTGCCCACCAGAAGGATAGCAGAGTCCATATAGGACTCTGCCTCCTACCTGGTCTCCGGGAGAAGTTTGGCATGTGCACTGCAGCCCTTCACCATGAATGTACCAAATACAATTATATAATATCCCGTGTTCACCCTTAGTAGCTGTAATAATTTTGTATGTATAAAAACAGTAAAAAGTGTGATATATTTATTGTAGGCACATCATAAATACTATAATCATATAAACAGAATAATTAGACCAATCTCTGTAATGCTGTATATAGATTAGAAGTGGAGCTCCAGTAATATTGTTCTATCATGCAAGAGTCCGAGGTCTACACGCTACCTAACCAGCACAGGATACAGGTGTCGTATAACACCGCTATTCACATTCATTCTAAGTGGACACATTGTTTCAAGAGGAAAGACTTTTTTTACCGAAGTCCTCACCTAACAATTTCCTTTGCTACTTATGTTTCTTTGCACAGAACTGGACACATTCTTATGCATGATAGAACTATATTAGTGGAGCTCCACTTCTAATCTATATACAGCATTACAGAGATTGGTCTGTTTATTATCGCCACTTGGTCCATTATATGGTTTTTTAGTATATATATTTTTATTATATATGTGGTTTTATTAGGAGTGAAGTATTTCATTAGTGGAGATTTATATAGAGAGTTTTTTATCTATAACCGTCGGCAGGGTACATATTTTTAGTAACTTTGTTTAGGAGATTTATAAAGGGATAGGTTGTTGTTTTCTTTATTTGTTTAGGTATTGTCTAATTATTCTATTTATATGATTATAGTATTTATGATGTGCCTACAATAAATATATCACACATTTTACTGTTTTTACACATATATACATACATATATACAGTATATATATATATATATATATATATATATATATAAAGATTATTATAGCTATTAAGGGTGAGCGCGGGATATTATATAATTGTATTTGGTACATTCCATTTAGCCATATTACCCTCTAGATTGACTTCCGAGAGCTCCCATTTATTTTTGGTTCTAGTTTTGTTTCATTTGAGGTTTTCATATTAGTGTCGGATGCGCTAATTACGCAAAAATCCCCCGCACATCCGACTCTCGCGATTCAAATGGCTCGCGTTAAAATCCCACAGTGGGTAAATCGCTTACTGGGATTTACCCCCATTCGCAAACTCAATATTGAATTGCAAGGGGAGCATTTACCTAGAGCAATAGTGGCTCTGGGTAAATGAGCCTGTAAGAGTTTGTGGAAAACTCACTTATACCTCGCTGCCATTTCAGTTTCTTCCCATACTGACCCAATCACAGGGGCCCATCCAGATGAACCTAAGGTTGGTTAGTTGACCACCACCATGGAATACTGTACTTCAGCATATTTAGATGTAAATTGTTTGTTTGTTGTTTGTCTGAGCAGTAGGTTTGCCATGGCCCTAGAAACCCTGATT
This sequence comes from Hymenochirus boettgeri, assembly GCA_019447015.1. Classification (NCBI taxonomy): domain Eukaryota; kingdom Metazoa; phylum Chordata; class Amphibia; order Anura; family Pipidae; genus Hymenochirus; species Hymenochirus boettgeri. Next base: position 86,801,232 of record CM033470.1, on the reverse strand, counting down.
GGCCATGGAAACCCAGTCCAGCATAGCACAGACTGATAATCCTAATTTGTTAGAAATAATAACAGACCTAATGATTCTTTGGACAATTAAAGTTTAATAAAGTGCTGATATATATAAATACCATCACTTACAGTAAACCAGTTCTCTTTCTTTCTATGCAGAATACAGTAGGTAGAAGTTGCTTTAATAATTATTTAGCTCTTTCTATTCGTAATGGTGTGTAAGCAAACAAAATTGGTTAAGAAACAAAAGTAGTTTTGTTAAAGATCTCTATATTTAAATGATGCCTGTTAAGCTTGGCAGATCATTTTCTTCTGGTTCCTGCATTCAATGATCAGCAATCAAATAAATAAAAGTATAGAGAATAATTAGAATATTCTGGGGCTAAAATCTGTTAGGGTTTTTGACTTTTAAGTGTTATTTAAGTTTTACAAATAACCAAACAGTCTGTAGTTCATGTAGGTATATGTACGTACAAGACAAAACATTGTAGGTCAGGCTAGGAAGGTTACCAATGTCTGCTTATTATTCCAGCAATGTCCTAACTTCTAACTACCAGAAAGGTTCTGTTCTATCCTTCACAAAAAGACATAGCAATTTAAAGTGCTCTTGTGGCTTAAGGTACATGAGCCAAACCACAGAGTTAAAACCTTTTTAAACATAAATCAGAGATTGGAAATTGGGATATCGCTCAACTAAGAGAGCCAAGAATTATTTCAATGTTTCTAAACTGCTATTTAAAATTATTTAAACCAGTTGGAAAGTAAGGAGGGAAGGTTTACATAGTAACATAGTATACATAGTAATTAAGGTTGAATAAAGACATTCGTCCATCAAGTCCAACCTATTCACTTTTTTTTTTTTTTTTTTTTTTTAACCCTACCTAACAGTTGATCCAGAGGAAGGCAAAAAACCCCAGCTAAAAAAGGGGGGAAAAAATTCCTTCCTGACTCCAAACGGCAATCGGAAAGTATCCCTGGATCAACCAGATCTATATGCATTAATACCAGTAATTCTCAATATTTTTTAGTTTTAGAAACTTATCCAGGCCTTTTTTAAAGTTATTCAATGAACTTGCCATTACCACCTCTGCTGGAAGACAGTTCCACAGTTTCACCGTTCTCACTGTAAAGAAACCTCTCCTAACTTGAAGATGAAACTTCTTTTCTTCCAACCTTAAAGGATGTCCACGAGTCCTCTGATATGACCTATTAGTGAACAATGCACCAGAGAGTTCACTGTATGGGCCATTAATATATTTGTATAAGGTTATCATGTCCCCACGCAACCGCCGCTTCTCCAATGTAAACAGCCCTAACTTGTCTAATCTGCCTGCATATTCAAGCCCCTCCATTCCCCTTATTAATTTAGTTGCCCTTCTCTGAACTGCCTCAATTTCCAAGATGTCCCTTTTGTATATGGGATTCCAAAACTGCACCGCATATTCCAAATGTGGCCTTACCAGTGCCTTGTAAAGAGGGAGAATAATATTTTTCTCTCTTGATTCCATTCCCCTCTTTATACAAGACAATATCTTGCTAGCTCTAGCTGTTGCTACCTGGCATTGTTTGCTACAGCTAAGTCTGTTATCTACCAGAACCCCCAAATCTCTTTCCATTTCAGATGCACCTAACACAGAGTTATGATGTGTAGTGGCACAGGGATTATTAAATCCCAAATGCATCACCTTACATTATCAACATTGAATTCATCTGCCATTCTGCTGCCCATTTTGATAATCTATCTAGGTCTGCTTGCAGCACTTGCACATCATTGGAAGTTTCCAAAGCTCTGCATAATTGTGTCATCAGCAAACACAGAGGCCTTGTTCTCAGCCCTTCTAAGTCATTTATAAACAGATTAAACAGAAGCGGCCCCAGTACAGAACCCTGGGAACTCCGCTTAGAACTTTAGCCCCATAGATGTAGCTCCATTAACCACCACTCTCTGTTTGCGGTCCAATAACCAGTTCTCTATCCATGAACAAAGTTTTCTTCAAGGCCAACAGTCCTCAGTTTATACATTAGTCGCCTATGTGGCACAGTATCAAAGGCTTTTGCAAAATCCAAATAACCACATCCACAGCTGTGCCTGAATCTAACTTCTTACTCACTTCTTCATAAAAACCAATTAATTTGTTGGCATGATCTATTTCTCATAAATCCATGCTGACTACTATAATAAGATAATCTCTGGAGACAAAGTCAAGGATATGATCCCTTAACAAAGTTTCCATCACCTTCCCTACCACTGATGTTAGGCTTCAGGTCTATAGTTACCAGGTGTGAACGACACTCTTTTGAATATTGGTATTACATTGGCTTTTTTCCAATCCAGCGGCCACACCCAGACAAAAGCGAATCTGAAAAGATGAGACACAGTGGTCTTGCTAGAAAAGAACTAAGCTCTTTTAAAATCCTGGATGCAATCCATCTGGTCCTGGCGCTTTATTGATATTAACTTTGTCTAATTGAATCCGTACCATATCCTCGTTATCCAATGTGAAAACTCTTCATTTCCTCCCTGCACATTGTTACAATCCCTACTGTAAGGATTCTAACAGTAAAAACCGATGTAAAAAAACGGTTTAGCAGATTAGCCTTTCGGCATCCTCTACAACCACCTAGCTCCATTATTTAATGGTCCCACATTCTCAGTCCTCATTTTTTTACCATTTATATACTTAAAAAACATCTTGGGGTTGGACTTCTTTGTTCGGCAATCCGGTTTCATTTTCTATTTTAGCTAGTTTAATTGCTTTCTTGCACTCTTTATTACAACTTTGAAGTCCCTGTAAGCCTGTTCTGTGCCTTCTGCTTTCAAAATTTAAAAGCCTTTTCTTTTTTTCCATTTCCCTTTTTACCTGAGCATTAAGCCTGCAGGAGTGGACCTAATTTTTTACACTTGTTCCTAAAGGTACCGATTTGGAAATGTTATAGTTTAATATCCCTTTAAAAGTGGTCACTGCTCAGTATCTTACCTAGAAACAGCTTCCACCCACACTTCATGATGGAGCGATGTGCGATCCTTTAAAAGATAAAATTAGCTTTCCTAAAGTTAAAAGTTTTTGTTAAGCCAGTGCACTTTAGTTTTCTGAACCTATATTAAATGACACTATATCATGGTCACTATTCCCTAAGCTTCCCATTACCTTCATCCAAAATGAGCTCTGGGTTATTAGATATCACCAGATCCAACAACGCATTCTTTCGTAGGAAACTCTACCATCTGTGAAGAAAATGCTCATATAGGAAATTTAAGAACTTTATACCTTTTGAGGTGCTGGCAGTTCCATTACTCCAATCTATTTCAGGGTAGTTAAAATCCCCCATAACCAGAACATGCCCCATACCAGCAGCCTTCGCCAACTGCATATGGAGATTCATTTCCACCTCTTCCCGGCATTTGGCGGCTTATAACACACTCCAACAATTAATTTACCTACCTTCTTGCTTCCTGTACACAGTCCACCCATAATGTTTCTGCCGCATCGTTGCTCCCCCATCTATTCCATCTTTTAAATTTGGCTTCAATTCCTGTTTAACATACAACATACTCCTCCTCCTTTCTTATTAACTCGGTCATGTCTAAATAAGGAGTACCCTTCAATATTTAGTCCAGTGTGTTGAATATTAACGCATGATTCTGCTATACCAATTACATCATACCTTTCCTTTAACGCTATATTTCAAGTTCGCCGGTTTTTCCAGCCAGACTCTTGATTTGTAAACATACATTTTAGATTATCAATTGATTTACTTCCATACATGGTCGTACATGCCTCCTTATCTCCTATGCTCCCCCCTCCTCCTTCTCCTCCTCCGTTGTGTTACTAGCCCCCAGATCCCTAACTTCTCTATCTACCCTGTGAGTTAAACGTTCCCTCCCCCCCCATACCTAGTTTAAAATCTCCTCCAACCCCTAGCCATCTTCTCCCCCAAAACAGTTGCACACCACCATTGAGGTGCAATCGTCACTACTAAAGAGCCTGTAGCCAACAGAAAAGTCAGCCCAGTTCTCTAAAAACCAAACCCCATCTCCTTACACCACTCCTTAGCCACGCATTTATACTCCTGAGCTCCCGTTGCCTCCTAGCGTAGCACGTGGCTGCGGTAGGATTTCTGAAATCACTACCCTGGAGGTCCTGCTTTTAACTTGGCCCCTAATTCTCGGAAATCATTTTAAGGACCTCACCTCCACCTCTAACTTTGTCATTGGCACCAATGTGAACCAAGACCGCCGGGTTACTCCCAGCCCCACCCAATAATCTGTCTACACGATCCACCACATGTGAACCCTAGCACCAGGCAGACAACACATGTTCGGCATGCAGGGTCCTGGCGACAGATTACCCTATCTACCCTTCTAATAATAGAATCCCCTACCACTACCACCTGTCTCTTCCTAGCCCCCAGTTCTCCCTCCTTGTATTGGAGATGGCCGTCCCCTGGGTGCTCAAGGGAAAGGCCCGCTCCATACATGCTGCTTCCGAGCCATCGTCTCCACATTCTCACCTAAAATGGCAAATCTGTTGGGATCGACCAGCTGGGAAGAAGCCCCCCTATCCTTCCGTCCCCTACTTCCCCTGGTGACCCTTACAAATCTATCTTCCTTCTCCACCTTTCTGCCCATCTCCAACCACCAGTTTACTGGCCCTGCCAGTACCTGCATTTCCCCCAGGTTTGCCAAGTCCTGCAAGCTGCAAGTTTACCCCTTAGACTCTGTACCTCAGATTCCAAATGGGCAACCCACTCAATCTGACAATACATAGGTCCCCTGGGGCGGCTGCTCCAAGATCCCATACATGCGGCAGGATGCACATTGCGCGGCCCCCAAAAAACTGTCCATACTAAACAGCAATACACAGCAGAGACACAGCAAAAACACAGCAGAGAAATAGTGTTTTCTTAAACGCTTTCTTGTTAAACTTTAGTTTTTTAACGCTGTCAATTCTCTTAAAAACAGAAAAAATCTCTTTAAAACGGAAATCGTCAGAGCTAATCGCTCATGGGACAGGCCTTAAATGAGGTTAAAACCAACCAGAGCCAACAGGCCTCAGCCAATTTAAAACCAATTAGTTACACCCCCATCCAATCAGAGAGAGAGAGAAAAAAAAAAAAAAAAAAAACCTTCCTTTGTCTCCTACCAACCCCCGCTCCACAGGTAACAGTGTTTTTAAAACACAAGTATTTGTTTTAGTAACCAGTGCTTTGAGTTTACTCAACAATTCCTACACCTTATTCAAGCAGTAAGTAGTAAAAAAATAAAAATACACTAGTGATTAATTACTTACACAGGCACCCTCCTAGAAATAAATAGTGTTATGTTAGTACATTACAGGCTGCAACCACAGTTAATAAACGCTTTAGTTTTTAACGCTGTCAATTCTCTAAAAACAGAAAAATCTCTTTAAAACAGGAAATCGCTCAGAGCTAATCGCTCATGGGACAGGCCTTAAATGAGGTTCAAAACCAACCCAAAGAGCTTTCTTTTTAGCATGACACAGTACATGATGTTGCAGGTTCGATTTATAAAGGGGAGACACAGCATTTGGTCTTAAGATTTAGTTCCCCTCTAAATAGGCTCTGCCTTCACCTTAAACACTAAAACATAGAAGAAGGGATTATGGTGTATTTGTGTATATAAGGTGCTAGTAATAATAAAGGAACAGAATGTGTGGCAACTCCTGCACACACACACCATGCCATATGACATTAACCCTTTCCATAAATAGTCTGAATGAAAAAGAAAATTCCAGACACATTTTTTATTTATTTATTTATTTATTGAATATTCTTATTATTACTATATTTATTTTATTTAGTTATTAGGATTTTTATTATTACTATATTTAATTATTATTTAGTATATTTATATTATTTAGTTATATTCGTTATGTGAATTAAAGACACCTTTTAGATTTATATTTGAAAATTGACAGTCTGTCCCCAAAACACTAACGGTAAAGAAGTTATTACATTTTTCTGTAACATATTATTTTTACAAGGTTATAGATTCCATAAATAAAATACCTATTGCATAAGGTGGGCAATAACAGTGTTTTCTTATTGCTTGTAAAAATAATATGTTACAGAAAAATGTAATAACTTCTTTACCGCTTGTAAAAATAATATGTTACAGAAAAATGTAATAACTTCTTTACCGTTATGTTTTTGGGGGACAGACTGTCAATTTTACAAATATAAATCTAAAAGGGTGTCTTTAATTCACATAACGAATATAACTAAATAATATAAAATATAACTAAATAATAATTAAATAATAGTAATAATAAAAATCCTAAATAACTAAATAAAAATAAATAATAGTAATAATAAGAATAATTCAATAAATAAATAAATAAATAAAAAATGTGTCTGGAATTTTCTTTTTCATTCAGACTATTTAATGGAAAGGGTTAATGTCATATGGCATGGATGTGTGTGTGCAGGAGTTGCCACACACATTCTGTTCCTTTATTATTACTAGCACCTCTATATACACCAAATACACCATATATCCCTTCTTCTATGGTTTAGTGTTTAAGGTGAAGGCAGAGCCTATTTAGAGGGGAACTAAAGTCTTAAGACCAAATGCTGTGTCTCCCCTTTGATAAATCGAACCTGCAACATCATGTACTGTGTCATGCTAAAAAGAAAGCTCTTTACCGAGTACTGGTCTGTGTGAGTTTTCTGTAAACCTTTACTTCTAGTTTACCATGTGCCTCTTTCACAGAGGTCCATAAAATTTATGTGTTCTGAGAACATCCATGTTTTTGCTGGTAGATCCTTATAATTGAAGTAGGTGGTATTTAAGCATAAGTCCAGTCAGATGACTAACAAAATGTGTTCAAGAACTAAACTTAAAAAACGCAATGGATGCTCAGAAAAGTCGTTTTAACTAGGCTAAAGTAAGACCAAGACATTTCCTATTCCCAGATTGGATTACCCTGGACTTGGCAAAAGGATTTTGCTTCTTTTTCATGGCAAATCAACTTTTTGCCACTTTCTAAATTTCTCTTTCACTGAAAAATGTTACTGCTTTTAATTATAAGTGTTATGTAATTTTTCAGCTTAAAGATGCCACTTGAACTCTGTGCAGAGCAGTTAATAAACTATGATAATAAGCTGGATATTGTCCACACAATGATCATAGAGTTGCTAATTATACCATTATTACATATAAGTAGGATACTGATTTTGCAGAAGTCACTCAGGATTTTAATACTTACTCTTAAAATTAGAGATGAATCAACCTGCTGGAGTTTGTTACACAGGCAGGTCTGCAGATCAGGACTTAATTTGGCTCAGATGTTCACCTGTTGAAACCAAAGTTCTACACCAAAACTTCAACATTTCACCTTGGAAACCTTTGAAGGTCGAAATTTTGGCAGTGCGGGTCAGAACTCCGGTACATCCCTTGTTAAAACAAATGTGTTAAGTAGCTGCAGTCAGAGTGACAGGTATAAAGATGCCCATACATTAGTACTTACCTGCCAACCGATTTGTAATTTTCAATCAATATTTCTGGGGCCACCTTTTCTGTTCTTCTTTGTGACTGGCATCCGATCGCAAAATGAATGGAGCCAGGTGGGAAATTGTAGCATTCTATAGTATTATTATCAGTAGTAAATTACTTACAGAACATTCATACACATAAATGGTGTGTGTACTGGATTCTTTATAACTCCAGCTAAACGCTGGCTGCTTGTGTTTTGTGAATGTTTAGAACACAATAACCAGTGGCAGAACTAAATTGTGTGGGAACCTAATGTTCTAACTATTATGGGGCTAAACAATAGTGAGACATCCAACATTTCTTGCAAGAAGATCTAATGGCAGAGAACATGGTGGTCATGAGGGATTGGAACCTGTGACATCACTTGCTGTGAGTTTTTAAAAATATGGAATTTATATACCCCAGAGCTATAAGAAAGAATACAGGTACATTCAGAAAATTTATCTTCTGATAGAAACAGAAGCCAAAGTAAAACACGGCATTAAAATCACCTGACTATTTTGTATTGTTCCAGGCTGTCAGTGATGCAGAATGACTGCAAAATAAAATGCAGGGTAATAAGCAGTTTTGGAAATAATATCAAGGACTTCCATAATGGCATCGAGACATCTATATAGAAAACACTGCACATAGAGACAGTAAATACTGGAAGCAGGGGAGCATTCAGTGCCGAAATCTATAATTTTTGGGGAGGAAGCTATATCTATCATAGGAAAAATAAAAAGATGGGGTCCCCCTGGCTCCAGGACCCTTCTGCGGTTGCTCATCCTGCTCCCCTGGTAGTTATGTCCCTGGGAGCATTGCTCTTTGAAAACTACATGGGCTGTAAGATGTACTGGCAACAAACATGAAAGCCTTCTTTGTTAAAGGGGAACTGTGGCCTTCAAACATGTTGATTGTAAATGAAAGGAAGAGTTCCTACCTTTAAAATGACCCATCAACCACCTCTCTACGTGCTGCCCAGTCTAAGATATGAAGATATGACTGATCATAAGTTAAAGGGAAACTGTGGTCCAAGAATGACTTTAGGTAAAATTGATAGGAATTGCTCTCCTCAGAATTTTTGCAATTTATTTTCATTGTTAATTTTGCATAGTTTTGAAGATATTTACATTGGGACCCTGGCTTATTGGTAGGGCCCGATCAGACCCAACTGGATTGGGCTGAAAACATGGTTTACATAGTAATCTGTGCCGTTTACTTTTTCATCTAGTTTCCATTTGATAGATTAAACTCAGATTACTTTTTTTAAATTTTAGATCTATTACTCATGAAGGCAAACAAAAGTAGCAACAGTCCATTATTAACCCTTTATTTCTTAAGGGAACTTACTCAGATATAATGCTTGTTTATAGAGTTATAAAACAGTGTTATTATAGTTAGGAAAAGTCATTTTTCTTTAATAGTTGAGTAATTTGTCTCTAGTTTAAAAAGACAAGCCTAGAGAAAAATGGAATAAATCTGATTAAGTAGCAATCCCAGAGAAACATTTTTTTCACTCCACCCCTCAACACACATTCGCAATCATAAAATGTGATTTGTTTCTTGTTCCAACTACTGTACGTATGTTATCCAACAGTGTTGGTCGCTTCCCTCCTTATTGATTCTCTATTACCACCATATGTAATCAAATAATTGTCTGCACCTAATCAGACTACATAAAAGCAAATCATATATAAGCTTAAATTTAACAAAAACAAAGGGGGAGATGCAATACTTACCTTTCGCGCTCCTCTTCCTTCCGGGTTCTTGCTATGCAGCACACACTTTGTGTGAGTTATTGCATCGTGGGAACCCGGCAGGTAAGGAGCGCGGAGGGTACGCCTATGTTTTTAAATTTTGTGTTTTCGCAACATTAAGTAGCACAAAAACAACCTTTTTCTTTATTGCATCAGTTGCCTGTTCCGTTAATGGAAAATGGCGCAGGCCCAGTAAATTATGATTTAACCCCATGCTAACCTATGACACTGAGAAGCATGGGTCTATATTGCACACATCCAGAGAATTTTGGTCATTCACTAGTTTGATCCTATGATAGATTAGACGTTAAGTTTAGATACAAATGTTGGATTTAAATAACATTATATTAAGATCGAAATTTTAATGTGGACAATATTTTATATTCTATCATCAATGCAGTTTTGCAATAGACATAGAAGTATAATGGCGATCTTAAAACTAATCTAATATCCAACAATATGTATGGTAAATTGATGAGTGATTGACATTGCATACCATTGACTAGGCCATCAATCGTAAATAATTTTTCTAATGTATGGCCAGCTTTGACAAAAATATAAACAAATTAAAGGGCATGTCCACCCCTAAAACTAAAATTTAACCCACTGCTGGCCCCACAGTGTAGTGTTAAAAAATCCTTACACCTCTGCTCCATATGGTTGTCCTGTAGTGCCTACCCAAAGTCCAGAAAACTGAAGAGTAGGAGCCTTCCTATGTGAGAAAAGGTTTCTGCCTTCTCCCTGTCCCCCTGGAGGACTCTGGCATGTGCAGGGGAGCCCTTATTTATAAAGCCGTGGTATCGCTTTTTAGCGAAACCACAGGTTAGTTAATGTACGATCACGGTCGTACATTTATGACCGCGATTGTACATTTTAGACCGAACGTTCAGTCGTAGAATACCGTGCGGTAGTAAACTACTTACAGAGGCAGAACAAATAATCCCCACCAATTCCGGTCAACTTGGGGCTATGTGGCCACGGATACACTGCAGATTGGTACAAAATCAATCATGATTCAATCATGCTGGGGTTGGCTTTCTAAAAAGAAGGTTCAGTGCTTTTATTAATTCTCGCTTAGCACAAGATCAACCACATGAACTCTGGATGGACACTTGTGAACCCTTATTGAAAAAAAGGAGCATGAAGAACAGATCATCAGTCAATCACATCCATAGGCAGAAATACAGATTGATTCAAATGTAACTGGTGAAGACGTTTGTTCCGCTGACAAGAAGCTGCCAAATAGTAATTTACCTTTAGGAAATTCTGTAATGAGCCAAATGGAAGTATCTTCTGTAGAAGGTGAAAAAGACATGACGAGAACCAACAGCAAGAAAATCTATGAAGATTACACAGAGGCCCAGTCTACATCTTCTGGCACCAGCCCAGAGAGTAGAAATAAATCTGATGAAGTGTATAGCACTAAAGCCCCTCTAGATAATAATTTTCAATAAGTAAATTCACTTGTTAATGAAGTGAAAGACAATGCAGTAGACATGGAATTAACCTTGGACTCAATCATCAGATTGAGAAAGAGTCAATCATCAGAGGATGAGGGAAAAGACAAGAAAGGAAGAAGCAGAGAAGAGATTTGTGAAGATAGCAGAGACCTCCAGTCTACATCCCCTGTCACCAATCAAGGCAGAGGAAATGAAGCTGCTGAAGACCTTTCCTCCACTGTTAATGAGGCAGAAGAGATTGAGTTACACTCAGTTAATTCTTTTATTAGTGGAGTAAGAGGTAAGATGGATAAAATGAAAGCCACTGTGGATGTAATTTTAAAAGAGATTGGAACACAGACCCACAATCTACATCTCCTGGCACCACCCCAGAGTAGAAACGTACTTGATAAAAAGTTTTCCTCCAACGCTAAGGCCCCACAAGAAAACATTTCACCATTAGCAAATTCTCTAATTAACGAAGTGAAGTTAAAGTAGGTGAAATGGAATCAACTTTTGACTCCATCTTAATGCAAATTTTGAAAACAAAAGTGAATGTATCATCTGAGGATGAGAGCAGAAATGGACTTGCTGAAGAGAATGTTTTAACTTCAGTAAATTCTTTTGTTAGTGGAGTAAGAGATAAGATTGGTGTAATGGAAGCCACTGTAGATATCATTTTAATGGAGATTTCCAGAAGGAAGAGCAAAGATGATGTAGCTCTCTAGTCTACATCTGTCATTGACCCAGACAGCAGAAACACTGCAGCCTCAAAAACATCAAAGAAGTCTCAAAAGGATGGTAAGAGAAAAAGTTTAAATGTTGGAAAAAATGTAAAGAGAGATTCTACAAAGAAGAAAGTAGTTACTAAAGATACACCAAAACCATCAAAAACAGCTAAGAAATCTACAAAACGTTGTCATAGAACAAGTGCAAATGTTGGAAAACATATAAAGAAAGATTCTACAGAAGAGAATTTAAATACTATGGATAAAATTAGAAATTTATGTAAAAGAAAGGTTGAAAATTCTACGTATACTGTTTCCAAACCATTAAAAATGTCTATGAAATCATTAAAATTGTCTATGAAATCTATGAAAGGTAGGTAAAAGAAAAGGTTCAAATGTTGAAAACAATGGAACAAAGGGAAATCTAAAAACTGTGGATAAAATTAGGAATTTCTTTAAAAGGAAGGTTGAAAATGCTAATTATCCTGTTTCCAAACCATTAAAAATGTCTGTGAAATCTGCAAAGGAAGGTAAAAATAAAGGTTCAAATGTTGAAAACAACGGAACAAAGCAAAATCTAAAAACTGTGGATAAAATTAGGAATTTCTTTAAATGAATGTGAACAGGCAGAGGCACCAGTAGGGGCAGTTTTGCTTCCTGTTCTGATTAAACCGTTAATTCAATGGGGCAGGGACCTCTTCATCATCGAAAAGTGAACTATTCCTTTAATGTATTGATTAAAGCGTGGGAGGTTAAGGGGCTATACCTTACCTCCTATTTTTCAATCAACTGAGTAGGAGCCAGGGATGAAGGTAATAGCTCCTTAAAGGGCAAGTCTAGCCCCAAAATGAAAACTTACATACAGGTAAATCACCCCCAAAACCCTAAACGGTAATAGTTTGAAATGTGAAATATATAAGTATAACCTGAAATTCTGCACAATGTCCTGTTTCCCTGTTTCTGCTTCCTGGTTCTTCTAGTTAGTAACTGTCAGTTATGGTTTTGCCAGTTGACATCACAGCCAATGACTGAATGCTAATCCCATAGTTGTCTCTACTGAGCATGCCCAGGCTCAGTACAGATTTCTAAATTGCTTTGTTTCCATGAGGCATCCAGAAGCATAGCAGGCATACAGTAATGAATTCAAAGGACAAAGTATGATATATCAACATATTTTAAAGAGGCCATTCTTTCTAACAGATGTTCTTATGAGGGTGGAGTTGTCCTTTAACCTCCCGGGCTTCTATCAACACATTAAAGGAATAGTTCCCTTTTCAAGTGAAAATTGATTTCATGCATATGTATATAAAAGTTAAAAAGATTTGTAAATAATGACTTCTGTAATCTTGTAATCTTTGTATAGCCTGAATCATTAGATTGCTTCTGTAAAAGTACGAGGTGGTAGAGCAAATATATAAGGTGCAAAGCCTCTTAGGGTGTTTCATGTAGAAGTGGAGAGGTTGGGGGTGATGATGATTAAATAAAAAATGTGCTGATGGGTGAAATCGGTGCGATTGTGCAGGATGCCATTTGTGCTACTGTGTCTGTATCTGTATCCTATCTCCCATTGTCAGGTATCCCACCCCACCTGGAAGTTCTGGGAGTCTCCCAGCTTTTGGGGTGGTCTCCCGCACACCCGCAAGACCTCCCTAAACTCCAGCGAGTCATTGGAAGCTCCCAGGAACTGCCTATCAAGGTATAGGAAATGGTGTAATACAGCAGGAAATTATTTATTACATATGTTGGGATTTGTTGTAAGTCTAAGGAAGGTGTCGCACAGACACTAAAACGTCACTTATTAATAAACAGTTTTTTTGCTTAAGACTGGTGTGCACTGTGAATTTTCTATTTTTGGATATTATGCAACCATTGGCTATGGTTTTCTGAGTAGCACCCAGCCATTTTGCTATTTTTGCTGGTGTGCAGGGGAAACAACTTTTTTCTGACTATGTTGGGAGGAGGGTGGCTGTTTATAAACACACACAAAATTACAAAGTTATTTTTGGTTGAAAAGGGACAACAGTCCATCAAGTTTGACCCCTCCACACAACCCCCCCCAGTATAGTTGTCCTTTAAAAGGCATGTCCACCCCCCAGCCCCATTAACATTCACCCCACTGTGAAGTATTTAAAGATCCCTAACTTTCTCTTCTGCTCCTTATGATTGTCTTGCAGGGCCTGATGAAAGTCCAGGAAACTAAAGAGTAGGAGACTGTGTATAATTCGTTTCTCTCTCTTTTCCAGCGAATCTGGGAGGTTTGTGGTATTTGAGGTGTAGCTCTTCCCCTCTCTCCGGGTCCCTTTTGATTAAGCATCCCATCTCATCCAGGGCCACCTCTCTAATGAGTCAAGGTGAAGCACATTACAGAGCAGCAGCTCCTGTAGGGAGGCAGCAGTTTTGATGCAAGAAATAAATTATTTCCCCTCCTTTTTTTCCATGTGGTAACCCATTCAGGAATCCCCCTGTGCTTGCCCCTGGTGCATACAGGCAGCGACTCCAGAGGTTCTGGGAGTGGAGAGGAGCAGCGTCTATAAGGTTCAATACATTGCACGCTGCATTTAACTGGTCTGCTTGAACTCCACTCTTCAGAGACAGCCCAGGGATATAATCAGTTCTAATAATAATAGGCCAGCCAGGACCCGCTAGGTGGGAAAAAAGTGCCAAGTTCTAAATCTGGCCTTGAGGAATGCCCAGGGCACTAACCTGGCAGATTAAAACTATTACGTGCTGTAGCTCCTTAACAAAACAATATTGAGAGGTAAGAATAATCAATCCTAACTTCCTGCCCCAAGTGCTTTTTTATTTTTATAAAGTAAATTTTTACAGTATAGTTGTCCTCTAAAATCGGTTAGTGTGACTTTTACCCCTTGCTTACAGTGGCTGCGCAAGTATCGCAAAAGACACCCACGCAAATAGCTGGTGCTAAATACCCGTGTACGCTGGCGACGGCTGGGTGGGTGTCTTTTGTGATACTTGTGCAGCTGCTGCAAGGGTTTAAAGTCACGTAACGGTAAATCACATGGCCACACAGCTGCTGGGGAATCTTTATAAGGGAGTGTTAAATCTCGCCATGTGTCCTTTTACGTAAATGTTAGCAATAAAAATACAAAAAATGTTTCTATAGCATTACTACTGCTTCCAACTGTTATTTGTATATTTTTATTAATCATTCGGGGATATTCAATATAAACATTGCCGTTACTTACCTGAAGAAGCGTGTATTTAAAGTCTTTACACAGTCCTTACAGTACTATACACAGCCTCGTTAAGTTTCGCGATACGAGGTAGCTTAACGAAAGGAGATTTGTATCGGTAGCACAGCGCAACTTCCAAAAACATTTGCAAATGGCGCTGTGCTCTAAAATCCGTCTAAATCACATTAACCTGATATTACTTCGGGTAAACGTGGGTTTTAGAAGGATTTCCTGTATATTGAATCTCCCTGTTAGTTCTATGGTTGCAGACAGTGGCGTAACTAGGAATCACTGGGCCCTCCAGCAAAACTGGGGCCCCTATTCGTGCTTCATCGACAGTGGGAGGAGGCTATATCTGTCATAGAAAAACATAAGAAGATGGGGCCCCCTTGGCTTCCGGGCCCCCCTGTAGTTACGCCCCCGGTTGCAGATATTAATAATTAACACAATAAATATACTACCTGCACTCTTTCATATTCGTTTTCAATGCAGTTTTAGGTTTGTGTGCCCTTTTCCTGTTTGCACCACTTACTCGTATAATTAGTTTTGATGGGACCTGATGTACTGCATTGGTTCTTTGGCTTTTCACTAACTAAAACATAATCATTATTTATGTTATAAATGAAGCCTAATGTTCCCTCATTAACAACTTTGAGTTAAACAAACTGGTTTAATGTCACTCCACTGTTTTTTTTTCCATACGATAATCTCTTTGTGTTTAATGGTATTTATATATATTTCCAGTGCCCTGATCAGTAAAAGTTTAAAGAAAGTCAACCATTATAGAGGAGGGAGCATTGCTCTGAACAGGGCCAATTGATCCTTTGCTGTATGTCTAGCAGACTGCTCATAATAAATCAGCTTGTGTGCAGAGAAAACAAATTGCATTTCCTCTACTATTAAATGGTGCAGTGAGAAGGCAAATAAATCATTATTGTTGTTGTTTCTGTGGCAGCTTCCTCCTCATTCCATTGGACTGAAGAGATGTCCACGAGCACTGGAGCGTGCGGTATTCTGGCTTTAACCGCTGATAAAGCTCTTCTGACTATTGACACGATTACCCAATCAGGTTCTTTACAAAAAGTAAAAAGCAGTCAATTTGCAATAATTAAGGTTTATCACTGAAGCAAATCCGAACTTTTAAATAGCTACAGTATGAGAAAACCTATAATTATTAATCTGCAGTCAATTCAAGTTGATTTTATACTGTCAGATGTGTAGAAGAATAGAGAGGAAATGTCATAAAACCTTTTAAAAGACGTGTCCAGTCCAGATTTGTATGTAATTCACACGCCACTTCCTAAACATTCAGTGTAAAATAAATTAAACCAAGGCGTGGTTTTTCAAAGGGAAGAACTCATTTATTGTGAAATGTATATAGAGTATAAGCTATTTGAAAAGATGCAAATAATGTGCAATGAATTTACCATTACTTTTTGTAAGGACTGGCAGAATCCAGTTAACTTTTTCATTAAATATAAGAATGTTTAAACTGGAATAATGAAAATATCTTCACCATGCATTACTGGGTGTGGGACACGCCATCCTGTTCCCTGCTACGATGCTTCAAACTGTGTCAGATTCTATTGTTTTCAGGTATCCCACCCTCCTGCATCTCGCGGGGGTCTCCCTCATTCTGGTTTGGTCTCCTGCACTCCTGCGAGACCACCCCAAACTCCCGTGACGGAGAGGAGACTCTAATATTCTCTCCTCCACGACCCCTTTTTGGCTGCCACAACCCCGGAATGCCCCGTCACGCCCCTAAACCCATCCCATTCCCCTAAATGTCTAACTCTGCCCCCTGCGTGATATCGCTGACATCACAGGACACAGGACACAAGATACTGACAATTAGTTATGGCTTGGTTCTTTTATGAAGAACTAGTTGAGGAATGCCATGGAGCAACAGTGTAATATTCACAATATAATATCACTCAGATACAAAATATTTCTCTGTTGCCACTGGATACTTAAAATTTTTTAATATATTTATATTTGTGGTTGGGCTGTCCCATCAGGATAAAGGGACCCTACCAGGCCCAAAGTCTATTCACCCATAAAAATAGAGGAAAATATTAGGTAAGGGGTTTACCCACTGCGGGATTTTGACGCCAACTATTAGCTGGCATTAAAATCCAGTGCTAAAACTAGCGAAAACGTGATATTGAATTGCGAGCGCCGGATGCGCGGGTGATTTTTTAGTGACTCACGCATCTGACGCTAATATGGAGTTAAAGTAATGCTAAGCGGTAACGAACCAGTTAGTGGGACTTTAACTCTACATATTTGCCCAGCGAATCTGGGTAAATCATCCCCAAGGAGTCACGAGGATTGAGACAGGTATGTAAATAAGTTCATAGGAGAGATTAAATGCTTCCTGGGGTGCCTTAGGTCTTATATTCCCTGGTAAGTCCAAAGTCCAACACTGTAAAATTTATATTGATGTATTGGAAATAATTGGTCACCTAATATAATAACTGCTCCGGTCCCCCTTCCAGGTGATGGGGACAATAGAATAGAGAAAAGAAAGATGGCACTTTGCAGAGAGCAATTTTGGGTAAGTAAACTAGCTTAATTAAGGTGAGAACTAAGCGATTTAGGTCCTCATCTTGGGTACAATGTGTGTGGAGCGGAGAAAGGGAAGGGGGAGGGTTAATCTAGACAGTAGACAGTAAAAGACAGAAAAATCTCAGAAAGATGGAAAAATCTTTTTGCTTAGCATGACAATTTTCATTTCGCTTGTTAAATACCCTTATAACACTGGAACGAAAAACTTCTTTCTTAAGAGATAAAATGTAGTTAAAATGCTGAAAGATTCAGGGTAGATGTATAATTTGTAAATGCTGGCTCCAAAAAGTCTGTATTCAGAGACATCTTTACATTTTTTGTCTTAATATTATAAATACGTTAACACCCTACACAGAATTAAAACAAATATATAGTAGACCAATTGCTGGCATAAGAATGTCAACTTAATACAGGAATTCCACTATATCCTTTTAATTTTTTTCTCCAGCACTGATTTGTCATTTTGTTTGTTGGGATTGTTCTTCAGTAATACACTATGAATTTTATTGAACTCATTAAGTCTTGAAATTTAGTTGCTAAATTAATTTTCCTTGTATTAAAGTGCTAAATGTATGCATAGACATGACTGTTTCTACATTTTATCGTTAACCAATAACAAAAATAACCAAAGTCATCTGCTTTCACAATTTAACACTCTTTTGTATCCCTTACTTACTAACACTTTTACTTCCATCTACGCTCCTCAGGATTTTGCTGACAATATCCCCAGGTAAATCCCTTCACCCCTGGACAACTAGCGCTTCCTTCTTTCTGCCTCATAACCTGCAGCGCTGGAATCTTTTACCCTTGTCACCCATTCTGAAGCCTCAGACCTTCTTTTACCCTCAACCCTTACAACTTGTACCCTTGATCCCATGCCCTCCTTCTTACACAAACACTCATACACTGCTCTAAAATCTATACTCCTACTCTTGCTCACATTTTTAATACATACCTGACCTCTGTTGTTTTTTCTTCTGTCTTTTACATGCATGTGTCAAGCCCCTTCTTAAAAAAACAACTATGGGAAATGCAAAAGTTTGCTAATGGTAATTGAAGTAAAGAAAGGTTAGAAGTTAGGACCTTCCAGACTGGGGTTACCTTGACGTGGTTGGAAGGCTTTTCATTCATGTGATCACTAAAACCCCTTTGTTTATAAAGTATGCCAGTGTGCAGATAATATGATATTGTATGGGCCTAGGAATGTGCATTGATTATCTTTTCTGTTATGTTTGTATAAATGTTTGACCAGATCAGTAGCACTTCCGCTAAATGTAGTTGTAAATTAGCCTAATTGGAGTGCTTCCACAATCCTTGTATTGTAATAAATCACGCACCTGCACGTGTTGGGAGCGTCTACTACCACCTATGAGTCCAGTGCTACGATCGCCTCCTAGATACACCTGTCTCCCAGTAGGCGTGAAGATATATACAAACACGGGGAGCACCTCCCAAAACGAAGGCCGGCAACCAAATTCAGTGGGTATGCATAGAGCTAAAATTCAAATCTTTATTTCGATGAGTTAAAAACAGAACATGTAAGGTCCAAACAAACGTGCCATGAGGTACACACACAAGACTCCGCCTTCTTAAAAAACCCTCTCTTGACCCATCCTTTCTTCTACCGTTTGCTTCTAAACTCTTAGAACTTTTCATCTTTACATGTATTACTAACCACCTCCATGTTAACTATCTATTGAACCTATTGCAATCAGGATTTCGACTGGGCCATTCAACCAACAGCCCTCTTGTAAGGTTACTAATGACCTAGTAACTGACAAATCTAAGGGCCAGTTCTCTGTCCTCATTCTCCTTGATTTATCGGCTGCCTTTGAAACTGTGGACCGTTCTCTTCTCATGCAAATTCTGCATTCTCTGGGTATCCGAAATCTAGCTGCTTCATAGATGTCTTCTAACCTTTCTAACAGATCTTTCTCTATCTCCTTTGCTAATAAGTAGAGATGGGCGAACTTCCAAAAATTCGTTCTGCTTTAGGGTGTGCAAAAAAATTAGAATATTCAAAAATCCGGGAAAATCGGCTAGCGGATCCATGTTTATCAATGGGAAAAATAATACGAAATTTCCGCCTAAAATAATGGTTTTAAATAGCAATGGTAACAGGGAAATTGTCTGAGGAACGCATATCAATGCCTATAATCTTAAAAAAATAAATTCGCCATTTCCAAAAATAAGATTTTTCGAAAACACACATTTTTTTGGGAAGAAAGGAACAGAAAGCTTTCTGTCTGCTCAGTGCAATCTGCAGTTCGATTTCTCCTGGTGCCCATAGACTGTTACATTGATTGTTACATTTTGAGCTGTAAGTGATTTTTTTTTTTGTTTTAAAAATGTATCCAGTCTGCTCAGTGTGATAATAGTTGATACAGAAATGTATCAATATTAACCCTGCACCTGCCTGAGGTGGACTGGGTTTATATACAGAACTTACAGAACCTACTACACTGTGATGGAGCTTAGTGAGCAGGAATAGGGACGTTAAGAAATCCCGGAGGGGGGGGAGAGAGGATGGGGAAACAGGGGAGTGGACGAGGAGAGAGAGAGAAGAGAGGAGAGGCTATATATATATATATATATATATATATCTATATTATTACTATCCTGGGAAGAGTGAGGGGCGGGTCTGTATATTCCGGTGGCCATTTTTAGATCCACATGTTCTTAGAGTTTGGCCAAAGCGGAGCAAGGGAGTTGCAGTGCACCTGTGATTGGTGAGTGATGTTGTTATACACTTGAGGGGGGTTGGGCACACGGGTTTATAAGTTGGGGAGATTTTATGTCATTATAGTCCTGACGACGGCCCTACTGGGGCGGAAACGCATTGACTCATGTCTTAAGTAATAAAGATTGTTTGCTGCTATGAAGAAGACCCGCTTTCATTTTGTATGGATGTATATATATATATATATATATATATATATATATATATATATATATCCACAGCAATGGGAAACCCCGGACTGAGCAAAGCTAGGGACATGACCAGGTAGGACAGGGCGAAGGGCATTGGCTAGTTTAGAAATAGGCAGTCAGGGATTGGCCAAGGAGGCTATAAGTAAAAGGGGCAGGCAGGAGCAGTTACCTTTTCCCGCCGACAGCCCAGGAGAATTGGATCAACACACCATGTCTGTGCTGGATGGCCTGCTGGAGTCGTTGAGGACGGAGGCGGAGAGTCGAGGGGAAGACTGGATCCAGTCCGTGCTCTAAGGATCAAAGACACCCAACACCAATATGCGGCCGTCGCGACAGAGGAGGAGCATACCCCCAGAGCGACTCAGCCCTGCTCCACCGGCGAGGCAGAGGCATAGAGAGAGGAGCACCAGCCCGACAGCCTTTCTGGGAGCTCGTGCAGGGGAAGGTACATCTGGTGTGGGGGCCTCCACTGCCAGGGCCCGAAAAAACAAGCGGCCGGGTGGAAAGGCCCCTTGGAATCTGCCTAACTGCGCATCCGCAGCAGAGAAGGAAACTCCAGAGAGAGACCTGGCCCTGCATCACACTGCACAACAGGAACAGCTTCACCGCACCAGCACAAGATCGGTCACAGGGTCCGAAGGCAGGAGCAAGGCAGTGCCACTACATCGGCTGCAGGCTCTGAGGGTAGGGAACATAACAGTTCCTCCATACATCCTGAGATCGAAGCCTGGTGCAGCCGCACCTCCTCCCCGTCTGCGAGGGAGCGTCACCAACCCCTGCCAGACCATTTCAACAACCACGGGTGTTCCCAAAGGGAATTGGGGAACAGAAACACTAACAACACACTGGGTGGGCTAAGTAGCAGTAGCAGGTCACAAAAAGGGTGTCAGCAGCTGGTAGTGCCAGGTATGCCCCTTCTCTGCCTTTCTCTTTACAAAGTGATTCAGGAGCAGCCAATCAAGGGACACCGCCGACCTCCGGGGTAAGGAAGACCAACTGCACCAAAAATTCTTCGCAGGCTACTCTCAGGGAACAAGCAACTTCAGATGCAGCTCACCCAATGGAGACAGGAAATTCACACATCAAGGCCAAACAGACTTAGTCACGCCGAGAACAGGGGGAGTCATTGGTTCAATTGTATCAACACTGAGGCAAATGCTTTTCCAACTAGAAGGTAATGGCACAGGGCAGACACTAAGCGAAAGTGAACGGGTAGCGACCAGAATATCCACAAATGCAATTCAACAGGTAGCAGGGGGCAATAACCATATAGGTGCCAGACAGGGGGTGTCAGTAAGTGCACACGGGGCCAGGGTAGTGCAGTTAGGAGCAGAAGTCAATCATGTCGCAACAGGTACTACTCAGGTTAGCGGACAGGCAGCGCTGGTAAGTACCCCCTCCACCAGCACAGATCAAGTTAACACTGGTACGATAGCCGATTCATTAAAGGGACACATGTAAAAGAAAAAATTTGGAGAAGGGATTATGTAGACATCTTCTCCCTACTCCCCCAAGATAGGTTCAATCTGGAAAAACCTGAGTGGTTAAGGGATGCCAAGGAGGAAGAAGACAAAGAAAAACACCACAGCAGGCTAATACCGAGAACCTTTGGTAACTGGTTGCAGGCTTTCACAATACTCGCTAGCGTGATTGGAGAAAGGCAACCAAATAATTGTCCTGCCCTATTCTGTTACCTAGACGGGATATGGGAAGCACATAGGGTATAAAGTGGACAGGCATAGCTTTCTTACGACAAAGCCTTCTGTTAGCGCATGGCAATCATGAAAGAAAAATTAAATGGTGGTATGATTAGACACAACGACTTGGCAGCTCTCTTTTCAGCCCAGACCGTGTACACTTAAATGAGGTGGGTTTAGACCTTTTTAACCTCAAGTTACAAGAGGCTTTGCAAAGGGCATTTGCTGTGTGGCGTCAGCCCCCGACGGTATGGCGGGATCCTTGCTAGTCTGCCAAAATAGCTAAAAGGCAGTTGCAGTCCTGGTCTAATCCCTAAGGTGGGAGGCCAGTGGTTATTGGTATGTTTCATTAATTAGTCACAGTGAGGGGAGCTCATGTGGCAGAATTGTGTGGTTATTGCCTGCTGAGCTAGGTGGTCCGGCTGGCTGGCATCAAGCTCAACTGGAAGGATAGACTGGCAGGGATCTTGACAACTGATATTACTTATTATTTAAGTTGTACGGTTTATGGTTGATATTAACGCTATGTGTTCTTGTTTTGAACTACTAACTACTAACTACTAAAAGTTAAGATGTATGCTATATACAATAAAAGCTGTGACCTATTATCCAAAGTTACGCGTGTTGTTGTTATTAGAAGGGGAAGGGGGAAAAGGGTGAGGAGTAATGAAGATTAGAAGGGTAAGTGTATGGGTAAAAGGACTTGACCCTACCTTGGTCATGATTGTCCCATATATTCTTTATAAAGAGTGATCGTTCAATGTGCATACATGGACCCATGTTATTGTCTCCTTCTACCGTAGTAAAGGGAACTGATAATGGAAATTTTCCATCTTGCCTGATAGGTCCCGAAACCAACAATATTCAGCAAATTCTGTCAGATCCACTGTCAGTGTCACAGCTGTGACTTTGAAAGACACTAATGATAATGTAGTGCAAATATGGTTGTCTTAGTAAAAAAGAACTTTGTCCCGACCGTTTGCCAATATCGTGCAGTCAGCCATATCGATGGACTGGAGGTTGCAAAGAATGTCTCCTATTTATGGTCATGTCTGATTGCCCTTTCATCCGATCCAGTGGTCACGCCAGCCACTGAAATAAGATTTTTTACCCCCAAAAATCTGCTCATGTTTGTACTGAGCTAATGAATATACTTTATAACAAAAGTAAAGGATATATCTGTATTGGTTAACTGTCATAATAATTATGGGCATTTAGAGAAAATATATAATATTATTATATGATACATTTATAATAGAATATCTGGATCTAGGGGCCATATTCATAAAGGCACGGTATCACTTTTTAGCGATGCCATGTTTTAAACGATTGTTTAGTGATTGTTAAAACGATTGTTAATTCATGATCATTTTAACGTTCGTTAATTTACAACCATTATATTAAATTAATGATGACGACCGTAAATTACCGAATAACGAATGTAATTCTACAAAAATCTAAGATTTTCGAATGCGGGTTCAGAAAAATTTGGAAAGTGGAATTCCGGAAAACCCGGGAGTTCTGCATTTTAGTTTTGGCCTCGGAGACGGATCTCTCTGTTCCCAAAAGGGCTGATGATACACAAATCTGCATGTCCACCTCTGAACTACCCAACCCATCTGAATGTCCCACCCACTTTGTAAGCTCCTTGGGGCAGGGATCTCATTCCTAACATGTCAAGTCACACCACACACATAAATGTATCCAGAATTTAAATATATGTATCCTTAACCTTATATTTAAACTTTATTTTTTATTATCTGTATGATTGCTTGCACTTATCCCCTTGTTTGTGTTTGTTGTTTGTATGTTTTTTTATGTTCAGCGCTGCTTACCTTAGTGGTGCTTTGTAAATAAAATTATACATACAATTACACATTAATAATAATAATAAGGGCTAGGCCACACTAGCACTTTTTCACGTGTTTGTGCACGCGTTTCACGCTCATGTTTGCACCCGCGATTTTTGCTAAAATGGAAATCACGGGAATGTGAAAATTCTTGCGATTTCCGATGCGCATGCGATTGCACGATCCGTTCGCGTTTTGGTAACACATGCGTTCACCATTTTTGGTGCGTTAACGCAGCGTTTCCATAACGCAAAAAGGCGAAAACGCGAACGCAAAACGTGAACGCACAAGAAAAGCGCACACAATCGTGTGCGATAACGCTCGCGATTTTGTGCGCGATTCCTGTTCGTTGCAGTGTGGCCTCAGCCTAAGTGAGTCTCAATGTAAATTGGAGATGCTCAACCTCTAGCCCTCCAAATGTTTAAAAACTACTAGCCCCAACATTCCTTGGTAGCAGAATTCCAACAAGGAATTCTGGCATTTGCTGTTTTCAAACATCTGGAGGGCTGCAAATCGGACATCCCTGATAAGATCAAGCTTGATTGTTATTTTCATAGCCTGAACATTTTATTCTTTCTGAGATGGGTAGAGCACATAAGAGTGGGGACTGAGTACTAAAGCCATAAAACTGTAAGCAATCACACATATACATAATACAACTGATTTGATTAATAATTAGTTTAACTTTACAGCACATAATTACATACAAACACAGTGTGCCACATGTATTTAAGATGATTAGTACTTAGAAATCCTGCATTAAAACTGACAAGATCACCCTTTAACTGAAAAGTTGCGTCTTATTGGTAAGCAAACTGCTATATTTATCTCTGCAGCACAGGTGTCTTTCCTTGCTGTTGTCAGAATAGCTAATTTAATGGAAATTGTCAGTGGAAGCAATAAGAAGTCAGTCCCCTAAAGACAAAACAGTGGACTTTCCCTCTAGCAGTCATCTCAGTACTTGCTGGATTTTACCATCAAAAGTAATTTGTACATGTAGGTGTAGCATTAACCCAGAGGATGAAAAGACTAAATGTGCTCTATATTCTGGCTTCCTTCTGTGCATTACAGATCTGTCTTTGGTTATCGCATATAACAGCATCTACCTGTCAGTAGTGTTATATAAGAACATAACATGATCTAGTAAAAGGTAGGAGATGGAATGTGCCCATGCACAGCCAGAAAACCCCCAACAAATCATATATTAAACGAGAATGAAAGTCTAATAATAAATCAAGTTCAAACTAGTAAGGGAAAGTTTGAAGGGCATGTCCACCCCCCAAATCCAAAATTGCTCACACTGTAGGGACCCCCCCTTACCTTAAACGGCATATTCAAATGTTTAAAATTCGAACCAGAACTTTACTTACCCACCTTTGTTCCCCCGGCCTAAGTCTCTTCTGTTTTTTCCGGGAACAGGAGATCAGAAGAGGCGTGACCGGCAGCCTTGTCTGTGATTGGCTGCAAGGAGCCCAGGGAACGAAGGAGCGTAAACATATAAATATGGCATTTAAGGTTAGGGGGCCTTACAGTGTTTTTTTTTTGGGGGGGGGGGTGGAGCGCAAGTGATCCAGAGGGAGGGAGGGGGGAAGAGAGCCCTGCAGCGCCAGAGTCCTCATAGAGGACAAGACGGGGACAGAAACCTTTTTACGCGCAGACATGCTCCTCCTCTCTAGGACTTTCACAAGATTCTTTGATTCTCATCACTAAGGAACGAAAAGAAGGTTGAAGGGGTGTCTCTTACAACCTAAATGGTATACCTTATTTTTTGGACCTCATATATTAATATAGTATTTATGCAAGTGCATAAAATAAAAACACAGAAGTTTTAGATACACAATAAATAAAATGAATGAAGCCTTAACACTCAATTTCATCCAGATTTCCTTGTAGAACAATGGTAAACCCACCCCACAGACTGTTGTCTACTCTCTAGATATAAAAGGATATGAGATCAGCCAACAATTCCATTTAAATGTATGCAGACAGATATGCAGGTGTGTAGTTTTTGTTTGTTTGTATTGTTTATCTATATTAAACCAATCTTTACTACCGTATATACTCGAGTATAAACAATCCCGAGTATAAACCGAGGTACATATTTTTACCAGAAAAGGGAGTAAAAGTGATTGACTCGAGTATAAACCAAGGGTAGAAATTATGACCACTACTGCCTTCTGATTCTGTATTATTTTGAGGCTTTAGTTGCCCTTTAAATGGACAGCAGAATTCCCATACAGTAGTCCCTTACAGTAATAGCCATACTCTGCTCACTCGCTCCCTCTACTGGCGCGCCGGCTGACGTTACTACTCTGCGCAGGACAGTGACGTCAGCCGTTGTGCCAGAACAGGCAGGGAGGAAAGGAGCGAGCGGTGACCGGATTCAAAGTAAGTTGCTGAAAAGTGTATACCGAGGTTGGAATTCAGGCTGATTTTTCAGCCTGAAAATCTCGGTTTATACCCGAGTATATACGGTATATTTGTAATTTTTACTGCATATCACCTTAAAAAATCTGATTAGATCCATTTCTTGCATGTGTAGCCTTATATCTTTAGCCTTTGGTTTCTCAGGCTTTGGGAGTTGTAATATAGTGACAGTAACTTTAAATGATGCTCCTGTCCGTGTACAAAATGCCAGTTTTTATTAAATGAGGAGAAAAAAAGGCGAGAGCGGATGACAGCACTTATCTGTGTCTGTGGATCTGTTAAATAACTCAGTCTTTTATGTGTCTTGTGAGTGACAGCCAGGTCTTATTTGTTCAGATAAACCTGCAGGCACAGCTCACCCACATATTGTTGTATTTCTTCTCTTCTCTGCTCCATGCAGAGCTCTCAGAAATGCAGGCAGCCCAGTTTATGATACTCATACGTTATTTACTTTCTAAAAATAAGGATAGATGGTACTAAAATGTAATGGACAGGATCTTGGCTTCATTTATCACACTGGTTCACTAAAAGAAAGAAGGGAAAAAAACAGATGCAGAGCTTTCAATGTCGAACGCTATAGAGATCTATTTTAAAAATCATGTCATGTTTTAAAAATAAACATTTTATATACAGTAGTTCAACTATTTTACAAGAAATCTTCTCTGACAAACTCCCCCGTCCATACAGAATTCACAATTGCTTTTTTTTTTTTTTGCCAGAAATACAAGTAGATCCTTGGGGAATGAACAGCTCTCCGAGAAGTCAGACGTTCTGAAATAGAAAATGACAGAAGGTGTTTCACTTATATTAACTTATTCATAGTATCAAATTATCCAATAACCATTAGAATATAATAATTGGTAAGATAGTTTTCTCCACAGTCTCAGAGACGCTTCAAGGGTTTTTGTCACCCAAGGCAAACTTTGTAAAAAGACACTCCCAATCTGTAACAGGCCAATATAAATTGGATATCTGGGAAGCTGGTGGAAAACAGTTAAAGGGCAAGTCCAGCCCCAAAATGAAAACTTACATACAGGTAAATCACCCCCAAAAACCCTAAACGGTAATAGTTTAAAATCTGAGATATATAAGTCTAACCTGAAATCTTGCACATTGTCCTGTTTCTGCTTCCTGGTTCTTCCAGATAGCAACTAGTTATGTCGGTTATGGATTTGACAGTTGACATCACAGCCAATGACTGAATGTTAATTCCCTAGCTGCCTCTTCTGAGCATGCCCAGGCTCAGTACAGGTTTCTAAATTGCCTGAGGCCTCCAGAAGCATAGCAGGCATACAGTAATGAATTCATAGGACAAACTATGATATATCAACATATTTTAAAGAGGCCATTCTTTCTAAAAGATTTTCTTATGAGGGTGGAGTTGTCCTTTAAATAACTTGGAAAGGGACACTGGTGGATAATGAGGAAAGTATTGAATAAGTGGATTGTAATAGAAATTGCCCACAAACTGAGAATAGTAAAATGTGTCCCCTACACAGAAAATGGTAAAATAAGTGCCCAACCTGTTACGATTAATAAATTACCTCTGTGGCATCAGAGTGTTAAATTGATTTTGATAACAAATACTCTATAGCAAAATAGTTTGGTTAGATCATTCTTCACAAAAAACAAACAATCCTTTGTTTAACATTCTAGTGTTGGTTTTATGAGAATTTTAGGAGACTATTTTTTCTCCTGTGTATTTGTCAGGTTAAATGTTAAAGGGCATCTCCACCCTAAATATTTACTTTAAATATGTTGTAGCCCCCCCCCTGCCTATCCCCCAACCGCACATTTGTTCTTTGAAAAAAGAAGCTGAATCAAACTTACAGCCCTTTACTTTCCAAGGTATCTCCTCCCGGTTTCCTGTTTGCAAGGAAGCCGCAAAGAGAGGCTGGACCAGCAGCCGCACCTGTGATTGGCTGCGATTGGCTGAGGTAGCCAATCACAGAAGTGGCTGCCAGCAATTAAAACGCGGTGGGAGAGAAGGGCTGTAATTATAATTTGGCTTCTTTTTTTAAAGAACTAATGTTGCGGTTGGGGGTGGGCAGGGGTTAGCTATATCATATTAAAAGTATTACATGCAAGGTGCAACGGCTGCAGAGGATGATCCAGATAGTGGGAGGGAGGGGGGGGGGGGAAGGGCTCCACTGCACATGTCAGGATCCCTCCCAGAGGCAAGACACGAGGCAGAGACCTTTGGACAGGAAGACAGCTATTACTTCAGTTTCCTGGACTTTGGACTGGCACTGCAGGAGAACCATAAGGATCAGAGATGTAAGGTAAGGATGTTTATAAACTACACAGTGGGGCCAGTATGGGGTTAAATTTTAGTTTTGGGGGTGGACATGCCCTTTAAGTGATGCTAAGTTTCCCTTGAAATCACTGGACGTCTGATCTGCATTTTACTTGTTTTTGTGCAGCTTGGAAAAGGGCATTTTTTCCACTGATCATAATTTTATTGTAAGTTAAAGGGGAAGTTCAGTGCAAATACAAATGCTTTTCAGAAAAAAGAGCAGTATTTTTTTATCCCAATAACCTTAATCTGCCTATTCAGCATTTTGTCTCTGTATAAATAACTGCAACCAAAATACTGACTTGCTGTTTGCAGGAACCCTAGTAGAGACCGTTATGGTTTTGCCCTTGACCCAGCGCCTGGGTTGTTTCAGTTGCTCAGTAGAGATCTGAGCATGTTTGACCCATCCAACAGCCAATCAGTAGAAATTACTGTTAGGAACATTCCAAGGATGTGGTGCATCCTGGGAAGAAGAAGGACCGAAATGTCAGTTCACTAATGTCAACAGCAGGAAACAGCAACTGATTTGTCAAAATGGAAGAGAATATGTATAATAACTAAGAAGGCATTACACACACTAACAATTTAACAAATATTGACAATTTCCACTGAACTGTCCCTTTAAAAAAAGTATCATTTTAAGATTCTTGTTTTTTGTAAATGTTTTTCACATTTTTTTATCATTCCCAAAGATGATCTGATGAGGATCTTTGGGAATGATAATGATTTTAGAAAACAGACATAATTCCCGTTTTTCAAGTCGAAATATGGTCAGAAAAGTCGTTTGTGGCAAAAATCAATAATTAGGTGATCATGCTATTGGCTTTAGGGTGGCACAGATCACCTCCACTGCACATGCTCCACACTCTAGCTGTGCCTTAGTTTTAGGAGGGGGTGGATACATAGAGAGGAGACATGCTTACTAACTAGGAGTGGGCTGAACAGTACATGAGGAGATCTAGTGACAGGGAGCACTGAGAGAAAAAAGGGAAAAGTTCATATTAAAACAAGGTTAAAGCACAACTAAAGCCTCAGAACAACATTGAATTAGAAGCAGTAATCAGTGTCTCACCTCTCATTTTAATATGGTTGTTGAGAAATTAGGGCTCCACTGCACATGTCAGGATCCCTCCCAGAGGCAAGACACGAGGCAGAGACCTTTGGACAGGAAGACAGCTATTACTTCAGTTTCCTGGACTTTGGACTGGCACTGCAGGAGAACCATAAGGATCAGAGATGTAAGGTAAGGATGTTTATAAACTACACAGTGGGGCCAGTATGGGGTTAAATTTTAGTTTTGGGGGTGGACATGCCCTTTAAGTGATGCTAAGTTTCCCTTGAAATCACTGGACGTCTGATCTGCATTTTACTTGTTTTTGTGCAGCTTGGAAAAGGGCATTTTTTCCACTGATCATAATTTTATTGTAAGTTAAAGGGGAAGTTCAGTGCAAATACAAATGCTTTTCAGAAAAAAGAGCAGTATTTTTTTATCCCAATAACCTTAATCTGCCTATTCAGCATTTTGTCTCTGTATAAATAACTGCAACCAAAATACTGACTTGCTGTTTGCAGGAACCCTAGTAGAGACCGTTATGGTTTTGCCCTTGACCCAGCGCCTGGGTTGTTTCAGTTGCTCAGTAGAGATCTGAGCATGTTTGACCCATCCAACAGCCAATCAGTAGAAATTACTGTTAGGAACATTCCAAGGATGTGGTGCATCCTGGGAAGAAGAAGGACCGAAATGTCAGTTCACTAATGTCAACAGCAGGAAACAGCAAAGGGTATGAAATCAACTGATTTGTCAAAATGGAAGAGAATATGTATAATAACTAAGAAGGCATTACACACACTAACAATTTAACAAATATTGACAATTTCCACTGAACTGTCCCTTTAAAAAAAGTATCATTTTAAGATTCTTGTTTTTTGTAAATGTTTTTCACATTTTTTTATCATTCCCAAAGATGATCTGATGAGGATCTTTGGGAATGATAATGATTTTAGAAAACAGACATAATTCCCGTTTTTCAAGTCGAAATATGGTCAGAAAAGTCACTTCCCGGAAAGCGTTTGTGGCAAAAATCAATAATTAGGTGATCATGCTATTGGCTTTAGGGTGGCACAGATCACCTCCACTGCACATGCTCCACACTCTAGCTGTGCCTTAGTTTTAGGAGGGGGTGGATGCATAGAGAGGAGACATGCTTACTAACTAGGAGTGGGCTGAACAGTACATGAGGAGATCTAGTGACAGGGAGAAAAAAGGGAAAAGTTCATATTAAAACAAGGTTAAAGCACAACTAAAGCCTCAGAACAACATTGAATTAGAAGCAGTAATCAGTGTCTCACCTCTCATTTTAATATGGTTGTTGAGAAATTAAACTTTCTAGTGTTCCAGTATTGCACTGTGCGGTCACTGAGCACTCTATGTTCTTTATACATGCTTAAAGGGCATGCTCACCCCCAAAACTATAATTTAACCCACAACTGGCCCAACTGTGTAGTGTAATAAAATCCTTACCTTACATCCCTGCACCAAATGGCTGCCCTGCTATGCCCCTCCAAAGCCCCAAAAACTGCCCACCAGGAGCCTGGCGGAGTCCATATAAGAGAATTTTGCCATGTGCACTGCAGCCCTCCCTCTCCCACCCATTTTGCTCTCCCTCCCCCTAGTGTGTAACCCTTTTGGGGTACTGTAGGGCTCCCTTCCCCAGCTCCAACTGCTATAATAGTTTTACAGAAACTCCCCCAATCATTACTTACCTTACCTCTCTCCCCCGGCGTTCTCCACTGCTGGCAGCCGCATCCGTGATTGGCTGCCTCTCTGTCTGGCCCCTTGCTTGCAGTTTTGTGCAAGCAGAGGGCTGGGACAGTACGCCGGAGGAAAGAGGTAAGGTAAGTAATGATTGGGGGAGTTTCTGCTAAAACTAATATAGCGGTTGGGGCTGGGGGTGGGAGACCTACTGTACACCAATATTTATAAAAAGGGGTGGACATGCCATTTAAGATACTGCAAAACCTTGTTACAGTTGGTTCAGTTGGTCGCACCCAATAGTAGCCTCTAGCCAATCCTTTTACAAAACAGATTAGCAAAGCAGCATGTGACTGAGATCTGGGATGTGGCCAGTCACTATACAGTTGTTTCATCCTGTTCTTCAAGTGGTAACATTTACTTTAATGCTATTTACTGTATTGCAATTTTACTGTTTATTGGTGTTTTTAGAGAGAATAGATTCTGGAGAGCAAAAATTTGGATTTAGTTTAAAATACTACTGTACATGACTCTGGGAAATGGGAAACGTTCTGGGGAACACCCAGACCCACAAATACCCAGAACTTGAATTAAAGTAACCTCTTTCACACACGTACTATTTCTAGAATCTGTGTCTGAATCTGTCTTCCGAATCTAATAAAAAGGGGTGCTCATTAGAGGAATCATGCCCAGTATGGAGTGGCAACGCTCATTAAAAGGGGGTAATAATTTAAAATTCAGAAAGTCTTTAAAGGGAAAATATTATTTTTAAAATGCTAAGTTTATATTATGCATACCAATTTATTCTACATATTCTCTTGTTGGATGGGTCTAACATGCTAAGATCTCTACTAAGCAACTGAATCAACCCAGGTGCTGATGAAACTCTAGGGGTGAAAGCTATAGGGGGTGAAACACGTGTAGGTGATTAGCGTTTTCTCTGTCTACTGTAGTTGCGGAAGCACCGGCTGAAGTGTCTAGCTTCCTCCTTCATGGTAATGGGCTTGTTGGTCCACCCCCACAAGATCTGACAGGCCCTTAACATCTCTGTGATCTAAGCCGGTGGTTGCCATCATTGGCACGCTCCCGGTGACATTATGGCATGTGCAATGCGCCTCCCCCCGGGCGCGTGCCGCACGTGTCATGAGGTCATTGGGAGCGCGCCAATGCCGGCAACCACTGGCTTAGACCACAGAGATGGGAAGGGCCTGTCAGATCTCGTGA
The DNA here is from genome assembly GCA_019447015.1 of Hymenochirus boettgeri. Taxonomy (NCBI): domain Eukaryota; kingdom Metazoa; phylum Chordata; class Amphibia; order Anura; family Pipidae; genus Hymenochirus; species Hymenochirus boettgeri. The sequence continues at coordinate 86,768,869 of CM033470.1, read as the reverse complement.
GGGGCGGACCAAGAAGCCCATTCACCATGAAGGAGGAAGCTAGACACTTCACAGCACTAAGGTGGGGGTACATATTCTTTAAATTTCATTGAATAGAAAATATTAAATGTATAAAGCCTGTATCATTCTTTGTATAACTGTCTTCATAAAGGAACTGCCAATCATCTAAAGAACCAATGAGGTTTAATGAAGCTTTGTTGACCAGATCCCCATTTTTAAAAATATTTTTTATACCCTTTGCTGTGCCCTGCTGTTGACATTAGTGAGCTGACATTTTAGTTTCTAACTGTCCTTCTTCTTCCCAGAATGCACCACATTCTTGGAATGTTCCTAACAGTAATTTCTACTGATTGGCTGTTGGATGGGTCAAAGATGCTCAGATCTCTACTGAGCAACTGAATCAACCCAGGCACTGGGTCAAGGGCAAGACCATAACGGTCTCTATTAGGGGTCCTGCAAACAGGAAGTCAGTATTTCGGAAGCACTTATTTATACAGACACAATGCTGAATGGGCTGGTTAAGGTCATTGGGATGCAAAAATACTGCTCTTTTTTCTAAAAAGCATATGCATTTTGCAATTAACTTCCTCTATATATAGTTATACATTATCACAATCACCAGAAAGAAGTAGAAACAATCATGTAAGTAAAAAATAAATATGCAGGCTAACAGTAAATGTGATGTTTTTCCTAATGTAATCTTTTTGGTTACTTTTTAAAATCCATGCTAGAGTTGTGAATTAGTCTTTCCGTCTGACATGGCGGTAACATCAGAACTTATGGACTTTCTAGTGAAACAAATTATTTTATTGAATATCTGGTCCCAAGTGAACAATTCCACTAACCTGAAGTAAATCCAACTGCTGGATAATCTATACAGCTGTACTCAAAAGTTAAAAAATTGATGAAAACAGAAAGCTTGTATTTAGGAAAATGTATCTGAAACAAATCTTAAAGGGTATCTCCACTCGTATTTTCAAGATTTGGTAATCCAGTTCTATTGAAGAACGGGAGGTAAAGGAGCTGTGCCTTACCTTCCGTTCTTCAATAGAACAAACAGGAGCCAGGAGAGAAGGTAAGAAACTTACCCGCTCGCTCCCCTGGCATGTAGTCTGACAGGTCCCGACGGACCTTGTCATCTATGCGCATGCAGCTTGGGGCAAACCCAGGGATGTGTCCCCTGATATGATCTATTAGTGAAAAATTGGGCCCTTATAAATGTTATTTATATATGTCATTAGTGTCACATGACTAACTAAATGTCTGTATTATAGCCATTAAAGCACACCCTACTTTAAATATAAGGACATTAAGTGTCATTTTATCAAGTTTCATGACTGATATGAAAGAACTCTTTTATATGGTCACAAAACATTTTGGTAACTTTAAATACTGTATATGCACAATTCAGGTACATTGTTCACATTTCTCATTTCTTACTTTCTCTACACTCTGTCTCTCTCTCTTTCTGTGTGTATTAATAATATATATATTATATATATATATTATATATAATATATATAGATATATAAATTTGTTTAAAAAATAAAAGAACACTAGAAGACTGTGGAAGCACTTCAATTAGGCTAATTTACAACTACATTTAGTGGAAGTGCTACTGATCTGGTCAAACATTTATACAAACATAGAAAAGATAATCAATGCACATTCCTAGGCCCCATACAATACAATTTTGTCTGCACACTGGCATACATTATAAACAAAGGGGTTTTAGTATACATTAGTGAAATTGGATGAATGAAAAGCCTTCCAACCACGTCAAGGTAACCCCAGTCTAGAAGGTCCTAACTTCTAACCTTTTTTACTTTAAAGGGACAGTTCAGTGGAAATTATCAATATTTGTTAAATTGTTAGTTTGTGTAATGCCTTCTTAGTTATTCTTCATATTCTCTTCCATTTTGAAAAATCAGTTGATTTCATACCCTTTGCTGTTCCCTGCTGTTGACATTAGGGAGCTGACATTTCAGGTTTTAACATCCTTGGAATGTTCCTAACAGTAATTTCTACTGATTGGCTGTTGGGTGGGTCAAAGATGCTCAGATCTCTACTAAGCAACTGGATCAACCCAGGCCATAACGGTCTCTACTAGGGGTCCTGCAAACAGGAAGTCAGTATTTCGGTTGCATTTATTTATACACAGACAAAATGCTGAATTGGCAGATTAAGGTCATTGGGATAAAAAACACTGCTCTTTTTTCTGAAAAGCATATGTATTTGCACTGAACTTCCCCTTTAATTATTATAAGCAAACTTTTGCATTCTTGCGCACTGGATCAATATAGCAGGCCCTTTAATTGGAGGTCCTATGCCTTTAATATAAAGCACTGGATGGATGGCCTCTTACCTCATTTTAAAAAGCCAATGGGCTGGGGGGGAGTGTGAAAGCCTGATATATATATATATATATAAATATATATATACTAGCAAAGTACCCGGCATTGTGCAGTTTTTGTAAAGATCCGACCTGAACCTGCATCCAGAATTCAACAAACCCACACCTGCCGCTTTCTAATCAAACCTGAAACATTCAAACTGCCCTTTTCTCTCGCTCCACTATTAAAATGCTCATACATGCCCTTGCACAGCAATAAAAATGGTGAAGCCCCACCTCCAACACACCCCTTTCCCTTCCCCTACTCAATCACCTATCATACTCACCAAACCATCCCGCAGAGACACCCAATTGTCCCTGTGAGAGAGCTCAGACAGCTGTCAAATAATCCCAGCAACACCTCTAATGCTCACATAGAAAGAGCCCATCAGTGACCACTAGAGGGACCCTGAAACACCACAGAGGTACGGTAAGTGATATATCATTTTTAAACAAAGTAATCCAGTGTTCATTAAATAGGACATCTAAATATGAGAGCATAGGGCCTCTAAAATACTATGCATGGAATAAGATAGAAAACAATACATATTTACCCCAAAAGTATTAAAGTGTTTTTTTCTTAATCGGCTCCATATTGTCTCTGAATCTAATGACCTTGAAATAAAATTACACTAGGAGTGTAATAGATCTAATGGGTACTGATGATATGGTGGGCATTAAACTGACATAAAAGCAATGGTGCTGTAATAGAATAAGAACAATCTGGAATATTCAGTCAGACAGCAATCATATGGGACAATATGTCAGACCAATTAACAAGCCAAGTTGTATTTTTGTTGATCGTGTTGAAATATCAATGGCAATTTTTAGCATGACTGACTATTCTCAATCGAACTGTCCTCCAAATTGGAAGCAGATATGTCAGTATCTGCAGTATCACTTTTTTTCCCACCTGGCAGGTTGGTTTGGTTTAATAATTGATACCCTGTCAGATAGATAGGGTCAATATTGATGCAAGTGTACTGGGCCTAAACGTGTATAAACCTTGGATTGCATATAAATGGTGGAAAAAAATCTTTTTCATTTACCTATTTGGAAGGCCAAAAACATTATGTCCAATTTTGGTGTAAAAATAAATAAATATATATATATATATATATACACAAGGTAAAATCACTCTCATCCCTTTCCCAGCAAATTCAAATGAAATATCTGGAAGCAAATAGCAACCTAGATATGGCGCTGAACAATTCTGCTGAAGAAACTGGTTTAATCATGTTGAAAATATACTAAAAGCTTAAATGCCAGTATTGTGGTTCCATAACAACGTCTTATTACAGGGGTAATTTATTTATTTTCTTGTAATGTGGGTGTGTAATAATGTTTCAATACCTAACACTATAGAGATCTTTAAGTTGTTCACAACTAGATTACTCACCTTGTTACTGATGTTAAATAACTGTTTGCATCTATTATTGCAGCTGCAAGATATGTGAAATTATTGTGTATGTTACCAAATTGGGATGCCACTAAATTGTAAGCTCTACAGGGCAGAGACGTCTTTCCTAATGTCTCATGCTCAAGCACTTGTATAATTATTAATATACTAGACATTAAGCCTGTTACAATAACAGGCGCTAGAAGCCCAGAGTGCCTCCATCCTCCATGTCCCAAGGCCACAGTTCCCTCTTAGTGTCTCAGACCCAGGGTCCCCCCTCTCTGTCCCAGACCCAGGGTCCCCCACTCTGTCCCCAGACCCAGGGCCCCCCACTCTGTCCCAGACCCAGGCCCCCCCTCTGTCACAAATCCAGAGTCCCCTCCATCTGTCCCAGACCCAGGGCCCCTCCTCTGCCCCAGACCCAGGGCCCCCTAAGTTGGGGACCCTGGGTTTGGGACGAGGGGGGTGAGACCTGGGTCTGGGTGAGAGGGGGTGGGGACCTGGGTCTGGACAGAGTAGGGGACTCTGGATCTGGGACGAGGGGGTGGGACCTGGGTCTGGGACAGAGTGGGGGGGTCTGGGACAGATGTGGGGACCCTGGGTCTGGGACGGGGGGAGGCTGGATCTGGGGCAGAGGAGAGCCCTGGGTCTGGGACAACAGGGGCCCTGGATTTGGGACAGAGTGGGGGACCCTGGGTTTGGACAGAGGGTGGCCCTGGGTCTGGGGCAGAGGAGGGGCCCTGGGTCTGGGACAGAGTGGGGGGGTCTGGGACAGAGTGGGGGACCTGGGTCTGGGACGGGGGGGCTGGAGCTGGTTTACACTGCGAGATTATTTTATCACATGTTAAAGGGCAGTCCACCCTTAAAAATTGTTTTTAATATGATGTTCCCCCATGTCTGGCAGCCCCAACCGCATATATTTTATTTTCCAAAAGCCCCCCAAACTCTTACTTACCTCCCCTCATTCCTCCGCCGCACTGCCGGCCCTCTGCTTGCGAGAATGCAGGACTGGCAGTCGCGTCTGTGATTGGCTGAGCGGCAGCCAATCACGGACGTGGCTGCCGGTCATTCAGTGCAGCGGAGGAAAGAGAGAGGTAAGTAAGAGTTTGGGGAGCTTTTGGAAAATAAAAAATATGCGGTTGGGGCTGCCAGACATGGGGGAACATCATATTAAGGGGTTTTTATGCTAGGGGGAGGGATAGTAGAATGGGAGGGAGGGGGAGGGAGGGGGGAGAAGCTGCAGTACGCATGGCAAATATCTACCGGAGCAGGTAGCAGCACGAGTCCTGCTAGCCTCCTGGTGGACAGTTTTTGGGCACTTTAGGGGGGGGTCTACGGAGAACCCTATGGATGGGATGTGAGGTAAGATTACACTACACTACATGGTGGGGCCATTACTGGGGGGGATTATAGTTTTGGGGGTGCCTTTGCAAGATCCCCAGGGCTGCAAAGTGGCACAGCAAACCTGTGAAGCACTCTGTATGTCGGGTCTCATGTGCTTGTGCTGCCATTTTACATCTTGGTTACCTTCAGATGTGTGAAAATTACGACGCAGCATTCCTTGTTTGCAGAATGCAGGGAGTTGTAGTTTTAAAACATCTAGTGGGACAACGTTGGACTCCCTAACCTATATAATAGCATGATGCAAGCTGTTCATATTCCCATTAGAATATGAAGAAGGCTGTTATTTTTTCAATGTAGTTATACTGAGTTTAAAGGGCATGTCCAACCTTAAAATAATTGAAAATTAATAATTAACCACTTAATAATTTACTAGTAAAAATAGTGCACATTTAATTTTCCCCACCACCAAATTTCCCCGTTCCTCCTCATCCGGCTACTTTTTCATGTACCCGCTGGAAAAAAAAATCTGGGGAGAACACTGTACTGCATGATTGACAGGAAGAGGAGGTACTGGGATATATAACATTCTCATAAACTTTTTTTTAACATTTTGACCATGCAATTAGGGTCCGTAAGGTAAGGGGATGTATGTGTTTAAAGATGATTTTGGGGTGGACATCGCTTTAACATACCTCTGTTTATATCTACTATATAAAGTAGAAATCTAGTATATATGTGCTCACCTCACAGCCACGTCCCTGAATTCTTCCACATAGGTGACACCCTCTGAAAGGGACGACGCCCGTGAAGTTCCAGTTTAACCATAAAAATTCTGCACCCACTTGCAGAGTGTGATGCCCCAATTCAGCAACTCCGATGAGCCTTGGTCTCGGTGCGTGACACAACAACAGTAACACAACAATAGCGTAATGTGCGGCTACAGCAACTCCGAGAACTGCAGACACTGAACAACAGCATCTCACACGGCTTCTACAGCAGAGGGAACAAGACATTTCCCTTAAGGAAGTTTTCCTGGAAGTTTTCAAATATAAACCCTGGAAAGACTGTGTTCTATTGGTGATATGAATCAAATTTGCGGTTATTGTTATGCTAAGAAATTTAAAGCATGTCACCTGGAATGTGCTGTAGCAATGGAAAACACGGCCATACCACAACCGTCAAGGCCAGACCTCAAAGAAAACCACCGCCCCTAAAATTTCAACCACACACCCAGATATCGCTGTCACGGCCATGCCCCCAACATCACGCTAACTATCGTAGCCCAGCCATAAAGGCCATGCTCCTATGAAAACCATGCCCCCAATAGTCAATATAAGTGGACCTTGTGTTCAACTCCATTATAGGAAGGTAGATAGGGTAATCTGCCGCCAAGACCCTACAGACAACTGTGTGTTGCCTGCCTGGTGCTAGGGTTCGGCATGTGGTGGATGGTGTAGACAGATTATTGGGTGGGGCCGGGTGTGACCCGCGGTTTTGGTTCACATTGGGGCCCATGACAAAGTTAGAGGAGGAAGGGAGGTCCTTATACATGATTTCCGACATGACTTGGCTAGGGGCCAAGTTAAAAGCAGGGACCACCAGGGTATGTTTTAGAAATATTACAGCAGCCCTTGCTACACTAGGAGACGGTGGGAGCTTAGGAACATTAATGCGTGGCTAAGAGGGTGGTGTAAGGAAGAAGATTGTTTGGTTTATAGAGAACTGGGCAGACTTTGCTGTCGGCTACAGGCTCTTTAGTGGGATGGGTTGCACCTCACTTGGCGGTGCAGCTGTTTTAGGGAGAAAGATGGCTAGAGGGTTGGAGGAATTTTAAACTAGGTTGGGGGGGGTATTAGCAGTCTCACTGTGATGGTAGCCCAGGAGGAAAGCAGGGTTGTAGATAGGCCAGTGGTGGGTGGAAAGGGGGTTGGGCTAGCATAGGGGATAGGGAGGCATGTGTATTAAAGTGTATGAATAAATTACAGGATCATAATCTAAAATGTATGTTTGCAAATGTGAGAAGCCTGACAAAATGGGTGAATTGGAAATTATGATGTTGAATAAAAGTATGATGTAATAGGTAGGCAGAAACTTGGTTAAACATTTCTCACAACTGGGCTGTAATTAAAAGGATATGCCTTGTTTAGGCAGGACAGAAAAAAAGGAAAGGGGAGGAGATGTGTTAAAGAATTGAAGCCAAAATTGAAGCAAGAAGAATAACTGGTGATATGGATGTTAGTGGAGGCAATATGGGTGGAATTAGGCAACAGAAAAGGGGTAATGTCATTGTTGGTGTCTGCTATAAGCCGCCAAATGCTAGCAGAGAGGAAGTGAGTCACTTCATATGCAGTTGGCAAGGGCTGCAAGTTTGGTGAGTGTGCTCATTTCGGGCCTTTAATTACCCTGAAATGAATTGGTTTAGTGGAACTGCCATCACAGAAAAAGGCGATAGTTCCTGAATGTGCTGCGGGTAATTTTCTCTCACGGTGGTGAATTCCTACTAAAAGGAGCTCTGTTGGATCTGGTAATTCATAACATTGTGGAGCGCATTATAGATATAAAGGTAACTGGAGGCTTAGGGAATAGTGACCATGAAATGTGCTGTTTGGACTAGTTATCGAAAGAAAGTGCGCTGAGTTAACAGACTTTTAATTTCGGAAGGCAAATTTTCCCAGGTTAAAAGTAGCTCTTCAAAATGTCAACTGGGATAATGTATTATCAGGTAAAGGTACTGAACAGAAGTTGACTGTTTAAGGGGATTTTAAGCCAGTTCACATCTAAATTTTACCCTGGGAAATAAATGGAAAAAAACTAAACCTCAGTGTGTTGAATTCTGATGTAAAAAGGCAAATCGAAAGGAAGAAAAAGGCATTAAAAACCTTAAGGCAAGGGAACGGAAAGGGCCTTTAGGGATTATAAAAACTGTAACAAGGAGTAAGAAAGCAATCAAACTAGCTAAAATTTATAATGATTAGGATAGCTGAACAAACATCACTAAGCTTAAATTTTTTTTTAAGTATATTAATAGTAAGAAAATGAGGACTGAGAATGTGCCACCATTAATTAACGGGGATAAGTTAGTTACGGAGGTGAGGCGATAAAGCAAATGTCTTGAATTTTTCCCTCTGTATACACTATAGAAGATCCAAGTACGATATCATAGAGTGTAGTAGCAATAATGGTATAAAAGAGTCAAGTGCACTTTGGTTAACCGAGGATATGGTACACAAAGAACTAAATAAGGTTAATATTAAAATCTCCTGACAATTCTCCCTCTTTACAAAGCATTGGTAGGCTCATTTGGAATATGCAGTGCAATTTTGGAATCCTGTGTACAAAAAGGACAATCTTTGAAATGGAAAGGGTTCAGAGAAGGGCAACTAAATGAATAAGGGGATTGGGGAGCTGAATATGAAGAGAGACTGTAAAAGTTACAATTATGTAGGCTGGAGAAAAGGCGCTTGTGTGGGGTATGTATTACTGTGTATAAATACTTAACGGGCCATACAATAAACTATCTGGGGCATTAAACAACAATAATAAGGAGGGAGGAACTAGGCAAGGGCAGGAACCAATGCAAATTGCTTGTTTTATTGACACGACATGTGTCGGGTACACAGCCCTTTATCGTTCAGCATGTGGATGGATGGATGTTTAGAGGTCTTAGGACAACATCGCCTTTTTGTTTATCTGGGGTATTGTTCACCAATAGAACATGTCAGAGGACACGAGGACAACCCTTAAGAAAAGGTAAAAGGTTTAGGCTTCAAGTTTGGAAAGGGTTTTTCACTGTGAAATGGTAAGCTATGGAACGTCTTCCAGTGGACGTTGTGTAGGCAGGTTCATTGGTCAGTTTAAAACATACCGTATATACTCGAGATAAACCGAGGTTTTCAGCTCTAAAAAAAGCCTGAAAATCTACCTCGGTTTATACTCGAGTCAATGTTCTCCTACCTTCAGTGACTGAGCGGCTGCGAGTGGAGCGGCGGGTAAGGTAAGTTCCAGGTCCCCCGAGCGTCGTATTTTCACTGGAGGTGAGAATAAGCGTTCTCACCTCCCTGTGAATAATAGAAATGAATGGCACATACTTATTTTTGGGGCTTTAGCGGAGTTTACAGTCCTTTAAAACAAGACAATAGATCTACAATGTTTTTGTTTACTATCCGTGTGACCTTTAATTTGTTCCACCCTCTTTAAAATAACTTAAGGGATATCAAAAGGTTAAAAATTAAAAACCTAAAGAAGGCAGAGCAACATGAAGCACTCTGGTTAGGCTTTATCTAGATATAGAAGTAGTTATTCGTAGAATCAACATAATTATGATGAATGAACACATGTTTCACATTAACAGGAATCTATACACTTGGCAAAACTTGGTTCATTTGACTAGCCAGCTCTTATGCAATGTACTTACCGGTATGAACCTTTTCACACAGGAACTAGAATTTGTTCTTCTTTATTTAAGTTTTATATGTTTTGAAATATTTTTGATAACTATATTGAGATGTGGCATTCATTGTCTATGCCTCCTCATCCCCTACAATTACACAATGTTGATAAATAATGCACACATGCCAATTTTTTGTAATTTTTTTTATTTTACCTTTGTGTGAGTTGTTACATAATAATTCTTAAGACCATGACAACTTTCTGTGGTTATGTAACCTATTTCAAAATGTCAATAAAAATATTAATCATTAGGTCATATCTATAATGAGGGAAAGACTGTTAAATGATATATAGACTTGCCTGTGGGTATGGGATATTATTCCTACCTTCCATTCTGCAATTGAGGACAAGCGGTGACCTTTCAAAGTTTTGCTTATACAGACCTACAGCTCCTGCTATTCCGCAGTATTGGCATCTTTGTAAGGTCACCATATATATAGTTTCTATTTAAAAGTTACTTTTTCACTATAGATACCCTTTACAATTCAGTGGTGATACTTTTACCTAAGATTTATGTCCCTTTATAAAGGATAAAACAATTGTGCAGTAAGGGCAACAACCTTAGAATGCCATTAATATTGTTGGCTTATTGACCTGTAACATTAGAGCTCTTCCTAGTGCTAAATAATGCAGTACACATTTTGGAGTATGTAATAAGAAGTTCTAAATTAATAGCACAGGCAAACTTATTACATAAAATACAAGGATTGTGGAAGCACTCCAATTAGGCTAATTTACAACTACATTTAGCGAAGTGCTACTGGTCTGGTCAAACATTTATACAAACATAGAAAAGATAATCAATGCACATTCCTAGGCCCCATACAATACACATTATCTGCACACTGGCATACTTTAAACAAAGGGGGCAAACCTGTGAAGCACTCTGTATGCGGGTCTCATGTGCTTGTGCTGTCATTTTACATCTTGGTTACCTTCAGATGTGTGAAAATTACGACGCAGGACCAGCACAAGCACATGAGACCCGCATACAGAGTGCTTCACAGGTTTGCTGTGACCCCTTTTGCAGCCTTGGGGACTTGCAAAGGCCACCCCAAAACTATAATCCCCCCAGTAATGGCCCCACCATGTAGTGTAGTGTATTCTTACCTCACATCCCAGCTCCATAGGGTTCCCTGTAGACCCCCCCTAAAGTCCCAAAAACTGTCCACCAGGAGGCTAGCAGGCACTGCCTGCTACCTTGCCTCCGGTAGATATTTGCCATGCGTACTGCAGCCCTTCTCCCCCCTCCCTCCCCCCTCCCTCATCTACTATCCCTCCCCCTAGCATAAAACCCCCTTAATGATGTTCCCCATGTCTGGCAGCCCCAACCGCATATTTTTATTTTCCAAAAGCTCCCCAAACTCTTACTTACCTCTCCTTCCTCCGCTGCACTGAATGACCGGCAGCCACGTCCGTGAGGCTGCCCGTCAGCCAATCACAGACGCGACTGCCAGTCCCGCCTCTGCTGCATTCTCGCAAGCAGAGGGCCGGGTGCGGCGGAGGAATGAGGGGAGGTAAGTAAGAGTTTGGGGGGCTTTTGGAAAATAAAATATATGCGGTTGGGGCTGCCAGACATGGGGGAACATCATATTAAAAACAATTTTAAGGGTGGACATGCCCTTTAACATGTGTAAAATAATCTCGCAGTGTAAAAAGGGGGTCTTGACCGGGCAGTTTTGGAGGGAGTTTTTACTGACCTGTTGGCACACCTATTAAACCTCCGTCTAAATTCTTCATTAAATCACAAGTGTTATCTCAAGAATTTTTTTCCAGCTAAAAGACCCTAGGGAGGACACTGCAGTATGAGTGAGTTGTATTAATGCTAGCGATGTCGGGGGAAGTTTGTTTTAATTATTTTAAAAGGGGCCTTCTTTTTAAGCCATCGTGTTTGGAGGGTGCACACTCCCTTCTTAATTTTAATGGTTTAAATTTAATTGTTTCATTAAACCAGCTGTTTATTACTTTTCTCCAAAAGGATTAATAGATCATTTAACACCAAATATATCATGGGTTTGGTAAAAATGCAAAAGTACATTATAACTTTTTAGCAATGTTGAGTGATCCCTTGGTATAATGTTTTCTGTGAAAAAATGAGACAGTCTATTTTATGTATGTCAGTTATTAAACACTGGTTTTAAACAAACCAAATACATTTGTGACATTAATAGGGAGTTGGCAATGAGTAACTGTAGCCTGTGGTCAGGCACTGTTCCAATTCAGGTTTAAAAACCGTGTAAAGAAGGTTAACAACACTAAGCTTATATTATTAAGGATATGAACAAGTGTCCTTAAGTATTTTGGCTTAAGAAAGATAAACCTTCATGTTTGCAAACATGATGTCATTTTACATTGTATACAATTTGCAATACTTACTTTGCCATTATTTGTATTATGATGGGTGAATACATTTTGTCACAGTTTGCAACATCATGCTTCGGGCTGATTCATTTGGTTATTGGGAAGTCCCTAAATTGCAGTCAGGCACGGTCTAGGCAGCACCTTCTGCAGTATGCAGTAGGCACTAGAAGTGATCAGGATGAATAGCATCTTAGGACATCATGGTAAAAAGTACTGCAGACTTGTGTGGGCTGCAGGCAAATATAACAGATTTTGGGTGGGGGAGCTTGCCTTTTAAAGGTGAATTTTGGTTAAGATTTTGATTTAGAACAATTCCTTCATCTATTTTCTAGAAACATTTACTAATGTACATAACATTTGCCATTCTAAGCCAAATAATTAACCATGGTAAATAGTAAAGTAAAATCAAGTAAAAATTCTCTATCTAGAGAAAGAAATAAAAAATTGCAAAAACCCACACTAATCCAATGGTTGTGATGTGCCATGGTTTAGAAAAGATACCGTATGACAGCCGCAGTATCAAAACTTTTGTGACTAAGTTTAGCATGACTTTACATGCCACCAAATACCTGTGCTTACAAACACATGCAAAGGATCAGGAAAAACAAAGGAAACTTTAATTTATTTTTTAAATCCCAATATGAACATTTCTACCCAGAACACCAATACATTGTAAAATACTTCTCTAGTAAGTTACATTTGCATTCATGTAGGAAATTTATTCTGTAACTAAGAAGGCTCATGTTATTTCCTCTCTCCTTTTCCAATCACATTACATGTTGCTCAAACCTGTTTCCTTTTTCTTCGTAACATTGCGAAAATTGGTAGATTCCTTTTTCTTCCAACTACTGCTATGCTTATCCATGCTCTTCCTATCACACCAGGATTTTGTAACCTTCTGCTTTCTGCCTTCCTGCTTCCTATCTTTCTCCACTTCAGTCCATACTTAAACTCTGCCACCTGCATTGTCGCTCTCTCAACATCGGGAAATTAATCTCCTCTGTATCCGACATCTACCTGGCTCCCCCATTAACACAGATATTCTTCTACTATCTATCATCTATCTATCTATTATCTATCTATCTATCTATCTTTTATCCATCTATCTATCTATCTATCTATCAACAGATAGATAGATAGATAGATAATAGATCGATAGATAATAGATATATAGATAGATAATAAATAGATGATAGATAGATAGATTAAAGATAGATAGATAGATCTATCTTATATCTATCTATCCTATATAATAAAATGCAAGTGTGCATCCCTGTGTCCGTGTGTGTGTGTCCTGCAAAGAACGTTGCCAGAAAAACAGATACGGCGCATGCGCACAGGTGAGCCCTGCTTCTCCAATCTGCCCCGGATGCCGCGCATGTACTTACGCGTTGCCATAGATAAGGCAAAGCGTTGCTATAATGGCAGAGGGGAAATAGCTACCTTCAAAGAGAAGTTACGGCTGTCAGCGTTTCCCTGGGTCTGTGACGGGGGGGGTCTGGGACAGAGGGGGTGGGACCTGGGTCTGGGACACTGTCCAGAACCAGGGCCCCCACTCTGTCCCAGACCCGTCACACCACCTCTGTCCCAGACCCAGGCCACCCCCTCTGTCACAGATCCAGAGTCCCGTCTGTCCAGACCCGGACCCTCCTCTGCCCCAGACCCAGGGCTGCCCTCTGCCAGACCCGGTTCCCCCACTCTGTCCCAGACCCAGGGCCCCCCTCTGTCCCAGACCCAGGGCCCCCCTCTGTCCCAGACCCAGGGCCACCCATCTGTTCCAGACCCAGGGCCCCTTCTCTGCCCCAGACCCAGAATCCCCATCTGTCCCAGACCCAGGGTCCTCCCCCTCTGTCCCAGACCCAGGGCCCCCCTCTGTCCCAGCCCCAGGACCCCCCCCCTCTGTCCCAGATCCAGGGTCCCCCACTCTGTCCCAGACCCAGGGCCCCCCTCTGTCACAGATCCAGAGTCCCCTCCATCTGTCAAAGACCCAGGGTCACCCGTCTTTCGCAGACCCAGGGCCCTCCTCTGCCTAGACCCAGGCCCCCTCTGTCCCAGACCCAGGTTCCCTCACTCTGTCCCCAGACCGGGCCCCCACTCGTCCCAGACCAGGTCACACCACCTCTGTCCTAGACCCACGGCCCCCCCTCTGTCACAGATCCAGAGTCCCCATCTGTCCTAGACCCAGGCCCCTCCTCTGCCCCAGACCCAGGGCCGCCCTCGTCCCAGACCCAGGGTCCCCCACTCTGTCTCAGGCCCGGGCCCCCCTCTCTCCCAGACCCAGGGCCCCCATCTATCCCAGACGCAGGGCCCCCTCTGTCCCAGGCCCAGGGCCACCCATCTGTCCAAGACCAAGGGCCCCTCCTCTGCCCCAGACCCAGAATCCCCCGTCTGTCCCAGACCCAGGGCCCCCTCTGTCCCAGGCCCAGGGCCACCCATCTGTCCCACCCAGGGCCCCTCCTCGCCCAGAACAGAATCCCCTCTGTCCCAGACCCAGGGTCCTCCACTCTGTCCCCAGACCCAGGTCCCCACCCCCTTGTCCCAGACCCAGGGCCCTCCTCTCCCAGACCCAGGGCCACCCTCTGTCCTAACCCAGGGCCCCACTCTGTCCCAAATCCAGGGCCCCCTGTCTGTCCCAGACCCAGGGCTCCTCCTCTGCCCAGATCCAGCCCCCCGTCCAGACCCAGGGTCCCCCACTCTGTCCCAGACCCCCCACTCTGTCCCAGACCAGGGCCCCTCCTCTGCCCCAGACCCAGGGCCACCTCTGTCCCAAACCCAGGGTCCCCCACTCTGTCCCAATCCAGGCCCCCTGTCTGTCCAGACCAGGGCTCCTCCTCTGCCCCAGATCCATCCTCCCCCGTCCCAGACCCAGGGTCCCCCACTCTGTCCCAGACCCCCCCACTCTGTCCCCAGACCCCGTCCACCCCCTCTGTCCCAGATCCAGAGTCCCCTACACTGTCCCAGACCAGGTCCCACCCCCTCTCACCCAGACCCAGGTCTCCACCCCTCTGTCCCAAACCCAGGGTCCCCCACTTTGTCCCGACCCAGGTCCCACCCCCTCTGTCCAGACCCCCCCGTCACAGACCCAGGGAAACGCTGACAGCCGTAACTTCTCTTTGAAGGTAGCTATTTCCCCTCTGCCATTATAGCAACGCTTGCCTACCTTGGCAACGCGTAAGTACATGCCGCATCCGGGGCAGATTGAAGCAGCTCACCTGTGCGCATGCGCCGTATCTGTTTTTTCTTGGCAACGTTCTTTGCAGGACACACACACACGGACACAGGGATGCACCTGCATTTTATATTAGAATGAATAAGAAGATCTATCATCTTATATTTAAATATAGCTATCTATTCTATTATCTATCGACTATATCTCTATCTATCTATCTGGATAGAAATGATATCTAGATGGATACATAGATAGATAGCTGATCGATAATAATAATATATTGATATATAGATAGAAGATAGATGATAGATAGAGATAGATAGTATAGTCTCTATTCTGATCATGTTTATGCTTTCGAGATCGTAATGCTGCTAGACGCTATGTACGTCGCTGTGTGTGATGTAGATTGTGATGTGATGTGATAGAGTGAGATGATTGACTAGATAATAGTGTAGATAGATGGTAGATTGATTAGTTATGATGTACGATAATCGCTAGATCATAGTTGATAGATGATGATAGATAGATAGATAGATAGATAGATAGATATAGATAATTGATAATGTGATAGCTAGATGATAGATAGATAGATACGATAGTGATAGGATTAGATAGATTAGACTGATAGAGAGATAGATAGATGATAGGATGATTAGAATAGATAGATAGCTTTGATGGATAGATAGATGTAGATAGATAGCTAGATAGATAGACTAGACTGTAGAAGTGATAGACTACGATAGATGATTGTATCTATTCGTACTCCCCTCTCTGTCTTGTCGTCTTTGGGGTGGTCCCTTTTCCTCTTGTTTTCGCACCAGTTGGCTCTGCTTGCTGCTGTCGCCATGTCTTGGGCGTGCCTTCCTTTTTCCTCTCCTTCCAATCTTGTATGCCTCGTCTAGCCTCCGCGTGCCTGCGCCGCCCCCTATGTTGCCCTACCTCCCCTTGTTGTGTCCTCCCCACTAGCTCCTCTCCTCCTGTCCTTTCTTGAGTCTCGTGTCCTTTGGAACCGTTATCCTTGTTTGTTGTGTCGTGTGTTGTGATGTGTGTAGATAGATGTGTAGCTAGTGATACGATCGCTGTGTAGTCGACTAGATGTAGATAGTATCTGTAGATGATAGATGCTGATGCTAGCTAGATAGACTGATAGATAGATAGTAGATTATGTAGATAGATGATAGATAGATGATATGATAGATAGATGTGATGATAGTGATGATGATAGATGATATTAATAGCATACACCTAGTAGATAGATAGGATATAATAAAAATGACGATAGATTAAACGAAAAAACTGACCCAGATAAGATACGATAGATAGATAGATAGATGATAGATAGTAGATAGATAGAGAATTGTATCTATCTCAGTATCCACCATCTCTGTATTTGTCTGTCTTGGAGGTGGACATGCCTTTAATTAATTTACACCCCTCAGATTTCTTTAATCATAAATTAACCACCTCCTGTAACCAGCTCAACAGTTGGACTCTGCCTGGCTGAACCTGTCCCAGACCATGTCCTTTCTGGAGGACTGCACACTCTCTCCCCAGTCTCCTTTCCCTAACCCAGCTGCTAAAACTCCTTTAGTCACATACTTAGTGTCATTGAGAAGATTGATTCGACCAGCAATTGCTTTTCTCATAGCTGCCAGGAGTACCAGGGATGCTCCGCCCACCAAACACCAGGAGCTAGGTGAGGGGAAGGAAATCTCTGCTGCTGAGAGGGAGGAGGGAGGGGGAGGGGAGGAGTCACAGCCCCAAGCTGCTTGGAGTAATCTGTAAGTATCTCGGACACTGATAGTACATTCGATCTGGGCCGGTACATTGAAATGAAACCGTACAATCCGGTATGAGTATTTTGGCCGGTACAGAAGTGTGAAAAACGGTACAATACCGGCCAAATCGGTACAGTGATTTAGGAATGAGAAGCAGTTTTTCTGGCAACGCTCTTTGCAGGACACACACACGGACACATGGACGCACACGTGCATTTTATTATATAGGATTGAATTATTTATTAAGATTTGTTGTCCCTCTTTAGTATTGTAATATTGTACAGCACTGCATCAGTGGCGCTATATAAACATAATGCATACGTACACTACATGCAAATATGTCTGGATTAAATACCACAATTGAAATGTGGATCAATTTTGGTACAATGGGTGTCTAAAAATGTGTGGTTTTGTGGGGGGGGGTTGCCATAATTTTCTTATAGAAAACATATGAATGTGCATGGGAAAAGAATTCATTGTTTACTAAAACATTTTCAACAAGATATAAAAACTCAAAGTTGAGTTTAAAGTTAAAGCATCAATATAGCATCAATATAGTTTTAAAAAACAGTTTAAAAAAAAAAGAAAATACAGATCTTTGGCTCACTGAGAGACTAAGGCTGTGTGCACATGGTCTGATGGTTGGCCTGATCAACTGCCTCAAAAATTTGATTGGACCAAATGATTGGATTGGACATGATGATAAATTTTCGGCCAATTCTGCGGTCTTCAATGACCGACAAGATATTGACCTAGAATTTTGCACTGTGTGTTTTCAGCCTAAAGGATCGTACACACATGCGATCGTGGGCGCCAACCCGCGACGCATGATGTGTATAAACAGCCGATAATCGTGTATGGGCACTTTATCACCCGAAACAGCAGTCAGTCAGGGATCGTTGCCTGACCAGCAAGGCGGATCTCAGAACGAGCGCCGATAAAGTGCCTTTTGTACATATCACTGCGCTGGTCAACAACAGCGATCACATGTGTGTACGTACCTTAAGTTAAAGTGTGACAGTGGCTTGTCTGGAATTGTCTACGCATCAGTAGCTGATCTGTACCAGGCCTTAAACTCTTAATAGTCCGAAGAGGTCTCAGACCTCACCTCACTGAGACTCTTCTAATATGGAAGCTTTCAATGTGCAATAATAAAAGATGGTTTTAACACACTCTTGGCTCGGACCATACTCTTGAAAACTCAGGACATCGGAGGGACTTGCGTGATACATTGTAGCTTTGGTGGAGATATTAAACTCTTAATGTCATCAATGATTGTCCTCCTAGTCAAAAAACAATTGTTTAAATCACAATCAGGGAGATTCAATAAAAGTTCTTACTGTTTAAAATGGTGCTAATTTTGCCCCAACCAATAAGATCTGTTTAACATTTGAAAGCTAACACCGATTGGTAGGGCAAAATTAGCACCATTTTTAACGATAAGAACTTTTATTGAATAACCCTGAATAGTTTTAGTTTTCTTTTCCCCAAAAATCTGATGTTTAAAGTTTGCATTTCATACAGAGACTTAAGTGATTCCCTACTAACAAATGTGCAACTGAAAATGTTTTTAAATGAGCTAACATGACTAGAATAGCGTGGACTGGTTTGAAAGGTGGTGCCTTAGTTAAAATAATTGTATAGTGTGAAACACAGTGACAAAATAACAGCGAAATTACATCAGAATAAAAGGAATAAAAGTAGAACTGCCTAATTTGCTTTCGATAAAGGTTTAATCCATTAAGTTTATAAACATTTTTACAAACATAGAAAAGATAACCAATGCACATTCTAGGCCCCATACAATATCATATTATCTGCACACTGGCATACTTTATAAACAAAGGGGTTTTAGTATACATTACTGTGATCACATGAATGAAAAGCCTTCAACCCAATCAAGATAACCCCAGTCTGGAAGGTCCTAACTTCTCAACCTTTTAAAATTTCTTTTACTTCAATTACGATTAGCAAATTTTGCATTTCTCATTCTTACACAAGGATCCATATAACAGGCTCTTTCACTCCACCCCCCCCCCCCCCAGCCCTTTGGCTTTTTAAAATGAGGAAGAGGCCATCCAGTGAATTATATATTAAAGGCATAGGACCTCCCATAAAAGGGGCATGTTTTGGGTGCTATTACCACATGGAAGCTTGACCAAGCCTCCCAATAAATACATACAATACAAGGATTGTTGAAGCACTCCAATTAGGCTAATTTACAACTACATTTAACGGAAATGCTACTGATCTGGTCAAATATTTATACAAACAGAAAAGATAATCAATGCACATTCCTAGGCCCCATACAATATTATTATCTGCACACTGGCATACTTTATAAACAAAGTGGTTTTAGTATACATTACTGTGATCACACAAAGGAAAGGCTCCAACCACGTCAAGGTACCCCAGTCTGGAAGGTCCTAACGTCTAACCTTTTTAAATTTCTTTTACTTCAATTACGATTAGCAAACTTTGCATTTCTCATTTATTTTTTGAATTGTTTATACTTTTTTTAGCAAAACTTTACCCAAAAGTGCACAAAAAGTGCACACTAAAGACTTTTACAGGAGGGAAGAAAATCCTACTTCACTAAGAGGCCACTAACATGAATGGTCAAATTCTGCTTTGCTTCTGCTGCTAGACAACACTATTGGGGATTTAATAAGTTCTTATCATTAAAAATTTTAATGCTTGAAAGCTAACATCTGGTTGGAGCAAAATAAGCACCATTTTTAACGATAAGAACTTTTTGAATCTCGCTGAAGTGTTAATATAAATAATAAATAAAAACCTTTCCACTAAATATTTGCTTGTTTAGGTTTAAAAATTATTATTGAAATAGCATCAGATGTTTTTCCTAGCCATATACCTGAGTGATAAATGTCAAAATGTAAAAGTACACAATTATACTGTTTTTGTTTTTACTGGTTTAGAAAAGAAACTGAGCATGCTGAGCCAATGACTAGGGGCAGAGGAGAGGTTACAAGTGACTGTTGTCAGGAGTTCACATAGATGTATCACAAGATAAGAATTCCTAGATACGAAAATACATTTTTAAATCTGCATTTCTGCCTCAGATCATTTTGTTACACAATAAAGCATCTATTTATCTTCGAAAATATTGCGCTTGTTTCTTCTTTTGCTTTGAAAAAAAAAATGCAAACAAGATATACTGTACAGTATATTTATAATAAAGTCTTAATATGCCACCCTGGTGACCCATCTGAATAAAGTCATAAAGAGAAACCCAAATGATAATTCTTGACTATAACTATGGAAATCATTGACTGCATTCCCCATTTCACATTTTATCCTGCTGTGTGCAGAAATATTAATAGTAAAAAAATTAATCTGAGTTATTTGAATATATATATTTTCTTGTATATGCAATCCAATTATCAAACACTATGAAGACTAAATAAGGATAAACTTTAATATAATACCATATATATATATTCATATTTTCTTATTACAACAATTCAAAAACATAATCTGATCAATCATGAGAAATAACGTATAAGTAAAGCATCTTATTTGACCACTAAATGCTAAAGCAAAATTAGTTTTTTTATGAGAAAGTCATGATGTTCATCTGATAAACAAGAAGCATCTTTCATTGCGTGGCGATGTTCTGAAGAGAGAAAAGTAATCCAATTTAAAGAGCTCTCAAGTAAATAGAACAATTAATTTCAGAGTGTGCTTCAGCAAGAATAGGAGCCTGCTGAGGGTCTTTAAATCTCTGCTGAAAACACAAAAGACAATGAGAATTCATTATGTTAACCATCACACCACAGCAAATTACTCCTCAAGTGCATTTAATCCAGATTTGTATTCTTTTGCTAGACTGATGTACTTCATAATGACGCTCTGAGCTGTTGAGTTTTTTTTTTTTTGTCTTACCTTTAGAATTTTTTGTTTTGATCATTGCAAAGAGAGAAAGAGCCTCACCTCTGGTATCTATTGTGCATGAATTTCTGCTTTTCCTCTCAGGTAAATACCAACACCACATCATTGGGACATTTAAGCTAGATACACACATTACCAATAAAGAGTCAATCCCATTGGTACAAACGGGATCGGCCTTTTTCAGTACTGCGTGCAGCCGCAAAACTACCGTTTCTGATCCGATAAACATTAAAGCATCGGCATCAGAAATGGTTGTTACGGACCAAAAATTTCCCTTGGTCGTGTTTGGCTCTGTGACTGTAGTATAGGGAGCTGGCCTGCGTTGTAGGTAATGTGTCAGACCCAAACGTTCTCTCCTTTACTCTGTGTAGCCACACATCTTACAGATTCTGTTTGTCATCCTTCAAAGAATGAATGTGTAGCCATCTTAATTCTGGGCAATATACAAATGGTGACAGACTATCCCAACCTTGAACCTGTCTTAAGCTAGGTACACACAGTACAGATTTCGAAAGATGACAGACAGGATCTGCAAGATCCTGTTTGCCAACTTTCAAAGATCTGCATACAAACAGTCCGGAGCGTCTCTCCTATGAACATCATAGGGAGAACGCTCGGGACTGTGTGTTCCATTGGCCGCGCTAGACTCCTCTATAGGGAGTCTAGCACGGGCGATGGAAATTTTCGGTCTTTCCCGAACGAGCGTTCGGCCGACCCGATCGTTCGGCGGCCGCGCGCTCATTCAGAAACGAACGTACACACATAACGATAAAGCCCCGATACCGCCAGATCCAATGGTATCGGGGCTATATCGTTACTGTGTATACCCAACTTTGAGACACAACCAAAGGCATTAATTGGCATGGGAAAGATCTTTCTGGTCTAAGCCTTTAATAACATGTGTTTCTCCCATATTACATTAAGCCACGCAAAGCAACATTATAAAACACCAGTTGTATCTATATTACAATGTCATACTTATTTTGCTACCCATAGATGGACCGCAGTGGTCTTAATTTACATAAATAACAACATGGGCATAAACTTTGGAAAATTGCACCAGGTATACATTTCAATGCATCTTAATGGAGTTGTGGAATTAACACCAACAGTTTTTAAATTTCAAAATTAAAGGCTATCTCCACTGATAAAAGTCACCTAGGTTGTAAGGATGTGTAAGGTGGAAATGCACCTGCAGTATCCTGTGTCTTTAAGCAGTAGTTTGGAAGAAATCCAATGATATTCTCCCTAAATGCTGTGATGGTGCAGGTCCGCCCACTTTCAGTGACTGCCTGCCTGGAAAGTCTGACGCGCGTGTTCCTTTAGTACATCGCAGAACGTGTGAGGATCCATCCGGACTGCTGTCTGTGTGATCCGACTGGTTGCACGATTCTATACACACACACACACATCCAGATTGCTTCATATTCCCAGCATCCCCTGTAAAATGACTCTTGGATCACTTTCAACCACCCCTCTCAGGTTAGACAAAAAAAAATCTTTATTAAAACAACACGTTCCCCCTGCCTTTGTATAGTATTGTGGAAAGAGAGTTTTAACTTTTCCTCCCGTCTCTCTCTGCATGATCAGCTTTACCATGATGATGCATGTTGAGTGACAGCACTCCCAGCACAGGGTAGACACACCCCCAGGACTACTACAACTTTCCCTGCTGCTGCAAACAAACGAAGGGGAATTCTGTGGGAAAAATGTAGGGGAAGGGTTGGGGGATGGTGTACTTTATAATAAACCCCCCAAAAATGATTTTTCCTCAGTGGAGATTCCCTTTAATTAAGGCCCATACAGACATGGGTGGGACTTAAATCAAATAAACTCTTAGCAAATAACTTAAAGGGGAAAGTGGTCTCCATACAAGTTGCCTATTAAAAAGAGCACACTCTCACCTTTAAAATGACTTTAGGATCATGCTTCAGCTGCAGCCTATCCAAGTAACAGCAGTATAAAGGGCAGCTTTTTCAGCTAGCACTGTAAGCTGTGACATCATTTGCCCACTGCTCTGCCCTCAAGTCTCAGTCTTGTGTATGCCACCTGGGCAGAGCATCATTAGTGTATTATACCCCAACTCCAATCTTCTAAATATTTTTAAAGCTAGCCACAAGCCTGAAAATATTTTTTTTTCTCTCCCTAAAGTGCCCATATCAAATAAGGAACAAAGACTTCTGGGAATTTACCATGTTTATACATGGAAGTTCTTGGAACACTATCAGGGTTATTCAATAAAAGTTCTTATCGTTAAAAATGGTGCTCATTTTTCCCCAATCAATCAGATGTTACTTTCAAATGTTAAATAATATCTGATTGGTTGGGGCAAAAATTAGCACCATTAAGAACTTTTATTGAATCTCCCTGTCGTCTTTAAAAAGACTTTTACAGCATTCCACAGCTAAATGCAAAACCAGAGCGCCAGCTACAGACCGGTGCTAATAAGGAGAATAATGGACAGAGAAAGGTTGCAGTTCTGTAAAAAAGTAAATTTGTATTGGTATTATATTTCTAATAACTGACTTTGACCTTAAAGGGCATATCCACCTGAAAATGATCTTTGCCATAAGGTAGGTACCCCCTGGCCACCCCCAACCCCCGAAATATTTCTTTAAAAAAATTTTAGATCGCTACTACACCCTTCACACTCCCACTGCGTCTTCTTCGGCTGCTGACTGGACCAGACTGGCAGTTGCAGCCTGGACGGCAGCCGTGTCACACAAAGTGGCTGCTTTCAATGGAGATGACACAGGAGAGAAGGGGCTGTAAGTATCAATCTAAACATTTTTTTGAAGAAATATTCTCTGTTTTGCTGTTGTACCATGCTGTTGTGGTGGGTAGGGGGTACCTACCTTATTCCAAAGTGTTTCATACTAGGTGCTAGATGGTGGGAGATGGTGCTGCATGTGTCACAGTCCTTACTGAGGTTAAGGAAGAAACAGGGACTGGGTGACACACAGACAGCTTCTACTCTTCACTTTAATGGACTTTGAAAAGGAACTGCAGTAGAAAACCATAAGGTGCAGATATAGGGTAAGGATTTAAACACACGTGGGGCCAGTATAGGGTTAAATTTTACTTTTTGGGGTTGACATGTCCTATATGGTTTAAAATACTGTATATTCTCAGTAGAATATTAATTGCTTACCAAGAGACCCCTAGCAAAAACTTGTCTATTGGACTGTCTATCCATCTTGCCAGTGAAGTAGATAAATGAAAAGGGGAAGGAAAATCAAGTGTTACTGTTTGTCTTTTATTTCTAAGTCTTAGTATGCGTGTTCTTACTACTGGCCCGATATACTGATTAGTAGCCTGACATTCAGAATTTAGTGTACCAGACAATATTTTGGCCAACCCAGTCGCACAGCCTATTGAAGCCTACAGGATCAGCCAATCAGTCAAGATTTTCGTCTTGGCCGATTCCAACAAGATCAGACAAAATATTAGTCCATTTGTACAAGGCCTTAATATATCACCTAGTGAAAGAAAGAGGATAAACAAGCTGATTATATTTATATACTATAGTTTAACAGATTTTGCTCTTATTTGTAACCTGCTCCCATTAAATAAAAAAAAAAAAAAATGAAAAACTTACTGTATAGGCAAGCACATACAGTATGCCTATGCAGAAATTTATTGAGGACCACATTTTTTTGAACTGCATTATTTAGATTAGCAAAGGTGTTTGGGTCTACATCAATTAGCTTTCTAAGAGATCTGATTGTTATATGGGGAAAAAAAACAAAGCCACTTCTATGCTTTAACAGAGCTGCTGTGTAATTTTCCATGTGATTTTCAATGTTTGCAGAAGAATTTCACAAAATCTGTCATAAATCAAGGTAAAAACATTTATTATTATTCTTTACTTGCGCCATTTCCAGATTTTTATATAATGATAAGTTTTGTCAGTTGAAGCTGAGGCTTTATGATGGAATCACAGGACAAAAATCCTTATACTGCCTATTACTAAGTAGTAGGTTGCATTGTAAAAAATCAGAGTCTTTGCAGGGTTTGTTGGATTTTCCTTTGTTTAATCCAGGAGCACCAGCAAGAAAGGTAAGTATTGCTAAAATAGGGATTTGGCAACTGCAGATTGTGAGATAAACTTTTTTTTATCCTATTGAGTATATAGTTTATTTATGTGATAGGCAGCACATAGCAAAGTTCTCTATATGAATAGTCCTGATGAAATGTAGAGGCAATAACAAATTCCTCTGGAGGGGACATCTGCAGTAGTGATGAATCCTGGTTTTGATAAGAACCCGGTTTCCATTTAAAACTGAAAGTTTCGAAAACCCGCTAATCTACAGCCATGGACTCTTCTACACAGCATTGTTTTGTTACACTATGCCCAAAAGATAGTTGTTCATTTAGTGCCATTATCTAGTGTATGGCTTCCCAGATCTGGAGTACTGCTACAACACATTATCAGTGGGAGAACTATCAAAAGTTATTAAAAGAAACTAAAGATTATATATAAGCAATATATATTGCCGATTCAGAGATGAGATTAGAGATTCAGCTAATTAGAAATGTCATAATCCAGTTGCAGTTATATCACACCTCACAATCAGGGCGATGCACCAACGGGCGCATCGCTCCGATTTGGAGTTTAAAGTTGCACTAACCGATGTTATACGGTTAGCGTGACTTTACTCCTTCCTTGCGGCGGCTGGTGTCTAACGCAAAAGTTAACAGCGCGGCCGCAAGGGATGTTATATGCCAAAATCGGCATTTTATTGCGGCACTTTCAACGCCAGCTAATAGTTGGCATCGAAATGCCGAATAGAACAGTGCCAAGTAGCGATTTCCGAGCGCCGCTATCGGCATATAACTTTGCTGGGCTTTTGCACCAGGTTGCCGATAGTGGTGCTCGGTGCATCGCCCTGATATTTCTAATGGACCAGATGGAGTAGATTAATGACACCCCCTATCTGACTTTATCACATGCAGCTCTGCACAAGCCCAACTTATTCTGCCCAAACACAAAAGATGAATCAGAAGATTCAAGGTAGAAGGGCAGACAATACAATGTTTGTCCAATCCATCTGCATTTGTACGCTAATATTTCATGGCTGCTTTAGAGGAGAAACACATAATGATGGGAATAGAGCCCTTTCATAGAAGGTTATAAATGATACATGGGCAATATTGTATGCAGCTGGTTTCCTCTAAACTCTTTATATGAAACACTGATTTATTTGTCAATGAATCCTTATAAGTATATACTGTATTTGAATGTTTGAATTTGGAAGTAGTAGATGGTGTATTTAATCAATATATTGGATTGTTATACTGTGTTAAAGGCATGTCCACCCCCAAACTATAATCCCCCCACTACTGGCCCCATCATGTAGTGTAGTTTTAATCCTTACTCACATCCCATCTCCATAGGGTTCTCCTGTAGTCCCCCCCCAAAGTCCCAAAAAAACTGCCCACCAGGAGGATAGCAGAGTCCATATAGGGCTCTGGCCTCCTACCTTGCCTCCGGGAGAAGTTTGGCATGTGCACTGCAGCCCTTCTCCCCCTCCCTCCCCTCTCCACTCCCTCCTTCTCCCTCCCGATTAGCATTCCCTCCCCCTAGTGTAAATTCCTTTATATGTATTGCCCCTGTCCCCCAGCCCCAACCGCTCTATTTATTTAATCAGAAAATGCCCCAAACTTTACTTACCTCCTCTCTTCCCCCCGAAATGAACTCCCGGCAGCCGCGTCCGTGATTGGCTGCTGCCATAAATATTATTTTTAAGGGTGGACATACACTTTAAACAATATAATGTGTTGACATCTGGACATAGTAGTTTTGGCTATATTGTTTCTATACTATTCTATACTGTTTTCCCCTTTTTATGCCTTCAGCTGATGGACACAAACTTTGGGACTTACTGTGTTTCTTGTCTGTTGAAACAGAAAATTTCTTTCCTTCTACTTTATGTGAAGTTTTTGAATTTCCTAGGTCTTTGTAAACTGTGTATTTTAAAGTTACACTTAATAGGGATCTTTTATGAATTGGACCCTATCTTGTTTTGAAAAGTCAATACTTACAGGAGGATGATATTGAATTCATGTTGCACTTAAAAAACCTTCCTTCCTAGAAAGAAGTTTCATATATACTATGGATGTCACAAGGAAATGTATCTATAAAGAATCACCTTTCACCCATTGAAACCTGTAAAGGAATTATAATTGTTTTTCACCTAATTACTATTAAAGGGCATCTCCATCCCTCCTATAAAATGTTGATATACTGTAATCCACCCCCAACCCATTTACGCTATACTTACATTTAGGAGATGCTCCCAGCATTAGCTATTCACCTTACAAATGCTCGATCCACCGGCGCAGCTCCCTGCAATCCTGGAAACGGCCTTCAGTCTCGGCTGTGACGTAACGTCACGACCAATGGCTGACGGCCATTACCAGATAAGTTCTGCTGCTTGCACACGTAAAGGGTACACATTTTTCACTTACAGACGTACATAATTTCTTAGGTTTATTCATTTTTTATAAGTTCTTAACAGTATTCTTAACATTATTCACATGTTTATGCTCTCTGTAAATAATGATAAAATAATGATACTCATTAAACTATGTCTATGTTCCCTAGCCAAAATATGCAACACTTCCCAACTGCTTAGATCTGTGACAATAAATGTTCTGCTTTTGTTTGCAGCAGTTAAAATTGTAATCTTTAAGATGCAGTTGACAACAACATTGTAACTATCACAGGGCATCAGCCTTAATATAAATAGGTAATACGTGAATATGGTGCCAAGAAAATGTCCTCATATCTATAATAAAAAATAAAAACAACCTTAAAAGCTATCACAGTTATCAATAAAGCATGGAAACCTGGAGATAGAAAATAGTTCCTGGGAAGTGTCCAATAGCTTCTATTTATTAAAATGTATTAAAATTACAATAAAAGGAAAACTTGTTACAAGCTAAAAGCTTTATGTTGGTTAAAATCATTTATTCCCCTGCATATTGGAAGACACATAAAAAGCTTTAGTCAAGAAAAAAAAAATGAACGTAAAAAACCGGCAGAAAGTGTGTTAGTAGATCTTTCCAAGGATGACTTGTGTCTTTCATCTTGTAAGGTCACCACACAGCACAGGATAATAATCAATCACATAATGTCCATTAAACTAATGCCCTGAAAAAGTGAAAATTCCATCATAATCCTTTTCTCTTTTTTTTTGAAGTTTCCGATAGCCCCTTTGGTTTCCCTTTATTATGTTTCATCTCATCACAATTCAATAACTTCTCTTACTACAGGATCAGCATGAAATAGTAATTTGAGATTGCTCTGGGTTTCAGGCCTTAATGGCTATTTGGAGTAGATTAAGATTTTATCTTATCTTTGGATAATTACTGTGGCCAAGAACAAGATAACTGTAGAGTTCGGCGCTGCATATTTAAAACCCACAAGCAGCATTTCTACACAATTCTGTGTTTAGATGCTCAATAAAGAGGTGAAATAAACATTAGCAGTGTAGATAGATTTGAGAGTCCAAGGTTATTGGAAATTAGTTTCAGCTACTTTCTGGATGACTGTGTTGTAGTGGATTGTATGGAAATTGCCTGTCTAAACCTGTTATAAATTGTTTTCGGAGTTATTTATATTGGTCAACAACGTATTTCTGACTTGTCTCCCACAAATAACCCTTAGAAAGGAACATTTTTACAATACAGGAAAAAACTTCTTTTACATACTTTTATATACTTACCAACTGTTGATGCATTTGGTTTGCATTTAAATTATATAAGAAGCTGGGATTAAAAAGAGAAAATAAAATATAATCCCGAGAAGGTGACCGTGGGTTAATGATATTGCTAGAATGAAGTAAGGGGGAGCAGATGACTAAGGCTATACATAAGCAAGGATTTTTAAAGGGACATTATCACAACAAAAAATTATTGCTAAAAACCCTAAAAAGGCGCTAAAGTGAAACAATGAGTTGTCTCAGGAACTTACAGGGAGATTCAATAAAAGTTCTTATCGTTTAATGGTGATAATTTAACCCCACCAATCAATCTTATTTAACATTTGAAAGCTAACATCTGATTGTGGGGAAAATTAGCACCATTTTAAACGTTAAGAACTTTTATTGAATAACCCTGTATGTCCCTATTTGGTCCCAGTGCTGCCTTTCACCAAATCTCAGGTCCTGTTTAGCCTACTCCTAGATAGAATTCAGAATCTCAGTCTCTATGTGCACTGCATCTTTCTTTAGATGCAGAAACACAAAGTGCACTGCCCTTAAACAAGGAAAACAAAGAGCTGAAAAGAAGGGTTAGAGGGTTAGAGACGGGGGGGGGGGGAAAGTAGATGTAAGGTTTGACATTAATACTTAAAGGGTCACTATACTCACTCAAACAACTTTCACATTATCTGAAACTACAATTGAGAAAGTAAAATGGTGGTACTCACATATTTATCTGTGCTGGCTTGTCATTAAATTATTAATGTTTAGTGATTTCCCCCACTTTCCCTTATTCACTTCCTCCTTGTAGTGTCTGTGACATTTAAAGTCCTGCACAGCCTCACCATTGACACTGCTCTGCTTACACATCTCCTCCTCCCTCCCCTTCTTTCTTTTCTGCTTATTCTCTTAATTGTTGCAGAAAGTGTGCTGGCAGGCAGCCAAAAATCCTAGTAGAGGTCAGGGATTAGGATTATATAATTTCTGCTTCTGGAGTGAAGGTCTTTCCCTGTAAATGCTTTCATAAAGGTATCATTTTTTAATTCAATTTTTTTTAGAATAGATACTTTTTTTTAGTATAGATACTGTAATAAATGTCCGGGAGGCCGGGGGTACTTACGAGTACGCTTTTAGGAGGAGGCAAATAGTCCGGAAGATGCAGGACACAGGGGCTGCTAGGAACTGTAGGCTGGATACTGGAACTGGCCAAATGAGTAACTGGATACAGATGAGGTAAGTAGATGGATACTGGATACAGGCAAGGTGAGTAACTGGATACAGATGAGGTAAGTAGATGGCTACTGGATACAGGCAAGGGGAGTAACTGGATACAGATGAGGTAAGTAGATGGATACTGGATACAGGCAAGGTAAGTAACTGGATACAGATGAGGTAAGTAGATGGATACTGGATACAGGCAAGGTAAGTAACTGGATACAGATGAGGTAAGTAGATGGATACTGGATACAGGCAAGGTAAGTAACTGGATACAGATGAGGTAAGTAGATGGATACTGGATACAGACAAGGTGAGTAACTGATACGAAGGGTAAGTAGCATGTGCAGATGAGGAACAGGATCCAAGGCAGGTGAGTACAAGGAGCCGGAGGTAGCAAACCTACTAAGGCACCGGGTCCAGGAGGATGCGGTTTTTAAATTCTCCGCGCTGCCTGGCGTGCCGTCATCATGACGTCTATGACGACGCCCACCCAGAAGTGCAGTGCGGCGCGGGACCAGAACAGCAGGTAAGTTTGTGACAGTACCCCCCCCCCTTACGGGGCCACAGGACCCAACGGGCCAGGTTTCCTCGGAAAACTCCTGTGAAAATCTTGACTAGACGAGGAGCATGCAAATCTGCATGTTTAATCCAAGCTCTTTCTTCCGGACCAAACTCTTTCAGTGGACCAAATACTGAAGAGACCTCCTCAAGAATCTAGAATCCAAGTCTTTTCGACCTCAAATCCTCTGACCATCAACGGAAATGGAAAGGGAGGTAGTAAAGATGTGGAATACTGATGAGCACACTGGCTGATGAGAGAAATATGAAACACGTTAGGAATCCGCATGCTGGAAGGAAGCTGGAGGCGAACAGCCACTGGACCTAATTCCAGGATAGGAAAAGGACCAATAAATTTGGGTCCCAGTTTGGAGGAAGGAACCCGTAGATTAATATGAGCAGAGGAGAGCCACACTTTATCTCCAACAGATAACATGGGGTTCTCTATGTCTCCTATCTGCTGCAGTTTTTTGTACCAAAGCAGATTTGAAGGCTGATTTCCATAGCATGCCAGATAGCGGTCATCTGGGCCGCAGAGTCGTGGCAGCGGGTACATGTGTGGAAAGAAGATCTTAGGGAAACATCTAGGATTCGTCCCGAAGACACATAAAAAAGGAGATTCCCAGTAGAAGCATGAGGTGAATTGTTATGGGCAACTCCAGCCCAAGGCAGAAGGTCAGCCCAATCATCCTGAGTACAGGAAATGTAACAACAAAGATATTGTTCCAAGACTGGTTTGTGCTTCAGTAGACCCGTTGGACTGTGGTGGTAGCCGAAGAAATTGTAACTTTATGTTAATGGATTTACAAAATGCTCTCCAAAATTTGGCAACAATTGAGTACATCTGTCAGATCCTATTCAGAAGGAGTCCATGAAAGTGGAAGATATGAGAAATAAATATTGAGCTAACTCCGTTGAAGATGGTAGTTTGGGGAGGGGAACAAAAATGCCATTTGCTGAAGCGGTCTACTGTCACCCTATAACCGTGTTTTTCTTGGAAGGTGGAGTTCCACAATAAAGTCCATGGATAGATGGGTCCAAGGTCTGGACGGAATGGGGAGGGTTGAAGAAGACCACAGGGGAGGGTTCTAGAAGATTGAATTGAGCACAGCTGGTATACACTGAATAAAGTCTTTGTTAATACCGGGATGTCCGCGTCTTGCTTGGAACAGTGAGTATGAAGAGATAGTTTTTCGAAGTGAAGCAGGAACAAAGATTTTGCCAGAGGGTGTGTCTGAAGCAGCGGAATCTTGTGCGTCTGAATCTTGGAACAGAGTTGAGGAGATTATAGAGGCCAAGATTTAGTGGTTGGGATATGCAGCCCTTATTTGATTCATACAGTCGGACGCAAACAAATGATCTGGAAAGGGCGTCAGCTTTTGTTTTTTGGACCCAGTTGGTAAGTGACACAAAGTTGAAATCAGGAAAGAATAAGGACCACCATGCTTGACGGGGATTTAACCTTTTAAGATTCTGGATGTATTCGAGGTTCTTATGGTCGGTAAGGATGGTGATAGGTACAGGGGTGCCTTCCATAGATGACGCCACTCCTCGAGGCCAGCTTAATAGCAAGAAGTTCCCTATTCCCAACATCATAGTTCCGCTGTTGGGTAGAAACTTCTTAGAGAAATAAGCACAGGGATGGAGTTTCCTTTTAGGGCCTTTTCTTTGGGAAAGGATGGCTCCTGCGCCCAGTCCGAGACATCAACTTCGATGTAGAAGGGGAGACTAGGATCTGGATGTACTAGAACTGGTGCATCACATAGGGATCATAGAACTCGAACTCGAACCCGAGTTCGAGCCGAACTTTCGAGTTCCGGACGGACCCGACTTTTCGAACATCTCGGACCCGGACTTTCGAATTTCCCGGACTTTCGATGATTTTTTCGAATGTTCGAGCGTTCGCACGGTCGAAACATTCGATTATTCATCGAATGTTCGAATGGTCGAACATTCGATAAATCATCGAATTTAAAAAAAAAAAGTGCCCACATGTCCAAAATCACCCAATGGCAGCTAATTTGAGCATTGCCAGCCCCCTGGGTATAAAAGCAATGCGACCAGCACCATTTTGTCTGTGTTGGAGTGTGGTTTAGTGTAGACCTGACATGTGAGTTGGAGAGATTTTTGCGCTTTTGAGCTTTTTGAGCTTTCTGTGTGTGGATTCAGTGTGGTGGTTTAGCACTTGTTGTTACCCCCCCCTGTATTCACACATCTTGAGACCCAACAGTCCTTTTAAGGACTACCCTGTGAGACCCAAAAGTCCTTTTAAGGACTACCCCCCTAAGTCCTTTGGACAAATTTTGTGTTAGACCTTTTAGAGGTCAGGTGTCCTGTTTTTTTGTTTGTTTCTGTATCTGTGTGTCGTGTCTGTGTGTTTGTGTAACTGACAGTGCTGCGTTTAGCAGCAATCAGCAGCTTTTGCTGTCTGATTCTGCTGTTTGCTGTCAGTTGTGTCTTGTCATATTTGCTTTTAGTGTAAAAAAAAAAAAAAAAAACGCTTTGTGTTTATTTGTTTGGCTTGTTTGTTTCGTGTTGTTTTGTCGCTTTGTCTTTGTGTTTGTGTGTTGTATTAAAATATATATATATATATATATTTTTTGTATAACTTTGGGAGAGGGAAATGCCTGGCAGGCAAGGGGAGACCAGGAGCAGGGTGCTTCTGAACGTGGGGGAGAGGGAGAGGGAGAGGGAGAGGAAGAGCTGCTGAAGGCTCTGGCCAGGGCTACTGGCCCTTCGCAGGGCAGCCGGGTTACGTACCCGATATGTTTAGGGTTAAGCCTGCTAGGGCTATCCCTTCTGATCAAGGAAGGCGGGTAGTAGAGTGGATTACCCAGCCTTCCTCATCCACCTCCTCACAGGCACAAGCAGCCGAGCTGCTTCTGTATAGACTGTGCCTGCTCCTTCTCACCTGAGGCTCCTACTGTGGGCATGGAACCTGATCCCTCTATCAGGAGTTCGTTGCCCACATGACCCATACCTTCGGGGATCCGAGGAGGAGTCTCGGGATATGTTTTTCGCACACTATGTGTGTGGGTGTGTGGGCTTGAGGAGGAGCCGTGCACTGATGCACAATCTTTCCTGTCCCCGAGGCGGAGGAAATGCTCAGTGCACAGGGGGACAGGAGGCTGATGAATTCCACGCAGCAGTCCTGAGCAGCCAGGGGACTATTGTAGGGGTGAGGTCCCCAGATGCTGCTGCTGTTATGTGACACAGCCTAGTATGAGGAGGTGGAAGTGGACGATGAGGTCCACCGATGTCCATGGGTGCCCTCTGTGAGAGAGGAGGAGGATAGTGTCTCTGAGGGGGAGCCCTCAGAGTGCGAGCACGAGCCTGAACCCAGAGCAGGACTTTGGTCAGGGGTAGGGGCAGAGGCGGTGCGTCTAGTGCCTAGTGTGCTCGTGGAGGTACGGCACCAAGCCACCTATGCCAGTGCCCCCACAACGGCAGGTGACCTCTGCTCCGTGACGTGACCGTGGCTCTGCTGTATGGGAGTTCTTCTCATTGGCTCCCGGTGATAACGGTTGCAGTGGTGCAGTCTGTGCCTGCAGCGTGTTAGCCGTGGAAGAATGCAGCAACTATGGGACCTCTTCTATGAGGAGGCATATGATGCTCCACCACTTGCTGCCCTGTGGGAGCAGCGGACAGGGAACGTGCAGGCACCCACGCGTTCCCTTCCTCGTGCCCAGGTAGCCACCGTACCTCCTCCTCCACCCTCCGGCCCATCAGCTGCTTCCGGTGGAAGTTTAGGGAGGAGAGACAGCCTTTGCCCCAGCACGCGGTGTAAGAGGCCTCTTGACACGCTGCTGGGTCGTCAGGTATAAGGCAGGTCTCTCTTCCCCAGTTGTTGGAGCGAGGCAGAAATTGTCCCCAAGTCACCCCAAGCTCAGCTGTCTCACTGCCGGCTTAGCCAAACTCCTGGGCGGTGCAGCTGCTACCTTTCAGCCTGGTAGAAAGTGCAGCGTTCAGGGAGTTTGTGGCCATTGGCACACCACAGTGGCAGGTGCCTGGCCGTAGGGTACTTTGCCCAGAAGGCAGTACCAGCCCTGCACGACCATCTGCAGGCAATATATCCCTTCGCTGACCACAGTGGTGGCAAGTGTGTCCACATTACTATGGACACGTTGGTCCAGCAAGCACGGCCAGGGCGGTATGTCTCATTTACCACCCAGTGGCCATTCTGCTAGCCGCAGAGACGCGGCACGGGGCACAAGTGGGGAGATGGGTGGTACCATCACGTATTGGTAATACCCAGTCCCACCCCCCCTCCTCATCCGGTGAGTCCTCTTCCCGGACAGCCCCGTGCCCCCAAGACCTATGCTTCAATGCCAGGTGAGACGGGGTTTGCCATGCAGTGTGCAGCTTCGGTGTCTCGGTGATAGGAGCCACACCGGGGCAGAGTTGTGGCAAGCACTGCAGGGCAGGCTGAGAGGTGGCTGACCCCACACCACCTCTCAATAGGCAAGGTAGTGTGTGACAATGCCACAACATCTGTCTGCCCTTCGCATGGGCAGAGTCACACATGTTCCTTGCCTGGCACACGTTTTCAACCTGGTTGTTCAGCGGTTCCTCACGAAGTACCCGGGTCTGCAGGAGGTACTGAGGATGGCGGAGGGTGTCCAGTCACTTCAGCAGGTCATACACGCCACAGCTCGTCGGCCGGAGTTCCAGCAGCGCACAGTCTGCGCAGAACCGCTGAATTGTGACACCCCCCCCGCTGGAACTCTAGTCTGAGTTGCATGCTGAGGCTGCTCCAGAGAGGCGAGCCATCACTGGACTATTTGTAGAGTTAGGATGCTAGATCAGGCGCTGGGAACTGGGATTTCTTTTACCCATGGCAGTGGTGCTTATTCGGGTGCCTGCCGTGTGCTCGAACCCTTGTGGAGGGAGGCCACCGAGGTAAGCGCGATGATGCCACCATAGCGGATACCATCCCACTGGTGTTCCTCCTTGAGCACACCCTGTCGGCATACTCGACACGGGCACTAGCTGCCGAGCAGCGTACTGGGAGAGGAGACGCAGCACGTAGGTGCTTTCTGACCCGGCCATCCACAGTGCAGAACCGTCCGATGATGAGGAGGGGGATTTTGGTATTGGTGATCTGGCCCGAGAGAGAAATGGGGCATTCCTCAGGGGGACGTACTCAACCCTCCCAAGTACCACATTCCCATCCGTTGGTTGTGTGAGTTGTTGTAGCGCCTACATGTTTCTTCAGGACGATGAGGACAGCACGGTCCTCTGCGTTCGGCACTTTCGGCATATGGTATGCATATCTGCAATGCCTACAGCACGAGACCTCCAGTATAAGGCCATCAAGGAAGGAAGCAGTACGGGTGCCACCCTTTAGATCCTCGCTATAAGGGAAAGTGTCGAGTTCATCTCCCCCCCGCACATCTCAGAGGAAAGCAGAATGCAGAGTATGAGCGACACTGCTCACGTTGCCTCGGTTCTGCTTTCCAGGTGCTGGCAGGCTCCACTGCACCTGATGGTGGTATGAGCAGGGCTCACTCCCCCCGTGCCTGAGAGGAGGAGCAGGCAGCTCTGGAGCGCCTTGCGGGCCCTAACTTCAGGCTGTTTCTTCCACACATTGCCAGGACCATCTACTGGCAACTCACCAGGGCATACCCTTCAGTCCGCCAGGTCACCGACTAGATCGGATCCAGGGCCGATGCAGTTTACCTCACAGGACTGAGGATCCAAACTGGGAAACTACTGGGGATGGCGAGGCTGGATATGATTAGGCCCGAGTTGGCACAGTAACGCCTCGAGTCTTCATGCCCGGCATCCCGTGTCCTTTCGGAGAGGGACCTTCAGTGCAGGCCAGGGGGGTTTTGTGTAACAGAGGAGGACCCGTCTCTCCACTGAGAAGCTGGACCCGCCTCACAGCTCATCAAAGAGATGAGGGGGAATCACATCTCAGTAAGCACCCCTATTTGCTGATGTTCCCGTGACTGAAGC
The DNA here is from genome assembly GCA_019447015.1 of Hymenochirus boettgeri. Lineage (NCBI taxonomy): Eukaryota > Metazoa > Chordata > Amphibia > Anura > Pipidae > Hymenochirus > Hymenochirus boettgeri. Next base: position 86,732,625 of record CM033470.1, on the reverse strand, counting down.
CTCTTGCCCCTGGCCACCCGTACTGGACTCCTTCCGGCCTCATTTTCCCACCCTCGAAGGCTTAGCTTGATGCCAGTTTAGCTGGCAAAAGTGGATAATTTTTTCTATTGGTAGGGCCATTCTGGTCCTACCTTCTCTACAGCATTCAAGTTGTAAAAATTACAAGCTCTACCGCAAACAGCTACTCTGTGTCGCTTAATTTTTCTGATTAGTTTGGGTTGATCCTACTTGACCCAATGCAAAATCCAGCTGCCTCTCCTGTTTCTGACTCCACACGAGGCACCGTTGTGGGTGTCACCTACATGGACCATTTCTGCAGCCGCAACAGCTATCTGTGGCAATTTTTCTATGTTTGGGTTGATCCTACTTGACCACAGGCAAAATCCATACTTGCTCTCCTGTCTCTCTCTCCACGAGGCAGCCTTTGTGGGTCACCTACTCTACCATTCATCCTCACACCGCATCTAAGGATCTTTTCATGAGGTGTTGTTGTAACCCCTTCCCTCCTCCGCGTTCCATTGCACGAAGCATACTCTGAGGGAGAGGAAGCCAATGGGGTATGGGGTCTGTCTGTGGGGCAAGCCTGCCTGGCTCGCATTAATGTGTCAAACTGAAGTGAATCTACTGCGTACTCAATGTGCTGTTCCTACAAACTCATCTCTTTTTTTCCCCCCCGCTTTTCCCCTTGGCACGGAAGCATACACTGAGGGAGGAAGCCGCAATGGGGTTATGGGGTATGTCGCGTGGGTGCCAAGCCTGCCTGCTCCGCAATAAGGTTGTCAAACTCAATTTAATTACTGCTACTTCAATGGTGCTGTTCCTACAACTATATCTCCTTCCCCCTTCTCCGCGTTTCCCTTGCATGTGAAGCAACTCTGAGGGAAGAAGCAATGGGGTAATGGGGTCTGGTTCCGGTGGGGCCAGCCTGCCTGGCTCCTCATTAATTTGGTCAAACTCAAGTGAATTACTGCTGACTCAATGTGCTGTCCCTACAAAACTCTATCTCCTTCCCCTCTTCCCTTGCTGAAAGCATACTCCTGAGGGAAGAGAAGCCACCTGGACGGTATAGGGCGTCCACCCTGTCGGTGGGCAAAGCCTGCCTGGCTCCTCAATAATTTTGTCAAACTGCAGTGAATCTACTGCGTACTCAATGGTGCTGTTACTGCAAACTCTATCTCCTTCCCCGCTTTCCCTTGCATGAAACATACTCTGAGGGAGAGAAGCCAATGGGGTTGGGGTCTGTCTGGGTGGGGCCAAGCCTGCCTGGCTCTGCAATAAATGTTGAAACTCAAGTGAATCTACTGCTAACTCAATGGTGGCTGTTTCCTACAACTATATCTCCTTCCCCGCTTTCCCTGCATAAGCATACTCTGAGGGAGAGAAGCCAATGGGGTTATGGGTGGCTGTCACTGTGGGGCCAAGCCTGCCTGGCCTCCGCATTAATTGTCAAACTGAAGTGAATCTACTGCCACTCAATGGTTCTGTTTCTACCAAACTCTATCTCTTCCCCGCGTTCCCTGCACGAAGCCAACACTGAGGGAGAGAAGCCCAATGGGGTTATGGGTCTGTCCGGTTGGTGGCCAAGCCTGCCTGGCCTCAAATAATGTGTCAAACTCAAGTGAATCTACTGTACTAATGGTGCTGTCCTACAACTCTATCTCCTCCTGCTTTCCCTTGCACGAAGACATACTCTGAGGGAGAGAGCCAATGGGGTATGGTCTGTCCGGTGGGCCCAAGCCTGCCCTGGCTCCTCAATTAATGTTGTCAAAATCTCAAGTGAATCTACTGCGGACTTGCAATGGTGCTGTTCCTAAAAACCTCTATCTCTTTCCCCGATTTCCCTTGCACGAAGCGCTATTTTTTGACCACTTGGGAGGGGAGCAGAAGCCAATGGGGTATGGGTCTGTCCGGAGGGGCCAAGCCTGCCTGTCTCCGCATAATGTTGTTCAAAACCCCTCAAGTGAAATCTACACTGCTACTCAATTGGTGCTGTTCCTACACAACTCATCTCCTTCCCCGCTGTTCCTTGCACAAGCATACTCTGAGGGAAGAAAAGAACCAAATGTGGGTATGGGTGTCGTGTCCGGTGGGCCAAGCCTGCCTGGCTCCGCATAATGTGTCAAACTCAAGTGAATCTCCTGCTACTCAAGCGTGCTGTTCCTAACAAAACTATATCTCCTTCCCGCTTTCCCTTGAGGAAGCATAACTCGTGAGGGAGAGAAGCATGGTTGGGGGGGTATGTCTGTCGGAGGGGCCAAGCCTGCCTGGATCCGCAATAATGTTTTCAAATCAAGTGAATCTACGTGCTACTCAATGGTGCTGTTTCCTACAAACTCTATCTCTTTCCCCGCTTTCCCGTGCCACGAAGTCATACTCTGAGGGAGAGAAGCCAATGGGTATGGGTTGTACATTTGGTGGGCCAAAGTCCATGCCTGCTTCCTCAATAATGTTTCAAAATGGACGTGAATCTCTGCTACTCAATGGGTGACTGTTCTCTACAAACTCTCTCTCTCCCCCGCTTTCCCTTGCATGAAGCATTTTTGATGGAAGAAGCCAAATTGGGTATGGGGGTTGTACGTCGTGGGCCAAGCCTGCCTGGCTCCTCAATAGTGTGCAAACTGAAGGAATCTAACTCTGACCAATGGTGCTTTGTCTTGTGTCTACAAAAATCTATCTCCTTCCCCGCTTCCCTTGACGAAGCATACACTGAAGGAGAGAAGCCATGGGGTAGGGGTCTGTCCCGGTGGGGGCAAAGCTGCTGGCCTCGCAATAATGTTGTCAAATCGAAGTGATCTACTGCTACCAATGGTGCTGTTCCTACAAACCCATCTCCTTCCCCGCTTTCCCTTGCTGAAGATACTCTGAGGGAGAGAAGCCAAAGGGGTGATGGGGTCTGTCGGGTGGGCCAAGCATGCCTGGCATCTGCAATAATGTTGACAAACTCAAGTACTCTACTGTCCTACTCAATGGTTTGCTGTTCCTACAAACTATATTCCCTTCCCCCCTTCCTTGCATGAAAGCATACTCTGGAGGGAGGAAGCACATGGTGTAGTGGGGTCTGTCCGGAGGGGGCAAGCCTGCCCTGGCTCCGCAATAATGTTGTCCCCCCCCCCCCAAAACCCTTCAAGTGTGTGAATCTACCTGCTACTCAATGGTGCTGTTCCTACAAACTTCTATCCTTTCCCCGCTTCCCTTGCACGAAGCATACTCTGAGGAGAGAAGCCAAATATGGGGGTATGGGGGTCTGTACGGTGGGGGCAAGCCTGCACTGGCTCATCAAATAATGTTGTCAAACTGAAGTGAATCTACGCTACTCAATGTGCTGTTCCTACACCAACTCTATCTCACTTCCCGCTTTCCTCTGCATGACCGCATTTCTCTGAGGGAGAGACGCCAATGGTTATGGGTTCTGTCCCCGGGGGGTGGGGCCAAGCTGCCTGGCTCCTCAAATCATGTTTGTCAACTCAAGTGAATCGTACTGCTTACTCAAGGTGCTTGTTTTCCTAAAACTCTATCTCTTCTCCTTCCCGCGCTTCCCTTGCACGAGAAGCATACTCTGAGTGAGAGAAGCCAATGGGGTATGGGGGTTCTGTCCGTTGGGCACAGTCTGCCTGGTCCTCAATAATGTTGTCAAAAACGTGAATCTACGCTACTTAATGGTGTGTTCCTACAAACCCTATCTTCCTTCCGCAGCTTTCCCTTGCACGAAGATACCTGAGGGAGAGAAGCCCAATGGGGTATGGGAAAAAGCCTACTAAGTAATTATTTGTATGTCAAGGTACTTTTATTAAAGATAAAACACAGAGAGATGTGGTTTAGTTTAAACTTTTTTAGTAAACGTAAGCCCTTGCTGCTTACTATAATAATCTATAACAAAATAGAAATAATAATAAAAAAATGATATAAACAAAAAATAATAACAAACATGGTGCGCAAAAAAACCCCCAAAACAGCACCTATTAGTTTTTTACTAATTTTCGCGCTTGATGATAGCAGAATGTCTCTGCATGGAGAGCAAGTGCCCCTCCATGCGCCCTCTGTGCTCCTCTCCAAGCGCTGCTCGCCTGCTCCCATGCACCCAGACCCGCTCAATAATATTTGCAGCCTGCGTTGGTCGTGCTGGCGGTGCTGGTCCCCCTGGCATGACGCTGGTGCTGGCGCGGTGCTGGCGGTTGCTGGCGGTGCTTGCGTGGCGTGTGAAGGGGAAGGGGAAACAGACAAGGCTTGGTGGGGGTTGCTTTGTGGAGGTGACCTCGCCTCCTCTCCACGCCCTAGACAAAATCGATTCCTCCTCTCACTGCAAATTTATATATTAAACAAGTAAATTTTATTATAAATAATAATAAAAAATAAGGTTGTAAATATTGTGAATTTTTTCGTGTGTACTTAACATTACTAACATTAACTAACAGTTAAATTTACTAATATAACACTAACATTAAACTAACACGTATTTACCTTTACTAACTAACACTTAAGGTCTAGGCCACACTAGGCGTTTTTAGGCGCACGTATTTGCGCACTGTTGCTCACGTGATTTTAGCTAAATGGAAATAGCGGGAATGACAAAATCCTGCGATTTCCGATGCGCTGCGATAGCGCGTTCCGTTTTACTTTTGGAAACTGCATGCGTTCACCAATTTTTGTGCGTTAACCGCATGCGTTTACAGTAACGCAAAAATGCGAAGAAACACATGCGCAAAACGCGAACGCAAAACGCACCACATCGCTGACGATAACCAGGGTGAGGGTGAGGCCACCACTGTGAGCGTTAATCGGACGCGATTGTGTGCGCGATTCTGTGCGATTCTTAGGGTGAGCTGCCAACATCTGCAACGCCGGAAGTCGCGCACGACCGAAATCGCCTTTTGCGCGTTATGGAAACGCATGCGTTACGCACAAAAATGGTTATTTTTAAATGCACCCGTTTACCAAAACGTCAAACGGATACGCGCAATCGCATGTGCATCGAAATCGCCAGAAAGAATTTTCGCGTTACCGAGATTTCCATTTTAGAAAAAATCGTCTGGCAGAAAGCCAAAACACGCTGGGCAAACCGCAGCAAAGTCGCTACTATACATTAAACATTATATACTTTAAGTCGTTTTATGAAAAAGAGCTTTCAAATCTTTGATGATAGATAGATAGATAGATAGATAGATAGATAGATAGATAGATAGATAGATATATAAATGATAGATAGATAGACAGACAGACAGACAGACAGACAGATGATAGATAGATCGATAGATAATAGATAGATAGATAGATGATAGATAGATAGATAGATAGATAATAGATAGATAGATAGATAGATAGATAGATAAATAGATAGATAGATGATAGATAGATAGATAGATAGATGATAGATAGATACATAGATAGATGATAGATAGATAGATAGATATATAGATAGTAGATAGATGATAGATAGATAGATAGATAGATAGATGATAGATAGATAGATAGATAGACAGATAGAGAAATAGATAGATAGATAGAGAGATAGATAGATAGATAGATAGATAGATAATAGATAGATAGATAGATAGACAGATAGAGAGATAGATAGTAGATAGATAGAGAGATAGATAGATAGATAGATAGATAGATAGATAGAGAGAAAGATAGATAGATAGATAGATAGATAGATAGAGAGAAAGATAGATAGATAGATAGATAGATAGATAGATGATAGATAGATAGATAGATAGATAGATGATAGATAGATAGATAGATAGATAGATACAGAGACAGACAGATGATAATGTAGATGGACAGAAAAATTGGTTAGATACAGGCAGATAGATAGATGATAGATAGATAGATGATAGATAGATAGATGATAGATAGATGGATGATAGATAGATGATAGATAGATAGATAGATAGATAGATAGATGATAGACAGATAGATAGACAGACAGATAGATAGATAGATGATAGATAGATGATAGATAGATGATAGATAAATAGATAATAGATAGATAGATGATAGATAGATGATAGATAGATGATAGATAGATTATAAATATATAGATAGATAGATGATAGATAGATAGATGATATATAGATAGATAGATGATAGATAGATGATAGATAGATAGATGATAGATTGACAGATGACACATAGATAGATAGATAGATAGATAGATAGATAGATAGATAATAGATAGATAGATAGATAGATAGATAGATAGATAGATAGATAGATAGATGGTAGATAGACAGATAGATGATAGACAGACAGATAGATAGATAGATAGATAGATAGATGATAGATAGATAGATAGATAGAAAGATAGATAGATAGATGATTGATAGATAGATAGATGATAGATAGATAGATAGAAAGATAGATAGATAGATAGACAGATAGATGATAGATAGATAGACAGATAGATGATAGACAGATAGATAGATAGATAGATAGATGATAGATAGATAGACAGATAGATGATAGACAGATAGATAGATGATTGATAGATAGATGATAGATAGATAGATAGATAGATAGATAGATAGATAGATAGATAGATAAATATATATATTTATATATATTATAATATATATATATATATATATAATAATATATAAAATACAAGAAGGACTGTGGAAGCACTTCAATTAGGCTAATTTACAACTACATTTAGTGGAAGTGCTACTGATCTGGTCAAACATTTATACAAACATAGAAAAGATAATCAATGCACATTCCTAGGCCCCATACAATACAATTTGTCTGCACACTGGCATACCTTATAAACAAAGGGGTTTTAGTATACATTAGTGAAATGGGATGAATGAAAAGCCTTCCACCACGTCAAAGTAACCCCAGTCTAGAAGGTCCTAAATTCTAACCTTTTTTACTTTAAGGACAGTTCAGTGGAAAATATAAATATTGTTAAATTGTTAGTTTGTGTAAGCCTTCTTAGTTATTCTTCATATTCTCTTCCATTTTGAAAAATCAGTTGATTTCATACCCTTTGCTGTTCCCTGCTGTTGACATTAGGGAGCTGACATTTCAGGTTTTAACATCCTTGGAATGTTCCTAACAGTAATTTCTACTGATTGGCTGTTGGGTGGGTCAAAGATGCTGATCTCTACTAAGCAACTGGATCAACCCAGGCCATAAAGGCTCTACTAGGGGTCCTGCAAACAGGAAGTCAGTATTTCGGTTGCATTTATTTATACACAGACAAAATGTGAATTGGCAGATTAAGGTCATTGGGATAAAAAAACACTGCTCTTTTTTCTGAAAAGCTATGTATTTGCACTGAACTTCCCCTTTAATTATTAAAGCAAACTTTGCATTTTGCGCACTGGATCAATATAGCAGGCCCCTTTAATTGGAGGTCCTATGCCTTTAAATTAAAGCACTGATGGATGGCCTCTTACCTCATTTTAAAAAACCAATGGGCTGGGGGGGAGTGTGAAAGCCTGATATATATATATATATATTAAATATAATATACTAGCAAAGTACCCGGCATTGTGCAGTTTTTGTAAAGATCCGACCTGAACCTGCATCCAGAATTCAACAAACCACACACTGCCGCTTTCTAATAAACTGAAACATTCAAACTGCCCTTTTCTCCGCTCCACTATTAAAATGTCATACATGCCCTTGCACAGCAATAAAAATGGTGAAGCCCCACCTCCAACACACCCCTTTCCCTTCCCCTACTCAATCACCTATCACTCACAAACCATCCCGCAGAGACACCCAATGTCCCTGTGAGAGAGCTCAGACAGCTGTCAAATAATCCCAGCAACACCTCTAATGCTCACATAGAAAGAGCCCATCAGTGACACTAGAGAGGGACCCTGAAACACCACAGAGGTACGGTAGTGAATATCATTTTTAAACAAGTAATCCAGTGTCATTAAATAGGACATCTAAATATGAGAGCATAGGGCCTCTAAAATACTATGCCTGGAATAAGATAGAAAAACAATACATATTTACCCCAAAAGTATTAAAGTGTTTTTTTTCTTAATCGGCTCCATATTGTCTCTGAATCTAATGACTTGAAATAAATTACACTAGGAGTGTAATAGATCTAATGGGTACTGATGATAGGTGGGCATTAAACTGACATTAAAGCAAGCTGGTGCTGTAATAGAATAAGAACAATCTGAAATATTCAGTCAGACAGCAATCCATGGGACAATAGTGTCAGACCAATTAACAAGCCAAGTTGTTTTTGTTGATCGTGTTTGAAATATCAATGGCAATTTTTAGCATGACTGACTATTCTCAATCGAACTGTCCTCCAAATTGGAAGCAGAATGTCAGTTCTGCAGTATCACTTTTTTTCCCACCTGCAGGTTGGTTTGGTTTAATAATTGATACCCTGTCAGATAGATAGGGTCAATATTGATGCAAGTGTACTGGGCCTAAACGTGTATAAACCTTGGATTGCATATAATGGTGGAAAAAAAATCTTTTTCATTTACCTATTTGGAAGGCCAAAAACATTATGTCCAATTTGGTGTAAAATAAATAAATATAATATATATATATTACACAAGGAAAATCACTCTCATCCCTTTCCAGCAAATTAATGAAATACTGGAAGCAAATAGCAACCTAGATATGGCGTGAACAATCTGCTGAAGAAACAAATGGTTTAATCATGTTGAAATATACTAAAAGCTTAAATGCCAGTATTGTGGTTCCATAACACACGTCTTATTACAGGGGTAATTTATTTATTTTCTTGTAATGTGTGGGTGTGTAATAATGTTTCAATACCTAACACTAAGAGATCTTTAAGTTGTTCACAACTAGAATTACTCACCTTGTTACTGATGTTAAATAACTGTTGCATCTATTATTGCAGCTGAAGATATGTGAAATTATTGTGTATGTTACCAAATTGGGATGCCACTAAATTGTAAGCTCTACAGGGCAGAGACGTCTTTCCTAATGTCTCATGCTCAAGCACTTGTATAATTTTAATATACTAGACATTAAGCCTGTTACAATAACAGGCGCTAGAAGCCAGAGTGCCTCCATCCTCCATGTCCCAAGGCACAGTTCCCTCTTAGTGTCTCAGACCCAGGGTCCCCCTCTTGTCCCAGACCCAGGGTCCCCCACTCTGTCCCAGAACCAGGGCCCCCCCTCTCGTCCCAGACCCAGGGTCCCCCACCTGTCCCCAGACCCAGGGCCCCCCACTCTGTCCCAGACCCCGCCCCCCCTCTGTCACAAATCCAGAGTCCCCTCCATCTGTCCCAGACCCAGGGCCCCTCCTCTGCCCCAGACACCAGGGCCCCCTCTGTCCCAGAACCAGGCCCCCCACTCTGTCCCAGACCCAGGTCACCACCTCTGTCCCAGACCCAGGCCCCCCCCTGTCACAGATCCAGAGTCCCCCGTCTGTCCAGACCAGGACCCTCCTCTGCCCCAGACCCAGGGCTGCCCTCTGTCCAGACCCAGGTTCCCCACTCTGTCCCAGACCCAGGGCCCCCCCTCTGTCCCAGACCCAGGGCCCCCTCTGGCCAGACCCAGGGCCACCTCTGTTCCAGACCAGGGCCCTTCTCTGCCCCAGACCCAGAATCCCCATCTGTCCCGACCAGGGTCCTCCCCTCTGTCCCAGACCCAGGGCCCCCCTCTTTGTCCCAGCCCCAGGACCCCCCCCCTCTGTCCCAGATCCAGGGTCCCCCACTCTGTCCCAGACAAGGGCCCCCCTTGTCACAGATCCAGAGTCCCCTCCATCTGTCAAAGACCCAGGGTCACCGTTCTTCGCAGACCCAGGGCCCCTCCTCTGCCTAGACCAGGGCCCCCCGTCCCAGACCCAGGTTCCCTCACTCGTCCCAGACCCAGGGCCCCCCACTCGTCCCAGACCAGGTCACACCACCTCTGTCCTAGACCCAGGCCCCCCCTCTGTCACAGATCCAGAGTCCCATTGTCTAGAACCAGGCCCTCCTCTGCCCCAGACCCAGGGCCGCCCTGTCCCAGACCCAGGGTCCCCACTCTGTTCAGGCCCAGGGCCCCCCTCTCTCCCAGACCCAGGGCCCCCATCTATCCCAGACGCAGGGCCCCCCTCTGTCCACAGCCCAGGGCCACCCATCTGTCCAAGACCAAGGGCCCTCCTCTGCCCCAGACCCAGATCCCCCGTCTGTCCCAGACCCAGGGCCCCCTCTGTCCCAGGCCCAGGGCCACACCATCTGTCCCAGACACCAGGGCCTCCTCTCCAGACCCAGAAGAATCCACCATCTGTCCAGACCCAGGGTCCTCCACTCGTCCCCAGACCCGGTCCCCACCCCCTGTCCCAGACCCCGGGCCCTCCTCTCCCAGACCCAGGGCCACCCTTCCTAAACCCAGGGTCCCCCACTCTGTCCCAAATCCAGGGCCCCCTGTCTGTCCCAGAACCAGGGCTCCTCCTCTGCCCAGATCCACAGCCCCCCGTCCAGAACCCAGGGTCCCCCACTCTGTCCCAGACACCCCCCACTCTGTCCCGACACCAGGGCCCCTCCTCTGCCCCAGACCCAGGGCCACCTCTGTCCCAAACCCAGGGTCCCCCACTCTGTCCCAATCCAGGCCCCCTGTCTGTCCCAGACCAGGGCTCTCCTCTGCCCCGAATCCAGCCTCCCCCCGTCCCAGACCCAGGGTCCCCCACTCTGTCCCAGACACCCCCCACTCGTCCCAGACCCAGGTCCCACCCCCTTGTCCCAGATCCAGAGTCCCCTACTCGTCCCAGACCCAGGTCCCACCCCCTCTCACCCAGACACCAGGTCTCACCCCCTCTGTCCCAAAACCCAGGGTCCCCCACTTTTCCCAGACCCAGGTCCCACCCCCTCTGTCCCAGACCCCCCCGTCACAGACCCAGGGAAACGCTGACAGCCGTAACTCTCTTTGAAGGTAGCTATTTTCCCTCTGCCATTATAGCAACGCTTTGCCTATCTATGGCAACGCGTAAGTACATGCGCGGCATCCGGGGCAGATTGGAGAAGCAGGGCTCACCTGTGCGCATGCGCCGTATCTGTTTTCGGCAACGTTCTTTGCGGACACACACAACGGACAGGGATGCACACTTGCATTTTATTTATAGGATAGATAGATATAAGATAGATCTATCTATCTATCTTAATCATCTATACTATCATCTATTATATCTATCTATATCTATTATTATCGATCTATTACTATCTATCTATCTATCTGTTGATAGATAGATAGATAGATAGATGGATAAAAGATAGATAGATAGATAGATAATGTAGATAGATGATAGATAGATAGACAGATAGATGATAGATAGATAGATAGATAGATAGATAGATAGATAGATTAAAGATAGATAGATAGATAGATAGATAGATGATAGATAGATGATAGATAGATAGATAAATAGATAGATAGAAGATAGATAGATAGATAGATAGACTAGATAGATAGACAGATGATTGATAGATAGATAGATGATAGATAGATAGATAGATTGATAGATAGATGATAGATGATAGATAGATAGATGATAGATGATAGATAAAAGATAGATGATAGATAGATAGATGATAGATAGATGATAGATAGATAGATAGATAGATAGATAGATATAGATAAAATATAGATAAATGATAGATAGATAGATAGATAGATAGATAGATAGATAGATAGATAGATAGATAGATTATAGATAGATAGATAGATAAAAGATAGATAGATGATAGATAGATAGATAGATAGATAGATAGATAGATAGATAAAAGATAGATAGATAGATAGATGATAGATAGATAGATAGATAGATAGATAGATGATAGATAGATAGAGAAATTGTATCTATCTCAGTATCCACCAATCTCTGTATTTGTCTGTCTTGGAGGTGGAGATGCCCTTTAATTAATTCACCCCCTTCAGATTTTCTTTAATCATAAATTAACCACCTCCTGTAACCAGCTCAACAGTTGGACTCTGCCTGTGCTGAACCTGTCCCAGACCATGTCCTTTGTGGAGGACTGCACACTCTCTCCCCAGTCTCCCTTCTCCCTAACCCAGCTGCTAAAACTCCTTTAGTCACATACTTAGTGTCATTGAGAAGATTGATTTGATAGATAGATAGATAGATAGATAGATAGATGATAGATAGATAGATAGATAGATAGATAGATAGATAGATCAGATGATTGATAGATAGATAGATGATAGATAGATGATAGATAGATAGATAGATAGATAGATAGATAGATGATAGATAGATAGATAGATAGATAGATAGATAGATAAGATAGATAGTAGATGATGATAGATGATAGATGATAGATAAAGATAGATTGGATAGATAGATAGATAGATAGATAGATAGATAGATACAAGATAGAGATAGATAGATGTATAGATAGATAGATAGATAGATAGATAGATAGATAGATAGATAAAGATAGATAGATAGATAGATAGATAGATAGATAGATAGAAAGATGATAGATAGATAGATAGATAGATAGATAGATAGATAGATAGATAGATAGATAGATGATATAGATAGATAGATAGATAGATAGATAGATAGATAGATAGATGATAGATAAAAGATAGATAAAAGATAGATGATAGATAGATCGATAGATAGATGATAGATAGATAGATAGATAGATAGATAGATAGATAGATAGATAGATAGATAAAAGATAGATAGATAAAAGATAGATAGATAGATAGATAGATAGATAGATAGATAGAGAAATTGTATCTATCTCAGTATCCACCAATCTCTGTATTTGTCTGTCTTGGAGGTGGACATGCCCTTTAATTAATTTACCCCCTTCAGATTTTCTTTAATCATAAATTAACCACCTCCTGTAACCAGCTCAACAGTTGGACTCTGCCTGTGCTGAACCTGTCCCAGACCATGTCCTTTCTGGAGGACTGCACACTCTCTCCCCAGTCTCCCTTCTCCCTAACCCAGCTGCTAAAACTCCTTTAGTCACATACTTAGTGTCATTGAGAAGATTGATTCGACCAGCAATTGCTTTTCTCATAGCTGCCAGGAGTACCAGGGATGCTCCGCCCACCAAACACCAGGAGCTAGGTGAGGGGAAGGAAATCTCTGCTGCTGAGAGGGAGGAGGGAGGGAGGAAGGGGAGGAGTCACAGCCCCAGAGCTGCTTGGAGTAATCTGTAAAGTATCTCGGACACTGATAGTACATTCGATCTGGGCCGGTACATTGAAATGAAACCCGGTACAATCCGGTATGAGTATTTTGGCCGGTACAGAAGTGTGAAAAACGGTACAATACCGGCCAAATCGGTACAGTGATTTAGGAATGAGAAGCAGTTTTTCTGGCAACGCTCTTTGCAGGACACACACACGGACACATGGACGCACACGTGCATTTTATTATATAGGATTGAATTATTTATTAAGATTTGTTGTCCCTCTTTTAGTATTGTAATATTGTACAGCACTGCATCAGTGGCGCTATATAAACATAATGCATACGTACACTACATGCAAATATGTCTGGGATTAAATACCACAATTGAAATGTGGATCAATTTTGGTACAATGGGTGTCTAAAAATGTGTGGTTTTGTGGGGGGGGGTTGCCATAATTTTCTTATAGAAACATATGAATGTGCATGGGAAGAAGAATTCATTGTTTACTAAAACATTTTCAACAAGATAAAAACTCAAAGTTGAGTTTAAAGTTAAAGCATCAATATAGCATCAATATAGTTTTAAAAAACAGTTTAAAAAAAAAAGAAAATACAGATGCTTTGGCTCACTGAGAGACTAAGGCTGTGTGCACATGGTCTGATGGTTGGCCTGATCAACTGCCTCAAAAATTTGATTGGACCAAATGATTGGATTGGACATGATGATAAATTTTCGGCCAATTCTGCGGTCTTCAATGACCGACAAGATATTGACCTAGAATTTTTGCACTGTGTGTTTTCAGCCTAAAGGATCGTACACACATGCGATCGTGGGCGCCAACCCGCGACGCATGATGTGTATAAACAGCCGATAATCGTGTATGGGCACTTTATCACCCGAAACAGCAGTTCAGTCAGGGATCGTTGCCTGACCAGCAAGGCGGATCTCAGAACGAGCGCCGATAAAGTGCCTTTTGTACATATCATGCGTCGGTGGTCAACAACAGCGATCACATGTGTGTACGTACCTTAAGTTAAAGTGTGACAGTGGCTTGTCTGGAATTGTCTACGCATCAGTAGCTGATCTGTACCAGGCCTTAAACTCTTAATAGTCCAGAAGAGGTCTCAGACCTCACCTCACTGAGACTCTTCTAATATGGAAGCTTTCAATGTGCAATAATAAAAGATGGTTTTAACACACTCTTGGCTCGGACCATACTCTTGAAAACTCAGGACATCGGAGGGACTAGTGCGTGATACATTGTAGCTTTGGTGGAGATATTAAACTCTTAATGTCATCAATGATTGTCCTCCTAGTTCAAAAAACAATTTTTAAATCACAATCAGGGAGATTCAATAAAAGTTCTTACTGTTTAAAATGGTGCTAATTTTGCCCCAACCAATAAGATCTTGTTTAACATTTGAAAGCTAACACCTGATTGGTTAGGGCAAAATTAGCACCATTTTTAACGATAAGAACTTTTATTGAATAACCCTGAATATGTTTTAGTTTTCTTTTTTCCCCAAAAATCTGATGTTTAAAGTTTGCATTTCATACAGAGGAACTTAAGTGATTCCCTACTAACAAATGTGCAACTGAAAATGTTTTTAAATGAGCTAACATGACTAGAATACGTGGACTGGTTTGAAAGGTGGTGCCTTAGTTAAAATAATTTGTATAGTGTGAAACACAGTGACAAAATAACAGCGAAATTACATCAGAATAAAAGGGAATAAAAGTAGAACTGCCTAATTTGCTTTCGATAAAGGTTTAATCCAGTTAAGTTTATAAACAATTTTTACAAACATAGAAAAGATAACCAATGCACATTCCTAGGCCCCATACAATATCATATTATCTGCACACTGGCATACTTTATAAACAAAGGGGTTTTAGTATACATTACTGTGATCACATGAATGAAAAGCCTTCCAACCCAATCAAGATAACCCCAGTCTGGAAGGTCCTAACTTCTAACCTTTTAAAATTTCTTTTACTTCAATTACGATTAGCAAATTTTGCATTTCTCATTCTTACACACTGGATCCATATAACAGGCTCTTTCACTCCACCCCCCCCCCCCCAGCCCTTTGGCTTTTTAAAATGAGGGAAGAGGCCATCCAGTGAATTATATATTAAAGGCATAGGACCTCCCATAAAAGGGGCATGTTTTGGGTGCTATTACCACATGGAAGCTTGACCAAGCCTCCCAATAAATACATACAATACAAGGATTGTTGAAGCACTCCAATTAGGCTAATTTACAACTACATTTAACGGAAATGCTACTGATCTGGTCAAATATTTATACAAACATAGAAAAGATAATCAATGCACATTCCTAGGCCCCATACAATATCATATTATCTGCACACTGGCATACTTTATAAACAAAGTGGTTTTAGTATACATTACTGTGATCACACAAAAGGAAAGGCTTCCAACCACGTCAAGGTAACCCCAGTCTGGAAGGTCCTAACGTCTAACCTTTTTAAATTTCTTTTACTTCAATTACGATTAGCAAACTTTGCATTTCTCATTTATTTATTTAAATTGTTTATAAACATTTTTTTAGCAAAACTTTACCCAAAAAAGTGCACAAAAAGTGCACACTAAAGACTTTTACAGGGAGGAAGAAAATCCTACTTCACTAAGAGGCCACTAACATGAATGGTCAAAGTTCTGCTTTGCTTCTGCTGCTAGACAACACTATTGGGGAGATTTAATAAAAGTTCTTATCATTAAAAATTTTAATGCTTGAAAGCTAACATCTGGTTGGAGCAAAATAAGCACCATTTTTAACGATAAGAACTTTTATTGAATCTCGCTGAAGTGTTAATATAAATAAATAAATAAAAACCTTTCCACTAAATATTTGCTTGTTTAGGTTTAAAAAATTATTATTGAAATAGCATCAGATGTTTTTCCTAGCCATATACCTGAGTGATAAATGTCAAAATGTAAAAGTACACAATTATACTGTTTTTGTTTTTACTGGTTTAGAAAAGAAACTGAGCATGCCTGAGCCAATGACTAGGGGCAGAGGAGAGGTTACAAGTGACTGTTGTCAGGAGTTCACATAGATGTATCGCAAGATAAGAATTCCTAGATACGAAAAATACATTTTTAAATCTGCATTTTCTGCCTCAGATCATTTTGTTACACAATAAAGCATCTATTTATCTTCGAAAATATTGCGCTTGTTTCTTTCTTTTGCTTTGAAAAAAAAAATGCAAACAAGATATACTGTACAGTATATTTATAATAAAGTCGTAATATGCCACCCATGGTGACCCATCTGAATAAAGTCATAAAGAGAAACCCAAATGATAATTCTTGACATAACTATGGAAATCATTGACTGCATTCCCCATTTCACATTTTATCCTGCTGTGTGCAGAAATATTAATAGTAAAAAAATTAATCTGAGTTATTTGAATATATATATTTTTCTTGTAATATGCAATCCAATTATCAAACACTATGAAGACTAAATAAGGATACAACATTTAATATAATATACCATATATATAATTCATATTTTCTTATTACAACAATGTCAAAAACATAATCTGATCAATCATGAGAAATAACGTATAAGTAAAGCATCTTATTTTGACCACTAAATGCTTAAAGCAAAATTAGTTTTTTTATGAGAAAGTCATGATGTTCATCTGATAAACAAGAAGCATCTTTCATTGCGTGGCGATGTTCTGAAGAGAGAAAAGTAATCCAATTTAAAGAGCTCTCAAGTAAATAGAACAATTAATTTCAGAGTGTGCTTCAGCAAGAATAGGAGCCTGCTGAGGGTCTTTAAATCTCTGCTGAAAACACAAAAGACAATGAGAATTCATTATGTTAACCATCACACCACAGCAAATTACTCCTCAAGTGCATTTAATCCAGATTTGTATTCTTTTGCTAGACTGATGTACTTTCATAATGACGCTCTTGAGCTGTTGAGTTTTTTTTTTTTTGTCTTACCTTTAGAATTTTTTGTTTTGATCATTGCAAAGAGAGAAAGAGGCCTCACCTCTGGTATCTATTGTGCATGAATTTCTGCTTTTCCTCTCAGGTAAATACCAACACCACATCATTGGGACATTTAAGCTAGATACACACATTACCAATAAAGAGTCAATCCCATTGGTACAAACGGGATCGGCCCTTTTTCAGTACTGCGTGCAGCCGCAAAACTACCGTTTCTGATGCCGATAAACATTAAAGCATCGGCATCAGAAATGGTTGTTACGGACCAAAAATTTCCCTTGGTCGTGTTTGGCTCTGTGTACTGTAGTATAGGGAGCTGGCCTGCGTTGTAGGTAATGTGTCAGACCCAAACGTTCTCCCTTTACTCTGTGTAGCCACACAATCTTACAGATTCTGTTTGTCATCCTTCAAAGAATGAATGTGTAGCCATCTTAATTCTGGGCAATATACAAATGGTGACAGACTATCCCAACCTTGAACCTGTCTTAAGCTAGGTACACACAGTACAGATTTCTGAAAGATGACAGACAGGATCTGCAAGATCCTGTTTGCCAACTTTCAAAGATCTGCATACAAACAGTCCCGAGCGTTCTCCCTATGAACATCATAGGGAGAACGCTCGGGACTGTGTGTTTCCATTGGCCGCGCTAGACTCCTCTATAGGGAGTCTAGCACGGGCGATGGAAATTTTCGGTCTTTCCCGAACGAGCGTTCGGCCGACCCGATCGTTCGGCGGCCGCGCGCTCATTCAGAAACGAACGTACACACATAACGATAAAGCCCCGATACCGCCAGATCCAATGGTATCGGGGCTATATCGTTACTGTGTATACCCAACTTTAGAGACACAACCAAAGGCATTAATTGGCATGGGAAAGATCTTTCTGGTCTAAGCCTTTAATAACATGTGTTTCTCCCATATTACATTAAGCCACGCAAAGCAACATTATAAAACACCAGTTGTATCTATATATTACAATGTCATACTTATTTTGCTACCCCATAGATGGACCGCAGTGGTCTTAATTTACATAAATAACAACATGGGCATAAACTTTGGAAAATTGCACCAGGTATACATTTCAATGCATCTTAATGGAGTTGTGGAATTAACACCAACAGTTTTTAAATTTCAAAATTAAAGGCTATCTCCACTGATAAAAGTCACCTAGGTTGTAAGGATGTGTAAGGTGGAAATGCACCTGCAGTATCCTGTGTCTTTAAGCAGTAGTTTGGAAGAAATCCAATGATATTCTCCCTAAATGCTGTGGATGGTGCAGGTCCGCCCACTTTCAGTGACTGCCTGCCTGGGAAATGTCTGACGCGCGTGTTCCTTTAGTACATGCGCAGAACGTGTGAGGATCCATCCGGACTGCTGTCTGTGTGATCCGACTGGTTGCACGATTCTATACACACACACACACATCCAGATTGCTTCATATTCCCAGCATCCCCTGTAAAATGACTCTTGGATCACTTTTCAACCACCCCTCTCAGAGTTAGACAAAAAAAAATCTTTATTAAAACAACACGTTCCCCCTGCCTTTGTTATAGTATTGTGGAAAGAGAGTTTTAACTTTTCCTCCCGTCTCTCTCTGCATGATCAGCTTTACCATGATGATGCATGTTGAGTGACAGCACTCCCAGCACAGGGGTAGACACACCCCCAGGAGCTACTACAACTTTCCCATGCTGCTGCAAACAAACGAAGGGGAATTCTGTGGGAAAAATGTAGGGGAAGGGTTGGGGGATGGTGTACTTTATAATAAACCCCCCAAAAATGATTTTTCCTCAGTGGAGATTCCCTTTAATTAAGGCCCATACAGACATGGTGGGACTTAAATCAAATAAACTCTTAGCAAATAAGCTTAAAGGGGAAATGTGGTCTCCATACAAGTTGCCTATTAAAAAGAGCACACTCTCACCTTTAAAATGACTTTAGGATCATGCTTCTAGCTGCAGCCTATCCAAAGTAACAGCAGTATAAAGGGCAGCTTTTTCAGCTAGCACTGTAAGCTGTGACATCATTTGCTCCACTGCTCTGCCCTCAAGTCTCAGTCTTGTGTATGCCAACTACTGGGACAGAGCATCATTAGCTGTATTATAAACCCCAACTCCAATCTTCTAAATAATTTTTAAAGCTAGCCACAAGCCTGAAAATATTTTTTTTTCTCTCCCTAAAGTGCCCATATGCAAATAAGGAACAAAGACTTCTGGGAATTTACCATGTTTATACATGGAAGTTCTTAGGAACACTATCAGGGTTATTCAATAAAAGTTCTTATCGTTAAAAATGGTGCTCATTTTTCCCCAATCAATCAGATGTTAGCTTTCAAATGTTAAATAATATCTGATTGGTTGGGGCAAAATTAGCACCATTAAGAACTTTTATTGAATCTCCCTGTCTGTCTTTAAAAAGACTTTTACAGCATTCCACAAGCTAAATGCAAAACCAGAGCGCCAGCTACAGACCGGTGCTAATAAGGAGAATAATGGACAGAGAAAGGTTGCAGTTCTGTAAAAAAGTAAATTTTGTATTGGTATATATATTTCTAATAACTGACTTTGACCTTAAAGGGCATATCCACCCTGAAAATGATCTTTGTCCATAAGGTAGGTACCCCCTGGCCACCCCCAACCCCCGAAATATTTCTTTAAAAAAATTTTTAGATCGCTACTACAACCCTTACACTCCCACTGCGTCTTCTTCCGGCTGCTGGACTGGACCAGACTGGCAGTTGCAGCCTGGACCGGCAGCCGTGTCACACAAAGTGGCTGCTTTCAATGGAGATGACACAGGAGAGAAGGGGCTGTAAGTATCAATCTAAACATTTTTTTGAAGAAATATTCTCTGTTTTGCTGTTGTACCATGCTGTTGTGGTGGGTAGGGGGTACCTACCTTATGTCCAAAGTGTTTCATACTAGGTGCTAGATGGTGGGAGATGGTGCTGCATGTGTCACAGTCCTTACTGAGGTTAAGGAAGAAACAGGGACTGGGTGACACACAGACAGCTTCTACTCTTCACTTTAATGGACTTTGAAAAGGAACTGCAGTAGAACCATAAGGTGCAGAGATATAGGGTAAGGATTTTAAACTACACAGTGGGGCCAGTATAGGGTTAAATTTTACTTTTTGGGGTTGACATGTCCTATATGGTTTAAAATACTGTATTATTCTCAGGTAGAATATTAATTGCTTACCAAGAGACCCCTAGCAAAAACTTGTCTATTGGACTGTCTATCCATCTTGCCAGTGAAGTAGATAAATGAAAAGGGGAAGGAAAATCAAGTGTTACTGTTTGTCTTTTATTTCTAAGTCTTAGTATGCGTGTTCTTACTACTGGCCCGATATACTGATTAGTAGCCTGACATTCAGAATTTAAGTGTACCAGACAATATTTTGGCCAACCCAGTCGCACAGCCTATTGAAGCCTACAGGATCAGCCAATCAGTCAAGATTGTTCGGTCTTGGCCGATTCCAACAAGATCAGACAAAAATATTAGTCCATTTGTACAAGGCCTTAATTATATCACCTAGTGAAAGAAAGAGGATAAACAAGCTGATTATATTTATAATACTATAGTTTAACAGATTTTGCTCTTATTTGTAACCTGCTCCCATTAAATAAAAAAAAAAAAAAATGAAAAACTTACTGTATAGGCAAGCACATACAGTATGCCTATGCAGAAATTTATTGAGGACCACATTTTTTTGAACTGCATTATTTAGAATTAGCAAAGGTGTTTGGGTCTACATACATTAGCTTTCTAAGAGATCTGATTGTTATATGGGGAAAAAAAACAAAGCCACTTCTAATGCTTTAACAGAGCTGCTGTGTAATTTTCCATGTGATTTTCAATGTTATGCAGAAGAATTTCACAAAATCTGTCATAAAGTCAAGGTAAAAACATTTATTATTATTCTTTACTTGCGCCATTTCCAGATTTTTATATATGATAAGTTTTGTCAGTTGAAGCTGAGGCTTTATGATGGAATCACAGGACAAAAATCCTTATACTGCCTATTACTAAGTAGTAGGTTGCATTGTAAAAAATCAGAGTCTTTGCAGTGTTTGTTGGATTTATCCTTTGTTTAATCCAGGAGCACCAGCAAGAAAGGTAAGTATTGCTAAAATAGGGATTTGGCAACTGCAGATTGTGAGATAAACTTTTTTTTATCCTATTGAGTATATAGTTTATTTATGTGATAGGCAGCACATAGCAAAGTTCTCTATATGAAATAGTCCTGATGAAATGTAGAGGCAATAACAAATTCCTCTGGAGATGGGACATCTGCAGTAGTGATGAATCCTGGTTTTGATAAGAACCCGGTTTCCATTTAAAACTGAAAGTTTCGAAAACCCGCTAATCTACAGCCATGGACTCTTCTACACAGCATTGTTTGTTACACTATGCCCAAAAGATAGTTGTTCATTTAGTGCCATTATCTAGTGTATGGCTTCCCAGATCTGGAGTACTGCTACAACAAAATTATCAGTGGGAGAACTATCAAAAGTTATTAAAAGAAACTAAAGATTATATATAAGCAATATATATTGCCGATTCAGAGATGAGAGTTAGAGATTTCAGCTAATTAGAAATGTCATAATCCAGTTGCAGTTATAATCACACCTCACAATCAGGGCGATGCACCAACGGGCGCATCGCTCCTGATTTGGAGTTAAAGTTGCACTAACCGATGTTATACCGGTTAGCGTGACTTTAACTCCTTCCTTGCGGCGGCTGTGTGGCTAACGCAAAAGTTAACAGCGAGCGGCCGCAAGGGATGTTATATGCCAAAATCGGCATTTTATTGCGGCACTTTCAACGCCAGCTAATAGTTGGCATCGAAAGTGCCGGAATAGAACAGTGCCAAGTAGCGATGTTCCGAGCGCCGCTATCGGCATATAACTTTGCTGGGCTGTTTGCACCAGGTTGCCGATAGTGGTGCTCGGTGCATCGCCCTGATTATTTCTAATTGACCAGATGGAGTAGATTAAATGACACCCCCTGATCTGACTTTATCACATGCAGCTCTGCACAAGCCCTAACTTATTCTGCCCAAACACAAAAGATGAATCAGAAGATTCAAGGTAGAAGGGCAGACAATAACAATGTTTAGTCCAATCCCATCTGCATTTGTACGCTAATATTTTCATGGCTGCTTTAGAGGAGAAACACATAATGATGGGGAATAGAGCCCTTTCATAGAAGGTTATAAATGATACATGGGCAATATTGTATGCAGTCTGGTTTCCTCTAAACTCTTTATATGAAACAACTGATTTATTGTGTCAATGAATCCTTATAAAGTATATACTGTATTTGAATGTTTGAATTTGGAAGTAGTAGATGGTGTATTTAATCAATATATTTGGATTGTTATACTGTGTTAAAGGGCATGTCCACCCCCAAAACTATAATCCCCCCACTACTGGCCCCATCATGTAGTGTAGTTTAATCCTTACCTCACATCCCATCTCCATAGGGTTCTCCTGTAGTCCCCCCCCAAAGTCCCAAAAACTGCCCACCAGGAGGATAGCAGAGTCCATATAGGGCTCTGCCTCCTACCTTGCCTCCGGGAGAAGTTTGGCATGTGCACTGCAGCCCTTCTCCCCCTCCCTCCCCCTCCCACTCCCTCCTTCTCCCTCCCGATTAGCATTCCCTCCCCCTAGTGTAAATTCCTTTATATGTAATATTGCCCCTGTCCCCCCAGCCCCAACCGCTCTATTTATTTAATCAGAAAATGCCCCAAACTTTACTTACCTCCTCTCTTTCCTCCGCCGAAATGAACTCCCGGCAGCCGCGTCCGTGATTGGCTGCTGCTCATAAATAATTATTTTTAAGGGTGGACATACACTTTAAACAATATAATGTGTTGACATCTGGACATAGTAGTTTTGGCTATATTGTTTCTATACTATTCTATACTGTTTTCCCCTTTTTATGCCTTCAGCTGATGGACACAAACTTTGGGACTTACTGTGTTTCTTGTCTGTTGAAACAGAAAATTTCTTTCCTTCTACCTTTATGTGAAGTTTTTGAATTTCCTAGGTCTTTGTAAACTGTGTATTTTAAAGTTACACTTAAATATGGATCTTTTATGAATTGGACCCTATGCTTGTTTTGAAAAGTCAATACTTACAGGAGGATGATATTGAATTCATGTTGCACTTAAAAAACCTTCCTTCCTAGAAAGAAGTTTCATATATACTATGGATGTCACAAAGGAAATGTATTCTATAAAGAATCACCTTTCACCCATTGATAACCTGTAAAGGAATTATAATTGTTTTTCACCTAATTACTATTAAAGGGCATCTCCATCCCTCCTATAAAATGTTGATATACTGTAATCCACCCCCAAAACCCCATTTACGCTATACTTACATTTAGGAGATGCTCCCAGCATTAGCTATTCACCTTACAAATGCTCGATCCACCGGCGCAGCTCCCTGCAACTTCCTGGAAACGGCCTTCAGTCTCGGCTGTGACGGTAACGTCACGACCAATGGCTGACGGCCATTACCAGATAAGTTCTGCTGCTTGCACACGTAAAGGGTACACATTTTTCACTTACAGACGTACATAATTTCTTAGGTTTATTCATTTTTATATAAGTTCTTAACAGTATTCTTAACATTATTCACATGTTTATGCTCTCTGTAAATAATGATAAAATAATTGATACTCATTAAACATATGTCTATGTTCCCTAGCCAAAAATATGCAACACTTCCCAACTGCTTAGATACTGTGACAATAAATGTTCTGCTTTTGTTTGGCAGCAGTTAAAATTGTAATCTTTAAGATGCAGTTGACAACAACATTGTAACTATCACAGGGCATCAGCCTTAATATAAATAGGTAATACGTGAATATGGTGCCAAGAAAATGTCCTCATATCTATAAATAAAAAATAAAAACAACCTTAAAAGCTATCACAGTTATCAATAAAGCATGGAAACCTGGAGATAGAAAATAGTTCCCTTGGGAAGTGTCCAATTAGCTTCTATTTATTAAAATGTATTAAAATTACAATAAAAGGAAAACTTGTTACAAGCTAAAAGCTTTATGTTGGTTAAAAATCATTTATTCCCCTTGCATATTGGAAGACACATAAAAAGCTTTAGTCAAGAAAAAAAAAATGAACGTAAAAACCAGGCAGAAAGTGTGTTAGTAGATCTTTCCAAGGATGACTTGTGTCTTTCATCTTGTAAGGTCACCACACAGCACAGGATAATAATCAATCACATAATGTCCATTAAACTAATGCCCTGAAAAAGTGAAAATTCCATCATAATCCTTTTCTCTTTTTTTTTGAAGTTTCCGATAGCCCCTTTGGTTTCCCTTTATTATGTTTCATCTCATCACAATTTCAAATAACTTCTCTTACTACAGGATCAGCATGAAATAGTAATTTGAGATTGCTCTGGGTTTCAGGCCTTAATTGGCTATTTGGAGTAGATTAAGATTTTATATTATCTTTGTGGATAATTACTGTGGCCAAGAACAAGATAACTGTAGAGTTCGGCTGCTATATTTAAAACCCACAAGCAGCATTTCTACACAATTCTGTGTTTGAATGCTCAATAAAGAGGTGAAATAAACATTAGCAGTGTAGATAGATTTGAGAGTCCAAGGTTATTGGAAATTTAGTTTCAGCTACTTTCTGGATGACTGTGTTGTAGTGGATTTGTATGGAAATTGCCTGTCTAAACCTGTTATAAATTGTTTTCGGAGTTATTTATATTGGTCAACAACTGTATTTCTGACTTGCTCCCACAAATAACCCTTTAGAGAAGGAACATTTTTACAATACAGGAAAAACTTCTTTTACATACTTTTATATACTTACCAACTGTTGATGCATTTGGTTTGCATTTTAAATTATATAAGAAGCTGGGATTAAAAAAGAGAAAATAAAATATAACCGAGAAGGTGACCGTGGGTTAATGATATTGCTAGAATGAAGTAAGGGGGAGCAGATGACTAAGGCTATACATAAGCAAGGATTTTTAAAGGGACATTATCACAACAAAAAATTATTGCTAAAAACCCTAAAAAGGCGCTAAAGTGAAACAAATGAGTTGTCTCAGGAACTTACAGGGAGATTCAATAAAAGTTCTTATCGTTTAAAATGGTGATAATTTAACCCCAACCAATCAAATCTTATTTAACATTTGAAAGCTAACATCTGATTGGTTGGGGAAAAATTAGCACCATTTTAAACGTTAAGAACTTTTATTGAATAACCCTGTATGTCCCTATTTGGTCCCAGTGCTGCCTTTCACCAAATCTCAGGTCCTGTTTAGCCTACTCCTAGATAGAATTCAGAATCTCAGTCTCTATGTGCACTGCATCTTTCTTTAGATGCAGAAACACAAAGTGCACTGCCCTTAAACAAGGAAAACTCAAAGAGCTGAAAAGAAGGGTTAGAGGGTTAGAGACGGGGGGGGGGGAAAGTAGATGTAAGGTTGGTAACAATTAATACTTAAAGGGTCACTATACTCACTCAAACAACTTTCACATTATCTGAAACTACAATTTGAGAAAAGTAAAATGGTGGTACTCACATATTTATCTGTGCTTGCTTTGTCATTAAATTATTAATGTTTAGTGATTTCCCCCACTTTCCCTTATTCACTTCCTCCTTGTAGTGTCTGTGACATTTATAAGTCCTGCACAGCCTCACCATTGACACTGCTCTGCTTACACATCTCCTCCTCCCTCCCCCTTCTTTCTTTTCTCTGCTTATTCTCTTAATTGTTGCAGAAAGTGTGCTGGCAGGCAGCCAAAAATCCTAGTAAGAGGTCAGGGATTAGGATTATATAATTTCTGCTTCTGGAGTGAAAGGTCTTTCCCTGTAAATGCTTTCATAAAGGTATCATTTTTTAATTCAATTTTTTTTAGAATAGATACTTTTTTTTAGTATAGATACTGTAATAAATGTCCGGGAGGCCGGGGTACTTACGAGTACGCTTTTAGGAGGAGGCAAATAGTCCGGAAGATGCAGGACACAGGGGCTGCTAGGAACTGTAGGCTGGATACTGGAACTGGCCAAATGAGTAACTGGATACAGATGAGGTAAGTAGATGGATACTTGGATAAAGGGCAAGGTGAGTAACTGGATACAGATGAGGTAAGTAGATGGCTACTGGATACGGCAAGGGAGTAACTGGATACAGATGAGGTAAGTAGATGATACTGGATACAGGCAAGGTAAGTACTGGATACAGATGAGGTAAGTAGATGGATACTGGATACAGGCAAGGTAAGTAACTGGATACAGATGAGGTAAGTAGATGGATACTGGATACAGGCAAGGTAAGTAACTGGATACAGATGAGGTAAGTAGATGGATACTGGATACAGACAAGGTGAGTAACTGGATACGAAGGAGTAAGTAGCATGTGCAGATGAGGAACAGGATCCAAGGCAGTGAGTACAAGGAGCCGGGAGGTAGCAAACGCTACTATCGGCACCGGGTCCAGGAGGATGCCGGTTTTTAAATTCTCCGCGCTGCCTGGCGTGCCGTCATCATGACGTCTATGACGACGCCCACCCAGAAGTGCAGTGCGGCGCGGGACCAGAACAGCAGGTAAGTTTGTGACAGTACCCCCCCCCTTACGGGGGCCACAGACCCAACGGCCAGGTTTCCTCCCTGGAAACTCCTGTGAAAATCTTGACTAGACGAGGAGCATGCAAATCTGCATGTTTAATCCAAGCTCTTTCTTCCGGACCAAACTCTTTCCAGTGGACCAAATACTGAAGAGACCTCCTCAAGAATCTAGAATCCAAGATCTTTTCGACCTCAAATCCTGCTGACCATCAACGGAAATGGGAAAGGGAGGTAGTAAAGATGTGGAATACTGATAGAGCACACTGGCTTGATGAGAGAAATATGAAACACGTTAGGAATCCGCATGCTGGAAGGAAGCTGGAGGCGAACAGCCACTGGACCACAATTCCAGGATAGGAAAAGGACCAATAAATTTGGGTCCCAGTTTGGAGGAAGGAACCCGTAGATTAATATGAGCAGAGGAGAGCCACACTTTATCTCCAACAATAACATGGGGGTTCTCTATGTCTCCTATCTGCTGCAGTTTTTTGTACCAAAGCAGATTTCTGAAGGCTGATTTCCATAGCATGCCAGATAGCGGTCATCTGGGCCGCAGAGTCGTGGGCAGCGGGTACATGTGTGGAAAGAAGATCTTAAGGGAAACATCTAGGATTCGTCCCGAAGACACATAAAAAAGGAGATTCTCCCAGTAGAAGCATGAGGTGAATTGTTATGGGCAAACTCAGCCCAAGGCAGAAGGTCAGCCCAATCATCCTGAGTACAGGAAATGTAACAACAAAGATATTTTTCCAAAGACTGGTTTGTGCGTTCAGTAGACCCGTTGGACTGTGGGTGGTAGCCGAAGAAAATTGTAACTTTATGTTAATGGATTTACAAAATGCTCTCCAAAATTTGGCAACAATTGAGTACATCTGTCAGATCACTATTTCAGAAGGAGTCCATGAAAGTGGAAGATATGAGAAATAAATATTTGAGCTAACTCCGTTGAAGATGGTAGTTTGGGGAGGGGAACAAAATGGGCCATTTTGCTGAAGCGTCTACTGTCACCCATATAACCGTGTTTTTCTTGGAAGGTGGAAGTTCCACAATAAAGTCCATGGATAGATGGGTCCAAGGTCTGGACGGAATGGGGAGGGGTTGAAGAAGACCACAGGGGAGGGTTCTAGAAGATTTGAATTGAGCACAGCTGGTATACACTGAATAAAGTCTTTGTTAATACCGGGATGTCCCGCTTGCTTGGAACAGTGAGTATGAAGAGATAGTTTTTCGAAGTGAAGCAGGAACAAAGATTTTGCCAGAGGGTGTGTCTGAAGCAGCGGAATCTTGTGCGGCTGTGAATCTTGGAACAGAGTTGAGGATATAGAGGCCAAGATTTTAGTGGTTGGGATATGCAGCCCTTATCTGATTCATACAGTCGACGCAACAAATGATCTGGAAAGGGCGTCAGCTTTTTTTTTTGGACCCAGTTTGGTAAGTGACACAAAGTTGAATCAGGAAAGAAATAAGGACCACCATGCTTGACGGGGATTTAACCTTTTAAGATTCTGGATGTATTCGAGGTTCTTATGGTCGGTAAGGATGGTGATAGGTACAGGGGTGCCTTCCATAATGACGCCACTCCTCGAGGGCCAGCTTAATAGCAAGAAGTTCCCTATTCCCAACATCATAGTTCCGCTTGTTGGGTAGAAACTTCTTAGAGAAATAAGCACAGGATGGAGTTTCCTTTTAGGGCCTTTTCTTTGGGAAAGGATGGCTCCTGCGCCCAAGTCCGAGACATCAACTTCGATGTAGAAGGGGAGACTAGGATCTGGATGTACTAGAACTGGTGCATCAGCATAGGGATGGCATAGAACTCGAACTCGAACCCGAGTTCGAGCCGAACTTTCGAGTTCCGGACGGACCCGACTTTTCGAACTATCTCGGACCCGGACTTTCGATATTTCCCGGACTTTCGATGATTTTTCGAATGTTCGAGACGTTCGCACGGTCGAACATTCGATTATTCATCGATGTTTCGATGGTCGAACATTCGATAAATCATCGAATTTAAAAAAAAAAAGTGCCCACATGTCCAAAATCACCCAATGGCAGCTAATTTGAGCATTGCCAGCCCCCTGGGTATAAAAGGCAATGCGACCAGCACCATTTTGTCATGTGTTGGAGTGTGTTTAGTGTAGACCTGACAGTGTGAGTTGGAGAGATTTTTGCGCTTTTTGAGCTTTTTGAGCTTTCTGTGTGTGGATTTCAGTGTGGTGGTTTAGCACTTGTTGTTACCCCACCCCTGTATTCACACATCTTGAGACCCAACAGTCCTTTTAAGGACTACCCTTGTGAGACCCAAAAGTCCTTTTAAGGACTACCCCCCCCTATAAGTCCTTTGACAAATTTTGTGTTAGACCTTTTAGAGGTCTAGGTGTCCTGTTTTTTTGTTTGTTTCTGTATCTGTGTGTCAGTGTCTGTGTGTTTGTGTAACTGACAGTGCTGCGTTTAGCAGCAATCAGCAGCTTTTGCTGTCTGATCTGCTGTTTGCTGTCAGTTGTGTCTGTGTCATATTTGTGCTTTTAGTGTAAAAAAAAAAAAAAAAAACGCTTTGTGTTTATTTGTTTGCTTGTTTGTTTCTGTGTTGTTTTGTCGCTTTGTCTTTTGTGTTTGTGTGTGTGTATTAAAATATATATATATATATATATTTTTTTGTATAACTTTGGGAGAGGGAAATGCCTGGCAGGCAAGAGGAGAGCCAGGAGCAGGGTGCTTCTGAACGTGGGAGGAGAGGGAGAGGGAGAGGGAGAGAGAGAGCTTGCTGAAGGCCTGGCCAGGAGCTACCTGGCCCTTCGCAGGGCAGCCGGGTTACCGTACCCGATATGTTTAGGGTAGCCTGCTAGGCTATCCCTTCTGATCAAGGAAGGCGGGTAGTAGAGTGGATTACCCAGCCTTCCTCATCCACCTCCTCACAGGCACAGAGCAGCCGAGCTGCTTCTGTAAGATCTGTGCCTGCTCCTTCCTCACCTGAGGCTCCTACTGTGGGCATGGAACCTGATCCGCTCTATCAGGAGTTCGTTGCCCACATGACCCATACCTTCGGGGATCCGGAGGAGGAGTCTCGGGATATTTTTTCGCACACTATGTGTGGGGCTAGTGTGCTTGAGGAGGAGCCGTGCACTGATGCACAATCTTTCCTGTCCCCGAGGCGGAGGAAAGTGCTCAGTGCACAGGGGGACAGGAGGCTGATGATGTCACGCAGCAGTCCGTGAGCAGCCAGGGGACTATTGTAGGGGGTGAGGTCCCAGATGCTGCTGCTGTTAGTGACACAGCCTCTAGTATTGAGGAGGTGGAAGTGGACGATGAGGTCACCGATCGTCCATGGGTGCCCTCTGTGAGAGAGGAGGAGGATGTGTCTCTGAGGGGGAGCCCTCAGAGTGCGAGCACAGCCTGAACCCAGAGGCAGGACTTTGGTCAGGGGTAGGGGCAGAGGCGGTGCGTCTAGTGCACCTAGTGCTGCTCGTGGAGGTACGGCACCAATGCCACCTAGTGCCAGTGCCCCACAACGGCAGTTGACCTCTGCTCCTGTGCGTGCCGGTGCTCTGCTGTATGGGAGTTCTTCTCATTGGCTCCCGGTGATAACACGGTTGCAGTGTGCAGTCTGTGCCTGCAGCGTGTTAGCCGTGGAGAGAATGCAGCAACTCTGGGCACCTCTTCTATGAGGAGGCATATGATGCTCCACCACTTTGCCCGTGGGAGCAGCGGACAGGGAACGTGCAGGCACCCACGCGTTCCCTTCCTCGTGCCCAGGTAGCCACCGTACCTCCTCCTCCCCCTCCGGCCCCATCAGCTGCTTCCTTGGTGGAATTTAGGGAGGAGAGACAGCCTTTGCCCCCAGCACGCGGTGTTAAGAGGCCTCTTGACACTGCTGCTGGGTCGTCAGGTATAAGGCAGGTCTCTCTTCCCCAGTTTGTTGGAGCGGAGGCAGAAATTGTCCCCCAGTCACCCCCAAGCTCAGCGTCTCACTGCCGGCTTAGCCAAACTCCTGGCGGTGCAGCTGCTACCTTTCAGCCTGGTAGAAAGTGCAGCGTTCAGGGAGTTTGTGGCCATTGGCACACCACGTGGCAGGTGCCTGGCCGTAGGTACTTTGCCCAGAAGGCAGTACCACCCTGCACGACCATCTGCAGGGCAATATATCCGCTTCGCTGGACCACAGTGTGGGCAAGTGTGTCCACATTACTATGGACACTGGTCCAGCAAGCACGGCCAGGGGCGGTATGTCTCATTTACCACCCAGTGGGCCATTCTGCTAGCCGGCAGAGACGCGGCACGGGGCACAAGTGGGAGATGGTGGTACCATCACGTATTGGTAATACACCAGTCTCCACCCCCCCCTCCTCATCCGGTGAGTCCTCTTCCCGGACAGCCCCGTGCCCCCCCAGAGCCTATGCTTCATGCCAGTGAGACGGTGCCATGCAGTTTTGCAGCTTCTGTGTCTCGGTGATAGGAGCCACACCGGGGCAGAGTTGCTGGCAGCACTGCAGGGCAGGCTGAGAGGTGGCTGACCCCACACCACCTCTCAATAGGCAAGGTAGTGTGTGACAATGCCACCAACATCCTGTCTGCCCTTCGCATGGGCAGAGTCACACATGTTCCTTGCCTGGCACACCGTTTTCAACCTGGTTGTCCAGCGTTTCCTCACGAAGTACCCTGGTCTGCAGGAGGTACTGAGGATGGCTAGGAGGGTGTCCAGTCACTTCAGGCGGTCATACACGGCCACAGCTCGTCTGGCCGAGTTCCAGCAGCAGCACAGTCTGCCGCAGAACCGCTTGATTTGTGACAACCCCCACCCGCTGGAACTCTAGTCTGATGTTGCTGCTGAGGCTGCTCCAGCAGAGGCGAGCCATCATGGACTATTTGTATGAGTACGAGGCTAGATCAGGGCTCTGGGGACCTGGGATTTCTGTTACCCAGGCAGTGGCTGCTTATTCGGGATGCCTGCCGTGTGCTCGCACCATTTGAGGAGGCCACCGAGGGTAAGCCGCGATGATGCCACCATAGCGGATACCATCCCACTGGTGTTCCTCCTTGAGCACACCCTGCGCGGCATACTCGACGGGCACTAGCTGCCGAGCAGCAGCTACTGGAAGAGGAGACGCAGACACCGTGGTGCTTTCTGAGCCCGGCATCACAGTGCAGAGCAGCCGTCCGATGATGAGGAGGGGGATTTAGGTGATCTGGACCGAGAGAAATGGGCCATTCCTCTAGGGGGACGTCTCAACCCTCCCAAGTACCACATGTCATCCGTGGTTGGGGAGTGTTTGAGCCCGACACTGTTTTCTTCAG
The DNA here is from genome assembly GCA_019447015.1 of Hymenochirus boettgeri. Classification (NCBI taxonomy): domain Eukaryota; kingdom Metazoa; phylum Chordata; class Amphibia; order Anura; family Pipidae; genus Hymenochirus; species Hymenochirus boettgeri. The sequence goes on along the minus strand of CM033470.1, from coordinate 86,700,624 downwards.
TGACGATGAGGACACAGGGTCCTCTGCTTTCGGCACTTTGCGGCATATGGGTATGCATATGCTGCAATGCCTACGCAAGGACCCCAGGATTAAGGCCATCAAGAGAAGAAGCAGTACTGGGTGGCCACCCTTATAGATCCTCGCTATAAGGGAAAAGTGTCGGAGTTCATTCCCGCATCTCAGAGGAAAGCAGAATGCAGCAGTATGAGGCGACACTGCTACGTTGCCTCTGTTCTGCTTTCCCAGGTGCTGGCAGGCCTACAGCACCTGATGGTGGGAATGAGCAGGGCTCACGTCCCCCTGTGCCTGAGAGGAGGAGCAGCAGCTCTGGAGGCGGCCTTGCGGCTAACTTCAGGCTGTTTCTTCCAACCACAGTTGCCAGGCACATCTACTGGCAACTCTACCAGGCAATACCTCAGTCGCCAGGTCACCGACTAATCGGATCCAGGGCCGATGCAGTTACCTCACAGACTGAGGATCCACTGGACTACTGGGTGGCGAGGCTGGATATATGGCCCGAGTTGGCACAGTACGCCATCGAGGTCCTTTCATGCCCGGCATCCAGTGTCCTTTCGGAGAGGGCCTTCAGTGCGGCAGGGGGTTGTTAACAGAGAGGAGGACCCGTCTCTCCACTGAGAATGGACCGCCTCACATTCATCAAGATGAATGAGGGCGTGGATCACATCTCAGTACAGCACCCCTATTGCTGATGCCCGTGACTGAAGGCCTCTTGCCCCTGGCCACCCGTACTGCTCCTTCCGCCTCATTTTCCACCCTCGAGGCTTAGCTGATGCCAGTTTAGCTGGCAAATGGCTAATTTTTTCTATTGGTAGGGCCATTTATGGTCCTACCTTGCTCTACAGCATTCAAGTTGTAAAATTACAAATGCTCTACCGCAACAGCTACTCTGTGTGGCTAATTTTTCTATGTTTGGGTTGATCCTACTTGACCCAATGCAAAAATCCATACTTGCTCTCCTGTTTCTGACTCCACGAGGCACCTTTGTGGTGTCACCTACTCTGACCATGTCATGCAGCCGCAACAGCTACTCTGTGGCTAATTTTTCTATGTTTGGGTTGATCCTACTTGACCCAAGCAAAAATCCATACTTGCTCTCCTGTCTCTCTCTCCACGAGGCACCTTTGTGGTGTCACCCTACTCTGACCATGTCATCACTCAACACCTCATAAGGATCTTTTCATGAGGTGTAACCCCTTCCCCGCTTTCCCTTGCACGAAGCATACTCTGAGGGAGAGAAGCCAATGGGGTATGGGGTCTGTCCTGTGGGGCAAGCCTGCCTGGCTCCGCATTAATGTTGTCAAACTGAAGTGAATCTACTGCTACTCAATGTGCTGTTCCTACAAACTCTATCTCTTTCCCCCCGCTTTCCCTTGCACAAGCATACACTGAGGGAGGAGCGCCAATGGGGTATGGGGTCTGTCCGTGGGCCAAGCCTGCCTGGCTCCGCAATAATGTTTGTCAAACTCAATTAATCTACTGCTACTCAATGGTGCTGTTCCTACAAACTATATCTCCTTCCCCGCTTTCCCTTGCATGAAGCATACTCTGAGGGAGAGAAGCCAATGGGGTATGGGGTCTGTCCGGTGGGGCCAAGCCTGCCTGGCTCCTCAATAATGTTGTCAAACTCAAGTGAATCTACTGCTACTCAATGTGCTGTCCCTACAAACTCTATCTCCTTCCCCGCTTTCCCTTGCATGAAGCATACTCTGAGGGAGAGAAGCCAATGGGGTATGGGGTCTGTCCGGTGGGGCCAAGCCTGCCTGGCTCCTCAATAATGTTGTCAAACTCAAGTGAATCTACTGCTACTCAATGGTGCTGTTTCTGCAAACTCTATCTCCTTCCCCGCTTTCCCTTGCATGAAGCATACTCTGAGGGAGAGAAGCCAATGGGGTATGGGGTCTGTCTGGTGGGGCCAAGCCTGCCTGGCTCTGCATAAATGTTGACAAACTCAAGTGAATCTACTGCTACTCAATGGTGCTGTTTCCTACAACTATATCTCCTTCCCCGCTTTCCCTTGCATGAAGCATACTCTGAGGGAGAGAAGCCAATGGGTTATGGGTCTGTCCTGTGGGGCCAAGCCTGCCTGGCTCCGCATTAATTGGTCAACTGAAGTGAATCTACTGCTACTCAATGGTGCTGTTCCTACAAACTCTATCTCTTTCCCCGCTTTCCCTTGCACGAAGCATACACTGAGGGAGAGAAGCCAATGGGGTATGGGTCTGTCCGGTGGGGCCAAGCCTGCCTGGCTCCTCAATAATGTTGTCAAACTCAAGTGAATCTACTGCTACTCAATGGTGCTGTTCCTACAAACTCTATCTCCTTCCCTGCTTTCCCTTGCACGAAGCATACTCTGAGGGAGAGAAGCCAATGGGGTATGGGGTCTGTCCGGTGGGGCCAAGCCTGCCTGGCTCCTCAATAATGTTGTCAAACTCAAGTGAATCTACTGCTACTCAATGGTGCTGTTCCTACAAACTCTATCTCTTTCCCCGCTTTCCCTTGCACGAAGCATACTCTGAGGGAGAGAAGCCAATGGGGTATGGGGTCTGTCCGGAGGGGCCAAGCCTGCCTGGCTCCGCAATAATGTTGTCAAACTCAAGTGAATCTACTGCTACTCAATGGTGCTGTTCCTACAAACTCTATCTCCTTCCCCGCTTTCCCTTGCACGAAGCATACTCTGAGGGAGAGAAGCCAATGGGGTATGGGGTCTGTCCGGTGGGGCCAAGCCTGCCTGGCTCCGCAATAATGTTGTCAAACTCAAGTGAATCTACTGCTACTCAATGGTGCTGTTCCTACAAACTATATCTCCTTCCCCGCTTTCCCTTGCATGAAGCATACTCTGAGGGAGAGAAGCCATGGGGGGGGTATGTCTGTCCGGAGGGGCCAAGCCTGCCTGGCTCCGCAATAATGTTGTCAAACTCAAGTGAATCTACTGCTACTCAATGGTGCTGTTCCTACAAACTCTATCTCTTTCCCCGCTTTCCCTTGCACGAAGCATACTCTGAGGGAGAGAAGCCAATGGTTATGGGGTCTTGTCCGGTGGGCCAAGCCTGCCTGGCTCCTCAATAATGTTGTCAAATGAAGTGAATCTACTGCTACTCAATGGTGCTGTTCCTACAAACTCTTCTCTTCCCCCGCTTTCCCTTGCATGAAGCATTCTTTGAGGAGAGAAGCCAATGGGGTATGGGGTCTGTCCGTGGGGCCAAGCCTGCCTGGCTCCTCAATATTTGTCAAACTGAAGTGAATCTACTCTACTCAATGGTGCTGTTCCTACAAACTCTATCTCCTTCCCCGCTTTCCCTTGCACGAAGCATACACTGAGGAGAGAAGCCAATGGGGTATGGGGTCTGTCCGGTGGGGCCAAGCCTGCCTGGCTCGCATAATGTTGTCAAACTCAAGTGAATCTACTGCTACTCAATGGTGCTGTTCCTACAAACCCTATCTCCTTCCCCGCTTTCCCTTGCAGAAGCATACTCTGAGGAGAGAAGCCAAAGGGGTATGGGTCTGTCCGGTGGGGCCAAGCCTGCCTGGCTCTGCAATAATGTTGACAAACTCAAGTGATCTACTGCTACTCAATGGTGCTGTTCCTACAAACTATATCTCCTTCCCCCTTTCCCTTGCATGAAGCATACTCTGAGGGAGAGAAGCCAATGGGGTATGGGGTCTGTCCGAGGGGCCAAGCCTGCCTGGCTCCGCAATAATGTTGTCAAACTCAAGTGAATCTCTGCTACTCAATGGTGCTGTTCCTACAAACTCTATCTCTTTCCCCGCTTTCCCTTGCACGAAGCATACTCTGAGGGAGAAGCCAATGGGGTATGGGGTCTGTCCGGTGGGGCCAAGCCTGCCTGGCTCCTCAATAATGTTGTCAAACTGAGTGAATCTACTGCTACTCAATGGTGCTGTTCCTACAAACTCTATCTCCTTCCCAGCTTTCCCTGCATGGCATTCTCTGAGGGAGAGAGCCAATGGGGTATGGGTCTGTCCGGTGGGCCAAGCCTGCCTGGCTCCTCAATAATGTTGTCAAACTCAAGTGAATCTACTGCTACTCAATGGTGCTGTTCCTCAAACTCTATCTCTTCCCTCCTTCCGCTTCCCTTGCACAAGAAGCATACTCTGAGAGAGAAGCCAATGGGGTATGGGGTCTGTCCGTTGGGCCAGCTGCCTGGCTCCTCAATAATGTTGTCAAACCGTGAATCTACTGCTACTTAATGGTGCTGTTCCTACAAACCCTATCTCCTTCCAGCTTTCCCTTGCACGAAGCATACTCTGAGGGAGAGAAGCCAATGGGGTATGGGAAAAGCCTAATAATATGTTTTGTAGTCAATGTAATTTGTAAAGATAAAACACAGAGATTGTTTAGTTTAACTTTTTTAGTAAACGTAAGCACCCTGCTTACATATTAATAATTATAACAATAATAAAATAATAATAAAAAAATATATAAACAAAAAATAATAACAAACATGGTGCAAAAAAACCCCCAAAACAGCACCTATTTATTTTTTACTAATTTCGCGCTTGATGCGCAGAATGTCTCTGGCATGGAGAGCAAGTGCCCCTCCATGCGCCTCTGGCCCTCTCCAAGCGCCGCTGCCTGCTCCCATGCACCTCAGACGCTCAATAATATTTTGCAGCCGCGTTGGCGTGCTGGCGGTGCTGGTCCCCCTGGCATGCTGGTGCTGGCGCGGTGCTGGCGGTGGCTGGCGGTTGCTGGCGGTGGTGGCGTGGTGAAGGGGAGGGGAAACAGAGGCCTGGTGGGGGTGCTTGTGGAGGTGACCCTCCTCCTCTGCACCATCACTAGCAGAAATCGATTCCTCCTCTCATCTGCAAATTTATATATTCAAAAAGTAAATTTATTATAAATAATAATAAAAAATAATGTAAATATTGTGAATATTTTTCGTGTGTACTAACATTTACTAACATTAACTAACAGTTAAATTTACTAATACTAACACTAACATTAACTAACAGTTATTTACTAATACTAACTAACTTAAGGGCTAGGCCACACTAGCGCGTTTTTAGCGCGTTTGCGCACATGTTTGCGCACGTGATTTAGCTAAAATGGAAATAGCGGGAATGCAAAATTCCTGCGATTTCCGATGCGCATGCGATAGCGCTCCGTTCACGTTTTGGAAATGCATGCGTTCACCATTTTTGTGCGTTAACGCATGCGTTTCCATAACGCAAAAAGCGAAGAAACACATGCGCAAAACGCGAACGCAAAACGCACACAATCGCGTCGATAACGCAGGGTGAGGGGTGAGGCCACACTGTGAGCGTTATCGCACGCGAGTGTGTGCGCGATTCTTGTGCGATTCTTAGGGTGAGGCCACACTGCAACGCACAGGAATCGCGCACACCAAATCGCCTTTTGCGGTTATGGAAACGCATGCGTTAACGCACAAAAATGGTTAAGCACCGTTTACCAAAACGCAAACGGACGCGCAATCGCATGTGCATCGAAATCGCCAGAAAGAATTTTCGCGTTACCGCGATTTCCATTTTAGAAAAATCGCTGGCACGAAAGCAAAACACGTGCGCAAAACGCAGCAAAGGCGCTACTAACATTAAAAAATTATATACTTTAGTCGTTTTATGAAAAAAGAGCTTTCAAATCTTTGATACAGGCAAGGTGAGTAACTGGATACAGATGAGGTAAGTAGATGGCTACTGGATACAGGCAAGGGGAGTAACTGGATACAGATGAGGTAAGTAGATGGATACTGGATACAGGCAAGGTAAGTAACGATACAGATGAGGTAAGTAGATGATACTGGATACAGGCAAGGTAAGTAACTGGATACAGATGAGGTAAGTAGATGGATACTGGATACAGGCAAGGTAAGTAACTGGATACAGATGAGGTAAGTAGATGGATACTGGATACAGACAAGGTGAGTAACTGGATACGAAGGAGGTAAGTAGCAGATGGAGATGAGGAAACAGAATCCAAGCAGGTGAGTACAAGGACCGGGAGTTAGCAAACGCTACTATCAGCAGGACCGGGTCCAGGAGGATGCCGGTTTTTAAATTCTCGCGCTGCCTGGCGTGCCGTCATCATGACGTCTATGACGACGCCCACCCAGAAGTGCAGTGCGCGCGGGACCAGAACAGCAGGTAAGTTTGTGACAGTACCCCCCCCCTTACGGGGGGCACAGGACCCAACGGGCCAGGTTTCCCTGGAAACTCCTGTGAAAATCTTTGACTAGACGAGGAGCATGCAAATCTGCATGTTAAAATCCAAGCTCTTTCTTCCGGACCAACTCTTTCCAGTGGACCAAATACTGAAGAGACCTCCTCAAGAATCTAGAATCCAAATCTTTTCGACCTCAAACTCCTGCTGACCATCAACGGAAATTGGAAAGGGAGGTAGTAAAGATGTGGAATACTGATTAGAGCACCTGGCTTGATGAGAGAAATATGAAACACGTTAGGAATCCGCATGCTGGAAGGAGCTGGAGGCGAACAGCCACTGGACCGACTAATTCCGGATAGGAAAAGGACCAATAAATTTGGGTCCCAGTTTGGAGGAAGGAACCCGTAGATTAATATGAGCAGAGGAGAGCCACACTTTATCTCCAACAGAATAACATGGGGGTTCTCTATGTCTCCTATCTGCTGCAGTTTTTTGTACCAAAGCAGATTTCTGAAGGCTGATTTCCATAGCATGCCAGATAGCGGTCATCTGGGCCGCAGAGTCGTTGGCAGCGGGTACATGTGTGGAAAGAAGATCTTAAGGGACATCTAGGATTCGTCCCGAAGACACATAAAAAAGGATTTTCCCAGTAGAAGCATGAGGTGAATTGTTATGGGCAAACTCAGCCAAGGCAGAAGGTCAGCCCAATCATCCTGAGTACAGGAAATGTAACAACAAAGATATTGTTCCAAAGACTGGTTTGTGCGTTCATTAGACCCGTTGGACTGTGGGTGGTAAGCCGAAGAATGTAACTTTATGTTAATGGATTTACAAAATGCTCTCCAAAATTTGGCAACAATTGAGTACATCTGTCAGACTATTTCAGAAGGGAGTCCATGAAAGTGGAAGATATGAGAAATAAATAGTTGAGCTAACTCCGTTGAAGATAGTAGTTTGGGGAGGGGAACAAAATGGGCCATTTTGCTGAAGCGTCTACTGTCACCCATATAACCGTGTTTTTCTTGGAAGGTGGAAGTTCCACAATAAAGTCCATGGATAGATGGGTCCAAGGTCTGGACGGAATGGGGAGGGTTGAAGAAGACCACAGGGGAGGGTTCTAGAAGATTTGAATTGAGCACAGCTGGTATACACTTAATAAAGTCTTTAACATCTTGTCTCATTTGACAGGATGAGTATACGTAATACCGGGATGTCCGGCTTGCTTGGAACAGTGAGTATGAAGAAGGATAGTTTTTCGAAGTGAAGCAGGAACAAAGATTTTGCCAGAGGGTGTGTCTGAAGCAGCGGAATCTTGTGCGGCTTGAATCTTGGAACAGAGTTGAGGAGATATAGAGGCCAAGATTTTAGTGGTTGGGATAATGCAGCCCTTATCTTGATTCATACAGTCGGACGCAACAAATGATCTGAAAGGGCGTCAGCTTTTTTGTTTTTTGGACCCAGGTTGGTAAGTGACAACAAAGTTGAATCAGGAAAAGAATAAGGACCACCATGCTTGACGGGGATTTAACCTTTAAGATTCTGGTGTATTCGAGGTTCTTATGGTCGGTAAGGATGGTGATAGGTACAGGGTGCCTTCCAATAGAGTGACGCCACTCCTCGAGGGCCAGCTTAATAGCAAGAAGTTCCCTATTCCCAACATCATAGTTCCGCTTGTTGGGTAGAAACTTCTTAGAGAAATAAGCACAGGGATGGATTTTCCTTTTAGGGCCTTTTCTTTGGGAAAGGATGGCTCCTGCGCCCAAGTCCGAGACATCAACTTCGATGTAGAAGGGGAGACTAGGATCTGGATGTACTAGAACTGGTGCATCACAATATGGCATAGAACTCGAACTCGAACCCGAGTTCGAGCCGAACTTTCGAGTTCCGGACGGACCCGGACTTTTCGAACTATCTCGGACCCGGACTTTCGATATTTCCCGGACTTTCGATGATTTTTCGAATTTTCGAACGTTCGCACGGTCGAACATTCGATTATTCATCGAATGTTCGAATGGTCGAACATTCGATAAATCATCGAATTTAAAAAAAAAAAGTGCCCACATGTCCAAATCACCCAATGGCAGCTAATTTGAGCATTGCCAGCCCCCTGGGTATAAAGGCAATGCGACCAGCACCATTTTGTCAGTGTGTTGGAGTGTGTTTAGTGAGACCTGACAGTGTAGGAGTTGGAGAGATTTTTGCGCTTTTTGAGCTTTTTGAGCTTTCTGTGTGTGGATTTCAGTGTGGTGGTTTACACTTGTTGTTACCCACCCCTGTTTCACACATCTTGAGACCCAACAGTCCTTTTAAGGACTACCCTTGTGAGACCCAAAGTCCTTTTAAGGACTACCCCCCTAAGTCCTTTGGACAAATTTTGTGTTAGACCTTTTAGAGGTCTAGGTGTCCTGTTTTTTTTGTTTGTTTCTGTATCTGTGTGTCAGTGTCTGTGTGTTTGTGTAACTGACAGTGCTGCGTTTAGCAGCAATCAGCAGCTTTTGCTGTCTGATCTGCTGTTTGCTGTCAGTTGTGTCTGTGTCATATTTGTGCTTTAGTGTAAAAAAAAAAAAAAAAAACGCTTTGTGTTTATTTGTTTGCTTGTTTGTTTCTGTGTTGTTTTGTCGCTTTGTCTTTTGTGTTTGTGTGTGTGTATTAAAAAATATATATATATATATATAATATTTTTTGTATAACTTTGGGAGAGGGAAATGCCTGGCAGGGCAAAGGGAGAGCCAGGAGCAGGGTGCTTCTGAACGTGAGGGAGAGGAGGAGGGAGAGGGAGAGGGAGAGAGAGCTTGCTGAAGGCTCTGGCCAGGAGCTACCTGGCCCTTCGCAGGGCAGCCGGGTTACCGTCCCGATATGTTGGGGTAGCCATGCTAGGGCTATCCCTTCTGATCAAGAAGGCGGGTAGTAGAGTGGATTACCCAGCCTTCCTCATCCACCTCCTCACAGGCACAGAGCAGCCGAGCTGCTTCTGTAGATACTGTGCCTGCTCCTTCCTCACCTGAGGCTCCTACTGTGGGCATGGAACCTGATCCGCTCTATCAGGAGTTCGTTGCCCACATGACCCATACCTTCGGGGATCCGGAGGAGGAGTCTCGGGATATGTTTTCGCACACTATGTGTGGGGCTAGTGTGCTTGAGGAGGAGCCTGCACTGATGCACATCTTTCCTGTCGCCCGAGGCGGAGGAAAGTGCTCAGTGCACAGGGGGACAGGAGGCTGATGATGTCACGCAGCAGTCCGTGAGCACCAGGGGACTATTGTAGGGGGTGAGGTCCCAGATGCTGCTGCTGTTAGTGACACAGCCTCTGTATTGAGGAGGTGGAAGTGGACGATGAGGTCACCGATCGTCCATGGGTGCCCTCTGTGAGAGAGGAGGAGGATAGTGTCTCTGAGGGGGAGCCCTCAGAGTGCGACACGAGCCTGAACAAGAGGCAGGACTGGGGTCAGGGGTAGGGGCAGAGGCGGTGCGTCTAGTGCACCTAGTGCTGCTCGTGGAGGTACGGCACCAATGCCACCTAGTGCCATTGCCCCACAACGGCAGGTGACCTCTGCTCCTGTGCGTGCCGGTGGCTCTGCTGTATGGGAGTTCTTCTCATTGGCTCCCGTTGATAACACGGTTGCAGTGTGCAGTCTGTGCCTGCAGCGTGTTAGCCGTGGAGAATGCAGCAACTCTGGGCACCTCTTCTATGAGGAGGCATATGATGCTCCACCACTTTGCCCGGTGGGAGCAGCGGACAGGGAACGTGCAGGCACCCACGCGTTCCCTTCCTCGTGCCCAGGTAGCCACCGTACCTCCTCCTCCCCCTCCGCCCCATCAGCTGCTTCCTTGGTGGAAGTTAGGGAGAGAGACAGCCTTTGCCCCCAGCACGCGGTGTAAGAGGCCTCTTGACACTGCGTGCTGGGTCGTCAGGTATAAGGCAGGTCTCTCTTCCCCAGTTGTTGGAGCGGAGGCAGAAATTGTCCCCCAGTCACCCCCAAGCTCAGCGCTCTCACTGCCGGCTTAGCCAAACTCCTGGCGGTGCAGCTGCTACCTTTCAGCCTGGTAGAAAGTGCAGCGTTCAGGGAGTTTGTGCCATTGGCACACCACAGTGGCAGGTGCCTGGCCGTAGGTACTTTGCCCAGAAGGCAGTACCACCCTGCACGACCATCTGCAGGGCAATATATCCGCTTCGCTGGACCACAGTGTGGGCAAGTGTGTCCACATTACTATGGACACGTGGTCCAGCAAGCACGCCAGGGGCGGTATGTCTCATTTACCACCCAGTGGCCCATTCTGCTAGCCGGCAGAGACGCGGCACGGGGCACAAGTGGGGAGATGGTGGTACCATCACGTATTGGTAATACACCAGTCTCCACCCCCCCCTCCTCATCCGGTGAGTCCTCTTCCCGGACAGCCCCGTGCCCCCCCAGAGCCTATGCTTCATGCCAGGTGAGACGGTGCCATGCAGTGTTGCAGCTTCTGTGTCTCGGTGATAGGAGCCACACCGGGGCAGAGTTGCTGGCAGCACTGCAAGGCAGGCTGAGAGGTGGCTGACCCCACACACACCTCTCAATAGGCAGGTAGTGTGTGACAATGCACCAACATCCTGTCTGCCCTTCGCATGGGCAGAGTCACACATGTTCCTTGCCTGGCACACGTTTTCAACCTGGTTGTCCAGCGGTTCCTCACGAGTACCCTGGTCTGCAGAGGTACTGAGGATGGCTAGGAGGGTGTCCAGTCACTTCAGGCGGTCATACACGGCCACAGCTCGTCTGGCCGAGTTCAGCAGCAGCACAGCTGCCGCAGAACCGCTTGATTTGTGACAACCCCCCCCACCCGCTGGAACTCTAGTCTGATGATGCTGCGAGCTGCTGCCGGCTGCCAGCAAGGCGAGCCGTCATGGACTATTTGTATGAGTACGAGGCTAGATCAGGCTCTGGGGACCTGGGATTTCTGTTACCCAGGCAGTGGCTGCTTATTCGGGATGCCTGCCGTGTGCTCGCACCATTTGAGGAGGCCACCAGGATGGTAAGCCGCGATGATGCCACCATAGCGGATACCATCCCACTGGTGTTCCTCCTTGAGCACACCCTGCGCGGCATACTCGACAGGCACTAGCTGCCGAGCAGCAGCTACTGGAAGAGGAGGACCAGACCACCGTGGTGCTTTCTGGAGCCGGGCATCACAGTGCAGAGCAGCCGTCCGATGATGAGAGGGGGATTTAGGTGATCTGGACCGAGAGGAAATGGGCATTCCTCTAGGGGAGACGTCTCAACCCTCCCAAGTACCACATGTCATCCGTGGTTGGGGAGTGGTTGAGCCCGACACTGTTGTCTTCATGACGATGAGGACACAGGGTCCTCTGCGTTCGCACTTTGCGGCATATGGGTATGCATATGCTGCAATGCCTACGCAAGGACCCCAGGATTAAGGCCATCAAAGAGAAGGAGCAGTACTGTTGGCCACCCTTATAGATCCTCGCTATAAGGGAAAAGTGTCGGAGTTCATTCCCGCCGCATCTCAGAGGGAAAGCAGAATGCAGCAGTATGAGGCGACACTGCTACGTTGCCTCTGTTCTGCTTTCCCCAGGTGCTGGCAGGCCTACAGCACCTGATGGTGGGAATGAGCAGGGCTCACGTCCCCCTGTGCCTGAGAGGAGAGCACAGCTCTGGAGGCGGCCTTGCGGCTAACTTCAGGCTGTTTCTTCTTCCAACCACATTTTGCCAGGCACATCTACTGGCAACTCTACCAGGCAATACCTCAGTCGCCAGGTCACCGACTACATCGGATCCAGGGCCGATGCAGTTACCTCACAGACTGAGGATCCACTGGACTACTGGTGTGGCGAGGCTGGATTATTGGCCCGAGTTGGCACAGTACGCCATCGAGGTCCTTTCATGCCCGGCATCCAGTGTCCTTTCGGAGAGGGCCTTCAGTGCGGCAGGGGTGTTGTAACAGAGAGGAGGACCCGTCTCTCCACTGAGAATGTGACCGCCTCACATTCATCAAGATGAATGAGGCGTGGATCACATCTCAGTACAGCACCCCTATTGCTGATGCCCTGACTGAAGGCCTCTTGCCCCTGGCCACCCGTACTGCTCCTTCCGCCTCATTTTCCCACCTCGAGGCTTAGCTGATGCCAGTTTAGCTGGCAAATGGCTAATTTTTTCTATTGGTAGGGCCATTTATGGTCCTACCTTGCTCTACAGCATTCAATTGTAAAATTACAAATGCTCAACTAACCGCAACAGCTACCTGTGGCTAATTTTTCTATGTTTGGGTTGATCCTACTTGACCCAATGCAAAAATCCATACTTGCTCTCCTGTTTCTGACTCCACGAGGCACCTTTGTGGTGTCACCTACTCTGACCATGTCATGCAGCCGCAACAGCTACTCTGTGGCTAATTTTTCTATGTTTGGGTTGATCCTACTTGACCCATGCAAAAATCCATACTTGCTCTCCTGTCTCTCTCTCCACGAGGCACCTTTGTGGTGTCACCCTACTCTGACCATGTCATACTCAACACCTCATAAGGATCTTTTCATGAGGTGTAACCCCTTCCCCGCTTTCCCTTGCACGAAGCATACTCTGAGGGAGAGAAGCCAATGGGGTATGGGGTCTGTCCTGTGGGGCCAAGCCTGCCTGGCTCCGCATTAATGTTGTCAAACTGAAGTGAATCTACTGCTACTCAATGTTGCTGTTTCCTACAAACTCTATCTCTTTCCCCCCCCGCTTTCCCTTGCACGAAGCATACACTGAGGGAGAGAAGCCAATGGGGTATGGGTCTGTCCGGTGGGGCCAAGCCTGCCTGGCTCCGCAATAATGTTGTCAAACTCAATTGAATCTACTGCTACTCAATGGTGCTGTTCCTACAAACTATATCTCCTTCCCCGCTTTCCCTTGCATGAAGCATACTCTGAGGAGAGAAAGCCAATGGGGTATGGGGTCTGTCCGGTGGGGCCAAGCCTGCCTGGCTCCTCAATAATGTTGTCAAACTCAAGTGAATCTACTGCTACTCAATGGTGCGTGTCCCTACAAACTCTATCTCCTTCCCCTCTTTCCCTTGCATGAAGCATACTCTGAGGGAGAGAAGCCAATGGGGTATGGGGTCTGTCCGTGGGGCCAAGCCTGCCTGGCTCCTCAATAATGTTGTCAACTCAAGTGAATCTACTGCTACTCAATGGTGCTGTTTCTGCAAACTCTATCTCCTTCCCCGCTTTCCCTTGCATGAAGCATACTCTGAGGAGAGAAGCCAATGGGGTATGGGGTCTGTCTGTTGGGGCCAAGCCTGCCTGGCTCTTGCAATAATGTTGACAAACTCAAGTGAATCTACTGCTACTCTCAATGGTGCTGTTCCTACAAACTATATCTCCTTCCCCGCTTTCCCTTGCATGAAGCATACTCTGAGGGAGAAGCCAATGGGGTATGGGTCTGTCCTGTGGGCCAAGCCTGCCTGGCTCCGCATTAATGTTGTCAACTGAAGTGAATCTACTGCTACTCAATGGTGCTGTTCCTACAAACTCTATCTCTTTCCCCGCTTTCCCTTGCACGAAGCATACACTGAGGGAGAGAAGCCAATGGGGTATGGGTCTGTCCGGTGGGCCAAGCCTGCCTGGCTCCTCAATAATTTTGTCAAACTCAAGTGAATCTACTGCTACTCAATGGTGCTGTTCCTACAAACTCTATCTCCTTCCCTGCTTTCCCTTGCACGAAGCATACTCTGAGGGAGAGAAGCCAATGGGGTAGGGGTCTGTCCGTGGGGCCAAGCCTGCCTGGCTCCTCAATAATGTTGTCAAACTCAAGTGAATCTACTGCTACTCAATGGTGCTGTTCCTACAAATCTATCTCTTTCCCCGCTTTCCCTTGCACGAAGCATTCTTGAGGGAGAGAGCCAATGGGGTATGGGGTCTGTCCGTGGGGCCAAGCCTGCCTGGCTCTCAATAATGTTGTCAAACTAAGTGAATCTACTGCTACTCATGGTGCTGTTCCTACAACCTATCTCCTTCCCCCCCGCTTTCCCTTGCACAAGCATACCTGAGGAGAGAAGCCAATGGGTATGGGGTCTGTCCGGTGGGGCCAAGCCTGCCTGGCTCCGCAATAATGTTGTCAAACTCAAGTGAATCTACTGCTACTCAATGGTGCTGTTCCTACAAACTATCTCCTTCCCCCTTTCCCTTGCATGAACATACTCTGAGGGAAGAAGCAAAGGGGTATGGGTCTGTCCGGGGGGCCAAGCTGCCTGGCTCTGCAATAATGTTGACAAACTCAAGTGAATCTACTGCTACTCAATGGTGCTGTTCCTACAAACTCTATCTTCCTTCCCCGTTTTTCCCTGCAGAAGCATACTCTGAGGGAGAGAAGCCAATGGGGTATGGGGTCTGTCCGGTGGGGCCAAGCCTGCCTGGCTCCCAATAATGTGTCAAACTAAGTGAATCTACTGCTACTCAATGGTGCTGTTCCTACAAACTCTATCTCTTTCCCGCTTTCCCTTGCACTGAATACACTTGAGGGAGAGAAGCCAATGGGGTATGGGTCTGTCCGTGGGGCCAAGCCTGCCTGGCTCCTCAATATTTGTCAAACTGAAGTGAATCTACTGCTACTCAATGGTGCTGTTCCTACAACCCTATCCCCTTCTTTCCCCGCTTTCCCTTGCACGAAGCATACTCCTGAGGAGAGAAGCCAAGGGGTATGGGGTCTGTCCTTGGGCCAAGCCTGCCTGGCTCCTCATAATGTTTCAAACTCAAGTGAATCTACTGCTACTTAATGGTGCTGTTCCTACAAACCCTATCTCCTTCCCAGCTTTCCCTTGCACGAAGCATACTCTGAGGGAGAGAAGCCAATGGGGTATGGAAAAGCCTAAATAATTATGTTTGTAGTCATGTAATTTGAAAGATAAAACACAGAGATTTGTTTAGTTTAACTTTTTTATAAACGTAAGCACCTTGCTTACATATTAATATAATTATAACAATAATAAAATAAAATAAAAAAATATATAAACAAAAATAATAACAAACATGGTGCAAAAAAACCCCCAAAACAGCACCTTTTATTTTTACTAATTTGCGCTTGATGCGCAGAATGTCTCTGTGCATGGAGAGCAAGTGCCCCTCCATGCGCCTCTGGCTCCTCTCCAAGCGCCTCTGCCTGCTCTCCATGCACCTCAGACGCTCAATAATATTTTGCAGCCGGCGTTGGCGTGCTGCGGTGCTGGTCCCCCCTGGCATGCTGGTGCTGGCGGTGCTGGCGGTGGCTGGCGGTGCTGGCGGTGGTGGTGAAGGGGAGGGGAAACAGAGGCCTTGGTGGGGGTGTCTTGTGGAGGTGACCCTCCTCCTCTGCATCACTAGCAGAAACGATTCCTCCTCATCTGCAAATTTATATATTAAAAAGTAAATTTAATTATAATAATATAAAAATAATGTAAATATTGTGAATATTTTTCGTGTGTACTAACATTTACTAACATTAACTAACAGTTAAATTTACTATACTAACACTAACATTAACTAACAGTTAAATTTACTAATACAACTAACATTAGGGCTAGGCCACACTAGCGCGTTTTTAGCGCGTTTGCGCACATGTTTGCGCACGTGATTTAGCTAAAATGGAATATCGGGAATGCAAATTCCGCGATTTCCGATGCGCATGGATAGCGCGTCCGTTCACGTTTTGGAAATGCATGCGTTCACCATTTTGTGCGTTAACGCATGCGTTTCCATAACGCAAAAGGCGAAGAAAACACATGCCAAAACGCGAACGCAAAACGCACACAACTCGCTGCGATAACGCAGGGTAGGGGTGAGGCCACACTGTGAGCTTTATCGCACGCGTTGTGTGCGCGATTCTTGTGCGATTCTTAGGTGAGGCCACACTGCAACGCACAGGAATCGCGCACACCAAATCGCCTTTTCGAGTTATGGAAACGCATGCGTTAACGCACCAAAAATGGTTAAAGCACGCGTTACCAAAACGCAAACGGACGCGCAATCGCATGTGCATCGAAAATCCAAGAAAGAATTTTCGCGTTACCGCGATTTCCATTTTAGAAAAATCGCGGCACGAAAGCAAACACGTGCGCAAACGCACGCAAAAGGCGCTACTAACATTAAAAATATATACTTTAAGTCGTTTATATAAAAAGAGCTTTCAAAATCTGTATTCTAATTAAATATTGTAAATATTTTTCGTGTGTACTGTCCTTTAACTAACATCTACTACATTAACTTTTACATTAAATTTCCTAACACTAATTAACACATGCACTTTGAGTCCTTAGGAGAAAAGCACTAAAGGCCCCGCAATCGTTTGTGGCAGTTTGCAAAATTTCAAAAGCGCTATCGCCAATCACAAGTGCATAAAAGTAACAAGAAAAGTGCAGTAAACTTCGTATAGGGTTATACTTAGACAAGCTTGTCAGAAAGATCTGCCGCAGAACCGCCTGATTAGTGGTGCAAAAGGTGGTGTTTTATACAACTCAATCACAGATAAAAATGAATATAAAATGTGATACTTGCCTTGGATATCCGCTGAATGTCCTGGACGTAGACGCGACGCTGCCGCTTGAGGTCCGACCACCTCTTTTGGGAGCTGAGAGTGGTCCACTCAATGCAAACTCGCGTCCGCAGTTTCGCCTGCAGGTGCGCATTATGCGCCGTTTGCGCTCCTTAATGTTCGTTGTGGCCGATTGCATCCCGTCATAACCCCAGCGGGTTAGATATTCCACCATCGGCGCCTGCCATTGCATGGTGGCCATGCTCTCTGATGGGTAAGTAATGGTGGAATAACTACAACCCACTTTCCAGACTCGATTTAGATCCGGGATTGCATATAGAAGTCAATGGGAAGAAGGGATTATAATCGAATGTCGAACTCCGCGAGTAAAATGTCCATGTTATCTAGGCGCGAACATCGAATCTGCGAGTAAAGTGTACATTAAAGCCTATACGCGAATATCAATCCGCGAGTAAATGTCCATTATCTAGGCCGAACATCGAATCCGCGAGTAAAGTGTACATTACAGCCATACGCGATATCGAATCCGCGAGTAAAATGTCATGTTACCTCGAACGTTCGAACGCGAGATTGCGAAAGTAGCTTGCGTGAGAGTAAAATCGATTTTACGAAAGTCCTGGATATTGGAACATCTCCCCAGACCATTTCCCAGGTCCCACAGCCATTTACATTAAGTTCCCCTTAATATTTTAGTTGTATTTGACTCGAACTTTTCGAACTATTTGCCTCCCATAGACTTTAATGGGTCCGTTTTCGAACTTTCGAACTTTCGAACTTTCCCAATAGTTCAAAGTTCGAAAACGGACCGAACTTTCAATACGTCGACCATCTCTAATCAGCAAAGGCTTCCTTGAGTCGTTTGAAGGCTTTGAGGGCTGCAGGGTCCTGAAGAGGCTTACCACCCTTACTGATGAGGGCTAAATCGAAGAATTATAGAAGAGAACCCTTGAATGATTGTCTGTAATAATTGGGCAAGCCAATGAACCTTTGAAAAGCTTTGGTTCCCATAGAAGAGACCAATCTTGGATGGCCGAACTTTCACAGGATCCATCTGGAAACCTTGCGCGATCCAATGTAGCCCAGAAAGGGTACTTGCGAACCATCAAACAGACACTTTTCCAGTTTGGCATATAGGCTATTCTCTCTCAGACGTAGTACACCTGTTTAACATGGAGCGGTGTGAGGGCAGATCTTGAGAAAAGATTAAAATGTCATCGATATATCAACTACAGAGATCCCCAACATATCCCGGAAAATGTAATTCACGATTCTTGGAACACTGCTGGACCATTAACAAGGTCAAAGGGCATTACAAGTATTCGTAGTGACCGTCCCTAGTGTTAAAGGCTGTTTTCCCACTCGTCTCCTTGCGTAACGGATCAATTGTATGCCCCACAAAGATCCAGTTTGGTAATATTTTGGCCCCTTTTATCTGGTCAAACAGTTCAGAAAGAGAGGAAGAGGATACCTTTTTTTTTTTTTAAGGGTCGTAAACCTCCATCTTTCTTTTCAAAACAAAAAGACCCTCTCCACAGCAGGGGAAGTGGACGGTTGTATGAAACCCCTAGGCAAATTTTCAGTAATTATTCTTTCATGGGAGACAGTGGGTATGTGTGTCCCCGAGAAGCATAGTACCTGAGAGAAGATCGATGGGGCAATCATAGGATCGGTGCGGTGGTAGCTTCTCAGCTCGCTTTTTACAAAACACATCAAAGAAATCACAAACATTGGGAGATTTTTCTCAAATTTATTTTCACAGGTAATGTTGGTGCAATGAGTTAGAAAGACAATTTTCAAAACAAAAGGACTCCAAGACTTGAGTTCATTGTTGACCAATCTATAACAGGGTTGTAATCTGAGCCATGGACGTCCGAGAATCAGGGGAGCGAAGGGCTTTGGATGACAAGAAAAGACAAACGTTCTTGGTGAAATATGCCAATGCGAAATAGGACTTCGTATGTAGATTTGGAGATGAATTCTGAAGCCAAAGGGTTTATTGTCATAGCCAAACTCGAAGAGGTTGTTGCAAGTGAAGGAGAGGAAGCCCCAATTCTGCTGCATAGGTAGATCAATGAAGTTTCCAGCTGCACCGGATCGACAAAGGCCTGGGAGTAAAAATTTTTACCATTAAAGGTGATAGTTGCTGGTAGAAAGAGTTTCAGTGGCTCAAATTGGGCAGGAGACTTAACATTACCTAGAAGGAGCTCCTCTTTAACTTCTAGGTCATGGAGTTTCCCCACTTCTGGGGACAATTTCTTGCAAAGTGTCCTTGCCCAGCACAATGAGACAAAGTCTATTAGTACGTCGGGTGACTTTTCCTCAGGAGACAGATGAGCGCCGCCAATTTGCATAGGCTCTTAACTGAAGACATTGGTTGCAGAAAGGTCACGGAAGCGGGTATCAATCTGGATGCATAGCGTAATCAAGTCTTCCAATAGGACAGGTAACTCTCTAGATACTAATTCATCCTTAAGGCGATCGAGAGTCCCTGCCAAAAGGCTGCTGTAAAAGCCTCATTTTCCATGAAGTCTCCACGGCAAGGGTACAAAATTCAATAGCATATTGTCCCACGGAACGAGACCCTTGGTGGAGCTGCATCAAAGGAGGAGGCACCAGAGGTTCTTCCTGGAGCATCGAAGACCTTTCAAAACATACTCAGGAAGTCGGTAACATATTAACTAAAGGATCGTCTTTCCCATAGGGGAAAGCCAGGCCAGAGCATTGCCCTCCAACAAGGCGATGATGTAACCCCCTTTGCACCATCCGATGCAAAATGAGATGGTTGAAGTTCCAATTGGGATTCGCACTGATTAATGAATCCATGGCAGGCTTGGGCATCTCCATCAAACCGTAAGGGCGGAGGTATGCGTGGCTCTCTTCGAAGAGAAGGATCACCGGATCCGGACATTGAAGAGGGCGGCGTAGAACCCCAGCGAGGTAGAAGCTGGGGGTAGCCGGACAGCGAGGGTATCCATGACTGAGCCAACTGGCCCTGATGGTTGTTCAAAAATGTCCATCGCGTTTGGACAAAGTCTGGATAGTTTTACTCAACTCTGCCATAGCCCCCTCAGCCGTTTCCATGGCCTGATAGTTACTGTAATAACGCCGGGAGGCCGGGGTACTTACGAGTATGCTTTTAGAGGGAGGCAATAGTCCTGAAGATGCAGGACACAGGGGCTGCTAGGAACAATAGGCTGGATACTGGAACTGGCCAAATTATAACTGGATACAGATGAGGTAAGTAGATGGATACTGGATACAGGCAAGGTGAGTAACTGGATACAGATGAGGTAGTAGATGATACTGGATACAGGCAAGGTGAGTAACTGGATACAGATGAGTAAGTAGATGGATACTGGATACAGGCAAGGTAGTAACTGGATACAGAAGGTAAGTAGATGGATACTGGATACAGGCAAGGTAAGTAACTGGATACAGATGAGGTAAAAGATGGATACTGGATACGGCATGGTAGTAACGGATACAGATGAGGTAAGTAGATGGATACTGGATACAGACAAGGTGAGTAACTGGATACGAGGAGGTAAGTAGCATGTGCAGAGAGGAACAGATCCAAGGCAGGTGAGTACAAGGAGCCGGGAGGTAGCAAACGCTACTATCAGGCACCGGGTCCAGGAGGATGCCGGTTTTTAAATTCTCGCGCCGCCCGCGTGTCGGCATCGTGACGTCATGACGTCTACACGACGCCCACACGAAGTGAAGTGCGGCGGCGGGTAAGTTCGTGACAGATACCTTTTAATGCTGTGTGATTAGATGGAAAATTATTTAGCACAGTTTACATGCCCTTAAACATGGGGTTTATTGTAAAACCAGCAATTTAAAATATTTGTGGTGATAATCTTCAGTACTGAAAAATTACAACCCATATGTACCGGGGTATCAGAGAAATGAAGAAGAATTTTTAAGGCAAATGTGCATTTACAAATTTCTTTCAACTCAAATTTCTTTCAACAATTAAAAAATCTTTTAAAAACAGATGGTAAGAATGGTGTGCTATAACCAAATTCATTTAATGTAGAACTCGTATATAAATTGGGGCAATTTAAAAGCTTATTTAGGTAAATAGAAAGTGTGATAATTACTGTTTTTAAGCAGATGCCTTTTTCTTTAACACTAAGATATGGATAAAGGTGATGTGTGCCATTTTTTCAATACTTTCTGTACAAATATTTAAAGAGAAAGTGTGCCATTTTTATAAATACCTTCAATGCAAGATTAAAAGGATGTGTGTACAGTGTGCCATTTGCAATAAAATTAAGGGTAAAGTTTACCACTTTCTTTTCAATGCAAATATGTCTAATTAATGCCACCTTCCTAAGCCTTTGCCTTGAAAATATCATCCTCTGTCTTTGTGCACACATAAAATCCTGCATGCACCAATGGGCACCTTTTCTAGTCCTAATTAACTAAAAAATGAATCATAAACTTGCTGAACCAGGCCAAAACACAGCTACATAAGGGAAAATAAGAGATTAAACCTACAGGAGTGAATTCAAGCTCCCCAAGCACCACCAGGGTAAAAATTTTGTTCAATCCCTGCTCACTAGACCATATCATCAGAGGTGTCTAACTAAACAGGAAAACAAGTTTTATATAGAAAAAATGCAATAACATAATTGCTAAGTGTTATCCCAGCTATTTAGCTGAGAGTTAATGGGCACCTATGCTTTTTATATTTGTGTATATTATTTATTCTTGGTACATTACCTTCTAGTTATTGCAGGGCTAGACATTTCAGGAGAATGAAACTAAATGGTGCATTAAAGCATTGCTTTCCTTTGAGCAGCAAGATAATTGATATGCATACATGATTAACTAATGTGTTTGCTGCAAAAAGGTAAGTATATAAAAAATAAAATAGAACTGCAAAAACCCACATATGTGTTTCTGTGTGTTCAGGTACTATTAGATATGTTAGCGCAAATAATACATCACATACTGTACTGCAATATTGAATTGTATTGTCTTTATTTTCTTATACACTGAATAATTTAGTTTAACCATTCCCATTGGACCACACAAGTAAGTAAAGCCAATACTGCAAACTGTCTCTTTCTCTCTCTCACACCACACAATCAGTATGACTTTATGATTATGATACAATCAGTGATATTTTAGCATTGCTAATTTTAACTCACTCCAGGACAATGGAGACATGTGAACATTTTCTTCCGTCCAGCATAGATCTAGAAGTTAAATTGTGGGTTTGACTCTAGGACTTCATTGTTAAGATTTACTTTAATGTTTGAGGCGATATAGTAGGTAAAATGTTATAAATACCTTTCTTTTTTGTATTAAACCAGCCATCTAATGATTTCAATATACCAAGCACAGTAGAATAGAAAAGGATTGTCTACAAGGTAGAAACATTTAAGTTAAATTTAAATAATGTCATTGACTATCATCTAATGAATAAGGTATACACCCTGAACAGCTATTACGTACCACTCAATAGTAATCAAAGCACAACAGAGCAACCAAGAATATCCTAATACATTTACTATCCTAAAAATATTTTACTCAATAGAAAATACGGTAAGATTTAGGTGTATAGTAAGTCAGTATTTGACATTATTTAAACATTTAGATAGGAACTAGAGATAGGCCATAGGTAGTTGAGTAAGTATACAACCAGCTCTCTTTTTATCACTCTCTCCATGGTCTAATAGAGTAGATGATGGCTAAACTACCTAAGTTTGGTTCATTTTAGAACTATAGAAGTTCTATAGTTTTACAGTTCAAAAATGGACCCATTAAAACAATGGGGAAAATAGTTTGAAAAGTTGTGATAAATACGTTTAAAATTGCAATGGTAACTTACTGTATATGGCTCTGGGACCTGGGAAATGGTCATTGGAACACGTATATATCACCAAAACTTGGTTAAACACATAAGGTCTTATCATTTAAAATGGTGCTAATTTTTGCCCCAACCAATCAAGTATTAACTTTCAAATGTTAAATAAGATCTGATTGGTTGGCGCAAATTTGCACCATTTTAAACGATAAGACCTTTTATTGACTCCCTGCCAACTTTCCTAGGACCGGCAGGTCAGGTTCTGCCTTGAACTGCATTGAATTTTGTACTGAAATCGATCAATTAAGTTGTTTCTGAACAATATCCTCAGTTAATCAAAGTGCAATTGCATGATTTATACCATTATTTAACTACTATATTGTATGCTATCTGTACGTGGATCTGTACGTGTATAGTGTATACCATAAAAAAACTAAAAAAGATGTTTGTTTTATAGGCATCCTTTGTAACTACTGTATCCTTAACCCCATTATTTAATGGCCCCATTTTCAGTCCTCATCTTCTACTATTAATATACTTACATTTTTTAGGGTTAGTCTTGCTTTGCTTCCGCTATCTTAAACTCATTATTTATTTTAAACTTAATCGCTCCCTATAATCCCTGTTTCAGTTTTTATAGTCCTAAAGGACCATTCTGTCCCTCTGCTTAACATTTTAATGCCATTCCTTCCTTTCCATTTCCTCTTTACATCAGAATAAGCCACTGGATGGTGTCTTTTTTAAATATTTATTTCCAATAGTATACATTTATATGTGACTCCCATATTCCTAAACTGTACTTTTATACCCCCCTTTAATAATCTAAAATATTAGAGTATTTGTAAGGGTTGTTTACGATTTGGAGTTATAAACTGAGATAACTTGTTTTGTTAATAACTGACTTTCTAACATTATGTTAGTGTTGCACTGCTTTTTAAATGCCCCCTTTCTACCTATAGTATATCCTTTATAAAGCCGACCTGAGTAATAGCCGAGGTACCCTTTTTAACCCAAAAAATTAGGAAAAAGTGATTGACTCGAGAACAATCGAGGTGAAAATATGACCACTATACTGACTTCTGATTCAGTATGTTTTGAGGTTAAGTTGCCTCTTTAAATGGACCAAGAATTCCCATACAGATGTTTGAAAACTACAACTCCCAGCACTAAAGCATGCTGGGAGTTGTAGTTTCCTTACATCTGTATGGGAATTCTACTGTCCATTAAAAGCCTCAAATACAAAATACTGAAAGCAATCTTTTTCAATAGATACCACATCCTACTTCTGATTCTTTATTGTTTTGAAGCTTAAGTTGACCTTTAAATGAACAGCAGAATTCCCATGCAGATGTATGGAACTACAAACTCCACAGCATGCTTTATTTGCTGGAGTGTTAGTTTCCCAAACATCTTTATGTGATCTTCTGCTGTTAAAAGGCAACTTAAGCCTGCAGTGTAGAACCTAAACCCTCCCTCCCCAGAGCTCTCTCATTTTGCAGTCCTACCAGGATGAAACTTGAGTCAAGGTCCTCCTTACCGCGATGAATGTTGCTAAGTCCCTCTGAATCCAGCTGCTGCATGCTATGTAAGTCCTGGATTATCTGGCTGACATCACTACCGCGCCTCTCACTGCCCGGCGCCGAGTTATGATGTCAGCCGCAAACCCAGGACTTACGCTACGTGCGGACCAGATTAAGAGACTTAGCAACTTGATCACGGTAGGAGGACCTTGACTCAAGTATAAGCCAGTAGGTTTTTGAGTTCATTTAAAACCTAAAAACTTGGCTTATACTCGAGTATATACGGTACATATGATTTTCGTTCATTAATGAGTGGCCTATGGTTGTCCAAATTTATAATAAAGCTAAATCACCAGGTGTTTGCAGGTTGTTGCTTCTTTACTTATCAATTATTACTTTGATATCTTTCAATACTTTTTCTTCTTCTCTGTTTTAGGATGTCTACTGTAACTGTTCTTACGTGCAATATATTCAGACTGGATTTTATAGAGGCACCTCAATCAATCCGCCTCTGCCTTAGGGTCTTATGTCACTGTAAGTCTTTTTTAGAATGTAATATGTAGAAATAAGGAAGCAATTTTAAAATTTTTACTCCTCCAGTCTTCTTATATTATTGCAGCTGAGATACCTAAGGGATTAACATTTAAGATAGAAAGAGAATAAGTAAGCTCAATTAAAACTACAGGCTCTGCGTCGTATTATTTTTTCGTTTAACTTTGATCTTATATAGGTCAGGATGCAATGTAATTTTTTTTTCCTTCTAGACATTAGCTCTTAAGGGCAATGCCCACCCCCTTAAACTAAAAATTAACTTACTGCTGGCCCCACTGTGTAGTGTTAAAAATCCTTCCTTTCTCTCGCTCCATATTGTTTTCCTGTATTCATATTCAAAGTCCAGGAAACTGAGTAGGAGCCCCCTGTGTGTAAAAATGTATCTGCACCTTCTTCCTTATCCTCCTGGGAAGAATCTCAGTCAATCACAGATGCTGCTACAGTTCTGTTCCCAGAAGTAGCTTTAGAGGCGTGGCCGAGGGAGCAAAGGTTGTAAGTAAGTTTCTCTGCACTTGCGGTTTGGTTGGAGAGGGTCCCTACACTACATCAAAAGTAACATTTGGGGTAGAGATACCCTTTAACTAAATAACAGATAAGATTAGTTGTAGACAAACAAGGCAACTCTTAATATTTTTTTAAAATAGTTTGTCCTATTGTGGGCATCCAAATTAGATGTATGTTGGATATTTTTGGTTAGTTAAAATTTTTTAGATTACTCTCCTCACTGGTAAGTTAACTAAAATTGGACCAATGTCCTAGGGCCCCTTGGTTGGAATAAACTATGGTTTCCAATGGTGTGACATTCCTCTTCACCTGTATACCCTACAAGAGGCTGTTTGAAATAGTGAGAAAATGGCTGTGCCAGAACAAACCCTTGCCAGCAGTGAACCTAACCCACGATGGTTTTCTACACGACTAATGCCTAAATAACACCTATTTCAAATATACGGAACATTAAAAGCATGGATGCTTCATGGGATCTCCAGTTTTTCACACATCATGGCAACCTACATGGAAGAAGTGGACACGCAGTGCTCTTAGTTCATTCAGGGCATTTAATACCCAACCACTGTTCAGATATGTGGGTGACACCTGGTTAAACCCACCAGAAAAATTATAAGCCTTCAACAACACATCATGCTGTGGACCAAAAAACAAAATCTGTTTTACATGGGAAGTGGTACAAACAACACACATGTGCTTTCTTGGACAGCTTAGTAGAAGTCAGGGAGAATGGTAAAATGGACGTAGAGGTTTGCAGAAAACTACCCAGAGAGCCATGTATTTGTGTTGACTCTCAACACTCTCTCTTTAGACCACTAGCTTATGTCTTCATAACCCTACAACAACACTGAGCAAGAACATCCCCACTAGGTTGATTGGGACACATTCCAGGTTATTTATTACCAACAGATTCTTGTACAAGTCATTCTGATTGAGAAAGACAGTTGGGCGACTAGTGAAACATCTTCAAGAACTAAACTTTAAGTCCAGCTGATAACTGAATCCAAAGATTACCAGGATGATGAAACTTTCACAAGCATATTGCCAAAGATTATTTATCAAAAGACTGGTGTCAGAATCAGATTCTGTATAAAAACTATTTAGTTACTGTATAATGGAAACATGTATCCTTCTCACTTGATAACGGTCCAAATAGTGTTGTGTAGCTCCTGCAATAAATAAAACACCTTAATTATTGGGTTGTCCAGAGTCCTTCTCTCTTCTACTAATTTCTTTACAGAAAACTAGCTATTATTAGCTACTGTACCATGAAACTAATGTAAAAAAAATAAATAAATGTCTATTCTTAACCTACTAAACGAATAAGACAACTAATGAGAATAATACATTGGATAGCCAAGACCAGATTTTTCTTAAAAAGTGTCTCAAAATTTGGTGGTGGGAATATTTTCAGCGTATAACTTCCTAATGACTATTTATACTTCATATACTAGTATACTTGTAGACAGTACGCCTTTTACTTGGACTGGAGAAGCACTGAGTGCTCAGGGTGGCCCCACATATTTTTAGGGCAAGCTTTTGGGTGGAGAGGCTCTCCCCACTCCTATTTTAGGGTTATACAGGTTACTCATTATCTGGTTACCCTTTGCATACTCCCAGTTTACACTATCCTTATGTGGTCCGGCAATGATTTTATTACGTATGTACAGGGAGATTCAATAAAAGTTCTTATTGTTTAAAATGTGATAATTTGCTCAACCAATCAATCTTATTTAACATTTGAAAGCTAACACTGATTGGTTGTGCACCATTTTAAAGGATAAGACATTTATTGAATAACCCTCAATGCGTGTATTTTTTCCCTTTTTTAATGCATATCTAATAAAAATTCTATATTTTATTTTACTTGTTCCACTGATGTCGCTATTAATGTAGGATGTGTAATTCAGGGGGGTACTTTTCCTTTCCTTTAGTTTTTGATAAGTTTATTTATCCCCATTATCCATCCCCAATGCTCTGTAAGAGAGTTGTGCATCACATCTGTTCTTTATCTTCATTACACAGTTAGTCAAGTCCCTCCAGATCATTAACCAAGTGTATTGAGCCTGCAGATCATTATCAAGTGTTATCAGAACCCCAGATCATTACCCCGTGTTATCGCCCTTTAGATAATTAACCAGTGTTTAACCCTCCAGATCATTACCCAGGGTTATCACCCTCAACCATTACCCAGTGTTATCAGCCATCCAATCATTACTAGAGATGGCCGAAACTCACCGGATTCCCATCTCAGGAAATCCTCAGAATCCGAAAACAGAAAGATTTTCAATTATTATCGAATGTTTTGAGGCTATTTTCAAGGATTATCGAAATAGTCTCAAATGTTGCAATCTACCGTGAAAGGCCACTTAGTTGTTTTTCCCCACAGGTCAAATGTTTCAAATGGTAAATAATATCTCATTGTTGGGGGCAAAATTAGCAACCATTTTTAATGATAAAAATTTTCATTAATCTCCCTTAAGGGTGCTAAATGGGTTTAAACAAAATCTATACAAAACAATAAAACCTGCCATGTCACATGTTAGATGTAGGTTTCTTTTTTTAAAAAAAAACTTCTGTAACCCGCTCAATCCATCCATATTTTCAAAACCCGTGTCCCTTTAGAGAGGCCAAACTTTTCGAACCTCTAAAGTTTGAAAAATCCGAAAATGACCAATTAAAGTCAGTGGGAGTAAATAGTTTGGAAAGTTCCAATGAACTTTCCAAATTATTACAGGGTAACTTATCTTACAGCCTCTGGGAAACACGGCCGTGCACGGGAACATCATAAAACACTGGATGTAGCGCACACATGCGCTCCTTCCACGTGCTGCTTATGGATTTCTGAACGTTTGGTAAAACTTGAACGGCCACTTCCGAAATCCCCAAACGGCCGAATTCCCGAAATCGGGCTGTGTTGGAAACATTCAAAGGATTCCGAACGTTCGGTAAACCTCGAATGGCCGGTTCCGAAAATCCTCGAACGGCCCGAGATAGTTCCCGAAATCGGCCATTCGGGATTGCCGAACGGCCTACAATCCGGCCGGACGTTCAGGGGTCCTGCCGCTCAAAACCAGGACCCCCTCCTGGATCCTTACAAGATCTTTGGGGCTTAAGGGGTCCACAGCTCGACTAGAACCCCTCCCTGGCACGTAAGTGCCTTTGCGGCCCTTGGAGGCCTTGCAGAAATCTGATTGTTTAATGTAAACCATGTAAACTAAGCATTGAAAATGTGAACAATCAAAACGGAAATAGGGTTTCCTGCAAACCTACATAAAGAGGTGCATACCTCGTGGAGCTCAGAAGTAAATCACAGTAATAGCAGAAAAAGAAGATGTCGATCAAGAACGGCCGGATCAAGACGCTGGTAACATCGGGCCGGGAGGGTGGTCCCGGCTTGACTGCAGACCCCTTAACCTCCAAAGGGCCCTTTTCAAGTGCCTTAAGGGCCCCTCCAAGGGCCACAAAGGCACTTATAAGTTGCCGAGGAGGGGGGGTCCCGGTTTGAGCTGCAGGACCCCTTAACCTCAAAGGGCCCTTGTAAGGACCCGAGGGGGGTCCAGGTTTTTGAGGCTTCTCGAATGTTCGAGATTTCAAAATAGCCCCCGCGAGTTCAGAAAATCAAACTAGTTCGAATAGTTCGAGTTCGTCCGAACTCATAATATTCGGCTCAACTCGGGTCGAGTTCTAGTCATCCCTAGTCACATGAACTTTGTATTTAATTTAGTGGTCTCATCTGCACCAAGGGACACCAGAACAATAGAACAAAACTCATGTTAAGCTGTGGCATAAAGACCTTAAGATTATACTGCTGATATTATTACAGTCATTAGACTGTACTTAATGTTATTTAACATGATGATATGATAATGCTATGTAACCTTAATTATAGCTCATTTCAACTATCATATATACTCGTTATAGTCGACTATAAACTACAACTCCAGCATGCTTTAGTTGCCAGGAGTTGTAGTTTGCAAACATCTGTAGTGCAAGATGCAGGGATTATTGGATTACTGTCTGCTCTGCCGCCTGACGTCACTACTTGAAGGAGTGAACAGTGCCGAGTAGTGACGTCAGCTGGCAGAACAGAGGATGCGGAGCAGAGGTTTGTTTTTTTTTTTTTAACCTGAAAACCACAGTTTATACCGTATGTGTATCTACGTTATGTGTGTTTCTGCACACTTTTTGTAAACCATGGCTTTTACATATGACAACGACAGTTTTTCCCATATAAATCCATTGAGCATTAGTGATAGCCCAGTTTGCGGATCCGAACCGGATTTTCCGGTTTTCCGCCTTCCGAACTTTTCCGAACCATGTTTGTTTCGAAAATTTTCGAAATTACGAGATTTCTTTTATTTTAGAAAATGCATGGTAAATGTTATTTTCGAAATTTTCAAAATTACAGGGATTTCACGTATTTTTGAAAATGATTAAATACTTATTTTCGAAAATTTAGAAATTAATGTGGGATTTCTCGTATTCAAGGATTTTTCATTTTATATGGGTTTTAAAATGGGGCTCCGCTCGCGGATTTTCGAATTTTCTAATTTTTCCGAAAATTCGCAGTCTTGAGCGGACCGGATTTTGCGAAGTTCTGGTACATCTCTATTCAGCATCACACACTATGACATTCTGTCATACACATTTCTGGTTAATAACATGAATGTAGGGGCTTGAATGATTTGAAAAGCACAATAATGAACAAAAATACACTGACAAAGTGCAGTGTTTGCCTTGTACAGTATGAATTCACAGTCTAAACATTTGTCATGATTCCTATATGCATTAAAAATCCTATTTTAAAGGGAAAGTTCTTTATTCTACCTAGTCTTCTACATATATTCCTTCCATTTTGAAAAATCAAGTTGAATTTTATACCCCTTGCTATTTCCTACTGTTAGTGAGCTGACATTTCTTCTTCCCAGAATGCACATAATGGAATGTTCCTAAGAGAAAGGTCCATACACATGTGATCCCTGTACTTAAGTAAAGGCCGAACGACCATAAAATGTTATAGTCTTTCCCTACCAACTATAATACTACTCAGTCATCGTCGGCATTGTGCTTGGTCGATTTGGTCCTACCACTGCGAATACTCTATCGTTAATTATTTTAATCTCTATAGCCAACTTAATTTCTACTGATTGGCTGTTGAATGGATCAACATGCTCAGATCTCTACTGAGCATGTATCTGTTGTATTCAATAGAATCAACTGACTTGAAATGTAGTTCTTGAAGACGTTTCGCTAGTCATATCCGACTGGCTTTCTCAATTCAGATGACTTGTACAAGAATCTGTGGCAATTATGTCCCTGGAAAATCCCAATAGCATATCACAGCCAGGTGTTAAGGGTGTGATTAGATAGTGGCTAAGAGGTGTTATAGGAAACGCCCAGAGTAAGGTGTTAACAACAGCATTGTCACTGGCAGACGTTGGTGTCGAACCCCCCACCTCTATTTTAGGCTTGGTTTCTTTATTTTCACATAAATGGCCTCCTTAACACCTCTCTTGAACCAGTCACGTTCCTCCTTCGCCAGTATGTTAACATTACCATCTTCAAAGTATTCCTTATCCTTAAGATGCAGATACAACGGCTGAGTCCTGACCCGAGGAATGGCTCTTCTGTGCTGGGCCATACGTTGATGCTGTTGCTGTTTGGGTCTCCCCCACATACAACTGTCTGCCATTTACAATGCTGTTTTAACACCTTACTCTGGGCGTCCTATAACACCTCTTAGCCACTATCTAATCACACCCTTAACACCTGGCTGTGATATGCTAATTGGGATTTTCCAGGGTACATAATTGCCACAGATTCTTGTACAAGCCAGTCGGATGACTAGCGAAACGTCTTCAAGAACTACATTTCAAGTCCAGTTGATCTAATTGAATACAACAGATATACCATGACCTGGATGAAATGAGAACCTTCCAACATCTCTACTGAGCAACGAAATCAACCCAGTCAGTTTTTTGAAAGTATTTATTTATACAGACAACATGCTGAATGGGCAGGATACGTTCATAGGATGAGAAAAGTGTATTTTGCACTGAATTCCTCTTTAAATCTTTATTGTTGCAATTTTCATCATATTTGCATCATATAGGGGAAAGCGGGGCAAATGGTAACATTCACAAGGCACCAAGGTTTTGGCACTGCTAAAATAGCTGTCTGGGTGATATTTGTGACATATGGTTTGGTTTATTTCCGCAAATTGATAAATCCTCAAAATTTCGAAAAATCTTCTAAATCTTTGAAATTCATTGAAAGTTCAGAATCCGAAAAGTTTGAACTTGTAAAATGTGACTTGAATGAGGTTCCGTTCCATATCTAGTTGTGTTAATTGAGCATACGTGATTTGCAAAAAAAAAAAATTAAGCTTTCGTCCCATGCTTTTTTGTTAGCATTTGTTATGTGTTTGTCCAGCATTAACCCAGCATTTTCCTTTTTTTTGATTGTAATCAACAACAGACACCAGAGAAAGTTCCTGTATTGTGTCCCCTCTAGATCATTGACTAATAAAACGCACAAGTCCCCCTGAAACAAACGCCTTTTTAGGTACATGTCGTTCCATTGATTACAATAGCCTGACTGTTATTGAAGTTTTTATCGTAGTCCTAGAAAGCTTCTGCCAAAGGAATAGTACTAGTAATATCCTCTATCGATACCTATTACCGATATTATACCATATTATGTATTAGATTGATAGGATCCTGTAAAACCCCTGTTCTTTCTAGTGGGCTCCCCAATCAAATAAACCCACGTGCCCAGACTTAGTTTTTTAATTTTTAAAAATGTCACGCAAACTGTTTAATAATCCGGAGTTGCTTTTTTTAATCGATTTTGATTTACTTGAAAAGCCATAAAAATTGTTCCCCATTTTCATTTTATGTTCTAATTTGCATAACCAAGTATAAAATATATATTTGCGGATGTGAGTTTTTCCAATCAAGATATTCAGGGATATCAGAGCAATTAAGCACATGCTGAATAGTAATTATGGCAGAAATCTGATTGCCACCTGGAGGTCAGAAAGGATTTTTCCCATCTCTGTGTATAATGTAATACTGTAAGAAGCACAAAGGCTGAATTAAATGCTGTTTGTTCCCTTCAATAACCACAATACAGGTAATTATGGCAATCAAATCAATGCAGTTTTTCCTTTAGCGTAGAAATGGCAATAAACAGTTAAGACAATCGTAAGAAAGGTAGCTGACCAGATCACAATATGGTCTCTAGGGGCTAAAAATTAAATCAACATTAAATTGGAGTAAAAAACATTTTCATATTTTGACGTTCTTATCATTATATCAGAGCCAGGGGGAAAAAAAGCATTCATACATCCTTCATTATTCTCCAAGCAACAATAAACATTTAGCTGCTAGAATTCAATCTATTATTGGTAGTAGCTGCTGAAAATGTGCCCGAACTGCAGCTGAAATCGGAGATGTATGAGTTTCAGTCCATCACCGTACGCAGTAGTCACTTACGCCTTTGTGGCCTAAAAGAACCATTTTCATGTCAATTTATTTCTTTGTGCTATTCTCAAGAACATTTTGGAAACGCTATTTGCTCAAAGTATACTTTTTCCTATTAAAAACGTTCTTTTAGAATGTTGTGTCATAATGCGAGATGTACTTTGCGTTGTTTGAATTAACAACGCGCATTGGAAGTGGAAGATCACACAACGCCAGGCAAGCTAACATTGTTATCTAAATCATGCATCACGTATTTCCAATGCGCCCCAAAACACTAATACACAGAAAAACTATGTACATCTTTATTGAATGCCTATTCTGCTGTTTTCTCTAAGTAACATTAAAGTTTGAATAAAGCCCAAGTAAAGGAGCTGAAAACGGTATTTCTTTACCTTTCCTTTCCTTAAAGTCAGTCCACATTCTGCCGAATTTATCTTCATTAAGAATTTCCTCACCTGTATAGCTTATAATTGGTTGATTTGGAGAGCTTTGGTTCATAATCTAATCTTAAAACTCTCAAATAGGCCATCCATAAGTATATTTTATGTGCTGAACATATCACTCAGCTCTTTATAATTAGTTTTGTCCATTAACATCAACCATTGCACTGAATAGTTTTACAATCTAATTACCCTAACACTATCTATTTTAATATTGTGGGGAAACCAAATTACCCACATGAAAAACACAGCATCTAAGGACTCCAATGCTGCAAAGCATTACAGCTAACCACTAAGCCACCCAAGCGCCCAGCAGTATTATTTCATTGCCCTCTTATTTAAAAGAACTAATATTGAACTTTATTTTTGTTTTAGCAATGTTGGCTTAGTATATAAGCCATCGAGAAAGTTACCTTGTGCTTTTAGTAAATATCTGGAAATAGTAAATGTGCAGTTCTAATTTTATGTGTCAGTCTGATACTTCTGCATTTTGGATACTGTATATCACTTTTCATTGGAAAGTAACACATAAGCTTGGATTATCAAGTAGAAATTCAATAACCGGCGAGTTTTATTCCATGTTCGATTTTCAGAATTTCTAAAGATCCAAACTATGAAAAACAACCCTTAAGATTCAATAGTCAGAAAAAATTCTAAATTCTGAGAAACGGATAGATGAGACAGTATGGTAACTAGAGATGGATCGGATCCCCAACAGAACCCCTCGGTTCCGTAAAAAAAAAATCCAAAAGATCTGTCCGAATGCCTGGAACTTCTGGATTTCGGGACATCGGAGCCTATTTTCTATACTTATGAAACGTTCAAGATTACGTAAATAAGCCTCAAAACATTCGATATAATCGAAAATTCGGTTCGTTTTGGTTTTCTCCCTGATCTTCTCTGGATTTTCCAGAGATCCCTGGAAATCCAAAACGGAACGAAACTGGTGAGTTTGTGGCCATCTCTAATTGTAACTTACAGTTAGGTGCTCAGGCACCTTGGGGGTTAGTTTATAAATGAATCGCTATTTTCGCTGCTTGTATAGTAATATTGTGAGGTTGAAATAAAGACATACTCCATCCGTTCAACCCATCTAGTCAAATCCTCATTCCTGCCTAACTGTGATCCAGAGAGGCAAAAAACACCACACCAAAATTTATGAAGGGGGGGAAATTCTTCTACTGACTCCAAGTGGCAATCGGAAATTTCCTGGAATTCACTCTACTTTTGTATCAATACCAGTAACTTGCCAACATTCCTTTGGTTTGCAGAACTCATCCAGCTTTTTTTTTGAAACTGACCATGAACCGCATTACCACGTCCACGGAAGACCGTTCCATAGCTTTATTACCGTTCTCAACAGTGAAAACCCTTTCCCGAGCTTGAACTAAACCTTTTTCTTCAAGTCTTAGGATGTCCTCGTGTCCTTTGACAGTTGTTCTAATTGGGAACAATGCCCCATATAGTTTTTATTGTATGGCCCGTTATGTATTTAAACACATGTAATCATATCCCCACGCAAGCGCCTTTTCTCCGCGTCTAATTGTAACTTTTCCAGTCCTCTCTCAATTCAATTCAAGCTCCCCCCAATCCCTTATTAATTTAGTTGCCACTTCTCCTGAATCCCTTTCCCTTTCAAAGATGTCTCTTTTAGTACAACAGAATTCCAAAATTGCCGCAATATTCCCAATGGGCACTTACCAATGCTTTGTAAAGGGGAGAATTGCTCTTTCCCCCTTTATCCATACCTCTTTATACAAGACAATACCACCATGCTGGCTCCTGGGCTGTTGCCGCCTGGACTGCTTGCTAACTTTATGTTTGTTATCCACCAAAACTCCAAATGCCCTTCAACTGATCACCTTAACCATACGCCATTTAATATAAGTTAGCAGCAAGGATTTTTTAAGTCAAAATGCATCACCTTACATTTATCAACACTTGATATTCATCTGTCCACCTATAGCACCTCAATTTCTAGCTACTAAGATTCCCCGTGTGCAACGATTGCACTACTGTCTGAAGTTTTTATGGCGAACAAAGTTTTTGTGTCATCAGCCAAACACAGACTACTTGTGACAATACCCCACTTCCAAATCTGATAATAATAGATTAATAGAAGCGGCCCCCACACAGGGAACCCTGTGGCACACACTTAGCCTTTAGTCCATAATGAATGAGCCTAGCCCCATTAAAACTACTCTCTGCATCCTATTCATTACCATTTCTATCCATGTACAAATGATACTCCCCAGAACCACAGGCCTTTATTTATTGTCGCCTATGGGACTGTATCGCAAAGGCCTTTGCAAAATCCAAGTAAACTACATCTACTGCTATTCCGAGAGTCTAAAATTTCTACTTTACTTCCTCATAAAAGCCAGCAAGTTAGTTTGACAAGATCTCTTCCGCCTCAAATCCTGCTGGTTACTCTGTCACGTAATAATGTTCCGTCCTTGAAGAACATACGTCTAGAACATGTTCCCCTTATTAACTTCCAGTACTTCCCCACCACGAGTTAAACTTAACAGGCCTTAATTACCCCGGCTGTAACGACAACCCTTTTTGAATATTGGAATGACACATCCAGCTTTTTTCCAATCCAGGAGGCACACCACCGAACATGAAGGGAATCAGCAAAATAAGAAACAATGGCCTAGGTAAAACTAAACTTTAGCTCCTTAAGTACCTCCACGAGGATGTATGCTGTCGCAGACACTCGCAATGACAATTGCGCTATTATTTTCTAAAACTCTTCGCTTCGAAAAAGAGAAATTGCCCTCTAGTGTAATTTCAGACTATTTTTGTCCTTTTTTATTTAAAGCCATTTAAATAGGTGTAATTTTTACCTTTTTGCCCCTTTTTCTCCCTTTGTTGCTTTTTGCAGTTTTAAACAGGATTTCACCAAAACATCATTACTTACTGGAATGTGTCCCCCATTTAACTACTATTTCTTACACAGCACTATGTATGTTCCCATATCTTGGAACTGTTTGATATACTTTTACTTAGTTTGGTAATAGCTGCCGTTTGCTAAAAATAAGCATACTAAAAAATGTGCCATTAAACAATAGAGAATTTCCCTTTGAGTTTTATTACTATTTTATCCTGAAAAACACCACATGTTTTTTTTTTAAATAACGAAGATAGGTGTGTCAGTGTGTAGTAAAGGGCCATGTCAAACCCCCAAAACTATAATCCCCCGACTACTGGCCCCATCCAATGAGTGTAGTTTAATCTTACCGTCACATCCAGCTACATAGGGTTCTCCGTTGTAGTCCCCCCCACAAGTCCCAAAATGCACTACCGGAGCGGATAGAGAGTCCATATAGGGCGATGCCTCGTCACTGTGCCTCGAGGAGAGTTTTGCATGCGACTGCAGCCCTGCTCCCCCCCCCCCCCTCCACTCCCTCCTCTCTCCCTCCCGATTCGACATCACCCTCCCCTATCTAAATTCCTATATATATGTGCCCCGGTCCAGCTCCCAGCCCCAAACGCTATATTTATTTATTATCTTAGAAATGCGCTCCCAAACTTTTACTTACCTCTCCTTCTTCTCCGGCCGAAATGAACTCGCCGGCAAGCCCGCGTCCGTGATTGGCTGGCCGCTCAGCATTCCTTGTCAAGCAGAGGGCCGGGCGCGCGGCGGCGGGATCGAGGGGAGTAGTAAGTTTTGTGGGCTTTCTAAAAAAAATTATAGCGTTGGGCTGGAGCCCAGGGGGACCATATATTAAAAAAAATTTTTCAGGCTGGGACATAGCCTTTACCAATTTAATACTATACTCTGAAAAACAATCAGGGAGTATAACCTCTCATAGTGCTTTAACTTTTTCAGCTTATTTAGTTCTACTTTTTGCTACAATAATTTTCCGCTTTTAATGAATTCCACCTTTTTAATAACTTTGGATGAAAAGTTGAAAGTTTAAAAAATTTGTGATAAAGGCTGTGGTGCAAAAAAGCAAAAATATGCCCCTTTATAAACATGATGTCCCTCAACCCTATTTAACTTATTGGTTAACAAAGAATCAGAAACTTAAAAAAAAAATTTTTAAAAGGATCTTAAAAAGCAAAAATAAACTCTTACAAAGCGAAATCGCAGATCGCATTAATGTTATACTGGAAAATTATCTAACACCCCCCGGATTCTCATTAAGTATTGAGTGATGACACCTTCCCATTGACCCCTTGGCAGCTAATAATGGCCACTATTTATATGCGTTTTCGCCATCTCAGACTCGGCATGGAATGGCTGAACTTGCCAGCAAAATCTCTTGTTGCCATTTATACCGTAAATGTGCTTTAGCAGTACGCTATGTAAAGGTGAAAAGCGCCAAGTAGCGGTAATGACCCAATATCATCACCACTGGTTATCATTGCTTTCTAAATAGCGAAAAGTCCAATTTTCAAAGAAAAGGCTGCACTTATACGAACCTTAGAAAATCCCCTAGCACATCACCAAAAACTAATAAAGGAACTTTTCTGTACACGCAAGCTATTTTTGAGGTTCTGCAGGCTACCATAGGGGGTTACTGAAATATTGAAAGTTTTAAGGTTATACTCCACAGTTCCAAACAGTTCTAACGGACTTCAGAACCGGTAGTAGAACCAGGTTTGAATTGAAACCCTGAGTCCATCCTAATTGTAAAGAGATAATGTATAGTTTCGCACGTCACTGTTAAATGTATGCTTAAGACATACTAAGAAGAAGCTTGAGCATTACTAACATACCGTATGTAACAAGAAGAGAAGTAAGGCACTATATCAGATGGATGAATACTGAAACTACACAGTGAGTACGATTTACACATGAAAGCCGTAGGTGGTGGACCATTCAGAACTGCAACATGATTAATCTTAAAATTGTTTTTATGCAAATAAAACCAACTATTTTCAAAAAAGATTTGTTTTTTCCTCCTTGACTTCACACACTGACTAAAAAAAATAAGGTTTCAAGCTTACTTATTACGGAAAGCCTCTCCACATGTTTTTTCCATTTTTTGAAGTTCTTAAATGAAAATCATTGGGTGCCAGTCCTGTACTCATGTTCCCTAATAGCATTCGCCCTAATAGCAGTTCTTTCTAATAGCATATTCTTCTATAGCAGTAGCAGTTCTCTAATGCAGTGTCTCTATAGCTAAGCAGTTCCTACTAGCAGTCTCTAATAGCATTTCTCTAAAGCAGTATTCAGTTTCGCTAATAGCAGTTCTCTAAATAGCAGTTCTCTAATACAGTAGCATTCTCTAATAGCCGTTCCCTAATAGCATTTCCCTAAATAGCAGTTTCCATAGCAGTTCCCTAATAGCAGTTCCTAATAGCAGTTCCTAATAGAGCATTCCCTATAGCAGTGTCCCTAATAGCATTCCATAGCAGTTCCCTACTACATTCCCATAGCAGTCTTCCAATAGCCTTCCCTAATAGCAGTTCCCTAATAGCAGTTCCATAGCAGTTCCCTAATAGCAGTTCCCTAATTTTTTAGGCAGTTCCATGCATTCCCCTAATAGCAGTTCTCTAATAGCAGTTCTCTAATAGCGTAGCAGTTCCTAATAGCAGTTCTCTATAGCAGTAGCATTCCCTAATAGCGTTCTTAATAGCAGTTCTCTATGCAGTAGCAGTTTCTCTAATAGCAGTTCTCTAATAGCAGTTCTCTAATAGCAGTAGCTTCTCTCTAATAGCCCGTTCCCTAAAGCAGTTTCCCCTACTAGCAGTTCATAGAGTTCCCTATAGCAGTCCCTAATATCAGTTCCCTAATAGCAGTTCCCTAATAGCAAGTTCCCTAATGCAGTTCCTAATAGCAGTTCCCTAATAGAAGTTCTCTAATAGCATTTCCTTATAGCAGTTCCCTAATAGCAGTTCCCTATATCAAGTTCCATAGCAGTTCCCTAATAGCAGTTCCCTAATAGCATTCCCCTAATAGCAGTTTTCCCTAATTAGCATTTCCCTATACAGTTCCCTAATGCAGTTCTCTAATAGCAGTTCCTTAATAGCAGACTTAGATTTTGGGAATAGTAAATGTGCATTGTTATAAGGAAGCAAAGCATTTCCATTTTTGACAACATCTTCACTGATGTTTGTGGCCTCATGTATTTTCTTTCTCATTTGTGCAGGTTTTTTCCACGACCTTTGTAATGACAGGAGTACGAGTAAATAACCCTTGCCATTGCATCCCCATCAAATTGTTAACAAGTCTTGTTAGACCAAGTGTGCCACAGAAAAATGGGAGGGGGACATAGCCCTCCCATTGATCTTATTCATTTTCAATGCATGGTAGTGAACGAAACAACTTTTAGTTTCTAAACTAACACCCAAAGCATTAAAAAGTATATATTGTCACTCAACCTTTTATAAATACGCTAAAAGTAATTTACATGTTCCTAATTTGAAAATTTGTGTTTGTAGGAAGTTAAAGGGTAATCTTTACATGGTACATACATTTTTTGTATTCAGTTTTATTAAGAAAGGAGGTAAGGGGCTGTGTCTTACCACACATCCCATTCTTCAATAAAAGGTTTCAGGAGCCAGGAATGAAGAAAGGAATCTCACCGATCGCTCGCTCGCATCCTCGACAGGTCCCGACAGACTTACTAAAGCATCGCACCTAAGTCCGTTCCGTTTTTCCAGCTCCTCACATTTTTTTCCGGAATTCCAATTTATGAAAAAGTAACGAACTCGCTGGTTTCGAGCAATTTAGGCATATGGGTCTGGCAGCATTTTTTTTTTTTAGTTTGTTGATTTTTTTATCCTATATAAAGATAATAATCCACAAGTGGCTATTATAAAGGCTATATAATGAAACAGCTGCTCTCATTATAAATTGCATGTTTGTATATTATATACAGACTAACCCTGTTTTCCCTCTAAGAAGCTGTGAATTTGTGTCACATATGGGAAGAATATAAGAATCGTAGTATATAACCGTATCAGTGCACAGATTTAGGGAGACAGAAAATTATTGTTTCCTAATTCAGTTTGATTTTATATGAAACAGTTCAACTTCTTACATCTGTACATATTACCTGA
Organism: Hymenochirus boettgeri; assembly: GCA_019447015.1. Taxonomy (NCBI): domain Eukaryota; kingdom Metazoa; phylum Chordata; class Amphibia; order Anura; family Pipidae; genus Hymenochirus; species Hymenochirus boettgeri. The sequence continues at coordinate 86,660,627 of CM033470.1, read as the reverse complement.
TGTCAGTCACAATCTACTTGTTGTTCAATATTACATTTTCTGAATACCTTATTTAAAAAAGAATACATTGTGCCAAACAAAATTAATACATTATAAAAAGAAAAAAATTCATAAAAACAATGCCGATATGGAAACACTTAAAGCCTCTGAGCTACCTGAATATTAAGCACAGACAGAATTTTTTCTCATATGAATGCGTGATAATGGCCTTCCTGACAGTCTCATAAGGTACAGGTGTTAACTAGCTCGTTATGAGTGGCAATGCGCATTACACGTATTATATCTCAACAGTAAATAAAAATGCACTTTCGTTTTTTATTGTTCAAAAATATTGCTAGATCATTTATGAACAACACCGTGTATTGCTGGCAAACTGTACGATCTTATTTTATATGGTCAGTTTCTAGGCAATGACTGGCGATAATAGATCATTCACTTGTCTCCTGTCGTGATTCTAATATGTTTAAATGTTCTAAAGAAACGATTAAACACGAACTGTTTATTATCCAATATACATTTCCAGTGTGCAGTCTAACTAACCCCAAGAATAATGTCTTTTGTATGTTTTGCTGCATATGACCACGCGGAGGCACTTTTTCCTAGCCCCTGCCGTAAGGACAACTGCATTCAGCAGATTCCTAATGTCACAACAAGGCACCATCTGGAAACCAAGGGTAAAAGCTGTACATTGAAAAAAAACAAAAACCACAACATAATATAATAAACTACATAAGAGGGTATTTTTTTGCTTGCAACTTAAAGGGCATTCCACCCTAAGTGTGCAGTTGGCACATCCTTGATTGAATGACTGCAATCAGATGTGGAGGAGGACCAGCTTCCTCTGCCAAATGTAGGCAATCTTACCTTATAGTAATGCAGTTATACAGTGCAAAATCAGTTGGTTAGTTGGGGGCAGGTAATTGAAACTGGACCATTGTGGACATGCCCTTTAACTATATTTTAACAAATATATTTATTGATCCTGAGGTCAAGCAAATATATTGGCTGAAAAAACTCATAAAATCACAGTTCCAAACACATATTCGGTAGATTTTAAGTCCTCTGTGTTGCCCCTCATCTGTTGATGGTGTTTGTTCAAGTTGTGGGAGATTTAGGCGGAGTGCAACGCACACCGCTCTCTCGGTGTAAAGGTGTGGGCGCATTCCAAGGTCCTTATCAATAATTTATTATAGTGGTACAAAAGGCAATGTTTTTGGTCCTTGGTCTTGGACCTTTGTCACGGCAACCATACAAACCACCGTTTCAACCCCCCTCTATTTAACAATTCATCATGCAGTTGGTTTTCTTGTCTGAACCAACCTTTCTTAGTGACAGTGCCCTGAAACAAATAGAAGGTGACCCTATAAATATGCATATAAAAACTGTGACATATTGGGTAAATTTCAAATCCTAATATCCCATTTATCATGCTTATAAGTGACAGTGCCTATGTGTCTTTCTTGTATATCTATTATTTATAAAGTGCTAAACATATAAAGTGCTCAATATAGTATATTGCATCTAAAGGCCAGGTCTGATAGCCATGTTAACAATAGATAATAATAAAAAAAGATTTAAAACATATGCAAAGATGGCTACCCAGTTAGATCTATTAATAACATCCAATGTGCATAAAAGGTTTAAATAAGTTAAAACCATATAATTCTCTCAACATCCTTGTTTATTAAGAATAATCTGATTAATGAAGGCTGTTAGTTATTGCCTTCACCTAATCCCTTTCTTTCGGTTTTGTTTCCGATTTATTTAAATCTCTTTTAAAAAGATTACACATGTCCATCATCACTATCATTTAAAAGCATCGTAGAGAAATCATTTTCATTAAAGGGACTGTGGGTCTTCCCTTTTTATGTGCCTTATGGAGGCAGCCATTGATCACCTGGATCAATCTGACCGCTGCCTTGGTTTGGGGTGAGCATGCGCACTGCTGTCTTTTCTGCGGGAAATTCTAAGTAACAATACCAGAACTGCAAACTCAAATTATAATTCCCAGAAGTCTCTTTCCCTTATTTGCATAATGAGCAGGGAGTTGTGGAAACTCTCTCTAACTAACTCTCGCTTGACTTCTTGTAAATCTTTTTTTCAAAGCCCAGAATTGAATAAAAGCTATATTTTTACACATGAATACTAATTATATATATATATATATATATAATTCTTTTGTAGTATATTATATATTATATATATATATATGATATATTAATAGATATATATATACAACTTAGAAAAGATATCAATGCACATTCCTAGCCCATACAATATCATTATATCTGCACACTGGCATACTTATTAACCAGGGTTTTAGTATCCATTAACTGTGATCACATGATGAACCTTCCAAACCACGTAGGTAACTGGGGTTTACCTTGACGTGGTTGTAAGGCTTTTCATTCATGTGATCCACATAATGGTAATACTAAAACCCCTTTGGTTTATAAATTAGTGCCAGTGTGCAGATAATATGATATTGTATGGGGCCATATATATATATATATATATATATATATATATATAAAGCCTTCCAACTCACTTAAGGTAACCCCAGTCTGGGTTCCCTTGTACCGTGGTTGGAGGCTTTTCATTCATGTGATCACAATAAGTTGTACTAAAAAACCCTTTGTTTATAAAGTATGCCCATTGTGCAGATAATAGATATTGTATGGGGCCTGAATGTGCCTTGATTATCTTTTTATTGTTTGTAAAATTTTTTTGACAAATCAGTTGCACTTCCGCTAAATGTAGTTGTAAATTAGCCTAATTGGAGTGCTCTCCACAATTCTTGTATTGTAATATATATATATATATATATCTTATATATAATCTACTAATATATATATATATATAGATATATATCTAGATATATATATATATATATAATTATATAGGCAGTGTATCAATATATTTTGTTGATTTTATAAATAGATATATTATATATATATATTTATATATAATATATCGATATATATATATATATATCAAAGAATTGGACCAGAAAAAAAAGAAAATAAATCATTTTCTATTTCATTTAATTAAAAAAATGTAAATATAAGAGTTTTTTCATAGGGCCTGCCTAAAATAACATAATAGAGAATTCTCCAGCATTAGTTGCTGTTTAACTTATTACCACATAATGAGGATCTAGGCTCACTAGAGCTAAAGGAGCTCGTTTAGCCTTACCCAGTTCCAGATATATACTAGGAACGCAACAGCCACTATTGTAGCCTTTATGCCTAAATACAGACGCCCAACTTATATAAGCTGCTAACCAAATTTAGATCTCTTGCATTTTAATATTTCTCCCAACACACCCCTCTAAAATCTATGGTCTGATTTAAATTCTTGAATCTGATTGGATCTTGTGTATTGACATCCTTAGCCTTGGTCTGTTGGCATATCATTATTGTTTCATCCCTTTTTCCAAGTGTCCAAAGCCTCCCATTTTGTAAGGGTTAAGGTAGAATATCCCAACTAACCTCATGGTTCTGGTGTTGGTATTCTTTAATGGTTTGGTGGAACACTTTAATTTATATATATTTATATACTGGCATATTTATAAAGGTTTGTTAAACTTTTCGCCTTCTTTAACGCAGCGTGTTTGCCTAATTTGGGCTTTTTGCTATTTATAAAGCTGATAACCATTGGTGAAAGGTCAATTACCCTACAGTTCGCTTTTCGCCATACCCATCGCTGTGGTAACAGCTCAAGCTCATTTATAAAATGGTGAAAAGTGTATTTGGGGTGGCGTTAAGTTTCATCAGCCATTTCCAATTCGCAAGGCTGAGAGCGAAAAACGCAATAAGTGGCAATTTCTTTCTCCTGCCAATGGGTCCGTGGAGGTGTCAGTACATTGTGCAGTGTTCTCAATACGAATACGTACACACTCAGGGGGGTTAGAACTATTTTCCAGCATTTACGTAATACGATCTGTGATTTCGCTTTTTAAGATTTTTTTTTTTTTTTTTAATGTTCGATTTTCACTTTATTACCAATAAAGATCAAATGGGGTCTGAGTGACATATTAATAACGCATTATTTTTTTTCCCACAGCTTTACCATAATTTTTTAAAACTTCCATCTTTCCTTTTAATCATTTATTAACCAGCGAGAATTATTTAGCAAAAAGTAGCACTAATAATGCTGAAAAAGCTCAGCACATAGATGGTAACTCGGTATACTCCCCTGTGGTTTTTCAAAGTAGTGTCAAATTGGTTAATACCACTGAACAACCTATCTTTGTTATTTAAAATAAAATTTGGTGGGTTTTTTTAACCAAATGATATAAATGTATAAAACTCAAAAGGCGAATTTTCTCAATTTTATTAATAGGACACATTTTTTTTAACATTGCTTATTTTTAGCTGAGAAATATAGAATTTTTGCAATTTTTTTTCCATTGTTTTTTGCATATTTTTTTGTGTGTGATACGGCAGCAGCATCACAGTCCCCTGCACTTAGAAAGAAAAAAACTGCTTCCTTCCTGCTCTGAAACTGTCAGTCAATCTGTCCTTGTCTCCTCCTCCCTTTGCAGGCCCCTGGTCCTTCCACTCATGGGACCCCATGCATCCCTCCAGTTGCAGGCCCCCCCATGGCCCCATTATCTTACAGCCTCATGTGGCCCTCCCACAGTCGTGGGTGCTGTGCCCCACCCCTTGTGTGCTTAAGCCCTCCCACTCGTGGGTTCCCCAAGCACCACCCACTCACTGGTGTCTAAGCTCCCGCCCACCTCACAGGTGCTTGGGTTTACTCAGTACCCCCCCACACAAACAGAAAACTGTGAAATCTGCCTTGAAAGAAAGGGCTGTAGATTCCCTTAACTTCTCTGTCAGGCTTCACACAGCGAGGGAGGAGGGTTCTTTTCCTGTGTCCCTCAACACACTGAGGGAGTCTAGGCTGTGCCACGCACGGCACTGTGCAGGAGAAGTCTTAGGAATGTCACATGTCAGTCCCCTCCCACCCATTACTTTCTAGTCAGTCCAATTTCTTTGATATCTTTGGGCGGTTGATCACTTATAGTTTTCCCACCTTTAATAATGGTGAAATCTTTCCACTCCAAAACACTAGCTATGCATCTCTTTCTCTATTTGTGCATACGTTGTCTGGGTGGTTTTCATCCCTTTGAGGCATATGCTACCGGCCCTATTATCTTAAGTAAAACAGTGCCCAGAACCATTTGGTGCAAGCATCCCCTGAAATTGTCACTGGGAGGGGGGGGGGGGGAAAATTTACATCAGGAGTGGGCATTTCTTTTATAGCTTCTACTTGATCATGTTTAAATCCCATCTGAGGACAGGCTGTGACCATAGTTTATTTCTTGTGAGGCAATTTTGGCATTATTTATTAGCTTCTTTCCAATACCATTCCTAATCTTTGTCCTGCTTTGATCATGATCCTTGTCTCAGCCCAAATCAATATAATCCATCATATACATTTTACTTCTATCTCCTTCCAATACCCCCTCAAAAAACGTTTCTGAACAGTTTATGGAACACTTCTGGTGCCAGATTTTTATTCCAAATGGATGCCTTAAGATCTGTATCGGCCAAAGGAGTGTTAATGAAAATAAATAGCTGGTGGTTATCAAGTTTTATTTTTGGGCAGATGAGGTAAGTAGATGGATACTGGATACAGGCAAGGTAAGTAACTGGATACAGATGAGGTAAGTAGATGGATACTGGATACAGGCAAGGTAAGTAACTGGATACAGATGAGGTAAGTAGATGGATACTGGATACAGGCAAGGTAAGTAACTGGATACAGATGAGGTAAGTAGATGGATACTGGATACAGACAAGGTGAGTAACTGGATACGAAGGAGGTAAGTAGCATGTGCAGATGAGGAACAGGATCCAAGGCAGGTGAGTACAAGGAGCCGGGAGGTAGCAAACGCTACTATCAGGCACCGGGTCCAGGAGGATGCCGGTTTTTAAATTCTCGCGCTGCCTGGCGTGCCGTCATCATGACGTCTATGACGACGCCCACCCAGAAGTGCAGTGCGGCGCGGGACCAGAACAGCAGGTAAGTTTGTGACAGTACCCCCCCCCTTACGGGGGGCCACAGGACCCAACGGGCCAGGTTTCCCTGGAAAACTCCTGTGAAAATCTTTGACTAGACGAGGAGCATGCAAATCTGCATGTTTAATCCAAGCTCTTTCTTCCGGACCAAACTCTTTCCAGTGGACCAAATACTGAAGAGACCTCCTCAAGAATCTAGAATCCAAGATCTTTTCGACCTCAAACTCCTGCTGACCATCAACGGAAATTGGAAAGGGAGGTAGTAAAGATGTGGAATACTGATTAGAGCACACTGGCTTGATGAGAGAAATATGAAACACGTTAGGAATCCGCATGCTGGAAGGAAGCTGGAGGCGAACAGCCACTGGACCGACTAATTCCAGGATAGGAAAAGGACCAATAAATTTGGGTCCCAGTTTGGAGGAAGGAACCCGTAGATTAATATGAGCAGAGGAGAGCCACACTTTATCTCCAACAGAATAACATGGGGGTTCTCTATGTCTCCTATCTGCTGCAGTTTTTTGTACCAAAGCAGATTTCTGAAGGCTGATTTCCATAGCATGCCAGATAGCGGTCATCTGGGCCGCAGAGTCGTTGGCAGCGGGTACATGTGTGGAAAGAAGATCTTAAGGGAAACATCTAGGATTCGTCCCGAAGACACATAAAAAAGGAGATTTCCCAGTAGAAGCATGAGGTGAATTGTTATGGGCAAACTCAGCCCAAGGCAGAAGGTCAGCCCAATCATCCTGAGTACAGGAAATGTAACAACAAAGATATTGTTCCAAAGACTGGTTTGTGCGTTCAGTAGACCCGTTGGACTGTGGGTGGTAAGCCGAAGAAAATTGTAACTTTATGTTAATGGATTTACAAAATGCTCTCCAAAATTTGGCAACAAATTGAGTACATCTGTCAGATACTATTTCAGAAGGGAGTCCATGAAAGTGGAAGATATGAGAAATAAATAGTTGAGCTAACTCCGTTGAAGATGGTAGTTTGGGGAGGGGAACAAAATGGGCCATTTTGCTGAAGCGGTCTACTGTCACCCATATAACCGTGTTTTTCTTGGAAGGTGGAAGTTCCACAATAAAGTCCATGGATAGATGGGTCCAAGGTCTGGACGGAATGGGGAGGGGTTGAAGAAGACCACAGGGGAGGGTTCTAGAAGATTTGAATTGAGCACAGCTGGTATACACTTGAATAAAGTCTTTAACATCTTTTCTCATTTTGGGCCACCAAAGGGAATGGCAAGAATATTAACAGTTTTGTTAATACCGGGATGTCCGGCTTGCTTGGAACAGTGAGTATGAAGAAGGATAGTTTTTCGAAGTGAAGCAGGAACAAAGATTTTGCCAGAGGGTGTGTCTGAAGCAGCGGAATCTTGTGCGGCTTGAATCTTGGAACAGAGTTGAGGAGATATAGAGGCCAAGATTTTAGTGGTTGGGATAATGCAGCCCTTATCTTGATTCATACAGTCGGACGCAACAAATGATCTGGAAAGGGCGTCAGCTTTTTTGTTTTTGGACCCAGGTTGGTAAGTGACAACAAAGTTGAATCAGGAAAAGAATAAGGACCACCATGCTTGACGGGGATTTAACCTTTTAAGATTCTGGATGTATTCGAGGTTCTTATGGTCGGTAAGGATGGTGATAGGTACAGGGGTGCCTTCCAATAGATGACGCCACTCCTCGAGGGCCAGCTTAATAGCAAGAAGTTCCCTATTCCCAACATCATAGTTCCGCTTGTTGGGTAGAAACTTCTTAGAGAAATAAGCACAGGGATGGAGTTTCCTTTTAGGGCCTTTTCTTTGGGAAAGGATGGCTCCTGCGCCCAAGTCCGAGACATCAACTTCGATGTAGAAGGGGAGACTAGGATCTGGATGTACTAGAACTGGTGCATCAGCAATAGGGATGGCATAGAACTCGAACTCGAACCCGAGTTCGAGCCGAACTTTCGAGTTCCGGACGGACCCGGACTTTTCGAACTATCTCGGACCCGGACTTTCGATATTTCCCGGACTTTCGATGATTTTTCGAATGTTCGAACGTTCGCACGGTCGAACATTCGATTATTCATCGAATGTTCGAATGGTCGAACATTCGATAAATCATCGAATTTAAAAAAAAAAACCCCCCCAGAGCCTATGCTTCATGCCAGGTGAGACGGTGCCATGCAGTGTTGCAGCTTCTGTGTCTCGGTGATAGGAGCCACACCGGGGCAGAGTTGCTGGCAGCACTGCAAGGGCAGGCTGAGAGGTGGCTGACCCCACACCACCTCTCAATAGGCAAGGTAGTGTGTGACAATGCCACCAACATCCTGTCTGCCCTTCGCATGGGCAGAGTCACACATGTTCCTTGCCTGGCACACGTTTTCAACCTGGTTGTCCAGCGGTTCCTCACGAAGTACCCTGGTCTGCAGGAGGTACTGAGGATGGCTAGGAGGGTGTCCAGTCACTTCAGGCGGTCATACACGGCCACAGCTCGTCTGGCCGAGTTCCAGCAGCAGCACAGTCTGCCGCAGAACCGCTTGATTTGTGACACCCCCACCCGCTGGAACTCTAGTCTGATGTTGCTGCTGAGGCTGCTCCAGCAGAGGCGAGCCATCATGGACTATTTGTATGAGTACGAGGCTAGATCAGGCTCTGGGGACCTGGGATTTCTGTTACCCAGGCAGTGGCTGCTTATTCGGGATGCCTGCCGTGTGCTCGCACCATTTGAGGAGGCCACCAGGATGGTAAGCCGCGATGATGCCACCATAGCGGATACCATCCCACTGGTGTTCCTCCTTGAGCACACCCTGCGCGGCATACTCGACAGGGCACTAGCTGCCGAGCAGCAGCTACTGGAAGAGGAGGACGCAGACACCGTGGTGCTTTCTGAGCCCGGGCATCACAGTGCAGAGCAGCCGTCCGATGATGAGGAGGGGGATTTAGGTGATCTGGACCGAGAGGAAATGGGGCATTCCTCTAGGGGGACGTCTCAACCCTCCCAAGTACCACATGTCATCCGTGGTTGGGGAGTGGTTGAGCCCGACACTGTTGTCTTCAGTGACGATGAGGACACAGGGTCCTCTGCGTTCGGCACTTTGCGGCATATGGGTATGCATATGCTGCAATGCCTACGCAAGGACCCCAGGATTAAGGCCATCAAAGAGAAGGAGCAGTACTGGGTGGCCACCCTTATAGATCCTCGTTATAAGGGAAAAGTGTCGGAGTTCATTCCCGCATCTCAGAGGGAAAGCAGAATGCAGCAGTATGAGGCGACACTGCTACGTTGCCTCTGTTCTGCTTTCCCAGGTGCTGGCAGGCCTACAGCACCTGATGGTGGGAATGAGCAGGGCTCACGTCCCCCTGTGCCTGAGAGGAGGAGCAGCAGCTCTGGAGGCGGCCTTGCGGCTAACTTCAGGCTGTTCTTCCAACCACAGTTGCCAGGCACATCTACTGGCAACTCTACCAGGCAATACCTCAGTCGCCAGGTCACCGACTACATCGGATCCAGGGCCGATGCAGTTACCTCACAGACTGAGGATCCACTGGACTACTGGGTGGCGAGGCTGGATATATGGCCCGAGTTGGCACAGTACGCCATCGAGGTCCTTTCATGCCCGGCATCCAGTGTCCTTTCGGAGAGGGCCTTCAGTGCGGCAGGGGGTGTTGTAACAGAGAGGAGGACCCGTCTCTCCACTGAGAATGTGGACCGCCTCACATTCATCAAGATGAATGAGGCGTGGATCACATCTCAGTACAGCACCCCTATTGCTGATGCCCGTGACTGAAGGCCTCTTGCCCCTGGCCACCCGTACTGCTCCTTCCGCCTCATTTTCCACCTCGAGGCTTAGCTGATGCCAGTTTAGCTGGCAAATGGCTAATTTTTTCTATTGGTAGGGCCATTTATGGTCCTACCTTGCTCTACAGCATTCAAGTTGTAAAATTACAAATGCTCTACCGCAACAGCTACTCTGTGGCTAATTTTTCTATGTTTGGGTTGATCACTAATTGACCCAATGCAAAAATCCATACTTGCTCTCCTGTTTCTGACTCCACGAGGCACCTTTGTGTGTCACTACTCTGACCATGTCATGCAGCCGCAACAGCTACTCTGTGGTCTAATTTTTCTATGTTTGGGTTGATCCTACTTGACCCAATGCAAAAATCCATACTTGCTCTCCTGTCTCTCTCTCCACGAGGCACCTTTGTGGTGTCACCTACTCTGACCATGTCATACTCAACACCTCATAAGGATCTTTATGAGGTGAACCCCTTCCCCGCTTCCCTTGCACGAAGCATACTCTGAGGAGAGAAGCCAATGGGGTATGGGGTCTGTCCTGTGGGGCCAAGCCTGCCTGGCTCCGCATTAATGTTGTCAAACTGAAGTGAATCTACTGCTACTCAATGGTGCTGTTCCTACAAACTCTATCTCTTCCCCGCTTTCCCTTGCACGAAGCATACCATGAGGGAGAGAAGCCAATGGGGTATGGGGTCTGTCCGGTGGGGCCAAGCCTGCCTGGCTCCGCAATAATGTTGTCAAACTCAAGTGAATCTACTGCTACTCAATGGTGCTGTTCCTACAAACTATATCTCCTTCCCCGCTTTCCCTTGCATGAAGCATACTCTGAGGAGAGAAGCCAATGGGGTATGGGGTCTGTCCGGTGGGGCCAAGCTGCCTGGCTCCTCAATAATGTTGTCAAACTCAAGTGAATCTACTGCTACTCAATGGTGCTGTCCCTACAAACTCTATCTCCTTCCCCGCTCCCTTGCATGAAGCATACTCTGAGGGAGAGAAGCCAATGGGGTATGGGGTTGTCCGGTGGGGGCAGCCTGCCTGGCTCCTCAATAATGTTGTCAAACTCAAGTGAATCTACTGCTACTCAATGGTGCGTTTCTGCAAACTCTATCTCCTTCCCCGCTTTCCTTGCATGAAGATACTCTGAGGGAGAGAAGCCAATGGGTATGGGGTCTGTCTCGGTGGGGCCAAGCCTGCCTGGCTCTGCAATAATGTTGACAAACTCAAGTGAATCTACTGCTACTCAATGGTGCTGTTCCTACAAACTATATCTCCTTCCCCGCTTTCCCTTGCATGAAGCATACTGAGGGAGAGAAGCCAATGGGTATGGGGTCTGTCCTGTGGGGCCAAGCCTGCTGGCTCCGCATAATGTTGTCAAACTGAAGTGATCTATGCCACTCAATGGTGCTGTCCTACAAACTCTATCTCTTTCCGCTTTCCCTTGCAGAAGCATACTGAGGGAGAGAAGCAATGGGGTATGGGGTCTGTCCGGTGGGCAAGCCTGCCTGGCTCCTCAATAAGTTGTCAAACTCAAGTGATCTACGCTACTCAATGGTGCTGTTCCTACAAACTCTATCTCCTTCCCTGCTTTCCTTGCACGAAGCATACTCTGAGGGAGAGAAGCCAATGGGGTATGGGGTCGTCCGGTGGGGCCAAGCCTGCCTGGCTCCTCAATAATGTTGTCAAACTCAAGTGAATCTACTGCTACTCAATGGTGCTGTTCTACAAACTCTATCTCTTTCCCCGCTTTCCCTTGCACGAAGCATTCTTGAGGGAGAGAAGCCAATGGGGTATGGGGTTGTCCGGTGGGGCAAGCCTGCCTGGTCCTCAATAATGTTGTCAAACTGAAGTGAATCTACTGCTACTCAATGGTGCTGTTCCTACAAACTCTATCTCCTTCCCCGCTTTCCCTTGCACGAAGCATACACTGAGGGAGAGAAGCAATGGGGTATGGGGTCTGTCCGGTGGGGCAAGCCTGCCTGGCTCCGCAATAATGTTGTCAAACTCAAGTGAATCTACTGTACTCAATGGTGCTGTTCCTACAAACCCTATCTCCTTCCCCGCTTTCCTTGCATGAAGCATACTCTGAGGGGAGAAGCCAAAGTGGGTATGGGGTCTGTCGGTGGGGCCAAGCCTGCCTGGCTCTGCAATATGTTGACAAACTCAGTTGAATTCTCCGCGACTCAATGGTGCTGTTCCTACAAACCCTATCTCCTTCCCAGCTTTCCCTTGCACGAAGCATACACTGAGGGAGAGAAGCCAATGGGGTATGGGGTCTGTCCGGTGGGGCCAAGCCTGCCTGGCTCCTCAATAATGTTGTCAAACTGAAGTGAATCTACTGCTACTCAATGGTGCTGTTCCTACAAACCCTATCTCCTCCCCCGCTTTCCCTTGCACGAAGCATACTCTGAGGGAGAGAAGCCAATAGGGTCCCTTCCGGGGGCCAAGCCTGCCTGGCTCCTCATAATGTTGTCAACTGAAGTAATCTACTGCTACTCAATGGTGCTGTTCCTACAAACTCTATCTCTTTCCCCGCTTTCCCTTGCACGAAGCATACACTGAGGAGAGAAGCCAATGGGTATGGGGTCTTTCCGTGGGGGCCAAGCCTGCCTGGCTCCGCAATAATGTTGTCACTCATTGAATCTACTGCTACTCAATGGTGCTGTTCCTACAAACCTATCTCCTTCCCCTTTCCCTTGCATGAAGCATACTCTGAGGAGAGAAGCCAAAGGGGTATGGGGTCTGTCCGGTGGGGCCAAGCCTGCCTGGCTTCTGCACTAATGTTGTCAAACTCAAGTGAATCTACTGCTACTCAATGGTGCTGTTCCTACAAACTCTATCTCTTTCCCCGCTTTCCCTTGCACGAAGCATACTCTGAGGGAGAGAAGCCAATGGGGTATGGGGTCTGTCCGGTTGGGCCAAGCCTGCCTGGCTCCTCAATAATGTTGTCAAACTCAAGTGAATCTACTGCTACTTAATGGTGCTGTTCCTACAAACCCTATCTCCTTCCCAGCTTTCCCTTGCACGAAGCATACTCTGAGGGAGAGAAGCCAATGGGGTATGGGAAAAGCCTAAATAATTATGTTTGTAGTCAATGTAATTTGTAAAGATAAAACACAGAGATTTGTTTAGTTTAACTTTTTTAGTAAACGTAAGCACCTTGCTTACATATTAATAATAATTATAACAATAATAAAAATAATAATAAAAAAATATATAAACAAAAATAATAACAAACATGGTGCAAAAAAACCCCCAAAACAGCACCTATTTATTTTTTACTAATTTCGCGCTTGATGCGCAGAATGTCTCTGTGCATGGAGAGCAAGTGCCCCTCCATGCGCCTCTGGCTCCTCTCCAAGCGCCTCTGCCTGCTCTCCATGCACCTCAGACGCTCAATAATATTTTGCAGCCGGCGTTGGCGTGCTGGCGGTGCTGGTCCCCCCTGGCATGCTGGTGCTGGCGGTGCTGGCGGTGCTGGCGGTGCTGGCGGTGCTGGCGGTGGTGGTGAAGGGGAAGGGGAAACAGGAGGCCTTGGTGGGGGTGCTTGTGGAGGTGACCCTCCCTCCTCTGCATCACTAGCAGAAATCGATTCCTCCTCATCTGCAAATTTATATATTAAAAAAGTAAATTTAATTATAAATAATAATAAAAAATAATGTAAATATTGTGAATATTTTTCGTGTGTACTAACATTTACTAACATTAACTAACAGTTAAATTTACTAATACTAACACTAACATTAACTAACAGTTAAATTTACTAATACTAACTAACATTAAGGGCTAGGCCACACTAGCGCGTTTTTAGCGCGTTTGCGCACATGTTTGCGCACGTGATTTTAGCTAAAATGGAAATAGCGGGAATGCAAAAATTCCCGCGATTTCCGATGCGCATGCGATAGCGCGTCCGTTCACGTTTTGGAAATGCATGCGTTCACCATTTTTGTGCGTTAACGCATGCGTTTCCATAACGCAAAAAGGCGAAGAAAACACATGCGCAAAACGCGAACGCAAAACGCACACAATCGCGTGCGATAACGCAGGGTGAGGGGTGAGGCCACACTGTGAGCGTTATCGCACGCGATTGTGTGCGCGATTCTTGTGCGATTCTTAGGGTGAGGCCACACTGCAACGCACAGGAATCGCGCACACCAAATCGCCTTTTCGAGTTATGGAAACGCATGCGTTAACGCACCAAAAATGGTTAAAGCACGCGTTACCAAAACGCAAACGGACGCGCAATCGCATGTGCATCGAAAATCGCCAGAAAGAATTTTCGCGTTACCGCGATTTCCATTTTAGAAAAATCGCGGGCACGAAAGCAAAACACGTGCGCAAACGCACGCAAAAGGCGCTACTAACATTAAAAATTATATACTTTAAGTCGTTTATGAAAAAAGAGCTTTCAAAATCTGTATTCTAATTAAATATTGTAAATATTTTTCGTGTGTACTTGTCCTTTAACTAACATCTACTAACATTAACTGTTACATTAAAATTTCCTAACACTAATTAACACATGCACTTTGAGTCCTTAAGGAGAAAAGCACTAAAGGCCCCGCAATCGTTTGTGGCAGTTTGCAAAATTTCAAAGCGCTATCGCCAATCACAAGTGCTATAAAAGTAACAAGAAAAGTGCAGTAACTTCGTATAGTGGTTATACTTAGACAGAGCTTGTCAGAAAGATCTGCCGCAGAACCGCCTGATTAGTGGTGCAAAAGGTGGTGTTTTATACAACTCAATCACAGATAAAAATGAATATATAAATGTGATACTTGCCTTGGATATTCCGCTGAATGTCCTGGACGTAGACGCGACGCTGCCGCTTGAGGTCCGACCACCTCTTTTGGAGCTGAGAGGTGGTCAGCTCAATGCGAAACTGCGTCCGCAGTTTCGCCTGCAGGTGGCGCATTATGCGCCGTTTGCGCTCCTTAATGTTCGGTGTGCCGATTGGCATCCCGTCATAACCCAGCCGGGTTAGATATTCCACCATCAGGCGCTGCCATTGCATGGTGGCCATGCTCTCTGGTGGGTAAAGTAATGGTGGAATAACTACACCCACTTTCCAGACTCGATTTTAGATCCTGGATTGCATATAAAAGTCAATGGGAAGAAGGGATTATAATCGAATGTCGAATCCGCGAGTAAAATGTCCATGTTATCTAGGCGCGAACATCGAATCTGCGAGTAAAGTGTACATTACAGCCTATACGCGAATATCGAATCCGCGAGTAAAATGTCCATGTTATCTAGGCGCGAACATCGAATCCGCGAGTAAAGTGTACATTACAGCCTATACGCGAATATCGAATCCGCGAGTAAAATGTCCATGTTACCTCGAACGTTCGAACGCGAGATTGCGAAAGTAGCTTGCGTGAGAGTAAAATCGATTTTACGAAAGTCCTGGATATTGGAACATGCTCCCCAGACCATTTCCCAGGTCCCACAGCCATTTACATTAAGTTACCCTTAATATTTTAGTTGTATTTGACTCGAACTTTTCGAACTATTTGCCTCCCATAGACTTTAATGGGTCCGTTTTCGAACTTTCGAACTTTCGAACTTTCCCAATAGTTCGAAAGTTCGAAAACGGACCGAACTTTCAATAGTTCGACCATCTCTAATCAGCAAAGGCTTCCTTGAGTCGTTTGAAGGCTTTGAGGGCTGCAGGGGTCCATGAATGAGGCTTACCACCCTTACTGATGAGGGCTAATATCGAAGAAATTATAGAAGAGAACCCTTGAATGAATTGTCTGTAATAATTGGCAAAGCCAATGAACCTTTGAAAAGCTTTGGTTCCCATAGGAAGAGACCAATCTTGGATGGCCGAAACTTTCACAGGATCCATCTGGAAACCTTGCGCAGATACAATGTAGCCCAGAAAGGGTACTTGCGAACCATCAAACAGACACTTTTCCAGTTTGGCATATAGGCTATTCTCTCTCAGACGTAGTAACACCTGTTTAACATGGAGGCGGTGTGAGGGCAGATCTTGAGAAAAGATTAAAATGTCATCGAGATATACAACTACAGAGATCCCCAACATATCCCGGAAAATGTAATTCACGAATTCTTGGAACACTGCTGGAGCATTACAAAGGTCAAAGGGCATTACAAGATATTCGTAGTGACCGTCCCTAGTGTTAAAGGCTGTTTTCCACTCGTCTCCTTTGCGTATACGGATCAGATTGTATGCCCCACAAAGATCCAGTTTGGTAAATATTTTGGCCCCTTTTATCTGGTCAAACAGTTCAGAAATGAGAGGAAGAGGATACCTTTTTTTTTTTTTAAGGGTCGTAAACCTCCATCTTTCTTTTCAACAAAAAAGAACCCAGCTCCAGCAGGGGAAGTGGACGGTTGTATGAAACCCCTAGGCAAATGTTCAGTAATGTATTCTTTCATGGGAGACAGTGGGTATGTGTGTCCCCGAGGAGGCATAGTACCTGAGAGAAGATCGATGGGATGGTAGCTTCTCAGCTCACTTTTTACAAAACACATCAAAGAAATCACGATAACATTCGGGAGATTTTTCTCAAATTTATTTTCACAGGTAATGTTGGTGCAATGAGTAGAAAGACAATTTTCAAAACAGAAAGGACTCCAAGACTTGAGTTCATTGTTAGACCAATCTATAACAGGGTTGTGTAATCTGAGCCATGGACGTCCGAGAATCAGGGGAGCGGAAGGGCTTTGGATGACAAGAAAAGACAAACGTTCTTGGTGAAATATGCCAATGCGAAATAGGACTTCGTATGTAGATTTGGAGATGAATTCTGAAGCCAAAGGGTTATTGTCAATAGCCAGAACTCGAAGAGGTTGTTGCAAGTGAAGGAGAGGAAGCCCCAATTCTGCTGCATAGGTAGAATCAATGAAGTTTCCAGCTGCACCGGAATCGACAAAGGCCTGGGAGTAAAAAGTTTTACCATTAAAGGTGATAGTTGCTGGTAGAAAGAGTTTCAGTGGCTCAAATTTGGCAGGAGACTTAACATTACCTAGAAGGAGCTCCTCTTTAACTTCTAGGTCATGGAGTTTCCCCACTTCTGGGGACAATTTCTTGCAAAGTGTCCTTGCCCAGCACAATAGAGACAAAGTCTATTAGTACGTCGGCGTGACTTTTCCTCAGGAGACAGATGAGCGCCGCCAATTTGCATAGGCTCTTCAACTGAAGACATTGGTTGCAGAAAGGTCACGGAAGCGGGTATCAATCTGGATGCATAGCGTAATCAAGTCTTCCAATAGGACAGGTAACTCTCTAGATACTAATTCATCCTTAAGGCGATCGGAGAGTCCCTGCCAAAAGGCTGCTGTAAAAGCCTCATTGTTCCATGAAGTCTCCACGGCAAGGGTACAAAATTCAATAGCATATTGTCCCACGGAACGAGACCCTTGGTGGAGCTGCATCAAAGGGAGGAGGCAGCAGAGGTTCTTCCTGGAGCATCGAAGACCTTTCAAAACATACTCAGGAAGTCGGTAACATTATTAACTAAAGGATCGTCTTTTCCCATAGGGGAGAAGCCCAGGCCAGAGCATTGCCCTCCAACAAGGCGATGATGTAACCAACCTTTGCACCATCCGATGCAAAATGAGATGGTTGAAGTTCCAATTGGATTCGGCACTGATTAATGAATCCATGGCAGGCTTGGGCATCTCCATCAAACCGTAAGGGCGGAGGTATGCGTGGCTCTCTTCGAAGAGAAGGATCACCGGATCCGGACATTGAAGGAGGCGGCGTAGAACCCGGAGCAGAGGTAGAAGCTGGGGGTAGCCGGACAGCGAGGGTATCCATGAACTGAGCCAACTGGCCCTGATGGTGTTCAAAAATGTCCATGCGTTTGGACAAAGTCTGGAGAGTTTTACTCAACTCTGCCATAGCCCCCTCAGGCGTTTCCATGGCCTGATAGTACTGTAATAAACGGCCGGGAGGCCGGGGTACTTACGAGTATGCTTTTAAGAGGAGGCAAATAGTCCTGAAGATGCAGGACACAGGGGCTGCTAGGAACAATAGGCTGGATACTGGAACTGGCCAAATTAGTAACTGGATACAGATGAGGTAAGTAGATGGATACTGGATCAGGCCCAGTGAGTAACTGGATACAGATGAGGTAAGTAGATGGATACTGGATACAGGCAAGGTGAGTAACTGGATACAGATGAGGTAAGTAGATGGATACTGGATACAGGCAAGGTAGTAACTGGATACAGATGAGGTGTAGATGGATACTGGATACAGGCAAGGTAAGTAACTGGATACAGATGAGGTAAACAGATGGATACTGGATACAGGCATGGTAAGTAACTGGATAAGATGAGGTAAGTAGATGGACTGTATACAGACAAGGTAGTACTGGATACGAAGGAGGTAAGTAGCATGTGCAGGAGAGGAACAGGATCCAAGGCAGGTGAGTACAAGGAGCCGGGAGGTAGCAAACCTACTATCAGGCACCGGGTCCAGGAGGATGCCGGTTTTTAAATTCTCGCGCCGCCCGGCGTGTCGGCATCGTGACGTCATGACGTCTACCACGACGCCCACACGGAAGTGAAGTGCGGCGGCGGGTAAGTTCGTGACAGATACCTTTTAATGCTGTGTGATTAGATGGAAAATTATTTAGCACAGTTTACATGCCCTTAAACATGGGGTTTATTGTAAAACCAGCAATTTAAAATTATATTGTGGTGATAATCTTCAGTACTGAAAAATTACAACCCATATGTACCGGGGTATCAGAGAAATGAAGAAGAATTTTTAAGGCAAATGTGCATTTACAAATTTCTTTCAACTCAAATTTCTTTCAACAATTAAAAAATCTTTTAAAACAGATGGTTAAGAATGTGTGCATATACCAAATTCATTTAATGTAGAACTCGTATATAAATTGGGGCAATTTAAAAGCTTATTTAGGTAAATAGAAAAGTGTGATAATTACTGTTTTTAATGCAGATGCCTTTTTCTTTAACACTAAGATTATGGATGAAAGGTGATGTGTGCCATTTTTTCAATACTTTCTGTACAAATATTTAAGAGGAAAGTGTGCCATTTTATAAATACCTTCAATGCAAAGATTAAAAGGAATGTGTACAGTGTGCCATTTGCAATAAAATTAAGGGTAAAGGTTACCACTTTCTTTTCAATGCAAATATGGTCTAATTCAATGCCACCTTCCTAAGCCTTGCCTTGGAAAATATCATCCTCTGTCTTTGTGCACACATAAAATCCTGCATGCACCAATGGGCACACTTTTCTAGTCCTAATTAACTAAAAAATGAATCATAAACTTGCTGAACCAGGGCCAAAACACAGCTACATAAGGGAAAATAAAGAGATTAAACCTACAGGAGTGAATTCAAGCTCCCCAAGGCACCACCAGGGTAAAATATTTAGTTCAATCCCTGCTCACTAGACCATATCATCAGAGGTGTCTAACTAAACAGGAAAACAAGTTTATATAGAAAAAAATGCAATAAACATAATTGCTAAGTGTTATCCCAGCTATTTAGCTGAGAGTTAATGGGCACCTATGCTTTTTATATTTGTGTATATTATTTATCTTGGTACATTACCTTCTAGTTATTGCAGGGCTAGACATTTCAAGGAGAATGAAAACTAAATGGTGCATTAAAGCATTGCTTTCCTTTGAGCCAGCAAGAGTAATTGATATGCATAACATGATTAACTAATGTGATTTGCTGCAAAAAGGTAAGTAAATATAAAAAATAAAATAGAACTGCAAAAACCCACATATGTGTTTCTGTGTGTTCAAGGTACTATTAGATATGTTAGCGCAAATAATACATCACATACTGTACTGCAATTATTGAATTGTATTGTCTTTATTTTCTTATACACTGAATAATTTAGTTTAACCATTCCCATTGGACCACACAAGTAAGTAAAGCCCAATACTGCAAACTGTCTCTTTCTCTCTCTCACACACACAATCAGTATGACTTTATGATTATGATACAAATCAGTGATATTTTAGCATTGCTAATTTTACTCACTACGCAGGACAATGGAGACAATGTGAACATTTTCTTCCGTCCAGCATAGATCTAGAAGTTAAATTGTTGGGTTTGACGTCTAGGATCTTCATTGTTATAGATTTACTTTAATGTTTGAGGCGATATAGTAGGTAAAATGTATGAAATACCTTTCTTTTTGTATTATAAACCAGCCATCTTAATGATTTCAATATACCAAGCACAGTAGAATAGAAAAGGATTGTCTACAAGGTAGAAACATTTAAGTTAAATTTAAATAATGTCATTGACTATCATCTAATGAATAAGGTATACACCCTGAACAGCTATTACAGTACCACTCAATAGTAATCAAAGCACAACAGAGCAACCAAGAATATCCTATACATTTATCTAATCCATAAAAATATTTTACTCAATAAGAAATACGGTAAGATTTAGGTGTGATAGTAAGTCAGTATTTGACATTATTATAAACATTTAGATAGGAACTAGAGATAGGCCATAGGTAGTTGAGTAAGTATACAACACAGCTCTCTTTTATCACTCTCTCCATGGTCTAATAGAGTAGAGATGGCTAAACTACCTAAAGTTTGGTTCATTTTAGAACTATAGAAGTTCTATAGTTTTACAGTTCAAAAATGGACCCATTAAAAACAATGGGGAAAAATAGTTTGAAAAGTTGTGATAAAATACGGTTAAAATTGCAATGGTAACTTACTGTATATGGCTCTGGGACCTGGGAAATGGTCAGTGGAACACGTATATATCACCAAAACTTGGTTAAACACAATAAAAGGTCTTATCATTTAAAATGGTGCTAATTTTGCCCCAACCAATCAGATATTAACTTTCAAATGTTAAATAAGATCTGATTGGTTGCGGCAAATTTGCACCATTTTAAACGATAAGAACTTTTATTGAATCTCCCTGCCACTTTCCTAGGACCGGGCAGGTCAGGTTTCTGCCTTGAACTGCATTGAATTTTTAGTTACTGAAATCGATCAATTAAGTTGTTTCTGAACAATATCCTCAGTTAATCAAAGTGCAATTGCATGATTTATACCATTATTATACTACTATATTGTATGCTATCTGTACGTGGATCTGTACGTGGTATAGTGTATACATAAAAAAAACTAAAAAAGATGTTTGTTTTATAGGCATCCTTTGTAACTACTGTATCTTAACCCCATTATTTAATGGCCCCACATTTTCAGTCCTCATCTTCTTACTATTAATATACTTACATTTTTTAGGGTTAGTCTTGCTTTGCTTCCGCTATCTTAAACTCATTATTTATTTTAACTTAATCGCTCCCTTATAATCCCTGTTTCAGTTTTTATAGTTCCTAAAGGACCATTCTGTTCCCTCTGACTTAACAATTTTAAATGCCATTCTCTTCCTTTCCATTTCCGTCTTTACATCAGAATTAAGCCACATGGATGTGGTCTTTTTTAAATAATTTATTTCCCAATAGTATACATTTATATGTGACTCCCATATTCCTAAACTGTACTTTTATACCCCCCTTTAATAATCTAAAATATTAGAGTATTTTGTAAGGGTTGTTTACTATTTGGATTATAACACTGAGATAACTTGTTTTTGTTAATAACTGACTTTCTAACATTATGTTAGTGTTGCACTGCTTTTTTAAATGCCCTCTCTTTCTACATATAGTATATCCTTGAGTATAAGCCGACCTGAGTATAAGCCGAGGTACCCATTTTTACCCAAAAAATTAGGAAAAAGTGATTGACTCGAGAACAAGTCGAGGGTAGAAAATATGACCACTACTGACTTCTGATTCAGTATTGTTTTGAGGGTTAAGTTGCCCTTTAAATGGACAGCAGAATTCCCATACAGATGTTTGAAAACTACAACTCCCAGCAACTAAAGCATGCTGGGAGTTGTAGTTTCCTTACATCTGTATGGGAATTCTACTGTCCATTAAAAGCCTCAAATACAAAATCTGAAAGCAATCTTTTTCAATAGATACCATCCTACTTCTGATTCTTTATTGTTTTGAAGCTTAAGTTGACCTTTAAATGAACAGCAGAATTCCCATGCAGATGTATGGAAACTACAACTCACAGCATGCTTTAGTTGCTGGGAGTTGTAGTTTCCAAACATCTGTATGTGAATTCTGCTGTTAAAAGGCAACTTAAGCCTGCAGTGTAGAACCTAAACCCTCCCTCCCCAGAGAGCTCTCTCAGTTGCAGTCCTTACCAGGATGAATAACTTGAGTCAAGGTCCTCCTTACCGCGATGAATGTTGCTAAGTCTCTGAATCCAGCTGCTGCATGCTATGTAAGTCCTGTGGATTAGCTGGCTGACATCACTACTCTGCGCCTCTCACTGCCCGGCGCCGAGTAGTGATGTCAGCCGGCAAACCCACAGGACTTACGCTACGTGCGGAAGCCAGATTAAGAGACTTAGCAACATTGATCACGGTAAGGAGGACCTTGACTCAAGTATAAGCCGAGGTAAGGTTTTGAGGTTCATTTTAAAACCTAAAAACCTTGGCTTATACTCGAGTATATACGGTACATTGATTTTCGTTTCATTAATGAGTGGCCTATGTGTACCAAATTTATAATAAAGCTAAAATCACCAGGTGTTTGCAGGGTTGTTGCTTCTTTACTTATCAAATTATTAACTTTGATATCTTTCAAATACTTTTTTCTTCTTCTCTGTTTTAGGATGTCTACTGTAACTGTTACTGCAAATATATTCAGACTGGATTTTATAGAGGCACCTCACTCAATCCGACTCTGCCTTAGGGTCTTATGTCACTGTAAGTCTTTTCTTTAGAATGTAATATGTAAAGAAATAAGGAAGCAATTTTAAGAATTTTTACTCCTCCAGGTCTTCTTATATTATTGCAGCTGAGATACCTAATGGATTAACATTTAAGATAGAAAGAGAATAAGTAAGCTCAATTAAAACTACAGGCTCTGCTGTCGATATGATTATTTTCGTTTAACTTTGATCTTATATAGGTCAAGGAATGCAATGTAATTTTTTTTCCTTCTAGACATTAGCTCTTAAAGGGCATGCCCACCCCTTAAACTAAAAATTAACTTACTGCTGGCCCCACTGTGTAGTGTTAAAAAATCCTTACCTTTCTCCTCTGCTCCATATTGTTTTCCTGTATTCATATTCAAAGTCCAGGAAACTGAGTAGGAGCCTCCCTGTGTGTAAAAATGTATCTGCACCTTCTTCCTTATCCTCCTGGGAAGAATCTCAGTCAATCACAGATGCTGCTACAGGTTCTGTTCCCAGAAGTAGCTTTAGAGGCAGTGGCCGAGGGAGCAAAGGTTGGTAAGTAAGTTTCTCTGCACTTAGCGGTTTTGGTTGAGAGAGGGTCCCCTACACTACATCAAAAAGTAACATTTGGGGTAGAGATACCCTTTAACTAAATAACAGATAAGATTATTGTAGACAAACAAGGCAACTCTTAATATTATTTTTAAAAAATTAGTTTGTCCTATTGTGGGCATCCAAATTAGATGTATGTTGGATATTTTTGGTTAGTTAAAATTTTTTAGATTACTCTCCACTGGTAAGTTAGACTAAATTGGACCAATGTCCTAGGGCCCTTGGTTGGAATAAACTATGGTTTCCAATGGTGTGACATTCCTCTTCACCTGTATACCCACTACAGAGGCTGTTGAAATAGTGAGAAAATGGCTGTGCCAAGACAAAACCCTTGCCAGCAGTGAACCTAACCCAAACAGATGTGTTTTCTACACGACTAATGCCTAAATAACACCTATTTCAAATATAAGGATACAATTAAAAGCATGGATGCTTCATGGGATCTCCAGTTTCACACATCATGGCAAACCTTTACATGGAAGAAGTGGACACGCAGGCTCTTAGTTCATTCAGGGCATTATACCCAACCACTGGTTCAGATATGTGGGTGACACCTGGGTTAAACCCCACCAGAAAAATTATAAGCCTTCACAGAACACATCAATGCTGTGGACCAAAAACAAAATCTGTTTTACATGGGAAGTGGTACAAAACAACACACTGGCTTTCTTGGACAGCTTAGTAGAAGTCAGGGAGAATTGTAAAATGGACGTAGAGGTTTGCAGAAAACTAACCCAGAGAGGCCAGTATTTGATGTTTGACTCTCAACACTCTTTAGACCACTAGCTTATTGTCTTCATAACCCTACAACACTGAGCAGAGAACATCCCCACTAGGTTGATTGGGACACATTCCAGGTTATTTATTACCAACAGATTCTTGTACAAGTCATTCTGAATTGAGAAAGACAGTTGGGTGACTAGTGAAACATCTTCAAGAACTAAACTTTAAGTCCAGCTGATAACTGAATCCAAAAGATATACCAGGATGAATGAAAACTTTCACAAGCATATTGCCAAAGATTATTTAGTCAAAAGACTGGTGCAGAATCAGATTCTGTTATAAAACTATTTAGTTACTGTATAATGGAAACATGTATCCTTCTCACTTGATAACGGTCCGAAATATGTTGTGTAGCTCCTGCAAATAAATACAACACCTTAATATATTGGGTTGTACAGAGTCCTTCTCTCTGTCTACTAATATTCTTTACAGAAAACTAGCTATTATTAAGCTACTGTACCATGAAACTAATGTAAAAAAAATAAATAAATGTCTATCTTAACCTACTAAACGAATAAGACAACTAATGAGAATAATACATTGGATAGCCAAGACCAGATTTTCTTAAAAAGGTGTCTCAAAATTTGGTGGTGGGAATATTTTCAGCGTATAACTTCCTAATACTATTTATACTTCATAGTACTAGTATACTTGTAGACTAGTACTGCCTTTTACTTGGACTAGGAGAAGCACTGAGTGCTCAGGGGTGCCCCACATATTTTAGGGCAAGCTTTTGGGTGGAGAGGCCTCTCCCACTCCTATTTAGGGTTAATACAGGTTACTCATTATCTGGTTACCCTTTGCAATACTCCCCAGTTTACACTATCCTTATGTGGTCCGGCAATGATTTTATATACGTATGTACAGGGAGATTCAATAAAAGTTCTTATTGTTTAAAATGGTGATAATTTTGCTCAACCAATCAAATCTTATTTAACATTTGAAAGCTAACATCTGATTGGTTGTGGCACCATTTTAAAGGATAAGAACTTTTATTGAATAACCCTCAATGCGTGTATTTTTTCCACTTTTTTAATGCATATCTAATAAAAATTCTATATTTTATTTTACTTTGTTCCACTGGATGTCGCTATTAATGTAGGATGTGATAATTCAAGGGGGGTACTTTTCCTTTCCTTTAGTTTTGATAAGTTTATTTATCCCCATTATCCATCCCCAATGCTCTGTAAGAGAGTTGTGCATCACATCTGTTCATTTATTCTTCATTACACAGTGTAGTCAGCCCTCCAGATCATTAACCAAGTGTAGTGAGCCCTGCAGATCATTATCAAGTGTTATCAGAACCCCAGATCATTACCCAGTGTTATCAGCCCTTTAGATAATTAACCAGTGTTTTAAGCCCTCCAGATCATTACCCAGGGTTATCAGCCCTCAAGACCATTACCCAGTGTTATCAGCCATCCAGATCATTACTAGAGATGGCCGAAACTCACCGGATTCCCAGATCTCAGGAAAATCCTGAAGATCCGAAAACAGAAAGAATTTTCAATTATTATCGAATGTTTGAGGCTATTTTCAAGGATTATCGAAAATAGTCTCAAATGTTGCAATCTACCGTGAAAGGGCCACTTAGTTGTTTTTCCCCACAGGTCAAATGTTTCAAATGGTAAATAATATCTCATTGGTTGGGGCAAAATTAGCACCATTTTTAATGATAAAAATTTTCATTACATCTCCCTGTAAGGGTGCTAAATGGTTTGAAAAAATCTATACAAAACAATAAAACCTGCCATGTCAGCATGTTAGATGTAGGTTTCTTTTTTTAAAAAAAAACTTCTGTAACCAGCTCAATCCATCAATATTTCAACCCGTGTCCCTATTAGAGATGGCCAAACTTTCGAACCTCTAAAGTTTGAAAAATCCGAAAATGGACCAATTAAAGTCAGTGGGGAGTAAATAGTTTGGAAAGTTCCAATGAACTTTCCAAAATATGACAGGGTAAACTTATCTTACAGGCCTCTGGGGAACACGGCCGTGCACGGGGAACATCATAAAAACTGGATGTAGCGCACACATGCGCTACTTCCACGTGCTGCTTATGGATTTCTGAACGTTTGGTAAAACTTGAACGGCCACTTCCGAAAATCCCCAAACGGCCGGAGATTCCCGAAATCGGCTGTTCGTGGGAACATTCAAGGATTTCCGAACGTTCGGTAAACCTCGAATGGCCGGTTCCGAAAATCCTCGAACGGCCGGAGATTCCCGAAATCGGCCATTCGTGGATTGCCGAACGGCCTACAATCCGGCCGGACGTTCAGGGGTCCTGCCGCTCAAAACCAGGACCCCCTCCTGGATCCTTACAAAGATCTTTGGGGCTTAAGGGGTCCCACAGCTCGAACTAGAACCCCCCTCCCTGGCACTTAGAAGTGCCTTTGCGGCCCTTGGGAGGGCCCTTGCAGAAAATCTGATTGTTTAATGTAAACCATGTAAACTAAGCATTGAAAATGTGAACAATCAGAAACGGAATAGGGTTTCCTGCAAACCTACATAAAGAGGTGCATACCTCCGTGGAGCTCAGAAGTAATCACAGTAGATAGCAGAAGAAAGAAGATGTCGGATCAAGACGCCGGATCAAGACGCTGGTAACATCGGGCCGGGGGGAGGGTGGTCCCGGCTTGAGCTGCAGGACCCCTTAACCTCCAAAGGGCCCTTGTCAAGGCCTTAAGGGCCCCTCCAAGGGCCACAAAGGCACTTATAAGTGCCGAGGAGGGGGGTCCCGGTTTGAGCTGCAGGACCCCTTAAGCCTCAAAGGGCCCTTGTAAGGACCCGGGAGGGGGGTCCAGGTTTTTGAGGCTTCTCGAATGTTCGAGAATTTTCAAAAATAGTCCCGCGAGTTCAGAAAATCAAACTAGTTCGAATAGTTCGAGTTCGTCCGAACTCATAAAGTTCGGCTCAAACTCGGGTACGAGTTCTAGTCCATCCCTAGTCAACATGAACTTTGTATTTAATTTAGTGTTCATCTGCACCAAGGGACACCAGAACAATAGAACAATAGACTCATGTTAAGCTGTAGCATAAAGCCTTATAGATTATACTGACTATTATTACAGTCATTAGAGACTGTACTTAACATGTTATTTAACATGATAGATATTATAATGCTATGTAACCTTAATTAGAGCTCATTTCAACTATCATATATACTCGTATATAGTCGACTATAAACTACAACTCCCAGCATGCTTTAGTTGCCAGGAGTTGTAGTTTGCAAACATCTGTAGTGGCAAGATGCAGGGATTATTGGGATTACTGTCTGCTCTGCCGCCTGACGTCACTACTTGGAAGGAAGTGAGACAGGTGCCGAGTAGTGACGTCAGCTGGCAGAACAGAGGATGCGGAGCAGAGGTTTGTTTTTTTTTTTTTAAGCCTGAAAACCTCAGTTTATACTCGGTATGTGTATCTACGTTATGTGTGTTTCTGCACACTTTTTGTAAACCATGCCTTTTACATATGACAACGACAGTTTTCCCATATAAATCCATTTAGCATTAGTGATAGCCCAGTTTGCGGATCCGAACCGGATTTTCCGGTTTTCCGCCTTCCGAACTTTTCCGAACCATGTTTTCGAAAATTTTCGAAATTACGAGGATTTCTTGTATTTTAGAAAATGCATGGTAAATGTATTTTCGAAAATTTTCAAAATTACAGGGATTTCACGTATTTTTGAAAATGCATGAAAATACGTATTTTCGAAAATTTTAGAAATTATGTGGATTTCTCGTATTTCAAAGGATTTTTTCATTTTAATGGGTTTTAATGGGTCCGCTCGCGGATTTTCGAATTTTCTAATTTTTCCGAAAATTCGCAGATCTTTGAGCGGACCGGATTTTGCGAAGTTCGGACATCTCTATTCAGCATCACACTATGACATTCTGTCATACACATTTCTGGTTAATAACATGAATGTAGGGCTTGAAATGATTTTGAAAAGCACAATAATGAAACAAAAATACACATGACAAAGTGCAGTGTTTGCCTTGTACAGTATGAATTCACAGTCTAAACATTTTGTCATGATTCCTATATGCATTAAAAATCCTATTTTAAAGGGAAAGTTCTTTATTCTACCTAGTCATTCTACATATTATCTTCCATTTTGAAAAATCAAGTTGAATTTATACCCCTTGCTATTTCCTACTGTTAGTGAGCTGACATTTCTTCTTCCCAGAATGCACATTAATGTGGAATGTTCCTAAGAGAAAAGGTAGCCATACACATGTGATCCCTGTACTTAAAGTAAAGGCCGATAACGACCAATGAAAATGTTATATCTTTCCCTACCAACTATAATACTGACTACAGTCATTCGTCGGCATTGTGCTTGGTCGATTTTGGTCCCTACACACTGCTGATACTCTTATCGTTAATTATTTTAATCTCTATAGCCAACTTAATTTCTACTGATTGGCTGTTGAATGGATCAAACATGCTCAGATCTCTACTGAGCATGTATCTGTTGTATTCAATTAGATCAACTGGACTTGAAATGTAGTTCTAGTTCGCATACGTTGAGTTTCGTCCGAGCTATAAGTTCGGCTCAAACTCGGGTACGAGTTCAAAAAAAATAGGTCCCATCCTAGTCAACATGAACTTTGTATTTACTTTCTTGTTCATCTGCACCAAGGGACACCAGACAATAGAACAATAGCTCATGTTAAGCTGTAGCATAAAGCCTTCTAGATTATACTGACTATTATTACAGTCATTAGAGACTGTCACTTAACATGTTGATTTACTGATAGATATTATAATGCTATGTACCCTTATTGAGCTCATTTTCAACTATCATCTATACTCGTATAATATTCGGCTATAAACTAAACTCCCTTTTATTTCTTTTCAGCGTGCTTGAGCTCCGCCGGAGTTTTGTAGTTTGCAAACATCTAGTGCAAGAATGCCGGGATTATTGGGTTACTGTCTGCTCTGCCGCCTGTACTTCATACTTGGAAGGATGAGACAGTGCCGAGATTATTGACGTCAGTCTGGCCGACGCAGAGGATCGGACTGGCAATGGGTTGGTGTTTATTTTTTTATAATAAGCCGTGAAAAACCTAAAGGCAGGTTGTGATAGGGGCAAAATCGGGGGTATGGATAAGTGGGTATACTCGGCGTATATAGTGTGAATAAATGGTCGTGGGCACCCGTATGTTGGTTTTAGTCGCCGTTCGCGTTTTCGGGACTAAGAAAGGTAGATGACAACGGGGAGGTGGGTAAAGGGGGGAATGGGAGAATAGGGGTCCGCGGACATAAAAAAATCAAGTGGGGGCTGGAACCAATCTTATCGTCATAGGTAGGGATTGAGTTATGAACACACGCGAGTTATAAAAGGGAATGCGGAGTGCCAAAATCACAGACGCGGGTATAAGATGTGCGGCGGGTTGTAGAGTAACACAGGCGGCGAGACCATGTCCATAAGCGTCCGTGAAAAACAAACAATGGGTATAGTCGAAACAAGAGTATATTCGCAAAATTACGTAGGACAAGTTAGCCATTCGGGTAGTTGCTAAGAAAGATGTGCATGGTAAATGGTGGTTTGAATGGTAAGTCGAGAACAGTGGTTAATCAGAGGGTACAATGTACAGGGAGTTATCGAGTACGTATTTTGTGTTGATCATTGCGGGGGGGATAAAAAGATAGCAGGTAATTTATGGCAAAGACACAACATTTGTAGTAGGTGACAGTAGATAATGAGTGGTGAATCATATCAAGTCGATATGGTGAAGTCGACAAGTGCGACTTATTAATTGTGCGATTTGTAGCTGACTCATGGAGTGGTGCTCTGTAAGTTGTGATGAGGATCAGGACGGTGCGGGATCTGCAAGGGTGAGGTAGTAGGGAAAAGATTGGGGCGACGGTAGCTCTAATCGGTAGAAGAGGAAGCTTGGGATTGTCACTGATGATGACACAGAAGTTGCGGTGGGGTGGGAAAGAGGTCACTGGCCCCTTCTACAGAGTCACGATTACACGGTCAACCGTGGGACTCGTTGGAACGGGGGACAGGATATCGGGGGGGACAATCTGGGGGGGCGTTGGGGGGGAATGATACGGGAGCATCAACTCAAACGAACACACTAACACGATGACGGTCATAACCACTATTGGTAGCGGAGGAGATAATGGGATAAAAACCAATAGTCAAGGAAGGGGTAGTGTGAGGTCGAGGGATCTGGTGGGAGAACATCAGATGAATGTTGTCGGAGCAAATAAACAGACAACAAATACTGCTACTATCGTCAGGGAAGGGAGGCAAGCAGCAAACTGACAAAGTGCAGCTAAGTATAAAATAAGGGGTCGGGGCGTTTGAGGAACTACAAAAGTGGAGATAGTGGGAAAAAATTAAGGTTGGTGAACCAACATCGGATAAAAGGGAAACTGATTAGATCCTGCTGTGGGTCATTGAAAATTGGTAGTGAAGACCCTGTGAAGGAGATAGGGGACATCGCACATAAGGGGATCTGTAAAGACAAGGTCAATCACTGGAGTGGTTTGGAACACAAAGGGTGTGACATAGAGGTGAAAAAGGGTACGGTATTACTGGGAAGGGGGCAAGAAACAGAACTAGTAATTGGCGAAAGAGAAACGGAGATGACTAACTAGGCAGAAAAAGAGGAATATATACATGGTGGGGAGAGAAAAAGGGGGAGCCACTCTCAATAATAAAAAAAAGAGTGGCAAAATAAAGAGACAGTGAAAGGTAGTGAAAAATGGATAATCAGAGGGGTATCAAGAGAAGACAGAGGAAAACACTATGAAGAAGGCGGGTAAGGATAAGTGATCGACTAGACTCAGGGTTAGTTGAAGGCAAAATGGGGAAAGGCGTGAGATCGTGAGGAGAAAAGGCAGTCGTGTCGGTCGGCTCCGGGGAATGTTGCAGTATCAGAACAGGATACGATTGGGGAATGTTTCCTAAGAGAAAAGGTAGCCATACACATGTGATCCCTGTACTTAAAGTAAAGGCCGATAACGACCAATGAAAATGTTATATCTTTCCCTACCAACTATAATACGGACTACAGTCATTCGTCGCATTGTGCTTGGTCGATTTTGGTCCCTACACACTGCTGATACTCTTATCGTTAATTATTTTAATCTCTATAGCCAACTTAATTTCTACTGATTGGCTGTTGGATGGTCAACATGCTCAGATCTCTACTGAGCATGTATCTGTTGTATTCAATTAGATCAACTGGACTTGAAATGTAGTTCTTGAAGACGTTTCGCTAGTCATCCGACTGGCTTTCTCAATTCAGAATGACTTGTACAAGAATCTGTGGCATTAGTACCCTGGAAAATCCCAATTAGCATATCACAGCCAGGTGTTAAGGGTGTGATTAGATATTGGCTAAGAGGTGTTATAGGAACGCCCAGAGTAAGGTGTTAAAACAGCATTGTACATGGCAGACAGTTGGTGTCGAACCCCCCCACCTCTATTTGGCTTGGTTTCTTTATTTCCACATAAATGGCCTCCTTAACACCTCTCTTGACCAGTCACGTTCCTTCGCCAGTATGTTAACATTACAATCTTCAAGGTATGTCCTTTATCCTTAAGATGCAGATACACGCTGAGTCCTGACCCGAGAATTGGCTCTTCTGTGTGGCCATACGTTGATGCAGTTGCTGTTTGGTCTCCCCCACATACAACTGTCTGCCAGTACAATGCTGTTTTAACACCTTACTCTGGGCGTTCCTATAACACCTCTTAGCCACTATCTAATCACACCCTTAACACCTGGCTGTGATATGCTAATGGGATTTTCCAGGTTACATAATTGCCACAGATTCTTGTACATCATTCTGATTGAGAAGCCTCGGATGACTAGCGAAACGTCTTCAAGTGTATCTGTTGTATTCAATTAGATCAACTGGACTTGAAATGTAGTTCTTGAAGACGTTTCGCTAGTCATCCGACTGGCTTTGTACAAGAATCTGTGGCAATTATGTACCCTGGAAAATCCCAATTAGCATATCACAGCCAGGTGTTAAGGGTGTGATTAGATAGTGGCTAAGAGGTGTTATAGGAACGCCCAGAGTAAGGTGTTAAAACAGCATTGTACATGGCAGACAGTTGGTGTCGAACCCCCCCACCTCTATTTAGGCTTGGTTTCTTTATTTTCACATAAATGGCCTCCTTAACACCTCTCTTGAACCAGTCACGTTCCTTCGCCAGTATGTTAACATTACAATCTTCAAAGGTATGTCCTTTATCCTTAAGATGCAGATACACGGCTGAGTCCTGACCCGAGGAATTGGCTCTTCTGTGCTGGGCCATACGTTGATGCAGTTGCTGTTTGGTCTCCCCCACATACAAATCAGAGCATTCTTCACTGCACTGCACTGCATATATGATGTCGCTTTTCTTGTGTTTTGGTATTGGGTCTTTCGGATGTACCAATTGCTGCCTCAGTGTGTTGTTCGGTTTAAAGCAGACAGGGATACGATGTTTTTTGAAAATTCTTCTTAATTTCTCGGAGACCCCTGCTACATATGGGATGACCATGTTCTTCCTCCTGTCTTGCTTTTCCCCTTCACTGTTGGTATTCGTGTTCTTTTCTTTCCTTCTACTTCTTTTGACAAAGGCCCAGTCTGGATATCCACAAGTTTTAAGGGCTCCTCTGAGATGTTTCATTTCTTTAGCCTTCGCCTCCGAGGAATAAAATCCAGTTTATAGAAGATATCGCTTTCGTTATGGCTGCCTAGTCTGGCTAGCTCCCAGTCTCTCTGTCTGTCTGCCGACTATCTATCTTACTATCTGATCGAGCTATCTATCTATCGATCTAGCTATCTATCGTAGGATCGGACTACCCAGCTTCTATCGTAGGCTATCTATCTATCTGCTATCTATCTATCTATTCCTTATCTATCGATCAATCGTCTCTATCCTCCTATCCATCGATCCATCTATCTAATCGTATCTAAGGCTATCTATGTCCTCTATTGTCAGGTCAGTCTATCTACTCGATGGATCGGACCTCACGCCGCCGTATCAGTATTCTTATCTCCATATCTATCTAATCGTATCATCTATCTATCTATCTATCTATCTATCTATCTATCCTATCTAATATGCAATGCCAATGTATTGGGCCCTTTACACAGACGGGTTTTAAAAAAGGCACACCTGAATGCAGACATAGGCTGCATACTATTTTCTATAGTAGTTATCAATTTCCACTTGTGACGGTGCACATTATATGCATTGACAAATGCATCTTGATTTCTCATGGGAAAAATTTTTCAGCTAGGGCATCAGAACATACATTTCCACATGGCACACACTAGTGTCCATGTCACACGGCACGTTTACTAAAACCATTCCTAAACCACCATCAAAGTGGTTCAGCTAATTTAACTATTATAGCACATGTTCTGATTTATGATTTTGTTTTTTTAACCAAAACCTTTTACAGGCATGAGGAAAGTTGAAGGTGTATACGTCCTTGGCTACAGTGTTGCCCGAATAAAATTCAATGATTAAAGGTCCAAGGTTCCCATATGAAATACTTTTCCATATAAGAAAAAAGCAGCATTTGCATTACTATGTTACCCGTCTTTATATATTACAGACACACAGTGCTTGTAAAACCGTTTTTTTCTTTAATTGAAATCATCCCTTTTACAGCAACAAACCCGTTTTGGAGGGTTCAGGGTATGTTTGCTTTTATTTTGTTCCTGTGTTTTCTATTGCGCTGAGGATAAATAACGTCCCAAAAAACACACAAATATGATGAATCTGGTTCTGAAGATAAGAGTGTTAACCCGCTAATAGGACATAAAATGATTATGAATACTTTATTAGGACCATCATAATAAATGACACAGAAAAAGTCAAGGGGAAATTCTTGAGTTATAAGAGCTGCAAGATACAGAGCAATAAAGTAAGGTTGTAAGTTAGTCTGCCTTTTTTATTTGTTTGCAAACGTATCCAAAAAAGTATATAATCTTGGGCAGCTGAATGCAAACATGTGGAGCCAACCACTTCAGTAATTGCAAATTGATCCGACTATGAGGCCAACACTTATCATCGTTAAATAATTTTAAAAACAATTTGTTTTTGTGATCATCAAATTCACGATTCCTCTACACTCAAGTTTCTAACTCTTTTTCCTGATAACAACATTTCAGGAATTAACATCTTTAAAGCATAATGAATCATCATGTGATTTTGTAGGTCCTGCCGTCTGTTACCTGTTTAGACTGTCCTCCCTCCTAGCATTGTGTGATTTTATCCACAAAATATCAATGTGGCAAAAGGGACATGGTCAACCCCCGAAATGTTGTTTTTTGTAATGTGATTTCACAAGAAATTGTAAAATCCTGATTAGTAGTGTTGCACTCTATTCTATTATGCGCTTTTGTTATACTTGGACCCCAGGGAAGAGGAACTGCCTGAGGTTGCCCCTACGCTTGACTTGGCGAGTGCCTAAGTCCAAACCCAAACATTGTGCATAGCTATCATATATTAAATATGATTTTTAGTGTGGACATAACCTTTTAATATCTGTGTCTGCATCTGAGAAGTGGAATTTCCCTTACTGTACCATGATATCTGACTAACATAGGAGAGTCTCTGTGTTGTTATATGATTGTCCTGTCGCTTCGAGGAAGCAAGGCCTGGCAGCTTCCTTGTTTGATCTGTTGAACACTACCTGCTACAAGTAGCTGGTGGTGGGTTTGGGAGAGGACCCCTAGTGCCCCATGTTAAGAATTTAATATCACCCATCATCCACACTAAGGGAGATGGACCGCTTTTTGGCATTTTTGGTGATGTTCTCTGACTACTGGAACAATGTTGCCTGGGAGTTTGTTTTAACCTTTAAAGTGATTTGAGTAGACAAAGGGACTAGTGGATCCTAAGGAGCAAGTGGGGATCCTGGCCGAACACTTATCCAGATCCACAGGCCTCTCAAAATATATTAATGCATGCCCTAACAATACTAACTGTTGAAAAATATGATGTGTTATTATTGCCTCTGATCTTCTTGAATTAATCCCTGTTTGTCTACCCCATCCCTGGAATTTCATAAGTACTAAGGGCCACATACTGTTTACATCTTTGCCTCTGATGAAGTGACGTACGTCACGAACGCGCCAGGCACCACCCTGTGCTCCCTCGAGTTTACCTCTTATGTTTGTATTCAGCGATTTTTTTTGTGTGTTCGGTGATTTTCTAGAATAAAGGAATGCTTTATTCACTGAGAGCCGGTGCAGCCTGCTTCCGTGTATTTTGCTTCAGTTTGTCCGGATGGATATCTGCACCTTGTGGGTCGTGAGGTTTGCTGGAGGTGTGTGAACGCCGCTGTGCAGTAGAGGGGTAGAGCGCCCGTAGTATATGTCCCTCCGTAAACCCCATACTTTTTCTTAGTAACTAACATTTTTTGTACTTGCATCCTTTTTAATATATTTTATCATAGCAAACTTTTTTTTACCACACTATAAAGACTATTTAATATTGTTGCCTGGCTATGGTCTTATATAATTGGCTCTATTGATCCTTAAATGCCTAGTACTAAAACTGTAACAAAACATCCACCCAAAGAATATTAGCATAAGCAACACACCTGCGAAATAATATTAAATTTCCCAGGGGCACAAAGATTTTCTAAAAGAATAGTAATTGTTGGTTTTTGAAATAGAAACAATGTATGTGACTAAAAGACTTACTCCAGGTAGTCCCAATACTCGTTTTATTAGTAAACATTGACTGAATGTAATTGATAATTCTAACAAGCATAATTTATATGTCCTGAAAAGTAGACTGTTCCACACACAATCTTAGCGCAGAATACAGTATAGGCTATATGCAAAGAAATAATTGATTTAATTGTTTGTGTTTTACATGTGCTGGAGAGAGAGAAGAGAGAGGAGAGATAAAGAATTCCCGTGAGAGAAAGCATAGAGAAAGACTAGAGAGAGAGAGAGGAGAGTCGAGAGAGATATAGAGATCAGAGAGAGACAAGAACTGATAAGGAGAGAGAGAGAGAGAGTTACTTGGCAGGGACATTTATCAATTGTTACAACATTAAACAAAAGGTTAACTAATCGGTGATTGAATAAATGTGTTCATTTATTCATCAACAGATTTAGTTTACCTCATGTGTGCAATTCTGATTGCCTGTGGAGTTATAAAGACAAAGTGGGTCACATCATAAAGGGCAAATTGCATCCATACGTTTTAATAAATGCACTTTTGGCACTGGTGCAGAAAACCTGTATCTAGTACAGAAAAACAAAAGTTTTTCACCTGAAAACAGGCAACTAGCAGTTTTGTGTTTATAATTATATCTGGATTCAATAGACAGTCACATCATTCTAATAGGATTGATCGTGCCTTTCTTAGTAAAACATTAGTCCTTGTGGCTGAAGTAGAAGGATTGACACTTTAATATTAAAGGGCATTCACATTGTTTACAGAAATGCAAAGATGCCCTGAAGTGATCTTCCTCTGGTCACAGCTGTCAGATACTTTGGGTTTGGGGGGGTGCTATGCTTTATATGAAAAGGGTTTTTGCCTAACATCCCCTTTAACCAACAAATGCCCAAGAAGATGGGAAAGAAATCTTGCCATAAACCAATTTACTAATTGGTTATGAACCTGAAACCATAGCATAATTCTTGTGGGCTATACACTGGCACTTGCACATAGCCGATGCTCTCAGTGCATAGTGAATGGGTTTACCATTCTGAGATCTTTTAACCTCCACTACCTGCAGCTGCTGAGCATAAAGTTCCATCTGAAACAGCATTAATTGGCTAAGTACATACAGTTGTGCAGTGCACACCACAGTTTTTTGTGTAGCCCCCTCAGCCGCCCTAAGATAGTGTCTTAAAAAAAGGGGACTGTGCTCTTCCCTTTTGTATGTGCCTTATGGAGGCAGCCATTCTCACCTGTCATCTGACTGCCGCCTTGATTTAGGGTTGGAGCATCTCAATGCTGTTCTTTACTGCTGGGAAATTCTAATTTACATACCAGAAATTCAAAATTAAATTAATAATTTCCAGAAGTCTCTTTACTCTTTATTTTTTGCTATGAAAGCAAGGGAATGTGGGAAAACTCTCCCTAACTCTCTTGCCTCCTTATAAATCTTATTTTTCAAAGCCCAGAATGAATAAAAGCTAATGTTTACACATGAAAACCAAAACTGTATAAAGGCAGATGGTATTCACTATATTTTGAGTGCTTTATAAAATAATTCCTGGTCTATATTTGAACTATTTTAGAAGGTAATTGTCAAGCAAAAAAAAGATTTCTGGCCCAATAATTAAAAAACTGATAAGAAAAAATATTTTTTAGCCCGTCTCTAATATAACATAACCAAAATAACGAATTATGGCATAAGGCTGTTTAATACTGTGTCAACCAAATAACGGAGGACTTAAGGCTCACCAGGAGCTGAGGTAGCTCATGGGCCTACCCAGCCGGTTATACTAGTCTAGACAGCTATCTTTTGTAGCCCTATCCTAACCTACTACAATCTATCAATACAGCATCTAATCCAACACTAGGCTGCAATTCAATCTCTTGCATTTTATAGTGTCTTCCAACACACCTTTAAAATCTGATTGTCAATTTAATTGGATCGAGGTATTGGACCAATCGATTTAGGGGTGGGGTAATAGATTTGTCCAATACCAAGATCCAATCAGATTTCAGATGTAAATCAGACCACATCAGATTTTAAAGGTGTGTTTTGGGGACCCAATAAAATGCAAGAGATCTAAATTGGCAGCTTAGTTTGGCTTGCCGCTAATACTGATAAGTTGTAGTCTCGTATTTAGGCATAAAGGCTACAACATGTGAACTGTTGTCTAGTATATATCTGGCTATGTAGCTCAACGAGCTTCTTCCTCTCTGTGAGGCCTTGGATCCTCATTATCGGTAATAGTATTGAAACAACACTAGACTGCTGGATATTTCCTCTATTTTGTTATTTTATAGCAGCCTATCAAAAATCTTTATATCCACATATTTTTAATGAACTAGAAACAGAATTATTTATTTATATATTTTATTTATTAATCAATTAATGTTTCATACTACTGCCTATAGATATATTGGTATTCATTTGTAAACATATTAGCTTTTACCCAATCCGGTGGGCTTTAAAAAAATAAGATTTACAAGGAGTTTAGGGAGAGTTTTTCCCCACACCCCACCTCCCTTGCTGATTATGCATAAGGGAAAGAAGACATCTGGGGAATTATAATTTGATTTTTGATTTCTGTATGTTTAATTAGAATTTCCAGCAGTAAAGACGCATGCGCATGCTCCAACCCTAAACCAAGGCGCGGTCAGAGTATTCAGGTGATAACTGGCTGCCTCCATAGGCACAATACAAAATGGAAGACCACAGTTCCCCTTTAAAGTCCCGCAGTAACCCTTGGTACATGGGTTAACGTGACTTTAGTGGAAAAAAATCAATTTAATTGCTCTCCGTACCTGCCCTATTAATTGGAAAGTAATGTCTGTCAATAAATGAAAAGTCTCTTTGATGTTTGATGGTAAGTTGATGATGGATTTAAGCCTGTAGGTTTAGTTTCCAGATGTTTCCACACCGTTAAAGGATATGTAACCAGGTAAATCCTTCAGTCCATTGCAGTCCATTGGCAAAAGCTGTCCTTTAAAAAATCACCACTATGTTACTTCTTATTTTCTCTAAGCCATTGGGCAGAGCTAACCTTTTCACTTTAACTTGCTGGCTCTTTTTCCTCACTTGCAATCTTGTTTAAAATCCACTACTTCCCGTGAGACTCGCTGGAAAGTGAATCTCATTCGGTCATTTTAGTGCTAGAGGTCCCACTCAGTGTGTCTGAGTTGCGATTTCTCGTTCGCGCTCCGGTTCCCATTGCCAATGCAATGCTAGCTAGGTATTATTACTATATGCGCTGCGGTCTGGTCCGTTATTTGTTCGCATGCAAAAATGACTTGTTTGGTGAGGATTGCATGCGTGCTAAAACAATGGAAATATGTGGACAGCAGGCACACACCGCCACATAAACGCATGCAAACATCCTGCTGACTACTGTGGTGTGATTAGTGGGACCTAAGCCTAGTCAGGGGCTTGCCCTGCTACCTGTAGTTTACCACTTTAGGTATAAACATGTTCTGATTAGCAAAGTGACACTTCTATGTATATAATCTAATGATGTTTTAAAGGGTATCTCCACCTAAAAACAACTAGCTTGTATAGGTTCCTCACAGTATGGGACAACCTGTACTTGCAAAATGAACACTTCTGTGCAGTCTTGTGGAAGTAATTGCTGCTCCTCTGTAGGATGTCCGAAACTCACTAGTTTTCATTCTGTTTTTTGGATCCCGGGTCTCGAAAAATCCAGAAAATCCGAAACCAGAACAAATTTTCGATAATTTTCTAATGTACAGGTTATTTTTGATAATTTCCTAAAAAAAAAACCACTTAAACGTTCGAAAATTCTTGAAAATGACGTAGACCATTTCCAGTTTTCCATCGGATTTTCGAATGTTTTATGCTATTTTTGAAAATTATCGAAAATAGCTCCATCATTCAAAATTATCGGAAATGCGCCCCAAGGTCAACAAATCAGGATGATCCGTCTGGATTCTACGGATCATTCGATTTCGGAACCGAGAAGTTTTGTGTCGGATCCGGGTTCCTGTTGGACCGGATCCCATCTCTACTCTGTTGTGATCGCTCAAAAGTTAAACTCTGCCACTGCTGATATCGTCTCTCAGTTAGTTGTGGTACTAAAGGAAATCGCAGTAAAGTAGGTGTGATAGTTTGTAAAGCCTGCATTATGCATATCCCATACCAGTAAAGTCAATCAGTTTATTCTAAGCATAAGTGATAAAAGTATTTCCTTAAATGTAAACTTTCCATCAAGAATCCTTAACCAGACAAGCTACGTTACCAGGAACTCGAACATCTACCTGGACTTGCTGTTCTCAGTCTTCACAATCAACGAAAGTGAATATTTGGGATCTTGTTTTACAGCCTTAAAAAAAAAAAAAAACATCAAAATCCATTGACAGCATTGAATTCTAGTTAGTCGCAAGCATCGACGCATTAAGTATAACCCATCAGAAACTTCTACAGGTAACGAGTCTAAAGTGTGCATCTTATATCTTAGTTATGTTGGTAGTTAATGAGCGGTGCTTATTTTTTCATTTTGGGCAGCTACTTTGCTCTTACCTGTAAGGTGTGCAAATTATGAAATGGTGAGTTTTCCAGCTCCACTTCCAAGAGATGTCTCTGGAGAGGTTTTCAACCAAGTCACCGTTAAGGGGCTGAAGCCACCAAAGAATCTTATGGGTTTCCTGCGAGGATGAAGATATATTGGTTGCCTGCAATATGCCTTAATCCATATGCCTTTGACTTTTTTGTTTTTAAAACATCTTCTCATCCTGGCGTGTAGGAAAATGTGCGTTGTTTTAATGATATTTTCCAGTTATTAAACCAACAGCTGTGCTATTAATGGAGGGCACTCTTTACTGCAGGGAACAAATGATGATAATAAATCCTCAGTTTCCATCTCAATATATCTCTTTAATGTCTATACCATAGCGTATTACCATGATTTGGATACACTCCATTTTAAGAGGGCGGGGGCATACTTCTAACATTTATTTTTTATCTAAATAAATTTCAAGCACAAAGTAGCTGAATATGTCTCTTTCTTTCCCCTTATCCATGCTGACTCCTCAACAAAAATGCTTGCAGAGTAATGGGTTTCAACAAATTTTAATGAAGTCATTAAATGTGGGAAGTAAACTAAGGGGGTGAATCTTGCCATTGGGCTTAACATTCACTTCTGAGTTATCCTGCATAAAGAAAATGATAGCAAGTTTTATATTCAGTTTGTTTTTATTACCAGGAAGCGGCCATCTTTCATTCTAATGAACATTGTAAATGTAGTGGTTCAATAGACTTTATATCTAATTACACATTGCCCCCCTCCCACCGAACTGAATTTTTGACACAATGTAATGGGTTTCAGTCATTTCTGCATTATGATTTTTTTTACAGATACCATAAATATGTGGCTACACAACCAATAACAAAATACCCTGCTCCAGTGGGTTTCATATTGAGGTAATTGTATTTTGTTTATTGTTGGCTTTTCTATATAGAACGAACTTTTATACCTCAGCAATGTTACTTGTCATTAAGTGGATAGAATGTATGCTGTTGTGTCCTGAACTCCCCCAGGTCAATGCTATGTCCTTTAATGTTCTGATCCATGTAAGAAAAGGGAAACCAGAAAAATTGATATGTGAGTAGTCATAGCAGCATATAATCCTGCTGTTGTAACTGCTTTTAGTACTTACGATAAATTACAATACGGCACAGTTTTTCTGACATTTCATAAATAAGTTAGTGTAAACAAACGTAGTCTTGGACACAATTGCTATCAAGAGATCTAAAACTAGATTGTAAGTAAGTCTAATGGAATTCATATTGCAGTAGTGGCAATGGTCACTGCTAAAATTGGCACATTGGGACTAAATGATTTGTAATTTTTTTACAATTTACGGGTTACAAATATACACACAAATCCTACTTATAACAAGGCAAAGGAGGACATAAGGGAAAATACTGTAAAGCATGGGTGTCTGAGGAGCTACAGCCAGCTTGTCCATCGGTGGTGGCTACCCTCCTGTTTAATGGGCTCCCAACCCTCCTATTAACCTTCCTTGTGCTGTACCGAAATGGCTGTTAATGGCATGTCCATCCCCCAAACTAAAATTAAATCCTTACCTTACATCTCTGTTCCTTATGGTTCTCCGCAGTGCTTGTCCAAGTCCAGGAAACTGAAGCGTAGGAGCTGTTCTTCCTGCCAAAAGTTTTCTGCCTCTAATCTGTCCTCCTGGGGGTACTGTGACTATGCGCGGGAAGATCCTTCTCCCCTCCCTTCCTCCACCCTCCAGATCCCTCTCTGGCTGCCACGGCCACTAAGTGGGTTCCCCTTTAGTAATTGTTGAAAAGCCAATGGTTAGCTGAGAATAGTGTAGATTTCAAGAGACGTAACATGGCTGTGATGAGAGAACATTATCAGCTTCCCACAGTGGATATAATTACGTATAAGCTACATAAAGCAAAATACTTTTCAATACTGGATGCAAGTTCAGGTTTTTGGCAAATAAAACTTGATAACACCAGCTCATTTCTTTTTACTTTAACACTCCTTTTGGCCGATACAGATTCTTAAGGCCATCCCATTTGGAATAAAATCTGCACCAGAAGTGTTCCATAAAACTGTTTCAGCAACTTTTTGAGGGTATTGAGAGAGTAGAAAATGTATATTGATGATGATATATTGATTTGGGCTGAGACAAAGGATCATGATCAAAGCATGACCAAAGATTAGTATGGTATTGGAAAGAGCTAGATTAAATATTGCAAAATTGGGCCTCACAGAAATAAAATATTTGGTCACATCCTGTCCTCAATGGATTTAAACCTGATCCAAGTAGAAGCTATAAAAGAAATGCCCACTCCTATGTAAATCCCAGTGACATTTCAGTGGATGCTTCACAAAATGTGTTTGGGCCACTGTTTTACTTCAAGATAATAGGCCGGTAGCATATGCTCCAAAGGGATGACAACCACCCCAGAAACGTTATGCCAAATAGAGAAAGAGATGATAGCTATTGTTTTTGGAGTGGAAATTTCACCATTATTAAGGGGAACTCTACGTGATCCACAGCCCAAGCTATAAAGAAATGACTGACTAGAAAGTTATGGGTGGAGCCTGACATGTGACATTCCTAAGATCTCCTGCACAGTGCCCGCTGGTGAGCACAGCCTCCGACTCCCTCATGTGTAGGGAGACAGGAAGCCCCTCCTCCTCTCTGCTGTGTAAGTCCTGACGAGAAGTATGGAATCTACAGCCCTTCTCTTTCAAGGCAGATTTCACAGTTTTCTGTTGTGTGGGGGGGTTCCTGAGTAACCCACGGCACCTTTGAGTGGGCGGAGCTTAGACACCAGTGAGTGGGTGGGGCTTGGGCCCCAGGTTACCTTGATTGGTTGGAAGGCTTTTCATTATGTGATCACAGTAATGTATACTAAAACCCTTTTGTTTATAATATATGCCATGTGCAGATTATGATATTGTATGGGGCCTAGAATGTGCATTGATTATCTTTCTCTGTTTGTATATATATATATATAATATATATATATATATTATATATATATATATATATAGTATTCATGTGTAACATATAGCTTTTATTCATTCTGGGCTTTGAAAATAAGATTTACACGAAGTCACGAGTTAGAGTTTTCCCACAACTCCCTTGCTCATTATGCAAATAAGGGAAAAGAGACTTCTGGGAATTATAATTTGATTTTGCATTTCTGGTATGTTAATTAGAATTTCCCAGCAGAAAAGACAGCAGTGCCATGCTCCAACCCTAAAACCAAGGCAGCGGTCAGATGATCAGGGTATCAATGGCTGCCTCCATAAGGCACATACAAAATGGAAGACCACATTCTTCCCTTTAATGAAAATGATTCTCTACGATGCTTTTTAAATGATCGTTGATATTGGACATGTGTATCTTTTTAAAAGAGATTTAATAATAGGAAACAAAAACAGAAAAGGGATTAGTTGAAGCAATACTAACATCCTTTCATTAATCAGATATCTTAATAAACAAGGATGTAGAGAATTATATGGTTTTAAATTATTTAACCTTTTATGCACATTGGATGGTAGTAATGATCTAACTGGGTAGCCATTTTTGCATATGTTTTAATCTTTTTTATTATTATCTATTTTTAACATGTCTATCAGACCTTGGCACTTTAGATGCAATAATATATTGACACTTTATATGTTTAGCACTTTATAATAATAGATTACAAGAAAACACTAGGCACTGTCACTTTATTAAGCATGATAAATTGATT
Source organism: Hymenochirus boettgeri (assembly GCA_019447015.1). NCBI lineage: Eukaryota > Metazoa > Chordata > Amphibia > Anura > Pipidae > Hymenochirus > Hymenochirus boettgeri. The sequence goes on along the minus strand of CM033470.1, from coordinate 86,616,762 downwards.
AGATTTTAAATTACAATATGTCACAGTTATATGCATATTTAATAGGGTCACCTTTATATTGTGTTTCAGGCACTGTCACTTTAAGAAAGGTTGTCAACAAAAACCAACCTGCATTGATGCATTGTTTAAATAGGGGGGGTGAAACGGTGGTTTGTATGGTTGCCTTACAAAGGTCCCAGACCAAGACCAAAACATTGCTTTGTACCACTATAAAAATATATTTGATAAAACCTTGGAATGCCGCCACACCTTTACACCGAAGAGCGTGCAGTTGCACTCCGCCTAATCTCCACAACTTGAACAAACACCATCCACAGATGAGGGGCACACAGAGGACTTAAAATCTACTCTGAATATGTGTTGGAACTGTGATTTATGCGTTTCAGCCACTATATTTGCTGCCCTCAGTCCAATAAATATATTTGTAAAATTAAGTTAAAGGGCATGTCCACACTGGTCAGTTGTCAATTACCTGCCCCCAACCCCAACTGATATTTTGCACTTTATTACCTGCATACTATTAAGGATAATGATTGCCTACATTCTGGCAAGTAAGCTGGCTCCTCCCTCCACATCCTGATTGCAGTCAATCAGGATGTGCCAACTGACACCACTTTAGGGTGGACATGCCCTTTAAGAGTTGCATGCAAAAATACCCTATTTTGTTATGTTTATTATATTATGTTGTTGTTTTTTTTCAATTTACCAGCTTTTACCCCTTGGTTCCAGATGGTGTGCCATTAGGAATCTGCTGAATGCAGCATTTTCCTTACGGCAGGTGCTAGAAAAATGCCGGTAATATGCAAGCAAACATAACAAAGACATTTATTCTTGGGGTAGTTAGACTGCCACACTGGAAATTTAATTGGATAAACTAAGTGTTGTTTTTTACAATCGTTTTTCTTTAGAACTTTAAACATATTAGAATCACAGACAAGAACCAGTGAATGATCTAATTATCGCCAGTCATTGCCTAGAACTGACATAATATAATTACGTACAGTTGCCAGCAATTACACGGTGTTTCATAAATGATCTAGAAATATTTTGACCAATAAAAGAGAAAGTGCATTTTATTTTACTGTTGAGATAATAATAAGTGTAATGCGCATTCCACCCATAACGAGCTAGTTCACCCTGTACATTATGAGACTGTCAGAAGGCCATTATCACTGCATTCATATGAGAAAAATTCTGTCTGTGCATTACTATTCAGTTAGGCTCAGAGCTTTAAGTGTTTCCATCCTGCATTTTTTATTTAATCTTTTTATTAACTGTATAATTTTTGTTGGCACATATTCATTCTTTTTTATAATAAGGTATTCGAAAATGTAATATTGAACACAAGTAGAGATTTTGAATGACATCAGGTAATATGTACAGATGTAAGAAGTTAAAACTGTTCATATAAAATCAACTGAATTAGGAACAATTAATTTCTGTGCTCCCTAAAATCTGTGCACTGATACGTGTTATATACTACGATTCTTATATTCTTCCACTAGGTGCACAATTCACAGCTTAGAGGAACAGGGTTTTTCTGTATTAATATACAAACATGCAATTTTTATAATGAGAGCAGCTGTCATTATAATAGCCTTTATTAGCCACTGGTGGATTATATCTTTATAATAGTATAAAATCAACAAACAAACTAAAAAATGCTGCAGACCCTTATGACTAATGCTCGAACCACGCTTTCGTTCTTTTTCATAAATTTGGAATTCCGGAAAAAAATTTGAGAGTCTGAAAACGGACGGACTTAGTGTGCGATGCTGTATTAAGTCTGTCGGGACCTGTCGAGAGCGCGAGCGAGCGATCGGTGAGATCCTTTCCTTCATTCCTGGCTCCTGACCACTTTATTGAAGAATGGAGTAAGACACAGCCCCTTTACTCCTGTTCTTTAATAAAACTGAATACAAAAAAATGTATTTTACCAGTCAAGATACCCTTTAACTTCCTACAAAAACAATTTCAAATTAGGAACATTGTTAAATTCTTTTAGAGTATTTATAAAAGGTTGAGTACATATATACTTTTTAATGCTGTGGTGTAGTTTAGAAAACTAAAGAGTGTGTCACTACCTGGCATTGAATGAATTAAGATCATGGGAGGGCTACGTCTCCCTCCCCATTTTTTTCTGTCACAAGTTGGTCTAAAAAGACTTGTTAACAATTTTCTGGATGCAATGGCATGGTTATTTTACTCATACATGGTCATTCCAAGGTCGTGGAAAAACCTGCACCAAATGAAGAACCATGGGCCCAAACATCATGTGAAGCTGTCAAAAATGGAAATGCTGCTTCCTTACTACATGCAACATTTTACTATTCCAAAATCTAAGTCCTGCTATTAAGGACCTGCTTATTAAGAGAACTTCTATTAGGGAACTGCTATTAGGGAACTGCTATTTTAGGACTGCTATTAGGGAACTGCTATAGGGAACTGCTTTAAGGATTTGCTATTAGAGAACTTCTATTAGGGAACTGCTTTAGGGACTGCTAATAGGAACTGCTATTAGGGAACTGCTATTGAGAACTGCTATTAGGGAACTGCTATGGGAACTGCTATTAGGGGAACTGCATGGAACTGCTATGGGGAACTGCTATAGGAACGCTATTAGAGAACTGCTACTGCTATGAGAACTGCTATTAGAGAACTGCTATTAGAGACTCTACTGCTATTAAGAATGCTATTAAGAACTGCTATTAGGGAAAACTGCTACTGCTATTAGAGAACTGCATTAGAAGAACTGCTACTGCTATTAGAGAACTGCTATTAGAGAACTGCTATTAGGGAACTGCTATTAGGGAACTGCTATTAGGGAACTGCTATTAGGGAACTGCTATGGAACTGCTATTAGGGAACTGCTATTAGGGAACTGCTATTAGGGAACTGCTATTAGGGAACTGCTATTAGGGAACTGCTATGGAACTGCTATTAGGGAACTGCTATTAGGGAACTGCTATTAGGGAACTGCTATTAGGGAACTGCTATGGAACTGCTATTAGGGAACTGCTATTAGGGAACGGCTATTAGAGAACTGCTACTGCTATTAGAGAACTGCTATTAGAGAACTGCTATTAGAGAACTGCTACTGCTATTAGAGAACTGCTATTAGAGAACTGCTATTAGGGAACTGCTACTGCTATAAGACGTATTAGAGACTGCTTACTGCTATTGAGAACTGCTATTAGAGAACTGCTATTAGGGAACTGCTATTAGGGAAACATGAGTCAGACTGGCACCCAATGATTATTCATTTAAGAAACTTCAAAAAATGAACATGTGGAGAGAGCTTTCCAGTAATAATAAGCTTTGAAACCTTAATTTTTTTTTAGTCCAAGTGTGTGAAGTCAAGGAGGAAAATCTTTGGAAAATAGTTTGGTTTTATTTTCATAAAAACAATTTTAAGATATTAATTCATGTATGCAGTTTCTGAATGGTCCACCACCTACGGCTTTCATTGTGTAAATCGTACTCACTGTGTAGTTTCAGTATTCATCACATCTGATATAAGTGCCTACTTCTCTTATTGTTACATACGGTATGTTAGTAATGCTCCAAGCTTCTTCTTAGTATGTTCTTAAACATACATTTTAACAGTGACGTGGAAAACTATACATTATCTCTTTACAATTAGGGATGGAATCAGGGTTCAATTCAAACCTGGTTCTGACTACCGGTTCTGAAGTTCCTTTAGAACTGTTTGGAACTTTTGGATTAAACCTTAAAACTTTCAATATTTTCAGTAACCCCCTATGGTATGCATGCAGAACCTCAAAAATAGCTTGCGTGTACAGAAAGTCCTTTATTAGCTTTTTGGTGATGTCTAGAGGGCATATTTATAAAGGTTCGTTAATGCAGCCTTTTCGACAAATTGGACTTTTCGCTATTTATAAAGCAATGATAACCAGTGGTGATGATCATTTGGTCATTACCGCTACTTTTCGCTTTTCACCTTACATCGCTTACTGCTAAAGCACATTTACGGTATAAAATGGCAAAAAGAGTATTTTTGCGGCAAGTTCAGCCATTCCAATTCGCCGAGTCTGAGGTGGCGAAAACGCATAAGTGGCCATTTATTTAGCCTGCCAATGGGTCCATGGAAGGTGTCATCACATCAATACTAATGAGTAATCAGGGGGGTGTTAGATTATTTTCCAGTATTAACTATAATGCGATCTGCGATTTCGCTTTTTAAGGTTTATTTTTTGCTTTTTTAAGATCCTTTTTAAAAAATTTTTTTTTTTAAGTTTCTGATTTTCTTTGTTAACCAATAAAGTTAAATAGGGGTCTGAGGGACATGTTTATAAAGGGGCATTATTTTTGCTTTTTTCCCCCACCGCCTTTATCACATTTTTTAAACTTTCAACTTTTTCATCAAAGTTATTAAAAGGTGAATTTCATTAAAGCGAAAATTATGTAGCAAAGTGAACTAATAATGCTGAAAAAGTTCAGCACATATGATGAGGTTATACTCCCTGCTTGTTTTTCAGAGTAGTATTAAATTGGTTAAAGGCTATGTCCAGCCTGAAATTTTTTTTTAATATATGGTCCCCCCTGGGCTCCCAGCCCCAACCGCTATAATTTTTTTTTAGAAAGCCCCCCAAACTCTACTTACCTCCCCTCGATCCTCCGCCGCGCTCCCGGCCCTCTGCTTGCAGAATGCAAGCAGAGGCGGGACCGGCAGCCGCGTCGTGATTGGCTGAGCGGCAGCCATCACAGACGCGCTGCCGGCAGCTCACTTCGCCGGAGGAAAAGAGGGAAGGTAAGTAGAGTTTGGGGAGCTTTCTAAAAAAAAAAATATGCGGTTGGGGCGGGGAGCATGGGGGAGCACAATATTAAGGGGGATTGAGTTAGGGGAGGGATAGTAGAACGGAGGGAGAGGGAGGGAGAGGGAGGGGGTAGAGCTCCGCTCCTCACCTAATCTCCCCTAAGCGCGTCCTTTTGGACTCTCTACCTCCTGGGTTCTTTTTTTTTTTGGGGGGGACTACAGGAGAACCCTATGGAGCTGGGATGTGAGGTAAGGATAAACTACACTACATGGTGGGGCCAGTAGTTTGGGGGATTATAGTTTTGGGGGTGGACATGCCCTTTAATACACACTGAACACCTATCTTCGTTATTTAAAAAAAAAACATTTGTGTTTTTTTTCAGATAAATAGTATAAAACTCAAAGGGAATTTTCTCTATTTATTAATAGGGCACATTTTTAGTATTCTTATTTTTAGCAAACTGCAGCTATATACCAAACTAAGTAACAGTATCAAACCAGTTCCATTAATATGGAACATACCATAGTGCTGTGTAAGAAATAGTCATGTTAATGGAACATTCCAGTAAGTAATGATGTTTGTGAAATCCTGTTAAACTGCAAAAAATGCAACAAAGGGAGAAAGGGGCAAAAAGGTAAATTCACCTATTTAAAAATGGCTTTAAATAAAAAAGACAAAATAGCTCGGAAATTACACTAGAGGGGCAATTCTCTTTTTTTCGAAAGCGAAGAGTTTTTGAAATAATAGCGCAATTGTCATTGCGATGTCCTGCGACAGCAATACATCCTCGGGTACTTAGAGCTAGTTTAGTTTTATCTAGGCCATTGTTTCTTATTTTTGCTGATTCCCTCATGTTCGGTGGTGTGCCTCTGGATTGGAAAAAGGCTGATGTTATTCCAATATTCAAAAAGGGTAGTCGTTTCACAGCCGGTAATTACAGCCTGTAAGTTAACTTCAGTGGTGGGAAGATCCTGGAAATTTAATAAGGGAACATGTTCTAGAGTATGTTTCAAGGACTGACATTATTTACTGACAAGTAGTAACCAGCATGGATTTAGGAGGAATAGATCTTGTCAAACTAACTGGCTTGGCTTTTATGAGGAAGTAAGTAGAAATTTAGACTCTGGAATAGCAGTAGATGTAGTTTACTTGGATTTTGCAAAGGCTTTTGATACAGTCTCCCATAGGCGACTAATAAATAGGGCTGTTGGTCTGGGGAGTATCATTTTTACTGGATAGAAAATTGGTTAATGAATAGGATGCAGAGAGAGTTGTTAATGGGGCTTCATCATTATGGACTAAAGTGCAAGTGGTGTGCCACAGGGTTCTGTGTTGGGGCCGCTTCTATTTAATCTATTTATTATGATTTGGAAGTGGGTATTGTCAGCAAGGTTTCTGTGTTTGCTGATGACACAAAACTTTGTCGACATAAAAAACTTCAGAGGATGTGCAATCGTTGCAAGGGATTAAGATAGATTAGCACATTGGGCTGCTAAGTGGCAGATGAAATTCAATGTTGATAAATGTAAGGTGATGCATTTTGGACTTAAAAATCCTTGTGCTACTTATACATAAATGGCTTTGTGTTAAGTGAATCCCTGTTGGAAAGGGATCTTGGAGTTTGGTGATAACAAACATAAGGTAGCAAGCAGTGCCAGGCGGCAACAGCCAGAGCCAGCATGGTATTGTCTTGTATAAAGAGAGGTATGGATTCAAGGGAGAAAATGTAATTCTCCCTCTTTCAAAGCATTGGTAAGGCCTCATTTGGAATATGCAGTGCAATTTTGGAATTCTTGTACAAAAAGGACATCTTTGAAATGGAAAGGATTCAGAGAATGGCAACTAATTAATAGGGATTGGGGGAGCTTGAATATGAAGAGAGACTGGAAAAGTTACAATTATGTACGCTGGAGAAAAGGCGCTTGCGTGGGATATGATTACTGTGTTTAAATACATTAACGGGCCATACAATAAACTATCTGGGGCATTGTTCACCAATAACATGTCAAAGGACACGAGGACATCCCTTAAGACTTGAAGAAAAAAGTTTAGGCTCAAGCTCGGAAAGGGTTTTCACACTGTGAGAACGGTAAGGCTATGGAACTGTCTTCCAGTGGACGTTGTAATGGCAGGTTCATTGGTCATTTTCAAAAAAAAGCTGGATGAGTTTCTGCAAACAAGGAATGTTGCAAGTTACTGGTATTGATACATAAAGTAGAGTTGATCCAGGGAAATTCCGATTGCCACTTGGAGTCAGGAAGGATTTTTTCCCCCTTCATAAATTTGGTGGGGTTTTTTTGCCTTCCTCTGGATCAACTTAGGCAGGAAATGAGGATATTGCTAGATGGGTTGAACTGGATGGACGTATGTCTTTATTCAACCTCAAATACTATACTATACAAGCAAGCGAAAATAGCGATCATTTATAAATATCCCCCCCAGGTGCCTGAGCCACCTACTGTAAGTTACATTAGAGATGGCCAAAACTCACCAGTTTCGTTCCGTTTTTGGATTCCCGGATCTCTGGAAAATCCAGAAGATCAGAGAAAACCAAAACAGAACGAATTTTCGATTATTATCGAATGTTTGAGGCTATTTTCGATAATCCTTGAACGTTCATAAGTATAGAAAATAGGCTCCGATGTCCCGAAATCCAGACGTTCCAGGCATTCGGACAGATCTTTTGGTTTCGGAACCGAGGGGTTCTGTGTCGGATCCGGATCCCATCTCTAGTTACCATACTGTATCTATCCTTTATTCAGAACTTTAGAATTTTTTCTGACCTATTGACATCTAAGGGTTGTTTTTCATAGTTTCGGATCTTTAGAAATTCTGAATCCGAACATGGAATAAAACTCGCCGGTTATGACATTTCTACTTATAATCCAAGCTTATGGTTTTACTTTCCATGAAAAGTGAATATACAGTATCCAAATGCAGCAGTATCAGACTGACACATAAAATTGAGACTGCAACATTTACTATTTCCAGATATTTTACTAAAAGACAAGTAACTCTCGATAGGCTTATTACTAAGCAACATCGCTAAAAAACAAAATAAAGTTTAATATTTAGTTCTTTTAAATAAGAGGCAATGAAATATACTCTTGGGCAGCTTTGTTGCTTAGTGGTTAGCTGTAATGCTTTGCAGCATGGAGTCCTTAGTATGCTGGTTTTTCTGTGGGTAATTTGGTTTCCCCACAATAAATAAATAGATAGTGATAGGGTAATTAGATTGTAAACTATTCAGTGCAATGGTCTGATGTTAATGGACAAAACTAATTATAAAGAGCTGTTGATATTGTTCAGCACTATAAATATCTATGGATGCCATTTGAGAGTTTTAAGATTAGATTATGAACCAGCCTCCAAATCAACCAATTTCATAAGCTATACAGGGAAATCTTTAATGAAGATAATTCTCAGAATGTGACTGATTTAAGGAAAGGAAGGTAAAGAAAATACCGTTTTCAGCCTCCTACTTTGGCTTTATTCAAACTTTAAGTCTACATTAGAGCAGCAGAATAGGCATTTCCAAGACTGTAAATAGTTTTTCTGTGTATTAGGTTTTCTGGGGGCATTGGAAATACAGTGATGCATGATTTAGATAACAATGTTAGCTTGCCTGCGTGTGTATCTTCCACTTCAATGGCGCTGTTTAATTCAACAACGCAAAGTACATCTCGCATATAGCACAGACATTTCTAAAAGAACGTTTAATAGGAAAAAGTTACTTTGAGCAATAGCGATTCCAAATGTTCTTGCAGAATAGCTACAAAGAAATAAAATGACATGAAAATGGTCTTTTAGGCACAAAGGCAGTTTAAGTGCTACTGCTGTACGGTGATGACTGAACTCATCACATCTCCGATTTCAGCTGCAGTTCGGGCACATTTCAGCAGCTACTACCAATAATAGATTGAATTCTAGCAGCTAAATGTTTATTGTTGCTTGGAGAATAACTGAGAGATGTATGAATGCTTTTTTTCCCCCTGGCTTCTGAATATAAGATAAGAACGTCCAAAATTGAAAATGTTTTTTACTCCCATTTAATGTTTGATTTTAATTTTTAGCCCTAGAGACATATTTGTGATCTGGTCAGCTACTTTCTTAAGATTGTCTTAACTGTTTATTGCCATTTCTACGCTAAAGGAAAAACTGCATTGATTTGATTGCCATTAATTACCTGTATGTGGGTTTATTGAAGGGAACAAACAGCATTTAATTCAGCCTTTGTGCTTCTTACATTATCACATTATCACAGAGATGGGAAAATCCTTTCTGACCTCCAGTGGCAATCATTCTGCCATATTACTATTCAGCATGTGCTTATATTGCTCTGATATCCCTGAATATCTTGATTGGAAAACTCACATCCCAAATAATATATTTTTATAACTTGGTTATGCAAATTATGAACTAAAATGAAAATGGGGAACAATTTTATGGCTTTCAAGTAATCCAAAATCGATTAAAAAACAGGCAACTCCGGATTATTAAACAGCTTTGACGGTGACATTTTTAAAAATAAAAATAACTAAGTCTGGTGCACGTTGGTTTATTGATTGGGGAGCCCACTAGAAATGAAACAGGGTTTTACAGGATCCTATCAATCTAATACATAATATGGTTATTAAATGGTAATAGGTATCGATAGAGGATTTTACTATTACTATTCCTTTGGCAGAAGCTTTCTAGGACTACAGATAAAACTTCAATAAACAGTCAGGCTATTGTAATCAATGGAAGCACCATGTACCTAAAAATGGGCGTTTGTTCAGGGTGACTTGTGCGTTTTATTAGTCCAATGATCTAGAGGGACACAATACAGGAACTCTTCTTCTGGTGTCTTTATGTTGATTACAATAAAAAAAGGAAAATGCTGGGTTATGCTGGCCAAACACATAACAAATGCTACAAAAAAGCATGTGACGACAGCTTAATTTTTTTTTTTGCAATCACGTATGCTCCAATTACACACAACTAGATATGGAACGGAACCTCAGTTCAAGTCACTTTTACAAGTTCAAACTTTTCGGATTCTGAACTTTCAATGAATTTTCAAAGATTTTAGAAGATTTTTCGAAATTTTGAGGATTTTATCAATTTGCGGAAATAAACCAACCATATGTCACAAATTCACCAATGACAGCTATTTTTAGCAGTGCCAAAACCTTGGTTGCCTTGTGAATTGTTACCATTGGCCCGCTTTCCCCTATATGATGCAAATATGATGAAAATTGCAACATAAAGATTAGAGAATTTCAGTGCAAATACACTTTTCTCATCCTAATGAACGTATCCTGCCCATTCAGCATGTTGTCTGTGTATAAATAAATACTTTCAAAAAACTGACTGGGTTGATTCAGTTGCTCAGTAGAGATGCTTGTGAAGGTTCTCATTCATCCAGGTCATGGTGTATCTGTTGTATTCAATTAGATCAACTGGACTTGAAATGTAGTTCTTGAAGACGTTTCGCTAGTCATCCGACTGGCTTTCTCAGTCAGATGACTGTACAGAATCTGTGGCAATTATGTACCCTGGAAAATCCCAATTAGCATATCACAGCCAGGTGTTAAGGGTGTGATTAGATAGTGGCTAAGAGGTGTTATAGGAACGCCCAGAGTAAGGTGTTAAAAACAGCATTGTACATGGCAGACAGTTGTATGTGGGGAGACACAAACAGCAACTGCATCAACGTATGGCCCAGACAGAAGAGCCAATTCCTCGGGTCAGGACTCAGCCGTGTATCTGCATCTTAAGGATAAGGACATACCTTTGAAGATTGTAATGTTAACATACTGGCGAAGGAACGTGACTGGTTCAAGAGAGTGTTAAGGAGGCCATTTATGTGAAAATAAAGAAACCAAGCCTAATAGAGGTGGGGGGGTTCGACACCAACTGTCTGCCATGTACAATGCTGTTTTAACACCTTACTCTGGGCGTTCCTATAACACCTCTTAGCCCATATCTAATCACACCCTTAACACCTGGCTGTGATATGCTAATTGGGATTTTCCAGGGTACATAATTGCCACAGATTCTTGTACAAGTCATTCTGAATTGAGAAAGCCAGTCGATGACTAGCGAAACGTCTTCAAATACTTTCTTCTAATGATCATAAATCATCCCATCCACCAGGGTACCTTTAGTTCTTTAAATTCTACATAGTCCCCGAGATATAAGCCTTGAATATGCTGTGATTTGTAGGAGCTGCTACACCTCATCTGTCACTCAAAGGCACACACCCACACAATCCAAGATCCCATGCAGTACTGACACACACTCTCTCACCCACACTGTAAGTACCATGTGCAACACATAGTCAATGGCTGTATGGCTAAACACAATCAATAAACCATTAACCCACCGCTGGACCGCCCTCTCCTTGTTTTGATAGGTAGAGTGTCTGGCCCGTAGTTGCCCCTGATTTTTTTTTAATTTCTTCTAATGTATCATATAAGTCATCCCATCCACCAGGGTACCTTTAGTTTCTTTAAATTCTCTACACCTCATCTGTCACTCAAAGGCACACACCCACACAATCCAAAGATCCCATGCAGTACTGACACACACTCTCTCACCCACACTGTAAGTACCATGTGCAACACATAGTCAAATGCTGTAGTGCTAAACACAATCAATAAACCATTAACCCAGCAATATGACATAACACACTATAAAACAGCCCCTCCCCCCAAAAAAAATCTATATATCATACAAAACCAGTGACTCAAATGGAACACTAATACAGTATATATAATACAGTAATACAGACTTATATACCAAACAAGACACACAGTGCAATCTATGAAATAATAGACTAAAGCAACTGAAATGTAACAGGACAACAACAGTGTCAATGGTTTGTGAAGGTCTCACTACAAGCTGCGGTTAAACGACTCTCTCTTCAGTGATTATGATCTCAGCAACCAGGGGAGAGATATGAGCTTAGGTAAAAAGTAATAACAATTAGCAAAGTTAGAGAACAGGCAGAGTTCAGTAACTTACTTGTAAAGAATCTCAGCACCACTTGTCCTCCTCTCTCCCCCTCTGCCCCTCCCTTCAGCATATTGACTTTATTCCACACTTTGATTGCTTGCAGTCAGCTCGGAAGGGAGGGGTCAACGGATGTCAGCACTTCATTTAAAGTCCTTCAACTGACAATGCTCGGACTCTGTATACAGCCGTCACTGCTTGAGGGGGAGTAGACAGAGAGGGGAGGGGGACTACACAGCTTGGTACAAACTTCTGCCAGTGTGAAGAAACGAGCCACACAAGAAACATAAAGTAAGGCAGCTTATACTAAGTGATCTATACATTGTATACAGACAAAGTTTTTTTTCACTATAGTTGCCCTTTAAGTGTGTGTGTAATTTTGCATAAACCGTTCCCACCTTGGGCTATTTAATAATAGATTAAGGTAATAATCCCCACCTACCTGTAGACCATCCCCTCCAAAACAGACCATTCAAAAGTTGTTTCTAGGTAAATTATATCCTGTTATCTCATGACAAGATACACTTTTAGCTCAATTCTTGCTGTGCCCAAGCAATTACAGATGTTTTCTGCTAAAAGAAATCCCGTAGCTACCGTGCACTGTAACCCAATCGAAAGTTAGTGAAATTTGTTTGATTGAATTGTGGCCAATGTAGTGAAAATACCTAAACTAGGGGAATACTATTTATTACATTCCTAGAATTCCCAGCCAGACTCAGCTGGATGAGGATGATAGGACATTCAGTTTTAAACCTGCACAGCTTGGCAGGCTTTATTATTCAGTCCTCCGATTCTGATAATGCAGTTTACCCTTATTTCCCATCTATTATCAGCGACAGTACTGTTCTCCTCATTGATAACTGAAGATATTTATGCAGGTAATTTTTCAGACTTCTATAACCTTGTATAAACCTGTGCATGTGTGGATTTTATACACTAACCCCTGGGTGGACAAATTTCCACTGACATTAGGAGTCGGTCATAACCTAGGAGTTTGAGTAGTCAATGAATGTGATATTTCAAGGCATTCGAAATGTTATTGGCTACATGGCTCCTGGGACTTGTCCATCCTTTACTAACCCATCATAATGTTTCTGATCTTCACTGTCAATTGGATGTGATTAAGTTACTTTTTATTTGATTATAATTTAACCACAAACTGATTTGCCATGCTGAAACACTGCGGCTAACATTCAAGGCACTAATGTACATAATGCACATAATGAATGTCACCTCTTCAGTTTGTCAGATCTCCAAATTATCTGTTATTCACTGCTCAGTGTCAGCAGAGTTTGCAATCTCTGTGGAACCCAATAATGTTCCAGGATTTCAACCCCACAACACACAGAACATAATAAACCTTGGGGATGGTGTGTAAAAGTACTTTTTAACTTGTGCCCATGCAACTAATTTTACGGGTATCTAAAGGAGAAGTTCAAGGGGTTCACTGTTTATAAATTAAATATATTCGGGTTGAAGAGCCAAATTACTGTTCTTTCTATTTCTTCTTCTTTTTTGGACTGTATTTCCTCCCACTGTTTGAGCTTAGAGACATGAAATTCGGTACAGACGTGCGGGTCATATAGGAGATGTGTGCTATCACCTAGCTAAGAAATCCGCAAAAGTGTTAGGGCATTGTTGGCGAATTTCCCATAGACTATAATGGTAACAATCCTCAAATGTGGATATTTTGAAGTTTAATGGTCATGAGATCAAAACAGTTTGTTTCATGGTCATAAACACAAACGCAGATACCCCCAACCCCCACACAAACACAGGTACACCCACCTTCGACCTACCTTCCATTCCCATGGAAACCATACATAATGGGTAACTAATCAAAAAACTAATTTTGATCAATCATCAATAAAAGTTAGTTATATGGTCATACAAAAACACAATCCCCAACCTCACACGAGTACACACGCCTACTGACTTACCCATCCATTCTGTGACAGCTATACTTAAAGGGTAAAAATAATTTTAATATATCCTCAAAATAATTTTTATATATCCTTAATAAAAAGAGTTAGTTAATGGTCATACATGCAAAAACGCAAACCCAACCTCACATGTGTACACACACCTACTCTATCAACTACTTGGGATACAGACATCCCATATACAGACCCCTCCATAAATGGGCATTACCACTTGATGGTCTAAATAAATTCCTGGTTAACTGTGACCATACAGTCCTGGGACACCCAGTCATAGTTGTTTTAATTGGTATTTTAGTTTGAAGGTTTATATGAACAGGGGGTTGGTAATGTAGGGATTTTGTGTTTTTTTTAAATAAAGGAATTTTTTTAGACCATCAAGTGAAGTGCCCATTTATGGAGGGGTCTGTATATGGGTTTATATATATGCTGTAGGCACACTCAAGTGCTGAAAACAATATACACAATGTTTCTGGACCGCCGAAACGTGTGTACACAGTTTCAGCACCTGATGATTGTTTTGCCTCCCTTCAAGCATATATATTGATAACTACCGATGTGGCACAGATTTTAGGGTGTGCACCTCACACCATACCTGCCTGGACTCCACAAACTCGTCTTATCTGTATATAGGATGTCTGTATCCCAAAGTAGTTTATACTTTGTAATATATCCCCTGGGAGCACCATAAAATTGTACGTCCACATGGTCAAGTATATGTATTTTTAGTACACACACACACTGACCTACCTTCTATTCCTGTGGCAGCCATAATTAAAGGGTAGATAAAAAGTAAAAAAAAACTAATTTTGATATCCTTAATAAAAAAAGTAGTTTATCTTAAACCAAAAAAAGACATACCCCCCTCAACAAAAACCCAGATACACACACTACTGACCTACCCTTCCAGTTCCGTGGCAGCCATACTTAAAGGGTAACTATCATCAAAAACAAATTTTAAAAAGTTATTTTTTTAACCCCCAACCTGACACAGGTAAAGCCCACACCTACTGACCTACCCTTCCATTTCCATGGCAACCATATTAAAGGGTAACTATAGTCAGAAAAACTATTTTGACTAATTGTCAACAAGTTTTGTTTTTTTTTTAACCCCAACTTGACACAGGTACATACACCTACTGACCTACCCCTCCAATCTGCTGCACAAACACCCCACATTCCCTTCCAAAATGCAGACTTTCAAGCCAAATTCAAAGTTTAAACTTAAACTTACCCACTCTAGTTCTCTTTATTTTTCAAAATCTTTTATTTTATTCCCTTGCTATGCCACCGAGGTCAGGATTAAGCTGCCATTTTAGGTCAGGCAATGTTTTTCCCAGTATGCTCGCTTCATTGAATGTCCCTGGAAATTGGTCATTCAGAAGCATTTATTTATGCACATAAAAGCATATGTATTTTTGCTGAACTTCTCCTTCACCTATCAGAATTTGAGGCATAGGCTTATAGTGCTGCTGTAGGGTAATACAAAAAGTATAATGGCAGGGTCTGTTAGCCGATTTGATTTTGTTTGATAATTTGCTTTTCTTTAAAGTCTTTTCTTTAGAAATGCTGTACACTATAAAAAGCTGTGTTACAGAGAAGTTAGATTTCTGTGCTGTAACATAATTGGTTGTCATTATCTAGGTAGCCGGACATGCTGCAGCTTCCCTGTTTTGACCTATGGTGTTGTAGAGAGCATGTTCCCAAAAAAATAGAGAGAGAAATTTGGGAGCTGACTCTAGTACCCACATGTTTAATTAAAAGGAACGTGGTCCGAAAATGACTTAAAGGGACAATTCAGTGGAAATTATACATATTTGTTAAATTTTAGTTTGTGTAAGGCATTCTAAATATTCTCTCCCATTTTGAAAAATCAGTTGATTTCATACCCTTTGCTTTTCCCTGCTGTTGACATTAGTGAGCTGCCATTTCAGGATCTAAGGGTCCTTCTTCTTCCCAGGATGCACCACTTCCTTGGAATGTCCCTAACCGTCATTTTACTGATTGGCTGTTTTATGGGTCAAACATGCTCAGATCTCTACTGAGCAACTGAATTAACCCAGGCGCTGGGGCAAGGGAAAGACCATAACTCCTTACTAGGGGTCCTGCAAACAGGAAGTCAGTATATTTGGTTGCATTTATTATAAATGACAGGAATTGCTTTTCTGAGTATTTTTGCAATTTTTCTATTCTATACTCATTTTTATTAACATAATTTTTGTGTGTGATTATGGCAGCATCACTAGATCCCTGCACTTCCTGCTCTGAAACATGTGACAATCCCTCTTCCATATGTCTCCTCCTCCCTTACAGCCCCTAGGCCCGTCCACGAGTCTGGAGACCGAACTACATTTCAAGTCCAGTGATCTAATTGAATACAACAGATACATGCTCGTAGAGATCTGAGCATTTTGACCCATCCAACAGCCAATCAGTAGAATTAAGTTGGCTATAGAGATTAAAATAATTAACGATAAGAGTATCAGCAGTGTGTAGGGACCAAATCGACCAAGCACAATGCCGACGAATGACTGTATTCAGTATTATAGTTGGTAGGGAAAGATATAACATTTTCATTGGCCGTTATCGGCCTTACTTTAAGTACAGGGATCACATGTGTATGGCTACCTTTTCTCTTAGGAACATTCCACATTAATGTGCATTCTGGGAAGAAGAAATGTCAGCTCACTAACATTAGGAAATAAGCAAGGGGTATAAATTCAACTTGATTTTTCAAAATGGAAGATAATGTAAATGACTAGGTAGAATAAAGAACTTTCCCTTTAAAATAGGATTTTTAATGCATATAGGAACATGACCAAAATGTTTAGACTGTGAATTCAACTGTACCAAGGCAAACACTGCACTTTGTCATGTGTATTTTGTTTCATTATTGTGCTTTCATCAAATCATTCAAGCCCTACATTCATGTTATAACCAGAAATGTGTATGACGAATGTCATAGGTGATGCTGAATAGAGATGTCCGAACTTCGCAAAACCGGTCCGCTCAAAGATCTGCGAATTTTCGGAAAATTAGAAAATTCGAAAATCCGCGAGCGGACCCATTAAAACCCATTAAAATGAAAAAAATCCTTTGAAATAATACGAGAATTCCACATAATTCTAAAATTTTCGAAAATACGTATTTTCATGCATTTTCAAAATACGTGAAATCCCTGTAATTTTGAAAATTTCGAAAATACATTTACCATGCATTTTCTAAATACAAGAAATCCTCTAATTTCGAAAATTTTCGAAAACTGGTTCGGGAAAAGTTCGGAGCGGAAAACCGAAAATCCGGTTCGGATCCGCAAACTGGGCTTCAACTAATGCTAAATGGATTTATATGGGAAAACTGTCGTTGTCATATGTAAAAGGCATGGTTACAAAAGTGTGCAGAAACACACATAACGTAGATACACATACCGAGTATAAACTGAGGTTTTCAGCTTAAAAAAAAAAAAACCTCTGCTCCGCATCCTCTTTCTGCCAGCTGACGTCACTACTCGGCACCTGTCTCACTTCCTTCCAAGTAGTGACGTCAGCGGCAGAGCAGACAGTAATCCCAATAATCCCTGCATCTTGCCACTACAGTGTTTGCAAACTACAACTCCTGGCAACTAAAGCATGCTGGAGTTGATTTATAGTCGACTATATACGAGTATATATGATAGTTGAAATGACTCTAATAAGGTTACATAGCATTAATAATCTATCATGTTAAATAACATGTTAAGTACAGTCTCAAATGACTGTAATAATAGTCATTATAATCTATAAGGCTTTATGCTACAGCTTAACATGAGTCTATTGTTTCTATGGTTCTGGTGTCCCTTGGTGCAATAACACTAAATTAAATACAAAGTTCATGTTGACTAGGGATGGACTAGAACTCGTACCCGAGTTTGAGCCGAACTTTATGAGTTCGGACGAACTCGAACTTTCGAACTAGTTTGATTTTCGAACTCGCGTATATTTTGAAAATTCTCGAACATTCGAGAAGCCTCAAAACCTGGACCCCCTCCCGGGTCCTTACAAGGGCCCTTGAGGCTTACAGGGTCCTGCAGCTCAAACCGGGCCCCCCCTCCTCGGCACTTAAAGTGCCTTTGTGGCCTTGGAGGGCCCTTAAGGCCTTGACAAGGGCCCGTTGGAGGTAAGGGGTCCTGCAGCCTCAAGCCGGGACCACCCTCCCCCGGCCCCGATGTTACCAGCGTCTGATCCGGCGTCCTTGATCCGACATCTTCTTTTTCTTTTCTCTGCTATCTACTGTGATTACTTCTGAGCTCCACGGAGGTATGCACCTCTTTATGTAGGTTTGCAGGAAACCCTATCCGTTTCTGATTGTTCACATTTTTCAATGCTTAGTTTACATGGTTTCCATTAAACAATCAGATTTTCTGCAAGGGCCCTCCCAAGGGCCGCAAAGGCACTTCTAAGTGCCAGGGAGGGGGTTCTAGTTCGAGCTGTGGGACCCCTTAACCCCAAAGATCTTTGTAAGGATCCAGGAGGGGGTCCTGTTTTGAGCGGCAGGACCCCTGAACGTCCGGCCGATTGTGGCCGTTCGGCAATCCACGAATGGCCGATTTCGGGAATCTCCGGCCGTTCGACGGATTTTCGGAAACCGGCCATTCGAGGTTTACCGAACGTTCGGAAATCCTTGAATGTTCCCCGAACAGCCGATTTCGGGAATCTCCGGCCGTTTGGGGATTTTCGGAAGTGGCCGTTCAAGTTTTACCAAACGTTCAAAATCCATAAGCAGCAGTGGAAGTAGCGCATGTGTGCGCATCCCAGTTTTTATGATGTTCCCCGTGCACTGCCGCGTGTTCCCCAGAGGCCTGTAAGATAGTTTACCTGTTATTTTGGAAATTTCATTGAACTTTCCAAACTATTTACTCCCCACTGACTTTAATTGGTCCATTTTCGGATTTTTCAAACTTTAGAGGTTCGAAAGTTTGGCCATCTCTATAGGGAACACGGGTTGAAATATTGATGGATTGAGCTGGTACAGAAGTTTTTTTTAAAAAAAGAAACCTCATCTAACATGCTGACTGGCAGGTTTTATTGTTTGTAATAGATTTTTCAAACCATTTTAGCACCTTACAGGAGATGTAATGAAAATTTTATCTTAAAAATGGTGCTAATTTTGCCCCAACCAATGAATATTATTTACCATTGTGAAACATTTGACCTGTGGGGAAAACAACTAAGTGGGCCCTTTCACTGTAGATTGCAACTTTGAGACTATTTCGATAATCCTTGAAAATGCCTCAAACATTGATAATAATTGAAAATTCTTTCTGTTTTCGGATCTTCAGGATTTTCTGAGATCTGGGAATCCGGTAGTTTCGGCCATCTCTAGTAATGATCTGGATGGACTGATAACACTGGTAATGGTCTTGAGGGCTGATAACCCTGGGTAATGATCTGGAGGCTTAAAAACACTGGTTAATTATCTAAGGGCTGATAACACTGGGTATGATCTGGGGTTCTGATAACACTTGATAATGATCTGCAGGGCTCACTACACTGGTTAATGATCTGGAGGCTGACTACACTGTGTAATGAAGAAAAAATGAACAGATGTGAATGCACAACTCTCTTACAGAGCATTGGGATGGATAATGGGGATAAATAAACTTATCAAAACTAAGGAAAGGAAAAGTACCCCCCCTTGATTATCACATCCTACATTAATAGCGACATCCAGTGGAACAAGTAAAATAAAATATAGAATTTTATTAGAATGCATTAAAAAAGTGGAAAAAATAACGCATTAGAGGTTATTCAATAAAAGTTCTTATCCTTTAAATGGTGCCACAACATCAGATGTTAGCTTTCAAATGTTAATAAGATTGATTGTGTTGCAGGTTGACAAATTTCCACTTTTTAAACAATAAGAACTTTATTGAATCTCCCTGTAATACGTATATAAAATCATTGCCGGACCACATAGGATAGTGTAAACTGGGCATATTGCAAAGGGTAACCAGTAATGAGTAACCTGTATTAAACCCTAAATAGGAGTGGGAGAGCCTCTCCCACCCAAAAGCTTGCCCTAAAATATGTGGCACCCCTGAGCACTCAGTCTCTCTAGTCCAGTAAAAGGCAGTACTAGTCTAATCAGTATATGAGTATATTGAATATAAATAGTATTAGGAAGTTATACGCTGAAAAATTTCCCACACACAAATTTGAGACACCTTTTTAAGAAAATCTGGTCTGGCTATCCAATGTATTATTCTCATTAGTTGTTCTTATTCGTTTAGTAGTTTAAGATAGACATTTATTTATTTTTTTTACATTAGTTTCATGGTACAGTAGCTTAATAATAGCTAGTTTTTGTAAAGAATATTAGTAAGCAGAGAGAAGGACTCTGTACAACCCAATATATTAAGTTTGTATTTATTTGCAGGAGCTACACAACATATTTCGGACCGTTATAAGTGAGAAGGATACATGTTTCCATTATACAGTAACTAAATAGTTTTATAAACAGAATCTGATTCTGCACCAGTCTTTGACTAAATAACTTTGGCAATATGCTTGTGAAAGTTTGCATTCATCCTGGTATATCTTTTGATTCAGTTATCAGCTCGGACTTAAGTTTAGTTCTTGAAGATTTTTCACTAGTCCCACCCACTGTCTTTCTCAATTCAGAATGACTTGTACAAGAATCTGTTTAATAAAAACCTGGATGTGGTCCCACTCAACCTAGTGGGGATGTTCTCTGCTCAGTGTTGTAGGGTTATGAAGACAATAAGCTAGTGGTCTAAAGGGTTGAGAGTCAAACATCAAATACTGGCCTCTCTGGGTTAGTTTTCTGCAAACTCTACGTCCATTTTACAATTCTCCCTGACTTCTACTAAGCTGTCCAGAAAGCCAGTGTGTTGTTTTGTACCACTTCCCATGTAAAACAGATTTTGTTTTTGGTTTCCACAGCATTGATGTGTTCTGTGAAGGCTTATAATTTTTCTGGTGGGGTTTAACCCATGTGTCACCCACATATCTGAACCAGTGGTTGGGTATATGCCCTGAATAACTAAGAGCCTGCCGTGTCCACTTCTTCCATGTAAAGGTTTGGCCATGATGTGTGAAATGGATATCCATGAAGCATCCATGCTTTTAATTGTATCCTTATATTTGAAATAGGTGTTATTTAGGCATTAGTCTGTGAAAACACATCTTTTGGGTTAGGTTCACTGCTGGCAAGGTGTTTTGTTTGGCACAGCCATTTTCTGGAACTACATTTCAAGTCCAGTTGATCTAATTGAATACAACAGATACACCATGACCTGGATGAATGAGAACCTTCACAAGCATCTCTACTGAGCAACTGAATCAACCCAGTCAGTTTTTTGAAAGTATTTATTTATACACAGACAACATGCTGAATGGGCAGGATACGTTCATTAGGATGAGAAAAGTGTATTTGCACTGAAATTCCTCTTTAATCTTTATTGTTGCAATTTTCATCATATTTGCATCATATAGGGGAAAGCGGGCCAAATGGTAACAATTCACAAGGCAACCAAGGTTTTGGCACTGCTAAAAATAGCTGTCATTGGTGAATTTGTGACATATGGTTGGTTTATTTCCGCAAATTGATAAAATCCTCAAAATTTCGAAAAATCTTCTAAAATCTTTGAAAATTCATTGAAAGTTCAGAATCCGAAAAGTTTGAACTTGTAAAATGTGACTTGAACTGAGGTTCCGTTCCATATCTAGTTGTGTGTAATTGGAGCATACGTGATTGCAAAAAAAAAAAATTAAGCTGTCGTCACATGCTTTTTTGTAGCATTTGTTATGTGTTTGTCCAGCATTAACCCAGCATTTTCCTTTTTTTATTGTAATCAACATACAGACACCAGAAGAAGAGTTCCTGTATTGTGTCCCTCTAGATCATTGGACTAATAAAACGCACAAGTCACCCTGAACAAACGCCCATTTTTAGGTACATGGTGCTTCCATTGATTACAATAGCCTGACTGTTTATTGAAGTTTTATCTGTAGTCCTAGAAAGCTTCTGCCAAAGGAATAGTAATAGTAATAATCCTCTATCGATACCTATTACCATATTAATACCATATTATGTATTAGATTGATAGGATCCTGTAAAACCCCTGTTTCATTTCTAGTGGGCTCCCCAATCAATAAACCAACGTGCACCAGACTTAGTTATTTTTATTTTTAAAAATGTCACCGTCAAAGCTGTTTAATAATCCGGAGTTGCCTGTTTTTTAATCGATTTTGGATTACTTGAAAGCCATAAAAATTGTTCCCCATTTTCATTTTATGTTCATAATTTGCATAACCAAGTTATAAAATATATATATTTGCGGATGTGAGTTTTCCAATCAAGATATTCAGGGATATCAGAGCAATATAAGCACATGCTGAATAGTAATTATGGCAGAATCTGATTGCCACCTGGAGGTCAGAAAGGATTTTCCCATCTCTGTGATAATGTGATAATGTAAGAAGCACAAAGGCTGAATTAAATGCTGTTTGTTCCCTTCAATAAACCACAATACAGGTAATTAATGGCAATCAAATCAATGCAGTTTTTCCTTTAGCGTAGAAATGGCAATAAACAGTTAAGACAATCTTAAGAAAGTAGCTGACCAGATCACAAATATGTCTCTAGGGCTAAAAATTAAAATCAAACATTAAATGGGAGTAAAAAACATTTTCATATTTTGGACGTTCTTATCATTATATTCAGAAGCCAGGGGGAAAAAAAGCATTCATACATCCTTCAGTTATTCTCCAAGCAACAATAAACATTTAGCTGCTAGAATTCAATCTATTATTGGTAGTAGCTGCTGAAATGTGCCCGAACTGCAGCTGAAATCGGAGATGTGATGAGTTCAGTCATCACCGTACAGCAGTAGCACTTAACTGCCTTTGTGCCTAAAAGAACCATTTTCATGTCATTTTATTTCTTTGTAGCTATTCTGCAAGAACATTTGGAAATCGCTATTGCTCAAAGTATACTTTTTCCTATTAAACGTTCTTTTAGAAATGTCTGTGCTATATGCGAGATGTACTTTGCGTTGTTGAATTAAACAGCGCCATTGAAGTGGAAGATACACACGCAGGCAAGCTAACATTGTTATCTAAATCATGCATCACTGTATTTCCAATGCCCCCAGAAAACCTAATACACAGAAAAACTATTTACAGTCTTATGGAAATGCCTATTCTGCTGCTCTAATGTAGACATTAAAGTTTGAATAAAGCCAAAGTAGGAGGCTGAAAACGGTATTTTCTTTACCTTTCCTTTCCTTAAATCAGTCACATTCTGCAGAATTATCTTCATTAAAGATTTCCCTGTATAGCTTATGAAATTGGTTGATTTGGAGGCTTGGTTCATAATCTAATCTTAAAACTCTCAAATAGGCATCCATAGATATTTTATAGTGCTGAACATATCACACAGCTCTTTATAATTAGTTTTGTCCATTAACATCAGACCATTGCACTGAATAGTTTACAATCTAATTACCCTATCACTATCTATTTATTATTGTGGGGGAAACCAAATTACCCACAGAAAAACCAGCATACTAAGGACTCCAATGCTGCAAAGCATTACAGCTAACCACTAAGCAACAAAGCTGCCCAAGCAGTATTATTTCATTGCCTCTTATTTAAAAGAACTAAATATTGAACTTTATTTTTGTTTTAGCAATGTTGCTTAGTAATAAGCCTATCGAGAAAGTTACCTTGTCTTTTAGTAAAATATCTGGAAATAGTAAATGTTGCAGTTCTAATTTTATGTGTCAGTCTGATACTGCTGCATTTGGATACTGTATATTCACTTTTCATTGGAAAGTAAAACCATAAGCTTGGATTATAAGTAGAAATGTCATAACCGGCGAGTTTTATTCCATGTTCGGATTTTCAGAATTTCTAAAGATCCGAAACTATGAAAAACAAACCCTTAGATGTCAATAGGTCAGAAAAAATTCTAAAGTTCTGAATAAAGGATAGATACAGTATGGTAACTAGAGATGGGATCCGGATCCGACACAGAACCCCTCGGTTCCGAAATCCAAAAGATCTGTCCGAATGCCTGGAACGTCTGGATTTCGGGACATCGGAGCCTATTTTCTATACTTATGAAACGTTCAAGGATTATCGAAAATAGCCTCAAACATTCGATAATAATCGAAAATTCGTTCTGTTTTTGGTTTTCTCTGATCTTCTGGATTTTCCAGAGATCCGGGAATCCAAAAACGGAACGAAACTGGTGAGTTTTGGCCATCTCTAATTGTAACTTACAGTAGGTGGCTCAGGCACCTGGGGGGTATATTTATAAATGATCGCTATTTTCGCTTGCTTGTATAGTATAGTATTTGAGGTTGAATAAAGACATACGTCCATCCAGTTCAACCCATCTAGCAATATCCTCATTTCCTGCCTAACTGTTGATCCAGAGGAAGGCAAAAAAACCCCACCAAATTTATGAAGGGGGGGAAAATTCCTTCCTGACTCCAAGTGGCAATCGGAAATTTCCCTGGATCAACTCTACTTTATGTATCAATACCAGTAACTTGCAACATTCCTTGTTTGCAGAAACTCATCCAGCTTTTTTTTGAAACTGACCAATGAACCTGCCATTACAACGTCCACTGGAAGACCGTTCCATAGCTTTACCGTTCTCACAGTGAAAAACCCTTTCCGAGCTTGAAGCCTAAACCTTTTTTCTTCAAGTCTTAAGGGATGTCCTCGTGTCCTTTGACATGTTCTATTGGTGAACAATGCCCCAGATAGTTTATTGTATGGCCCGTTAATGTATTTAAACACAGTAATCATATCCCCACGCAAGCGCCTTTTCTCCAGCGTACATAATTGTAACTTTTCCAGTCTCTCTTCATATTCAAGCTCCCCCAATCCCCTTATTAATTTAGTTGCCCTTCTCTGAACCCTTTCCATTTCAAAGATGTCCTTTTTGTACACAGGATTCCAAAATTGCACTGCATATTCCAAATGAGGCCTTACCAATGCTTTGTAAAGAGGGAGAATTACAT
This sequence comes from Hymenochirus boettgeri, assembly GCA_019447015.1. Taxonomy (NCBI): domain Eukaryota; kingdom Metazoa; phylum Chordata; class Amphibia; order Anura; family Pipidae; genus Hymenochirus; species Hymenochirus boettgeri. Next base: position 86,592,010 of record CM033470.1, on the reverse strand, counting down.
TTTCCTCCCTTGAATCCATACCTCTCTTTATACAAGACAATACCATGCTGGCTCTGGCTGTTGCCGCCTGGCACTGCTTGCTACCTTTATGTTTGTTATCCACCAAAACTCCAAGATCCCTTTCCAACAGGGATTCACTTAACACAAAGCCATTTATAGTATAAGTAGCACAAGGATTTTTAAGTCCAAAATGCATCACCTTACATTTATCAACATTGAATTTCATCTGCCACTTAGCAGCCCAATGTGCTAATCTATCTAGATCCCCTTGCAACGATTGCACATCCTCTGAAGTTTTTAATGGTCGACAAAGTTTTGTGTCATCAGCAAACACAGAAACCTTGCTGACAATACCCACTTCCAAATCATTAATAAATAGATTAAATAGAAGCGGCCCCAACACAGAACCCTGTGGCACACCACTTAGCACTTTAGTCCATAATGATGAAGCCCCATTAACAACTACTCTCTGCATCCTATTCATTAACCAATTTTCTATCCATGTACAAATGATACTCCCCAGACCAACAGGCCTTTATTTATTAGTCGCCTATGGGAGACTGTATCAAAAGCCTTTGCAAAATCCAAGTAAACTACATCTACTGCTATTCCAGAGTCTAAATTTCTACTTACTTCCTCATAAAAGCCAAGCAAGTTAGTTTGACAAGATCTATTCCTCCTAAATCCATGCTGGTTACTACTTGTCAGTAAATAATGTCAGTCCTTGAAACATACTCTAGAACATGTTCCCTTATTAAACTTTCCAGGATCTTCCCCACCACTGAAGTTAAACTTACAGGCCTGTAATTACCCGGCTGTGAACGACTACCCTTTTTGAATATTGGAATAACATCAGCCTTTTTCCAATCCAGAGGCACACCACCGAACATGAGGGAATCAGCAAAAATAAGAAACAATGGCCTAGATAAAACTAAACTTAGCTCCTTAAGTACCCGAGGATGTATTGCTGTCGCAGGACATCGCAATGACAAATTGCGCTATTATTTCTAAAAACTCTTCGCTTTCGAAAAAAGAGAAATTGCCCTCTAGTGTAATTTCAGAGCTATTTTTGTCTTTTTTATTTAAAGCCATTTATAAATAGGTGAATTTTACCTTTTTGCCCCTTTTCTCCCTTTTGTTGCATTTTTTGCAGTTTTAACAGGATTTTCACCAAACATCATTACTTACTGGAATGTTCCATTAACATGACTATTTCTTACACAGCACTATGGTATGTTCCCATATTAATGGAACTGGTTTGATACTGTTACTTAGTTTGGTATATAGCTGCAGTTTGCTAAAAATAAGCAATACTAAAAAATGTGCCCTATTAATAAAATAGAGAAAATTTCCCTTTGAGTTTTATACTATTTATCTGAAAAAAACACCAAATGTTTTTTTTTTAAATAACGAAGATAGGTGTTCAGTGTGTATTAAAGGGCATGTCCACCCCCAAAACTATAATCCCCCCAACTACTGGCCCCCCCACCATGTAGTGTAGTTAATCCTTACCTCACATCCCAGCTCCATAGGGTTTCCTGTAGTCCCCCCCCCAAAGTCCCAAAAAATGACTACAGGAGGCTAGCAGAGTCCATATAGGACACTGCCTGCTAGCTGGCCTCAGGTAGATTTTTGCCATGCGTACTGCAGCTTCTCCCCCCTCCCCCCCCTCCCTCCCTCCCTCTCCCTCCCTCTCCCTCCGTTCTACTATCCCTCCCCTAACTCAATCCCCCTTAATATTGTGCTCCCCATGTCTCCCAGCCCCAACCGATATTTTTTTTTTTAGAAAGCTCCCCAAACCTTACTTACCTCTCCTCTTTCCTCCGGCGAAGTGAGCTGCCGGCAGCCGCGTCTGTGATTGGCTGCCGCTCAGCCAATCACAGACGCGGCTGCCGGTCCCGCCCCTTGCTTGCTATCCTGCAGCAGAGGGCCGGGAGCGCGGCGGAGGACGAGGGGAGGTAAGTAGAGTTTGGGGGGCTTTCTAAAAAAAAAATTATAGCGGTTGGGGCTGGGAGCCCAGGGGGGACCATATATTAAAAAAAAATTTTCAGGGTGGACAGCCTTTAACCAATTAATACTACTCTAAAAACAAGCAGGGAGTATAACCTCATCATATGTGCTGAACTTTTTCAGCATTATTAGTTCTACTTTTTGCTACATAATTTTCGCTTTTAATGAAAATTCACCTTTTTAATAACTTTGATGAAAAGTTGAAAGTTTAAAAAATTGTGATAAAGGCTGGTGGGGAAAAAAAGCAAAAATAATGCCCCTTTATAAACATGTCCCTCAGACCCCTATTTAACTTTATTGGTTAACAAAGAAAATACGAAACTTAAAAAAAAAAATTTTTTAAAAGGATCTTAAAGCAAAAAATAAACCTTAAAAAGCGAAATCGCAGATCGCATTATAGTTAAACGGAAAATAATCTAACACCCCCCTGATTACTCATTAGTATTGAGTGATGACACCTTCCATGGACCCCTGGCAGGCTAAATAAATGGCCCACTTATGCTTTTCGCCCCCTCAGACTCGGCGAATTGGAATGGCTGAACTCGCGCAAAAATACTCTTTTGCCATTTTATACCGTAAATGTGCTTTAGCAGTAAGCGATGTAAGGTGAAAAGCGAAAAGTAGCGGTAATGACAAATGATCATCACCACTGGTTATCATTGCTTTATAAATAGCGAAAAGTCCAAATTTGTCGAAAAGGCTGCATTAACGAACCTTTATAAATATGCCTCCTAGACATCACCAAAAAGCTAATAAAGGGACTTTCTGTACACGCAAGCTATTTTTGAGGTTCTGCATGCTACCATAGGGGGTTACTGAAAATATTGAAAGTTTTAAGGTTTATCCAAAAGTTCCAAACAGTTCTAAAGGAACTTCAGAAACGGTAGTCAGAACCAGGTTTTGAATTGAACCCTGATTCCATCCCTAATTGTAAAGAGATAATGTATAGTTTTCCACGTCACTGTTAAAATGTATGTTTAAGAACATACTAAGAAGCTTGGAGCATTACTAACATACCGTATGTAACAAAAGAGAAGTAGGCACTTATATCAGATGTGATGAATACTGAAACTACACAGTGAGTACGATTTTACACAATGAAAGCCGTAGGTGGTGGACCATTCAGAACTGCATACATGAATTAATATCTAAAATTGTTTTTATGAAAATAAAACCAAACTATTTTCCAAAGATTTTCCTCCTTGACTTCACACACTGGACTAAAAAAAAATTAAGGTTTCAAAGCTTATTATTACTGGAAAGCTCTCTCCACATGTTCATTTTTTGAAGTTTCTTAAATGAAAATAATCATTGGGTGCCAGTCCTGTACTCATGTTCCCTAATAGCAGTTCCCTAATAGCAGTTCTCTAATAGCAGTTCTCTAATAGCAGTAGCAGTTCTCTAATAGCAGTTCTCTAATAGCAGTAGCAGTTCCTAATAGCAGTTCTCTAATAGCAGTCTCTAATAGCAGTAGCAGTTCTCTAATAGCAGTTCTCTAATAGCAGTTCTCTAATAGCAGTAGCAGTTCTCTAATAGCCGTTCCCTAATAGCAGTTCCCTAATAGCAGTTCCATAGCAGTTCCCTAATAGCAGTTCCCTAATAGCAGTTCCCTAATAGCAGTTCCCTAATAGCAGTTCCATAGCAGTTCCCTAATAGCAGTTCCCTAATAGAGTTCCCTAATAGCAGTTCCCTAATAGCAGTCCCTAATAGCAGTTCCATAGCAGTTCCTAATAGCAGTTCCTAATAGCAGTTCCCTAATAGCAGTCCCTAATAGCAGTTCTTAATAGCAGTTCTCTAATAGCAGTAGCAGTTAGCAGTTTCTAATAGCAGTTCTCTAAAGCAGTAGCAGTTACCTCCAATAGCAGTTCTCTAATGCAGTTCTCTAATAGCAATAAGAGTTTCTCTAATAGCAGTTTCTCTAATAGCAGTTCTCTAATAGCAGTAGCAGTTCTCTAATAGCCGTTCCCTAATAGCAGTTCCCTAATAGCAGTTCCCTAATAGCAGTTCCCTAATAGCAGTTCCCTAATAGCAGTTCCCTAATAGCAGTTCCCTAATAGAAGTTCTCTAATAGCAGTTCCTTAATAGCAGACTTAGATTTTGGGAATAGTAAAATGTTGCATTGTAGTAAGGAAGCAGCATTTCCATTTTTGACAGCTTCACATGATGTTTGATGGCCTCATGTAGTTTCTTCATTTTGGTGCAGGTTTTTTCCACTGACCTTGGAATGACCATGTTATGAGTAAAATAACCATTGCCATTGCATCCCAGAAAATTGTTAACAAGTCTTTTTAGACCAACTTGTGCACAGAAAAATGGGAGGGAGACAGTAAGCCCTCCCATTGATCTTAATTCATTTCAATGCCATGGTAGTGAACACACTTTTAGTTTTCTAAACTACACACAGCATTAAAAAGTATATATTGTACTCAACCTTTTATAAATACTCTAAAAGAATTTAACAATGTTCCTAATTTGAAATTTGTTTTGTAGGAAGTTAAAGGGTATCTTGACTGGTAAAATACATTTTTTGTATTCAGTTTTATTAAAGAACAGGAGGTAAAGGGGCTGTGTCTTACCTCCCATTCTTCAATAAAGTGTTCAGGAGCCAGGAATGAAGGAAAGGATCTCACCGATCGCTCGCTCGCTCCTCGACAGGTCCCGACAGACTTAATACAGCATCGCACACTAAGTCCGTCCGTTTTCAGACTCTCAAATTTTTTTCCGGAATTCCAAATTTATGAAAAAGTAACGAAACTCGCTGGTTTCGAGCAATTTTAGTCATAAGGGTCTGCAGCATTTTTTTAGTTTTGTTGATTTTTTATACTATTATAAAGATATAATCCACAAGTGGCTATTATAAAGGCTATTATAATGACAGCTGCTCTCATTATAAAATTGCATGTTTGTATATTATATACAGAAATAACCCCTGTTCCCTCTAAGCTGTGAATTTGTGCACATATTGGAAGAATATAAGAATCGTAGTATATAACACGTATCAGTGCACAGATTTAAGGGAGCACAGAAAATTAATTGTTCCTAATTCAGTTGATTTTATATGAACAGTTTTAACTTCTTTACATCTGTACATATTACCTGGATGTCATTCAAAATCTACTTGTTGTTCAATATTACATTTTCTGAATACCTTATTATAAAAAAGAATGACATATGTGCCAACAAAAATTATACAGTTAATAAAAAGATTATAATAAAAAAATGCAGGATGGAAACACTTAAAGCTCTGAGCCTAACTGAATAGTAATGCACAGACAGAATTTTTCTCATATGAATGCAGTGATAATGGCCTTCTGACAGTCTCATAATGTACAGGTGTTAACTAGCTCGTTATGGAGTGGAATGCGCATTACACGTATTATTATCTCAACAGTAAAATAAAATGCACTTTCTCTTTTTATTGGTCAAAATATTTCTAGATCATTTATGAACACCGTGTAATTGCTGGCAACTGTACGATCATTATTTTATATGTCAGTTCTAGGCAATGACTGGCGATAATTAGATCATTCACTGGTCTCTCTGTCTGTGATTCTAATATGTTTAAATGTTCTAAAGAAAACGATGTAAAAACACAACTTAGTTATTATCCAATATAAATTTCCAGTGTGCAGTCTAACTACCCCAAGAATAAATGTCTTTTGTATGTTTGCTTGCATATTACCGGCATTTTTCTAGCACCTGCCGTAAGGAAAATGCTGCATTCAGCAGATTCCTAATGGCACACCATCTGGAACCAAGGGTAAAAAGCTGGTAAATTGAAAAAAACAACAACATAATATAATAAACATAACAATAATAGGGTATTTTTTTGCATTGCAACTTAAAGGGCATGTCCACCCTTAAAGTGGTGTCAGTTGGCACATCCTTGATTGACTGCAATCAAGGATGTGGAGGGAGGAGCCAGCTTACTCTGCCAGAATGTAGGCAATCATTATCCTTAATAGTAATGCAGGTAATAAAGTGCAAAATATCAGTTGGGGTTGGGGGCAGGTAATTGACAACTGACCAGTGTGGACATGCCCTTTAACTATAATTTTAACAAATATATTTATTGGATCCTGAGGGCAGCAAATATAGTGGCTGAAACGCATAAATCACAGTTCCAACACATATTCAGAGTAGATTTTAAGTCCTCTGTGTGCCCCTCATCTGTGGATGGTGTTTGTTCAAGTTGTGGAGATTTAGGCGGAGTGCAACTGCACGCTCTCTCGGTGTAAAGGTGTGGGCGCATTCCAAGGTCTTATCAAATATATTTATTATAGTGGTACAAAAGGCAATGTTTTGGTCCTTGGTCTGGGACCTTTGTCAAGGCAACCATACAAACCACCGTTTCACCCCCCTCTATTTAACAATGCATCAATGCAGGTTGGTTTCTTGTCTGACCAACCTTTCTTAAAGTGACAGTGCCTGAAACAAATATAAAGGTGACCCTATTAAATATGCATATAACTGTGACATATTGTAATTTAAAATCTAATCCAATTTATCATGCTTAATAAAGTGACAGTGCCTATGTGTCTTTCTTGTATATCTATTATTATAAAGTGCTAAACATATAAAGTGCTCAATATATTATTGCATCTAAAGTGCCAAGGTCTGATAGACCATGTTAAAAATAGATAATAATAAAAAAGATTAAAACATATGCAAAGATGGCTACCCAGTTAGATCTATTACTACCATCCAATGTGCATAAAAGGTTAAATAATTTAAAACCATATAATTCTCTCACATCCTTGTTTATTAAGATATCTGATTAATGAAGGATGTTAGTATTGCCTTCAACCTAATCCCTTTTCTGTTTTTGTTTCCTATTTATTAAATCTCTTTTAAAAAGATACACATGTCCAATAATCAACGATCATTTAAAAAGCATCGTAGAGAATCATTTTCATTAAAGGGGAACTGTGGTCTTCCATTTTGTATGTGCCTTATGGAGGCAGCCATTGATCACCTGATCATCTGACCGCTGCCTTGGTTTAGGGTTGGAGCATGAGCACTGCTGTCTTTTCTGCTGGGAAATTCTAATTAACATACCAGAAATGCAAAATCAAATTATAATTCCCAGAAGTCTCTTTTCCCTTATTTGCATAATGAGCAAGGGAGTTGTGGGGAAAACTCTCTCTAACTCGTGACTTCTTGTAAATCTTATTTTTCAAAGCCCAGAATGAATAAAAGCTATATGTTACACATGAATACTATATATATATATATATATATAGATATATATATATATGATTATATTATATATTACAAACATAGAAAAGATAATCAATGCACATTCCTAGGCCCCATACAATATCATATTATCTGCACACTGGCATACTTTATAAACAAAGGGGTTTTAGTATACATTACTGTGATCACATGAATGAAAAGCCTTCCAACCACGTCAAGGTAACCTGGGGCCCAAGCACCACCCACTCACTGGTGTCTAAGCTCCGCCCACTCAAAGGTGCCGTGGGTTACTCAGGACCCCCCCACACAAACAGAAAACTGTGAAATCTGCCTTGAAAGAGAAGGGCTGTAGATTCCCTTACCTTCTCTGTCAGGACTTCACACAGCAGAGAGGAGGAGGGTCTTCCTGTCTCCCTCACACACTGAGGGAGTCTGAGGCTGTGCTCACCAGCGGCACTGTGCAGGAGAAGTCTTAGGAATGTCACATGTCAGTCTCCCACCCATTAACTTTCTAGTCAGTCATTTCTTTATATCTTGGGCTGTGGATCACGTAGAGTTCCCCTTTAATAATGGTGAAATCTTTCCACTCCAAAAACAATAGCTATCATCTCTTTCTCTATTTGTGCATAACGTTTCTGGGGTGGTTGTCATCCCTTTGGAGGCATATGCTACCGGCCTATTATCTTGAAGTAAAACAGTGCCCAAACCATTTTGTGAAGCATCCACTGAAATTGTCACTGGGAAATTTACATCAGGAGTGGGCATTTCTTTTATAGCTTCTACTTGGATCAGGTTTAAATCCATCTGAGGACAGGATGTGACCCAAATATTTTATTTCTGTGAGGCCAATTTTGCAATTATTTAATCTAGCTCTTTCCAATACCATTCCTAATCTTTGGTCATGCTTTGATCATGATCCTTTGTCTCAGCCCAAATCAATATATCATCAATATACATTTCTACTCCTTCAATACCCTCAAAAAGTTGCTGAACAGTTTTATGGAACACTTCTGGTGCAGATTTTATTCCAAATGGATGGCCTTAAGAATCTGTATCGGCCAAAAGGAGTGTTAAATGTAAAAAGAAATGAGCTGGTGTTATCAAGTTTTATTTGCCAAAAACCTGAACTTGCATCCAGTATTGAAAAGTATTTTGCTTTATGTAGCTTATACGTAATTTAATCCACTGTGGGAAGCTGATAATGTTCTCTCATCACAGCCATGTTCAAGTCTCTTGAATCTAAACCTATTCTCAAGCTACCATTAGGCTTTTCAACAATTACTAAAGGGTTAACCCACTTAGTTGGCCGCTGGGCAGCCAGAGAGGGATCTGGAGGGTGAGAGGAAGGGAGGGGAAAGGACTTCCCAGCGCATGTCACAGTACCCCCAGGAGGACAGATTAGAGGCAGAAAACTTTTGGCAGGAAGACAGCTCCTACGCTTCAGTTTCCTGGACTTTGGACAAGCACTGCAGGAGAACCATAAGGAACAGAGATGTAAGGTAAGGATTTAAATTTTAGTTTGGGGGATGGACATGCCATTTAACAGCCATTTCTGGTACAGCACAAGGAAGGTTAATAGGAGGGTTGGGAGCCCATTAAACAATGGAGGGTAGCCAACCACCGATGGACAAGCTGGCTGTAGCTCCTCAGACACCCATGCTTTACAGTATTTTCCCTTATGCTCCTCCATTTGCCTTGTTTATAAGTAGGATTTGTGTGTATATTTGTAACCCGTAAATTGTAAAAAAAATTACAAATCATTTAGTCCCAATGCTGCCAATTTTAGCAGTGACCATTGCCACTATCTGCTAATTATGAATTCCATTTAGACTTACTTACAATCTAGTTTTAGATCTCCTTGATAGCAATTGTGTCCAAGACTACGTTTGTTACACTAACTTTATTTATGAAATGTCAGAAAAACTGTGCCGTATTGTAATTTATCTGTAACTAAAAGCAGTTACACAGCAGGATTATATGCTGCTATGACTACTCACATATCAATTTCTTTGCGTTTCCCTTTTCTTACATGGATCAGAACATTAAATAGACATAGCATTGACCTGGGGGATTTCAGGACACTAACAGCACTACATTCTATCCACTATAATGCCAAGTAACATTGCTGAGGTTAAAAAGTTATCGTTCTACTCAGAAAAGCCAACAATAAACAAAATACAATTACCTCATATTATGAAACCCACTGGAGCAGGGATTATTGTTATTGTGTTGTGTATGCCACATATTTATGGTATCTGTAAAAAAAATCATAATGCAGAAATGACTGAAACCCATTACATTGTGTCATAAAATTCAGTTCGGTGGGAGGGGGCAATGTGTAATTAGATATAAAGTCTATTGAACCATACATTTACAATGTTCATTAGAATGAAAGATGGCCGCTTCCTGGTAATAAAAACAAACTGAATATAAAACTTGCTATCATTTTTCTTTATGCAGGATAACTCAGAAGTGAATGTTAAAGCCAATGGCAAGATTCACCCCCTTAGTTTACTTCCCACATTTAATGACTTCATTAAAATTTGTTGAAACCCATTACTCTGCAAAGCATTTTTTGTTGAGGAGTCAGCATGGGATAAGTGGGAAAGAAAGAGACATTATCAGCTACTTTGCTGCTTGAAATTTATTAAGATAATAAAATAAATGTTAGAAGTATGCCCCCGCCCTCTTAAAATGGAGTGTATCCATAATCATGGTACTACTGCTAATGGTATAGACATTAAAGAGATATATTAGCATGGAAACTGAGGATTTATTATCATCATTTGTTCCCTGCAGTAAAGAGTGCCCTCCATTAATAGCAACAGCTGTTGGTTTAATAACCCTGGAAAATATCATTAAAACACTGCACATTTCCTACAGCCAGATGGAGAAGATGTTTTAAAAACAAAAAAGTCAAGGCATATGGATTAAGCATATTGCAGGCAACCAATATATCTTCATCCTCGCAGGAAACCCAATAAGATTCCTTTGGTGAGCTTCAGCCCCCTTAACGGTGACTTGGTGAAAACCTCTCCAGAGACATCTCTTGGAAGTGGAGCTGGAAACATCACCATTTTCATTAATTTTGCACACATTACAGGTAAGAGCAAAGGTAGCTGCCAAAATGAAAAAATAAGCACAGCTCATTAACTACCAAAATAAATGAAGTGTAACACATTACACTTCTCTTTGAAGTTTCTGATGGGTTATACTTAATGGCGCTGCTTGCTGACTAACTAGAATTCAATTGCTGTCAATGGATTTTGATGTTTTTTTTTTTTTTTAAGGCTGTAAAACAAGATCCCAAATATTCACTTTCGTTGATTGTGAAGACTGAGAACAGCAAGTCCAGGTAGATGTTCGAGTTCCTGGTAACTGTAGCTTGTCTGGTTAAAGGATTCTTGATGGAAAGTTTACATTATAGGAAATACTTTTATCACTCTATGCTTAGAATAAACTGATTGACTTTACTGGTATGGGATATGCATAATGCATGCTTTACAACTATCACACCTACTTACTACTGCAGATTTCCTTTAGTACCACAACTAACTGAGAGACGATATCAGCTATGTGGCAGAGTTTAACTTTCTGAGCGATCACAACAGAGGAGTAGAGATGGGATCCGGGTCCAACAGGAACCCGGATCCGACACAAAACTTCTCGGTTCCGAAATCCGAATGATCCGTCTGAATCCAGACGGATCATCCTGATTTTGTGACTTCGGGGCGCATTTCCGATAATTTTCGAATGTATGGAGCTATTTTCGATAATTTTCAAAAATAGCATCAAACATTCGAAAATCCGATTGGAAACTCGAAAATGGTCTACGATCATATTTTCAAGAATTTTCGAACGTTTAAGGTTTTTTTAGAAAATTATCAAAAATAACTCCGTACATTAGAAAATTATCGAAAATTTGTTCTGGTTTCGGATTTTCTGGATTTTTCCGAGACCCGGGAATCCAAAAACAGAATGAAACTAGTGAGTTTCGGACATCTCTACAGAGGAGCAGCCATTACTTCCACAAGACTGCACAGAATTGCTTCATTTTGCAAGTACAGGTGTCCCATACTTGTGGGAATCTATACAAGCTATGTTGTTTTTAGGCGTGGAGATACCCTTTAAACATCATTAGATTATATACATAGAAGTGTCACTTTGCTAATCCAGAACATGTTTTACCTAAAGTGTAATATACAGGTAGCAGGGCAAGCCTGACTAAGGCTAGGTCCCACTATCACACACAGTAGTGCATGCAGGATTTTTGCAATGCGCTTATGTGCGTGTGTGCTGCGTTCCACATCATTTCATTGTTATTAGCACGCATGCAATCCTCACAAAAAGTCATTTTTGCATGCGAACAAATAACGGACCAGACCGCAGCGCATATAGTAATAACTACCTAGTAGCATTGCATTGGCAATGGGAACCGGAAGCGCGAACGAAGCAAATCGCAACTCCGACACACTGTAGTGGGACCTAGCACTAACTGACCGAATGAGATTCACTTCCAGCGAGTCTCACGGGAGTAGTGGATTAAACAAGATTGCAAGTGAGGAAAAAGAGCCAGCAAGTAAAGTGGAAAAGGTTAGCTCTGCCAATGGCTTAGAAAAATAAGAGTAACATAGTGTGTGATTTAAAGGTACAGCTTTGCAATGGACTGCAATGGACTGAAGGATTTACACTGTACATATCCTTTAACGGTGTGAACACTCTGGAAACTAAACCTAGCAGGCTAATCCATCACTCAACTTGACCATAAACACAAGATACTTTTCCTTTATTGACAGCCATTACCTCTTCCAATTAATAGGGCTATGTACGGAGAGCCATAAATTGATTTTTCCATCTTAAAGTCACGTTAACCCATGTACCAAGGGTTAACGTGACTTTAAAGGGGAACTGTGGTCTTCCATTTTGTATGTGCCTTATGGAGGCAGCCATTTATCACCTGATCATCTGACCGCTGCCTTGGTTTAGGGTTGGAGCATGCTCACTGCTGTCTTTACTGCTGGGAAATTCTAATTAACATACCAGAAATGCAAAATCAAATTATAATTCCCCAGATGTCTCTTTTCCCTTATTTGCATAATCAGCAAGGGAGTTGTGGGGAAAACTCTCCCTAACTCCTTGTAAATCTTATTTTTTAAAGCCCAGATTGGGTAAACGCTATATGTTTACACATGAATACCAAATATATATATAGGCAGTAGTATGCAATACATTTAATTGATTTCATAAATAAATATATAAATATAATATATCTGTTTTCTAGTTCATTAAAAATATGTAGGATATAAAGATTTTTTGATAGGTCTTGCTCTAAAATAACATAAATAGAGAATTATCCAGCAGTAGTGCTGTTTCAATACTTATTACCAAATAATGAGGATCCAAGGCTCACCAGAGAGGAAGGAAGCTCATTGAGCCTACATAGCCAGATATATACTAGACCAACAGTCAACTGTTGTAGCCTTTATGCCTAAATACGAGACTACAACTTATCAGTATAGCGGCTAAGCCAAACTAAGCTGCAATTTAGATCTCTTGCATTTTATTGTGTCTCCCAAACACACCTTTAAAATCTGATTGGTCTGATTTAAATCTTGAATCTGATTGGATCTTGGGTATTGGACAAATCCTATACCCCACCCCTAAATCTGATTGGTCCAATACCCTCGATCCAATTAAATTAGACCAATCAGATTTTAAAGGTGTGTATGGAAGACACTATAAAATGCAAGAGATCTGAATTGCAGCCTAGTGTTGGATTAGCTGCTGTACTGATAAGTTGTAGTTAGGCATAAGGGCTACAAAAGATAGCTGTTAGACTAGTATACACCAGGCTGGGTAGGCTCCATGAGCTACCTTCAGCTCTGGTGAGCCTTAGTTCCTCCTTATTTGGTGACAAGTATTAAAACAGCACTACTGCCATGTAATTCTTTATTTATGTTATATTAGAGAAGGGCTAAAAAATATTTTTTTCTTATCATTTTTTTAATTATTGGGCCAGAAATCTTTTTTTTCTTGACAAATACCTTCTAAAATAGTTCAAATATATACAGGCATATTTTATAAAAGCAATCAAATATAGTGCATACCACTGCCTTTATACAGTTTTGGTATTCATGTGTAAACATATAGCTTTTATTCATTCTGGGCTTTGAAAAATAAGATTTATAAGGAGTCAAGCGAGTTAGGGAGAGTTTTCCCCACATCTCCCTTGCTCATTATGCAAATAAAGGTAAAGAGACTTCTAGGAAATTATAATTTAATTTTGCATTTCTGGTATGTTAATTAGAATTTCCCAGCAGTAAAGACAGCATTGAGCATGCTCCAACCCTAAATCAAGGCGGCAGTCAGATGATCAGGTGATCAATGGCTGCCTCCATAAGGCACATACAAAATGGAAGAGCACAGTTCCCCTTTAAGACATATCTTAGGGCGGCTGCGGGGGTACACAAAAAACTGTGTTGTGCAACTGCACAACTGTATGTACTTAGCCAATAACTGCTGTTTAAGATGGAATCTTTAATGCTCAGCAGCTGCAGGTAGCTGGCGTTAAAGATTCAGAATGGGTAAACCCCATTCACTATGCACTGAGAGCTATCGGCTCTGTGCAATGCCAGTGTATAGCCCTACAAGAATATGCTATGGTTTCAGGTTCATAACCCATTAGTAAATTGGTTTACTGGCAAGATTTCTTTCCCATCTTCTTGTGGGCATTTGTTTGTTAAAGGGCATGTCTAGGCAAAACCCTTTTCATATAAATGCAGAGCACCCCCCAAACCCCAAAATTATCTGACAGCTGTGACCAGGAAGTCACTTCAGGGGCATCTTTTGCATTTCTGTAAAATGTGTAAATGCCCTTTAATATAAAAGTGTCCAATCTTCTCCCTTCAGCCCACAAGGACTAATGTTTTACTAAGAAAGGCACCGATCAATCCTCTTAGAATGTGTGACTGTCTTATTGAACTCCAGATATAATTATGAAACACACACACTGCTAGTTGCCTGTTTCAGGTGAAACTTTTGTTTTTCTGTACTAGATTACAGTTTTCTGCACCAGTGCAAAGTGCATTTATAAAACGTATTGGATGCAATTGCCCTTTTATGATGTGACCCACTTTGTCTTCTATAACTCCACAGGCAAATCAGAATTGTCACACATGAGGTAACTAAATCTGTTGATGGAATAAATGAACACATTTATTCCATCAACAGATTTAGTTACCTTTTGTTTAATGTGTAAAATTGATAAATTGCTCCATGTCCAAGTAACTCTCTCTCTCTCTCTCTCTCTCTCTCTCTCTCTCTCTCTCTCTCTCTCTCTCTCTCTCTCTCTCTCTCTTTCTCTCTCTTTCTCTCTTAATCTTTCTCTCTCTCTCTCTCTCTCTCTCTCTCTCTCTCTCTCTCTCTCTCTCCAGCACATGTAAACACAAACAATTCAAATCAAATTTATTTCATTTGCATATAGCTATACTGTATCTGCAGCTCAGATTGTGTGTGACATTATACCTTTAAGGACATATAAATTATGCATTGTTAGAATTATCAAATACATCAGTCAATGTTTACTAATAAACGTTATTGGACTTCCTGGAGTAATGTCTTTTAGTCAAATACATTTGTCTTCTATTTCAAACCAACAATTACTATTCTTTTAGAAATCTTTGTGCCACTGGGAAATTTAATATTATTTCGCAGTTTGTTGCTTCTTGCTAATATTCTCTTGGGTGTATGTTTCTACAGTTTTAGTTACTAGGCATTTAAGGATCAATAGAGCAATTATAAGACATAGCAGCAACCATATTAAATAGTCTTTATAGGTGTGGTAAAAAAGTTTGCTATGATAAAATATATTAAATGCTGCAAGTACAAAAATGTAGTTACTAAGAAAAGTATGGGGTTAAGGAAGGGTACATATACTCACGGGCGCTCTACCCCTCTACTGCACAGCGGCGTTCACACACCTCCAGCACCTCACGACCACAGAGGTGCAGATATCCATCCGGACAAACTGAAGCAAAATCAGGAAGCAGGCTGCACGCTCTCAGTTGAATAAAAGCATTCCTTTATTATCGAAAATCCACCGATACACACAACGCTGAATACAAACATAAGAGGTAAACTCGAGGAGCACAGGTGGTGCCTGGCGCGTTTCGTGACGTACGTCACTTCATCAGAGGCAAAGATGTACACACAGTATGTGGCCCTTAGTACTTATGAAATTCCAGGGATGGGGTAGACAAACAGTGGATTAATTCAAGAAGATCAGAGCAATAATAACAACATCATATTTTTCAACAAGTTAGTATTGTTAGGGATGCATTAATATATTTTTGAGAGGCCTGTGGATCTGGATTAAGTGTTCGGCCAGGATCCCCACTTGCTCCTTAGATCCACTAGTCCCTTCTGTCTACTCAAATCACTTTAAAGGTTAACAAAATCCCCAGGCAACATTGTTCCAGTAGTCAGAGAACATCACAAAAATGCCAAAAAGCTGTGTCTCACCTCTCCCTTAGCTGTGGCTGATGGGTGATTTATTAAATTAACCTGTGGGCACTAGGGGTCCTCTCCCATAACCCACCACCCAGCTAATTGTAGGCAGTAGTGTTCAACAGATCAAAACAAGGAAGCTGCAGCCTTGCTTCCTAGAAGCTGACAGACAATCATATAACAACACAGAGACTCTCCTCTGTTAGTCAGATATCATGGTACAGTAGATTCCACCTCTCAGATGCAGAACAGATATTAAAGGTTATGTCCACCCTAAAAATCATATTTTAATATATGATAGATATGCACAATGTTTGGTTTGGACTTAGGCACTCCGCCACTGTAGCTGTAGGGGCAACCTCAGTCAGTCCTCTACCTTGGGGTCCAAGCTATAACACAAGCGATAATAGAATAGAGGTGCACACTACTAATCAGGAATTTCCATTTATTGTGAATCACATACAAAACAACATTTCGGGGGTGACCATGTCCCCTTTTGCCACATTGATATTTTGTAAAATCACAATGCTAGGAGGGGAGACAGTCTAAACAGGTAACAGACGGCAGGACCTACAACATCACATGAATGATTCATTTATGCTCTAAAGATGTAATTTCCTGTAAATGTTGTTTATCAGGAAAAGAGTTAAGAAACATTGATGTAGAGAATCGTGAATTTGATGATCACAAAACCAACATTTTTTTTAAATTTTATTTTACGATAGATAAGTGTGCACTCATTAGTAGGATCAATTTGCAATATACTGAAGCTGGTTGGCCCACATCTTTGTCATTCAGATGCCAAGATTATTTACTTTTTTGGCTACGTTTGCAAACAAATAAAAAAGGCAGACTAACTTAAAACCTTACTTTATTGCTTGTATTTGCAGCTCTTAAATCAAGAATTTCCCATTGCCTTTTCTGTGTCATTTATTATGATGTCCATAAAGTAATTCATAATCATTTTCATGTTACTATTACTGTAACACTCTTATCTTCCAGAACAAGATCATCATATTTGTGTGTTTTCTGGGAAGTATTTATCCTCAGCGCTAATAAAACACAGGAACAAAATAAAAGCAAAATACTGAACCTCCAAAACGGGTTTGTTGCTAGTAAAATGGGATGATTTCAATAAAGAAAAAAACGTTTACAAGACTTTGTGTCTGTAATATATAAAGGACGGGTAACATATTAATGCACATGCTGCTTTTTTATTATATGGAACAAGTATTTAAATATGGGAACCTTGGACTTTAATCATTGAATTTTATTACTGGGCAACACTGTAGCCCAAGGACGTATACACCTTCAATTTCCTCATGCCTGTAAAAGGTTTTTGGTAAAAAAAAAATCCATAACATCATAACATGTTGCTTATAATAGTTAAATTAGCTTAACCACTTTGATGGTGGTTTATGGAATGGTTTTAGTAACGTGTGACATGACACTAGTGTGTGCCATGTGGAAATGTATGTTCTGCTGCCCTAGCTGACAAACTTTTACCATGAGAAATCAAGTGCATTTGTCCATGCATATAATGTGCACCTTCACAAGTTGAAATTGATAACTACTATTAGAAAATATGTATGCAAGCTAATGTCTTGCATTCAGGTGTGCCTTTTAAAACCCAGTCTGGTAAAGGCTCCATACATTGCATTGATATTAGATAGATAGATAGATAGATAGATAGATAGATAGATAGATAGATAGATAGATAGATAGATAGATAGATAGATAGATAGATGGATAGATGGATAGATGGATAGATGGATAGATACGATAGATACGATAGATAGATAGATAGATAGATAGATAGATAGATAGATAGATAGATAGATAGTCGGTCAGACAGACAGAGAGAATGGAGATAGACAGACAGGCAGACATAAAGAAAGAGATATTCTATAAAATGGATTTTTATTCCTATTAAGATTTCTATACCTACTGAGTTTGTTGGTGCCATACCCCTTTTCAAGCACAAAAGGCTATCATCATTTTTTACAGTCTTCTTTTACAGACATCAACAATGTAGAACAGGTGATTCATCAAATGTGTGGCCTTTTCTAAAGCTATTCATTTAAACGCCCCATCATCAATCCAACATGGCATTATGTTGCAGTTCTGCTGTATACATCAGACATTGATTCATGCTGTGTCACTGGAAGGACTAAAGGAGGAGTCATGTCAAATATTATAAGTGAGTGAGTCGCATTGAATGGTGATTTCTTCCCTATCTCTGTCTGTCTCGATCTAAAAGAAAAGAATGCCTTAACCTCAATATCAATTACAATAAATCACTGCATGTTTCTCCTTTACAGAACTTTTTTGTATTTCTCAGTCAGGTAACAAATCACCCAGGGAACATTATCTGAGCTCAAAACAAGCACAAATATATACCGTAAACATTAAACAAAGAGTTTAATAAAATAAAGATACATTAACCATTCCCGTGCTTGAACTCATTAAATAATGTCTACCCTACTGTGAGCTTGCTTTAGAGTTTATAGCATTCAGCAAAATCTACATAGATTCCTATTAAATAATAGAACAGATATACACTGTGTATGAAACTACATGCAGCTACTGTGAATCACGGAATGCTATGTCCTTGTCAGAAAGGTTTGTTTATTGCAACCTTTGGGCAGCTCTTGCAGTCATTTTTCCAGCATGCACAGCGCAGGGTCCAGGGTTACAGCAGTGCCAAATAACAACACTGAAAAATTACCAAACCAGCACTGTGCTAATGGACTTTTTTTTGTAGCAATCTAAGGCAACCCCTTAAAGCATATGTACCCTGGTACAGTTGGTACGTGACCTGCATGGTGAGAAATTCCCTCTCCCAATGATGCCTCATAGAGATGGACCAGAATCAGAACCCGAACCTGGTTCCAAAGTGGATTTCACGGATCTGACGGAACTCGGACTTTGAAGATTTCTGACTTTTTCTAGAAATATTAAAAATTTTCGATTTTGTAAATTCGAAAATTTTTGAAAATATTATTCAGAATTTCAAAAAAGGAAGCACGTGAAGTTTACAGTACTGGACAGTGTTTTTTTTTCTTTAAAGATTTTTGGCATTGAAAATGTTCCCCAGACCATTTCCCAGGTCCCTGAGCCAAGTTAAAGTTACTATTGCTATTTATGCAAAATTTTTAGATTAATTTTGGATTTTTTAATTCCCATTGACTTTTTTGAAAATCTGCAAATCTGCAAGCAGAATGGACTTCATTGAGTTTGCCCATCTACTACTTCATATGGATTACTGAGCAGGCTTGCCCTCACAGAGAGTCAGGTAGTCTAGCAGGGGACTGAGCAAAATAAGTACTGGATTATAGTCATGCAGCAACACAAACAAGTGCTGCTTGCATGTATGAAAAAAAGTAATTGTTTCCAAGTATAATTCCTTTAAATATATAAAAATGTGTCATCTGTTATTGCTTGGCAATAGTGTTATCAGGGTTTAATACTTACCGTAATATTCCTCTTTTAACAGGTTTAACACTGTTAAAAAAGAGGTACAAAAGTTTGCCTGTGCTATTAATTTGCAGCAACCAATCAGATGTAAGCTTTTTATTGGGTCAGTGCGGATTAATAGCACAGGCAAACTTTTTCACCTTTTGTTGTATCGGACCATAAATTAGGGAAAAAAAGGAAAAGGTCAGTTCATTGATAAAAGCAGAAAATAAACTTCACCTAATGTGTGCTCTTTTTAATAAACCCCAATCAAAAAAGAAATAAAATAAATAATAATAATAACAACAATAATAATTATTGTTGTTATTATTATCATTATTATCATAATGCGATACTGTAAGTAGATAACCTTTCCAAGAACATACCTCTTAGTATGAATTGGCAGACCATCACCTGCAGGTGCAGCCTTTAGTTGCCAATATTTACAGCAGTTTACAGAGAAACTCAGCAACGCCTCTATTTGCAACTCATTGTGCCATGTTAGAAAGCGCATTTATAAAGCATTTGCTATTAGTTTCTTTTTTATACTACTGGACATCACAGAAAACTTTGGATGTATTATAGCAACATGTATTGTAGTAACATTTTGCCATGGCAAAGTATAAACTTTGAATTTGTGTAAATATGTGTGGCAGGTTTCAAACTCTGTAATCTTGCTATGACAATTAAAGAAGACAATTAAATTCCACAATTATTATTGTGTGTATGGTTGCCATGGAAAAAGAAGGGTGTGGTGGGTATTGGGGTTCATCTGTAGGTATGTGTACCTGCGTCCATGTTGTTTTAGGGAGGATGTTTTTGTTTTAGACCATAAAACTTTATTTTTTTTAGGTTTTAAGGTTAAGGTATGAAAACTTCCTTTTACATAAAGAAATAATACCATTTGTTTCTTTGTTTGGTCTAAGCTCAGTGCTAGTAAACCGGATACATTCATCATTTCAAAAGAAATCAATACATAATTATCAGCATTGCATGGTGCATATGAACACAACCCGAAGAGCAATTTAATGAGGGGGAAAAAATCGCAAAGGACAAAGGAAAGTCACACCCTGAGGCTGCTTTACTAAGTTTTGGTTTTCTGTGTATTAGTGAAACAATTTGCAGTAAGTTAAAAACAATAAATCTAGAAAACAACATCATTTAGCAAAGATAAAGCTGACTTTCATCACTTAATAATAAGTTGTAATGGAAGTCAAGATCATTTTTTAAATCACATGGGGCTTGCTTGGAAATTTATTACAGGGAACCCTTACCAAGAAAATGGGAGCAATTATAAAATGAATTACATTTTAATCATCAGCTAAAGAAAAAGAATTGCACAATGTTTCATTCATAGTGAACCTCTTCCTCAGGTGTAAACATTGTTCACTTTTACAAAAATGTTGCCAAATAATAATAAATGAATGATTTCCCTTTTTCTTTTTGTGTTGGTTTTGCACTGGGAATATTGTGCCTGAAAGTCTTTTTTTCCAGTTTGGCAAAGTAAATATTATATGCTATAATGACTTTATTTATGGTCATAGAAACATATGTCTGTGTTTTCAGGTTTACAGCGTCAAAAAGTCCCTGACATAATAATTATAAAAACAGAATCATCCCTTATCATGAAAAAATATTCCTCCATCTCTATTTGCAAAGATTTCAGCAGTTAAAAGCCTCTTTTCAACTTGGGGAAAATGTACACTGGCATGCTCCCTTCTGAAGCATGCGGATTGAGAACATTTAGGGAAATAAAGTCTCTAGAAAACATTTTCCCAGTAGACGTTGCACATTCACAAACGTACAACAAGCTGTGTCGCACCTCTCGCTTTGTTAATTTTAATTAAATTACCATGTGGGTACTAGGGGTCAGCTTCCATAATCTACCTTAGCTGGATGACTCCTAGCTAAGTGTATGCAGTACACTTCACATGCTCTTGTAGTGTTCAACAGATAAAAACAAGGAAGCTGCAGATTGCATCCTAGAATCTGACTAATCATATATAGAATCATATAGAATCAGCTAATCATATACAGTAACAGCACAGAGATCCTATTTCTCCCTGAAACAGAACAGGGATTCAATGCAGTTTTTATCTAAACATATTTAAATGCTCCTGTCCCAAACAATGATATATTCCTTTGCTTTTAACACACAGAAATAAACAATCCCTATATCTAAACAAAATCAAAATTAAAATAGCATTTTATTATTTTTATTCAGCATAATCTTATAAAATCGTAGCACCAGTTCTAAAATTCATCACAAATAGAAAATAGTTCATACATAAAAAACCCACAATTCATCGGCTGGCCAACACAAATTGTTAAAAAAAAAAAAAAGGGAGAAAAAAAAAAAAAAATATATATATATATATATATATATATATATACACTCCCCAACCAGGGGTGTAACTGCAAGGGCCCGGGCCCCACACGAGTTTAGAGGCCGGGCCCTTGACACACACTCTTGACAGTGCGCCAAAGATCCGTGATGAGCTGTTTACTTATATGCGCGATCTGCTACTTAAAAACAGTCCACATTCCAATGACGTTAGCATCCTACGAATGCTCCCGGTCTAGTTCAGATTCTGAATGACATCACATCCATTTCTGCTAGCTCTCCTCCAAGTCTCTGTTCAGGGAATCGGAAACAATCTATCTATCACACACCTTATAAATAATTACACACACACACAAAAAGTAATATTTGCAGTGTATTTCTTGAGGTGGGTACACACAGTACAGATTTTTGAAATATGACAGACAGGATCTGCAATATCCTATCTGTCATTTTTCAAAGATCTGGATACTAACAGTCCCGAGCGTTCTCCCTATGCACAGCATAGGGAGAATGCTCGGGACTGTGTGTTTCCCTCAGTCGTGGAAGACTTCCCTATAGGGAGGCTACTGCGGGCAAGGGAATTTTTGTTTTTTCCCGAATGACTGTTCAGCTGATGGAAACGTTTGGCGGCCATGCACTCGTTTGGGAAAGTCGTTACACACACTATCGATAAAGCCCCGATAACGTTGATGGTATTTTCGGCTTTATCATTAGTATGTGTACCTAGCCTTAGATAACATGAGTAAAATTAAATCTGGGTATTGAACCTGGAAACATATGTACTTTGTCTTGCTAAAAGCAAAGCTCTATAAATCTAGCCCAAGGGTGCTGCAATTTGTAGATGCAGAAACATAACCTTTTGCTAGGAACATACAGGGAGATTCAATAACAGTTCTTATCGTTTAAAATGGTGATAATTTTGCCCCAACCAATCAGATTTTATTTAACATTTGAAAGCTAACATATGATTGGCTGGGGTAAAATTAGCATCATTTTAAATGATAAGAACTTTTATTGAATAACCCTGTTAATGAGGGGGAAAGAGTCAGGGGGATTTAAAACCCATGACATATCTGGATTCTAAAATATGCATTAAGACTGGTGAGCCACTACTGCAGATGCAAAGAATCCAGGTACGTTAGGAAGATTTATCTTTTGCTAAGAAAATGATAAAAAAAAATGACAGAAAATTGAGGAGACATCTGTACAGAAAATACTGAAATACTCTGTGCATAGAGACAGTAAATACTGTTGGTCAAAGGGCGTTGCTCTTTTAAGACTAGATGGGCTGTGAGTTGTGCTGGAAACAACATGGGAACCTTCCTAGTTACTATTATATATACTGAATGCAACTTCCTAGTGAAGAATCTTACAATGTATAGATGTTTGGGGGAGAAAAGCTTTCACATAAGGAGTTAAGTTCTTGTAGCTCTAGTGTTCATGTGGTAAAATATCTCGGGCTGACAGAAAGATGGACACTTTCACTTTTATACAACTGGAGGTAGGAATAGCAGCTCCTACTTCTCATTTAAATATAGAAACTTGGCCGCATAATTAAAAATCCATTTTGTACAGTTTAGTTGTCATTTAAACGACAACTAAAGTGAAAGTTTAATCTTGGCTAGAAACAAAGTACACATTGCATTGTTTATAATGCACCTACTCAGAGTGACACCAGCCAAATGACAGTAATGATATGTGGTTTTAAAGTTGTCCCATGGGGGCTGCCATCTTGGCTCCTCCTCCTGTACCCACTGGGTATAGCTCATGCCCAATAGCTATGTCTTAGGGACTGAGGATAGATAGCAAACTCATCTCTATTTTGCATGTATACTTACTTATCAGAACTAATTAAAACTGCACTACATTAGATTAGAAATATGCTTGTGAAGGTTCTCATTCATCCAGGTCATGGTATATCTGTTGTATTCAATTAGAATTCCCTAAACAGCAACTGCATCAACATATGGCCCAGCATAGAAGAGCCAATTCCTCGGGTCAGGGCTCAGCCGTGTACCTGCATCTTAAGGATAAAGGACATACCTTTTAATATTGTAATGTTAACATATTGGCAAAGGAACGTGACTGGTTGTTAAAGGGGAACTTTGGTGAGAAAACCTAAATGAAATTGGACATGTTATTGAGTCTTTAACTTCCATAGTTGTTTATGCTGTCTTTATTGTGCCACTGAATGCATGTTTGGTAATCCAATGATACAAAATAAAAAAGATTGTGGGCATTGCCATGTTTGTTAAGGGAGGTCCTCAGCCCATACTTTAGTTTCAGGAAGTCTTTTGCCTTGACCCCAAACATCACAACCATCATGTTTGTGTGCTTCTGTGGGAGTGGCTAAGTAAGGGTAGATGTGGCCAAACCAGGAAGTAAACTAGTGAACAGTGCTGCCTGAGCAATAGCCTTGTGAGGAAGGAGGGAGAAAGGAGGGAGGAAGGAGGGAGGAAGGAGGGAGGGAGGGGGGAGGTGTTTGTGTGTTTTCTCAGCCAACTACTACCTTTTTAAAGAGGGAAGGGGTGTGTTCTACCCAATAACTGCCTGTGTCAGGTTAGGTTAGGATATTATCACATAAGAACATCTAGCTAATGAGAGAAACCTGTTTCTAATGTGTATATTGCCAAACAGCTCCCCCCCAAAAAATAAACATATGAAGGGGGGAGGTGTGACATAGATAGAGCTTATTGGTGTTTCCCCCCGCCATTGTGGGCCCTATTGTTACGCCACTGAACTAGACAATTAAGCCTGGTACAGTAAGCTTGTGACATTAACATGTTTCATGCAAACACACACATTCATCCATATACACATCTATATAGAGACACACATGCATACACATACTGACAGACACAAACACATGTATACAGACAGACACACACAAACATACACATGAAAACACTCACATGCCTGCAGACAGACACACATGCATACAGACACACACATGCATACCAACACACATACAGACACACACCCCAGCTTCAAGGGACACAGCTTTATACTCATGGATCCAAACCTGGCTGCTTGCTGTCTCAGTCTAACCCCTGCCCAGCTCTTTGCTGAAAATTGAGGAAGCACACACAGTGGTACAACAAGGGTATTGGGATAGGTCGGCACTGTTGAGGTAACAGCAGCTCGTTCTCGGGCCACTGCCGGGAGGGAAAGTTACTGGATGTGAGGGAGCAGGAGGACTTGCCTTGGGGATTGTCGAGTCTAGTTTGAATGTGCAGAGGTCCGCATATGCGCAGAAGTCTGCCAAGGTCCGGACGCAGCACTAAGGGTTTGATTATATAGGATACTCACTCAAAAGTGCACAATAAGGTCACTCTTTGGATTCAAACAATTGATTTTACTTTCTAAAGTCCCTATTGGTTATAAAATATTAGAGCGTCAAATAGTTTTTTTAGGGCTAGACCACATCAAAGTATTTTAACACGCAATCTGATTGCGTGTTAAAAAGTGCAAACTAGTGTTGGCCAATTGTGGCCACACTAGGTGCACTGTGCAGTCATCCATTATTTGTATTGCATGCATTTTTTGTGTGCAATCGCATGCAGTGTGGCCTCAGACAACATTGAATTTTTAGGATAATTTAGTCTCATTTTAGTATGTAAACTAATAGAGGCTTAGTTTCCCTTGAAATCGGAGGAATTATATTTGCGTTTACTTTGAAGATTCCCCAGAGACTTTGGGCATCTTGGAGACAACCAATTTCTTCAATAATAATGGTTTTATTGAGAGAAAAAAAAGGGTGTGTTCAATTAAAAAAATAAAAGTGAAACACAAATACAAATTTTTTTTTGATCATTCCAAAAGATAATCATCAGATCTTTCTTTAATGGGAATAATAACAAAGTTGGAATATGGGAATAAATGACCGTTTTCTGTGTCGAAATCTGTGATTTCTCAGTAAATGGCAAAGATCCTTATATTGATTTCTGCCCCCATTTTTAGGAAAGACTTAGAAAAAAATCCTATTTGTTAATGGAACACTCAGGAAAAAATGGGTTTAAATCTCATGATCCCCACATCGGTCAAGAGGAGCAATTGAATGTTGCCCCCCGATCGCCCCTAGCTGACTTACCGAGGAAGTGTGTTTTCTCTCAGGAATAATAGCGGGAATAGTCGCCAGAACCGTAACAAAAAAATAACAGCGCCAACTACTGAAAGTTTGCAGAATTACACCACTTTAAAAATTTGCTTAAAATTTACGTCTACACCCTGGGAACACTTGTTCTGGCAGGCGGAACAGGGGTCTGAACCCAGGGAACTCTGTTTTGGCTGCCGGAATGAGGGTTTGCCCTCAAACGAAAACATTTATATAAGTAAATAACTACCCAAACCCCAAAAGTTAAAAATCTGAGAGATGTAAGTCTAACCTGAAATGCTGCCTGATATTCTGTTAATACTCCTGCTTCTTCCCGGTAGCAGCTGTCAGTCATGGTTGTGCCAATAACATAGCAGCCAATGACTTAAGGGGTATAGACACCACCAGAATGAACTTTTAAACCCAGACTAATCTCCCCCCCCAAACCCTTCTTTCGCAGTAATTACCTTACCACGCAGTGAAAATTCACTCACTCTCAGAAACTAAATATTCTAATACTGAACGTACACACTCACAGACACTGAACATACATACTTGTGCTCTGTACATACACAATAGCACGCACTGAACATTCCCTCGCACATGGATTATTTATTATTATTATATTATTTTTCTACATGCCATGATTAACACCAGTTAAGCTGTGTACACACGATGCAATATGCAAATTATATAATATTGGTCAATCGGGCCGAAAACACGTGCAATGTTGGATGCGACCAGCGTCCAACTGTTCTTTCATTCAAACTGGAAGAAAGAGTGATCAGATGTGTCTGAAAACCACGGCTGAACTTTTGTCGCAACCAACAGTCCTTCATCCTGGCCAACCGGTCGTAAGTGCCAAACAGTCGGTCTGGACAAAGTATTGGAAGGTGTGTACCCAGCTTTAACCAATACACTCCCAGGTTTTCCCAGAGTAATATCGGAGATATGGAAAATTTCACTTTAGGCTAAAACATGTGATCAGAACTACTGGCTTATAACATGCACTAACGCCTTATAATACAGTGCCATTCATCTGACCTGCAGTGTCTTATTAGATCTCATCAGTGCAAGATACAGATTCATGGCTCTATGGGGCTGTATTGCATGTTATAAGCCAGTGGTTTTGGTCACATAAGGGCAATTTTGTGGGCAATGTTATTCATATACAGGGTTGTTTCTACCCATCTTGTTGCCATAGCATCATCAGATCGCAATTCCATCGTTTTAATAGTGCAGTAGTGTGGCCTATCCCTCCAAGAGTATTGGATTAACACTTTTAGTGCCAGCACTTCCCCCAGAGTATTGCCATTAACTCTTCAGTACCAGCACAGTATTACCTTTATCCCTTTCAGCTGCCAGCATTGACATGATATACAGTATGTACCTGCTTTCCATGTCTCCTCCATTGCATTGTTCACTCCTCACCTACACTAAGTTCTAATTGGAGAGTTGAATGGAAGGAAGAAAGAGGCAGGGATAGGGATCTCATGGTTGCTAGTCACAGGGGCCACTGGTATAAAGTCTGCAGCAGCTTTTACTTGGCATTTTTAAACTGGTCTCATTAGTTATTTTAGCTGAGCTTATCCTCCCCCCTACTTCCTTCACTTTCAATTAATTTGCAACATTGTTTCCAAGTAGAGTATGTGGCGTCCAGGTTCTCTACTCACTACAATGTTACAAATTACAGCAGAACAAGGAGAGCAGATCTAACACAGCAAGTAAAAGCTGACATGGAGATGTAGGGAGAACACTGGGCACCCTTGTTTAACATAGGCGCCCTAGCTCTTTGCCTAGGTGGCTTACGTCTAAGAAAGCTGTTTCATTATACTATAGTTAGATACAGTTGTTCACTGTGGCTCTATTAACAGTTTAACAATTGATGTAACAATTTATATAACAATGTAACACTATGGTACAGGCACCTGTACCAGCAGATATGGAAAAGCAAACTCCACCCGGTAATCCTCACTGTACTGCTATGTGCATCTCCTGTCCTCCTGTACAGCACTGTCCTTTCTGTACCATGATGTACGTAATAATAATGCACCCAGTTTTCTCCCCTGCACCCCCATAGCTCACGATATATCTATTATACTAAGAAGTCACACTGTCACATATTATCTCTCCCTTGCACAGCAGCACAGGGCAATGGCATGGACTTTACAGGGCATGTGCAGAAGAGACCTGACACTTATTCCCCCTCCACTGCACCACCACCCATACACATGGACTGGCATTATTCTACCACACACCAACAGGCAGTACTCCCATGTCACACACGGCAGCCGCAGCTACTCACACCACTACAGACGACGACACACACCTACCACACCTACATGCACTACTTTCATTCATACCAACTTGTACTACTCCCACACTCACCAACAGTATTACTCCCATTGCAAACAGACCATCACACAGACCATCACAACAGACACACTCTCACACAAGACACACTGACAGAGACACTCAAGACCAACTCTCATACAGACAAAACACTGACAGACACACTCACACAAACAACACACTCCACACACAGACAGACACACCCTCACACACCTCACACAGCAAGAACACTCTCACACAGACAAACACACTGACAGACAGACACTGACACTGACACAGACACACACACCCTCACACTGGCAGACACACTGACAGACACACACACACACTCTCTCACACAGACAAACACACTGACAGACACACACACCTTCACACACAGACAGACACACTGACAGACATACTATCACACAGACAGACACACTGACACACACACCCTCACACTCTCACACAGGCAGAAACACTGACAGACACTACTATCAACACCAGACACACACACACACCACACCCACAACAAACCCACTTGACAGACAGACACTGACACTGACAGACACACACTGACAGACATACACACCCCACACAGACAGAACACTGACAACATACACACACGTCACACACAGACAAACACACTGACAGACACACTGACACTGACAGACATACACACCCTCACACACAGACAGACACACTGACAGACATACACACCCTCACACACAGATAGACACACTGACAGACATACACACCCTCACACACACAGACAGCAACTGACAGACATACACACCCCTCACACACAGACAGACATACTATAACACAGACAGACACACTGACAGACACACACCCCTCACACAGGCAGAACACTGACGACACATACTATCACACAGACAGACACACTTACAGACATACACACCCTCACACACACACACTCTCACAGACACTCAGACAGACACAAAGACAGATCTGTCCTGAGTCTCCATGCACGTAGAGCTGAGTGAGTGTTGCAGAGTGAACACGACAGTTCAATGATAAGTTCTGTCCCAGTCACTGACACAGCACTGCAGGGACTTCACCTCGTGATTTACTGTTACAGCAATGTCAAACCGGAACCAACACTGACTAGTCTCAAAAAAAAAAAAAAAAGTCGTGGACCAAACACACAGATTCACACAAAGCAGTGAGTGTTTTTTTTTTTTTTGGGGCTGCGGCTTTGTTTGTTCAGCCATGGCGATGCTTGGGGCACCAGTCATTACACCCAGGGCATGTGCCTGGTTCTATCTAATTCACTGCCCCTTATGTGCTACCAGCCACCTTTCCCATTTCCCAGCACACCCAGTAACCCATTCCTGCCCTTTCCCCATATCCCTTGCAATAATACCAGTGCACTGTCACCCTTTGCTTATCCCTGTACCCTAATAACTCCTTCCAAGTGCACCCGGTAATCCTCACTGTACTGCTATGTGCATCTCCTGTCCTCCTGTACAGCACTGTCCTTTCTGTACCATGATGTACGTAAATAATAATGCACCCAGTTTTCTCCCTGCACCCCCATAGCTCACGATAATATCTATTATACTAAAGAAGTCACACTGTCACATATTATCTCTCCCTTGCACAGCAGCACAGGGCAACGGGCAGAGGACTTTACAGGGCAATGTGCAGAAGAGACCTGACACTTATTCCCCCTCCCACTGCACACACACCCATACACATGGACTGGCATTACTTCTACACACACCAACAGGCAGTACTCCCATGTTCACCGACAGGCGCCACTCCGACACATACCGACAGCCACACCTACATGCACTACTTTCATTCATACCAACTGGTACTACTCCCACACTCACCAACAGGTATTACTCCCATGCAAACAGACCATCACACAGACCATCACACAGACAGACACACTCTCACACAGACACACTGACAGAGACACTCAAGACACACTCTCATACAGACAAACACACTGACAGACACACTCACACAGACAGACACACCCTCACACAGACAGACACACCCTCACACACGCTCACACAGACAAGAAACACTCTCACACAGACAAACACACTGACAGACAGACACTGACACTGACAGACAGACACACACCCTCACACTGGCAGACACACTGACAGACACACACACACACTCTCTCACACAGACAAACACACTGACAGACACACACACCCTCACACACAGACAGACACACTGACAGACATACTATCACACAGACAGACACACTGACACACACACCCTCACACTCTCACACAGGCAGAAACACTGACAGACACATACTATCACACAGACAGACACACTGACAGACATACACACCCTCACACAGACAGACACACTGACAGACATACACACCGTCACACACAGACAAACACACTGACAGACACACTGACACTGACAGACATACACACCCTCACACACAGACAGACACACTGACAGACATACACACCCTCACACACAGACAGACATACTATCACACAGACAGACACACTGACAGACACACACCCTCTCACACAGGCAGACACACTGACAGACACATACTATCACACAGACAGACACACTTACAGACATACACACCCTCACACACACACACTCTCACAGACACTCAGACAGACACAAAGACAGATCTGTCCTGAGTCTCCATGCACGTAGAGCTGAGTGAGGTGATTGCAGAGTGAACAGACAGTTCAATGATAAAGTTCTGTCCCAGTCACTGACACAGCACTGCAGGGACTTCACCTCGTGATTTACTGTTACAGCAATGTACAAACCGGAACCAACAACTGACTAGTCTTCAAAAAAAAAAAAAAAAAGTCGTGGACCAAACACACAGATTCACACAAAGCAGTGAGTGTTTTTTTTTTTTTTGGGGCTGCGGCTTTGTTTGTTCAGCCATGGCGATGCTTGGGGCACCAGTCATTACACCCAGGGCATGTGCCTGGTTCTATCTAATTCACTGCCCCTTATGTGCTACCAGCCACCCGTTTCCCATTTCCAGCACACCCAGTAACCCATTCCTGCCCTTTCCCCATATCCCTTGCAATAATACCAGTGCACTGTCACCCTTTGCTTATCCCTGTACCCTAATAACTCCTTCCAAGTGCACCCGGTAATCCTCACTGTACTGCTATGTGCATCTCCTGTCCTCCTCTGTGCAGGAGAAGCCTTAGGAATGTCACATGTCAGCCTCCCACCCATTAACTTTCTGGTCAGTCATTTCTTTATATCTTGGGCTGTGGAACACGTAGAGAGGTGGTTGATGGCTCGTTTTAAAGGTAGGAAACTGGTCTTTCATTTAAACTCAACTTGTTTGGAGACCACAGTTCCCCTTTAAGATAGAATTATTGCAAGTGGATTGTATACAAAGTGCTTTGTCCATCATCTTAAACCTACTCCAAATTTAGGATAGGTGAATTGGGAGGGAAAACCTCTAAGGGAAATACTGTTTTAATCACAAATATAGAGCAGATTGCAGTGTCATTTTATGGTTTTGGCTTTTGCTAAAATACTACCTACTTGCAATGTATAGTGCAACTGTAACATTTAGTGGAAGCAGAATAATAGTTTTATGTCTCTGCATTACTATCTTTAGTTGGCTGCCTCTGCAGTCAGTATTTTTTATTTTTTCCAAGTCTGTAATTTTTCTAATAGTTTTCCTTAGTGTGAAGGTGAATTTCCATGCCATTTTATCTTTGTAGGAAGACCTTAAAGTCTGATATTATTCAGTTTGTCACATTTTCCTTGAAGCAAACTCCTGGTTCTTTACAGACTCTTCAGTCTTTGGTATACCTTACGGAACTGCCTGAGGTATGTATTTTTTTCTAGATTATAAAATGTATTTAATGCAGCATTATAGCAACAGCAACAGTAATTATTGATTTACGTATGTTATGTTTAAATATTAGATTATTCAGTTGGCACTACTTCTCAAGCAAATGCTTGCAGCATACCATATAGTATTTGAGGTCATTATTTAATATCTTTCTCCTTGTAACCTTCTATTATGTGCTGCTGACATTATTAATACAGAAAGTTTTTCAATCGATAAATCATATTATTAAAAATCAGGAAAAAATGTGCTTTTCCTTTCTTGTGCAAACTGATTTGTTCCGTGGGATGTCTTTCCTGCCCTTTCTCTTGATCAGTTTTTGAATAGAATAAAAAGTCTTTACTTGTGTAAGTATGCCCCTAATCAACTGAGATCTATAATCTTTTTGTAATTGTATTGCTCGAAGCACTATTTGTAGGTCAAGAGAAGCGCACTTTATTAGTAGATAGAATGAACAGAACTGCGTGATTGAGACCTAATACTGGCCATACACTTTTTACCTTTAGAAATTCCAGCGATGTTCGAGCAGCATTCGGACATCCGCACAGCCCAGATCATATTTGCAAATGAATGGAGAAGGACAGGTAACATTGGGTTAAAATGGGGGGAATGTAGACATTAGATAGATTTGATAATTTAATCTATTCAATGTCTTTTGGGTGTATGGCCAGCATAAGTAAGGTTCGGGGTGCAAAATTTGTGATTGCTTAGGTTGTGAAACTTGCAAAATCAAATGTGTAAAGCCCTGAAATGAATGGCATGATGGGGGAAAAAGTATCAATGGTGTGCAGTGAAGGAATATAAATGGAAGAGAAGAAGGAATAATGCAGAAAAAAAAGGATGGCAATAATGAATGACAAGTTTTTAAATATTTAATAAGAAATCTGGTTTAACAAAAAAGAGATGAGGGAGAATGAAAAGTTGAGGACAGAAAAGGGTAACCTAAAAAAAACTTTTTTGAGAGATGGTTAAAACAAAGGAATAAAAACAGAGGATGAGATGAAGAAAAGGCAAATGGACCAAAATTTGCTTAGTAGGTAATTAGTGCCAGCCCAGATAGCTCATTTAAAATGATCAAGAATACCTTTGTTCAAAATCTATTGATGGGCTCTGTTACTTTAATTACACATACTTGTATTATAATCTAAATATTGGAATGGCATCTATACTGATTTTTTTTAAATTGCCCTTTTTTGGAAACTATCGTTCTTTCCAACTATCACTGTTCCATTTATTTGTTGATCTGCTTTCTTTAAATATGAATAAAATATCATAAAATGTTCTGCTGTGTGCAGTTTTGTAACTGGAATTGTGACAGTTGCTAAAGTATGTGTGAATTGCATGATGGGAAATACCCTCTTCCAGTGCTGCCTTAGAATGATTACTGAGAATGCTTGCCCTCATATAATATCTGGTCAGATAGAAGGTGGTTTTGGTTAAGACCGGGAGGGGGAATATGAATCCTGAGCAAATCAAGTACTGGATTGAAGGCATGCAGCAACACACACTGCAGAGTAATTTACATTAAGTAATTTAGGCTGGGTACACACAGGAATTATTCGTCCCAACTGTTTGCCGCAACCGACAGATCCTCCCATAGGACACTGCATGATTGCAGGGTTTTTCTGACATGTCTGATCGCCCGTTTGTCTGATCCGAGCAACCAACATTATCGGTTGGGCCAAAAGATCTGCTTGTGTGTACCCAACCTAAATAATTAAGATGAGGCAGTCATTTTTTCTTTATAGTTGTCTTTTAAGCGGTTGTATAAAGAAAATCATTGTTGTCTTCAAGAATATATTACTTTTTGTCGCTATTATAGTAGCATTACATTTTGAGTGCAGGTTAACAACTTAATGTAGATTTTTTTTTATTGACAATTCTAATGCTCTTAAATCACTTTTTTTTATGTTAGATGAGTGCTGGACAGATCTCACTTCTATGGTCAGACCTTTTAAGTAGTATATTTACATCTTTTTGGAACAGTACTATAACCACAGATCCAGATTACTGGTCATCGTGGTCAAATGACTTTTCTCCAGAGGATAAAAAGATTGTCCGAAGTCTTATGGAGCCTTCTGTGAAGGTTGGTGTAAAATATTTTGAGGTTTTTTACACATTGGCGATATAATGATTGTTACATGTTAAGTTCTTTTATATGATAAGGGATTAATTATCTGTATGTGCTGAAACCATTTTCTAAAACAATTGGATATTTTAAAGGGCAAGTTTACCCCTCAAATGAAAACTAGTGTATAGGTAAATTACACCCTAAACCCCAAAACTGCCATAGTTAGAAAGGAGAGATGTAAGTCTACCTTTATTTAATTTTTAATTTGATGTGTGAACATGCCCTTTAAACTAAACACAATCGGCGCCACTGGATTTGCCTGAAACCATGGATGTATGTATTATAATGTAGGGATGATATTTGAAAATTGCAAATTCCCATCTTCACTTTGATGCCCTCTGTTTTGGGGAATTACCGGCAGTTAAATTTTTTTAAGATTATTTCCACCCTAAACAAAAACTTTTAGTATAATATAGGCTACCCCTGCTTACCCCCAACTGCTATATTAGATTATTAAAAAAAAAAAGATTCAGAACTTACAGCCCCTCGTTCTTGCGGCGCTCTGATCCGACTCTCTGCTTGCTGGAACTAGCAGATAGGGGCCAGACCAGCAACCACGTTTGTGATTGGCTAAGAGGCAGCCAATCACAGATGCGGCTGGCGGCAATGCAGAGCGCCGTGGGAGTGAAGGGCTGTAAGTAGATTTCAGATTCTTTTTTTAGTAATCTGACAAGGCGGTTTGGGGTGGGCAGGGGTAGCCACACAAGTAAGTGTAACAGTAAGGGAGGGATCCGGTGGTTGGGGGGGAAAGTGCTCCCCTGTGCATATCGCACTACTTCCTGGAGGTAGTGTGGCAGGTCCAGAAACCTTTAGACAGGAAGACACCTCCTACTCTTTTCCTGGACTTTGGACAAGCACTGCAGGAGAACTATAAGGAGCAGAGATGTAAGGTAAGGATTTTTGAACAGTACACAGTGGGGCCAGTAGTGGGTTAAATTTTAGTTTTGGGGGTGGACATACCCTTTAAACAGGGTGGACATCCCTGTAATAATGGTTTACAATATGAAAGAGTGCTGCATTACCTGCTTTTATCTTCCTCATACTTGCGCAGTTCATCTACTAACCCCTTGATTGACTACTGGTAAAGAATTCATATAACTTGTTTTCCTCCGAAATGGGGCAATCATTGTAATTACACAAGGCTGAATTATAAAATTGGCTCAGTAATTTTACATTGTTGAGAAATGGGATTAAGTTCCTACCCAGAAACTTAACGGGAAATAGATTTAATCAATGTTTGTCTTAAGGTTAAAACTGCCAATTTTCGATGTCCCACTTCCCACTGGAACGTGAACATTAATCCTTGTTTTTATTCTGCATTTCCCATGTTCTTTTGTGGCTGCTAATGCCAGCCCTATTCATGTCTATGGTGTTATCAGCAGCAAATGAGCATGGGACTTTCAAACAAAAATGATAGCTTTAGGAAATCAACCATCCAGGGGACTTCGAGCATTGGGTAATATTGGGGTTTTTTGGTTTTTTTTTTTTTTTTTTAAATTTGTGCTCTTTTTACAGGGTCCTGCAATTTTAAGCAGAGCTGTATTCTCAAAATGCTTCTGTGAAGTTCTGACAAGCAGCAGCAAAGCAATTCCATGGGATGTAACTGGATTCCCGGTCCTTATATCTTCACGTGTTTCTGTTGGAGAGTGGACTGAAAGATTACAACAACTAAAAGAAATGAGTGCGATACTTTGGAGTAATATGTCTGTCTCCTCCATTGCCAGTTTTAGGTTGGTTGTCTTTTACTTTGATTTTCCTAAATATGCCTAAGACCCATGCCATAGAGTGATGGAGTGTGCAATTGTTGCAGGCAAATCTAGATAGATTGGCACATTGGGTGCTAAGTGGCAGATGAGATTCAATGCATTTTGGACCTGTGCTGCTTATACTATGAATGGCTCTGTGTTAAGTGAATCCCTGTAGAAAAATGATCCAAACTTAAAGGTAGTAAGCAGTTCCAGGCAGCGACAGCTGGAGCCAGCAAGATATTGGCTTGTATAAAAAGATGTATGTATTCAAGAGAGAACAATTTATACTCCCTCTTTACAAAGCATTGGTAAGGCCTCATTTAGAATATGCAGTAGTTTTAAAATCATGTGTACAAAAAGTACATCTTGGAAAAGGGTTCAGTGCAGGTCAACTAAAAAAAGGAAATATCGGAGCTTGAATATGAAGACAGATTCAATAAGTTAAATTATTTACACTAGAGAAAATGTGCTTGCATGGGGATATGATTACTCTGTGTAAATACATTAACGGGCCACACAATAAACTGGGGCATTGTTCACCAATAGAACATGATAGAGGACATGCAGAGCGGACATCCCTTAAGACTGGAAGAAAAGAAGTTCAGTCTTTAAGTTCGGAAAGGGTTTTTCACTGTGAGAACGGTAAAACTATGGAACCGTCTTCCATTAGACATTGTAGTGGCAGGTTCATTAGATAGTTTAAAAAAAAAAAGCTGGATGAGTTTCTAAAAAAAAGGAATGTTGCTTGTTAGTGGTAATCAACAAGTAGTTGATTGATCCAAGGATATTTACGATTGCCAGGAAGAATTTTTTTCCCCTTCATAATTCTGGTGGGGTTTTTTTTGCCTTCCTCTGGATCAACCAAAATTTTTAGTTTCAAATTAGGAAATTTGTCAGCTGTGTCATTCACCATCTCCCTGCTTAGCTTTTTATAAACTCCTCGACATAGAAGATTGGAGGGCCACTGGAGTACTTATCCATTATTTAGGCACTCTTTGATATTAGGGACCTTTGGAAATATTTGTCGCCTTAACCACATTTTCGTAAAACTGTAACCCACTAAACACTTAATTCTCCCTGTGCAGTTAATTATAGCATGCTATACACAGCATTAGAAACATATTGGATTATGGACTTCTATGAGCAAGCGCAGGATTTTCAAGGGGGGGGGGATTTCTGAATGGGTTACCACCGAACAACCCCAGAAGGAAGTTCATGACCAAGTACATCCATATATTCTATTATATATGCATCATATAATAATATTATATATTCTGTACTTGCCATAATTATCATCACAGCCAAATATCACTTTTGTTATAAAGTATCTTCATTAAGACTGGGTACATACAAGCAGATTTTTCGGCCCAACCAATATTTGTGTATCGGTTGGTTGGTCTAAAAAATCTGAGGGGATTTCGGCGGCGGTAGCAACAAATGTCGGTAAATCACATCAGATTGTGCGGTCCGTAGGAGACATTTGCCGCGACTAACAGTGCTTTGTCACAGCCGACTGCTCGTAGTGGCTAATAGTCGAGATTAAAAATGTGCCCATTTGTTCCCTGCCTAATGTTCTCTTTTACCGAGAAATCCACATTTGTCCTTAAATGGGCACACTGAACTATCATTCTGTATATGGTATATATGGAACAATCACTCCTGTGTATATATAATGAAATGTTAATAGTCACCTACCACCTCCAGGATTTCTTAATTCCTGCTCAATAAGCTCCATCACAGTGGGGTAAGTACAGTAAGTACTTATCTGTCGTATTAAATTAGATCAACTGGAATTGAAGTCCAGTTGATCTAATTGAATACAACAGATATACCATGACCTTGATGAATTGGAACCTTCACAAGCATACAGTAAGTACTGTATATAATCCCAGTCCCAGCAATAACCTTAAGCAGCTGCAGGGTTAATATTGATAAGTTTTGTATCAATTATGATTAGGCATGCTGCTGTCAATCACAGGGCAGACTGGATACATTTTTGAAACATACAAATGCTGCTTCTAACTCACAGCTCAATTAACAATGTAATAATCTATGTAACAAACTATGTAGCAGCCTATGGACACCAGGAGGAGTAGAATAGCAGACTGAGCAGTCAAAAAGGGGAGATTCCAGGCACCAGGAATCTCTCCCCCCCCCCGAAACACGCCCCTGAGCTGGTATAAGGCTTAAACTGAATTAAAATTTCAACCCAACCAACTTTTGTGTGGGGATCAAGCATATCTAAACTACGGTGGGAAATTCTCCAAGACTTGGGAGGCCTAGCATTCCCAGACTTTAAAGGGCAAGTCCAGCCCTAAAATGTAAACTTACATACAGGTAAATCACCCCCCCAAAACCCTAAACGGTAATAGTTTGAAATGTGAAATAACACATAAAGTCTAACCTGAAATCCTGCACAATGTCCTGTTGCCTCTGTTTCTGCTTCCTGGTTCTTCCAGTTAGCAACTGTTAGTTATGGATTTGACAGTTGACATCACAGCCAATGACTGAATTTTAATTGCCTGTCTGCCTCTTCTGAGCATGCCCAGGCTCAGTACAGGTTTCTAAATTGCTCAGTTTCCATGAGGCATCCAGAAGCATAGCAGGCATACAGTAATGAATTCATAGGACAAACTATGATATATCAACATATTTTAAAGAGGCCATCTTTCTAAAAGATGTTCTTATGAGGGTGGAGTTGTCCTTTTAACATGGACAATACTACCTGGCCTCTCAGCTATCACACATTCAACACAGGGTAACTTTAGAGTCAGAATGAGTCCCCATTCTTCTTCAAATACCAGACCGGGTATAACACCCAAATGTAATGTACTTGATCTCAAGGGGACTGAGGGGTACTCCCCACAAATCACTTTTTACACTTGATATTGTATCAAATGCTGAAAGTATGGGATATGGCTGTCTCTAGACTCTGGAATTAATGGAACTACACCTTTATTATTAGTTATTAGTATTACTTTTTTACCAATACGTTGTAGCTCACTTATCATTTCGTTTTGGATTTTGGATTATATGTGCGGTTCGTGGCTGAGGGACTGCTGATTAGTGGTGCTCCGTAACTTTTGGTTACCTGGTGGGGTTGGGTGCTCCCCCCTTCGGTTTATTTCAGATTGTACAGGTGTCTTCAATTAATGGAACTACACCTCTGTGGGATAACAAATCTTCACCAAAGTTTCTCACCATCTCTAATGGTGAAAATTTGTTTAAACAATACTTGTAGTATTTGGTTACACCTGAGGAAGGGGGTTGGACCCCCGAAATGTTGTGTATCTAACTTGCGTGTTGAGCATTTAATAAATGAAAGTTTGCTATTAATCCTTATCTGAGTGTGCCTCCCTACCTACTTCTTATTGTATTATATCTAGACACATGCCTTTGCCACAGGCAATAAATAAGATACTTTGCATGTCCCCAACCATTTCTTTAAGTGAGAAATATGTGTTTATATGTTAGATTATTAAGGCAATGCTATTATAATAACATGATTCAATGAGGTACCTTCTGTTATAAGAAGGCTCTTTTTCGTTTTATACTCTGTGTGGAGCTTATAGCTCCTCTATCCACACCTCTCCCTAACATGTATATTCAATCAGTATCCTGCGCTCCCAAGTCCTAACCTCATAGATTAGTTAAACTTGTTGTGGTAAATACTAATAAATATGAACCTTGCATGTTAATCAGGATACTGTATAGGATTTAAAGGGACTGTAAACTCGCCTAAACCCCAAAAAATAACTATATGCCATTCGTTTGTATTATTCACAGGGAGGTGAGAACGCTTATTCTCACCTCCCTGTGAATAATAACATGCTCGGGGGACCTGGAACTTACCTTCGTTCCGCTCCACTCGCAGACGCTTCTTCACTGAAGAGCTGTTCTCTCCCGATTGCGCGTCCTATCTTTTGTATTGGCGCGCGCATGTTTAACTTTTGTCAAAATACAATAAAATAATCCTCCACAAGGAAGGGATAAAAAAAATGTTCAACCCCACGTTGCTTCCCTTGTCTTCCAGCCTTAATTACACTAAATACTCTAATTAGATGTTAAATTCCAATATATGCACGATTTAAATATTGCTATTGGCTCATCTTGTTTGCCACTACAAAAACTAAAGCTTCAAATTTTGCAAAACGTGTTTTTGTCATTGCCAAAATCTTTGCCGATATTGTAAATGCATTAAATGTAAAAAAAAAAAAAAGCATATAAGTTTTTATATGAATAGCATAGCATCCCAGTTTGTCTTCATGGGATTACTAACTTACACACACCAATTGAAGTTGTGTAAAATTAACTTGTCCCTGGAAAATAAAACTGTATACATATGAGATTTGTATGTACATGTACTCTGATGATAATCACTTTCAATTTTTTTTTTAGGAATACAGATTCCAGACTACAGGGACTTATTTTATATCATCATTTTGTTGCACTGAAAGATATTGTTCCACAAAACATACAGGAGGAATTCTTGCAATATTGTGACCATTTGCCTACTAAAGACCTGTCAGCCTACCATTACATTCAAGACATTCTGAGAGACTGGATGAACCAAGACAAGTTGCCAACAGATGTTTTGAAACTCTGGCTCACCTGCCTTCAGCAGTTTTATGCTGAGGTTGATGGCACAATACAAGTGTCAGACTCTGCTCATAGAGGATCGCTGTGGGTTAATTTGGGCTTATTGCAGATTCATATTTGGCAACCACAGACTTTATTTGACCCTGCTGTGAAAAGGGAATATAAGCTAAAATATGCGCAAGATGAGGTGTGTTTTAAGATTTTCTGTTTTATTAACTAAATATTTTTTTTAAGGGCATGTCCACCCCCATAACTAAACCCACTACTGGCCCCACTGTGTAGTATTAAAAAATCCTTACCTTACTCCTCTGCTCCAAATGGTTCTCTTGCAATGCCTGTTCAACGTCCCAGAAAATGAAGAGTAGAAGCTGTCTGAGTCATCCAGCCCCTTCTTCTGCCTTTTCCTTGTTGAGGTCTCTGGTATGTGCAGGGGAGCCCCCTCCCTACCAACCTCTTGATACCTTTATGGTTGCCTCTTGTAGCTGCCATTAAAAAAAATTTATGCAGTGTAGGGTTCCCCAGCCCACCCCCAAAACAGTCTTACTTTTATAAAACAAGCCCCAGAAACAGACTTACCCGACCGTGTTCCCTCGTCTCTCTGCAAAGCGAGCAGCCATGTCTTTTTTTGGCTGATCTCAGCCAATCCCAGACACTACTGCCGGTCCAGCCCTTGCTTGCGACTTCTGGCAAGCAGGGAGCAGAGAGCCGAGGGAACGAACACTAGTAAGTCCGTTTCTGGAGCTTATTTATAAAAACTAACATGGTGGTTGGGGTTGGAGATACCCTTTAAGCTTTTAATCTATCATTTTGAAATTAAAATTTAACCTATCCTCCTTTTGCACTGTTCACTTATTAAACATGATTAATGGAAAATATTTCCTATTAATTATGCAAATGTATTTTGTTATTAGTTACAGCAACTGGAAAATGAGTGGATGGCACGTAATTGGTCATACAGTCTGCTTATGGGAAAAGAGTTAAAGGATGAAACTTTGCTGAAGCACACTCACCCACATGTTCAGTAAGTGTTATAAAATCCGGATGGTAAATTTTTACTCGTCTAATACCATTATTTAAATATTTCCCCTCATGTATTGGAATACAACAGTAAATAATACCGTATATACTCAAGTATAAACCAACCCGAGAATAAACTGAAGTACCTAACTTTACCTGGTAAAAGAAGCAAAAGTGATTAACTTGAGTATAAACCGAGGGTAGAAAATATGACCCACTACTGCCTTCTGATTCTGTATTGTTTTGAGACTTTAGTTGCCCTTTAAATGAATTCCCATACAGTAATAGCCTGCGGTGTCATGCTTTATACGGTCACAGAACTCCTCCATGACTTCTAATATCCTTATAATACAGAAGAGGCTCAGATTATAATGGGAGCAGCATTAGAATATTTCATTATAATAATCACTTGGCTATGTCACGGAGTTATTATTAGAAGAAAATGTTTCATTGCGGCTCCCATACCAATTCTGGCCAGCCACAGTTCTAACCCCATAACAGTTTTTAAAAAAAGTAAAAGCAGTCATAGCGGCACGCACTCTGCAAGCTAACTGCGTTGTGGGTAAAATCTACGGATGATTAATCCTGGTTGGGAAAAGAAAGTAAATCATGGTCCGTTTCTGCTTATTTACTTTTAAAACGACAGCATTGTGGTGGTGCTGAAGTCAGTCTTTTTTTTTTTTTTTTAAAGCTTTACACATTCGTAAGACAAAAAATGAAAAATATATACCTTATGTATTATAAGGAAAAATGTGCTACTTCACGTTATAATATAAGGATATTAAGTTACTTGGGAGTTCATTGCCCTGGAAAAATATTGAATAAAGAATAAATTTATGGGCTGATACAATAACAGAAGCAAACCTTTACCTGCGCTATTAATTTGGAACAACCAATCAGATGTTTGCTATTTATTGGATTACTGCAGTTGGATAACATTTTATTGGTTGCTGCAGATTAATAACACAGGCAAACATGTACACCTCTTATTGCATCAGGCCCTATATATTTTTGTTTTCTCTAATACTTTGTTTAACATTCTCTGTAGGACACTGTTACTTAGAATCCAAAAGCTGAAAAATCGTATAGTGGAATTATCCAAAAAGCAGGCTTACCGTCCTAAAAGCCCAACATATGGAATCTTGCACAGCGATGTGCAAAATTACATCAACAGCATTGCAAAGATCTCTTCTGTTCAGGACTTGGCATCTCGTCTGCTTAAAGTTCTCACAGGGAAGACCTCCAAATCGCGCCAAACTTTACAAAACTTGCTATCTGAAGAGGCTACTTGGCAGCAATCCCACCATCTCTATAGAAGACGACTTTCTGAGGAGTATTCGTTATACCCTGATTTAATAAGCCCACTTAATGCTGCAATTTTGCAAATGCAACATGGCATGAGGCTAATAGCTTCTGAGGTTTATGGCACAATGAACAGTTCTCTGTTATCCTCATCCAAAATAGCATCTCTGTTAATGTCTCTGTTGGTTTTTCCGTCTGTCTCTGAATCTTTCCCAACTTATCTTTCAAATGCAGACAATTTGTGCTCGGTGAACTCAATAGACATTCTAAAAAGCCTTAAAAGGTTATCTCAAAAATATCCATCCAGTGAAGGACCTGGGGTTAGGGATATAAGTTGCTGCCTCACAAAGGAACAGCTCTTGGTTAACAGTTTGCTTTACCTGCGATCTCATGTATTATCCAAAGGAGAGATGGATCAGAAGTCTTTAAAACTTTTTAGACATATATGTCAGGTGTGTCTTCTCTTTTTATTTATAATTTTTTTTTCATACAAATGATACATATTTCCAGATTATCAGGAATTTTTGATCAATGTAAAATACTTCAAAGGACAACTGTGGCTCTAAAGCCAGTCCCCTCACTTCTAGTATACCCAAAGCGACATAACTTCTGAATCCTCACCCCTAGTACATTGGATAGCCCGCAATACTACAACAAGTAGAGATTCCCAGTACACACCCTTTGTCTGAGGCTCTCCATGGGCTTTTGAGATTAAAATTCAATGTCACACAGTACTAAGCATTATACAAAGTCCTTGAAATTTTAATAACAAGGTTACAAATTTATTCCACAGTATGTAACAGAGTATGTATTAGTAGACATGGGTACACAATCTGAAGTATACAGTGAGAACAACATGGGACTTAGAACACAACTCTGAGGGACCCCAACATTGGTAAATTGTTGAGTGGTAGAAATATGATTATGTAATTGGACCCATTGTGAGTGGTCTCTAAAGTCAGCAAACCATCTGCAGCCTGATCTAATCAAACAGCTGGAGTTTTACTACCCAATAATTCCCTATCAAGACCGTGTTAAAGGAAGAGCTTAAATCCAGGAAAAGCATTTAAAGGTGTCCCACTGTATATAACTTAAAGGACAATAGTAACCAGAGTAATGACCTAAAATATCCTCACCTCTGGGTTTTTCTTAAAACTGAACATGTACTTCCCTAAAGTTTCCTTCATTGCTCTCCACCTTATTTGCAACGTTTTCCAATTAGCTACATAGAAAAGGCAGAAGAGGGACAGGAGCAGTGAAGGAAACTTTAGGTAAGTACTGAAGCAGTTCTAAGAAGAACTCAGGAGTGAGGACTTTAGGTGCAATTTCAAATTAACACGTAGTAAATGTGACTTTAAATGGAACAAAAACAATAATATTAACTTTTATAAATGCTGTGATTCTTGCAAGCATGTTGTCTTTTGAGTGTACATGATGGAACAATTTTCTTTTTAGGCCCTAATCAATGACTGGGATAAACAAGAATCCACTAAAAGAGAATGTGAAAAGCAAGAGAGCAGCTTATATAAGTATAGGAGCAAAACCCATAATATTGATCTTGCAGAAGAAGAGGATGAAAGAGAATTCCGAAAGAGATATCCTGTCTATGACAAGGTGAGTTAATTGCTAAAATATTACATTTGTTTGTCCGAAATGAGTCAAAACTGTGATTTGTTGCTAAGGCTAGGTACGCGCAGGCCAATATTTCTGTTTGACCTACCGATAATATCAATCCGGCTGTAATATCGGTGGTTCATCTTCAGTTATGTTGGTAAATTTAGGCTGCATGAACGGTTGCAACAAGATGTTGTGTACATTAGTTTTCATTTCAACAAATGATATTTTGGCCGGCTGCCTTATCGATATCAGCGAATGCTGCCACCAGGCTGAAATATTCGAACGTGTGTACCTAGCCTAAATTGCAAAATGTGATTTTTATTTAGTGCTGAATTTTATATTTTAGAAGTAATTACTTGAAATGGATATGTTTCTCATGCTTTTGTTTATATTTATATCGTGTTTAATTGCTAGGATTTCGCTGATATAATTACCAAGCCTACTTTGGAAACCTATATGGAAAGTATGGACCCAGAGGACCAAGAGGATGCCCACGTTCCTGTTCTATCCCAAAGTACTATGCAGGCAGTGATAGACATTCA
Organism: Hymenochirus boettgeri; assembly: GCA_019447015.1. NCBI lineage: Eukaryota > Metazoa > Chordata > Amphibia > Anura > Pipidae > Hymenochirus > Hymenochirus boettgeri. The sequence continues at coordinate 86,547,266 of CM033470.1, read as the reverse complement.
TAAACAGCTGGTTCTGAGCACTGCCAGATCTCTCTGGTACCATAACAATCCACCTCCGCATCAAATTAAACATTATTTGAGTGCTTTTCTGTCCAGCTATCAGACCAGCGCTGCCCTAATAGAACAGCTGTATCCACTTATAGGTAGGTTAAATAAATACTGTGTGTAAACAATATAGTAGGTTTGTCGAATGTGTTTAAAGGGGAACTGTGGTCCAAAAATGACTTTAGGTAAATTGATAGGAATTGCTCTCCTGAGAATGTCACGTGTCAGCCTCCCACCCATTAACTTTCTGGTCAGTCATTTCTTTATATCTTGGGCTGTGAAGCAGGTGTTTGGAGACCACAGTTCCCCTTTAAATATAATGTTCCTTAATAGGAACTTCCGGATTCCCGCAATGCACAATCTCAGTAAGAAATTCTGTATTGTGTTAACCTGGAAGGTAAGCGAAGTGCTGAGGTAAGTATTACGTCTCCAAATAAATTGAAAAGTGTTCTGGCAGCATTGAAACTGGTTTAAAACATCTGATTTGGTTTCTGCAGAGTATATACCTGTAGTAACCCAGTAAAAAAAACCTACATGTAATTGGTTGCTGCAAATGAATAGCATGGGCAAACTTGCACCTCTTATTGCATAAACCTCATTGTGTCTGTTTGTTGGTGTTCCTTTTCTGCTGCCCTAGTGTCATGGTCTCAAAACAGCTGAACTTTTTTTAAAACAAAAAAAAATGTTCAATTGTCTACTACCTGCCCCCATCTAATATAATTTGCACTTTTAAATGCATCACTAACCAGATATTTAAAGATAATTATTGACCTCATTCTGGCAGATTTAAGGATCATTATTGACCCCATTCTGGCAGAATAATCTGATCCCTCCCTCTATACATAGGGTGTCATTTGCAATACCCTTGCAGCCCCCCGAAAGTAAGGGGTTAATGTAACGCTAACCATTATGTAATGGCATGTTACAGTTGCTGTTAAATGTGACAATAGGTGTTCAGAATTTTGTAAATTCTTTAAAAACATTAACAACTGGTTTTAGAGGATTTATGTGGTGAGGTGAGTAGTCCTTTCTCAGAATTTTTCATTATGTCAATGTGTCCTCTCTTGGATATTAATTTATTTATTTAAGTAGCACATTTCTTCAAGTTTTGAAAAACATTTTTTCTGTTGGCAGTGGTATCTGCATTAGTCATCTCAGTAGGCTTCTTGATATTTAGACTCGTAGCTTGGGATGACCCTTGAGGACTAATTGGTGGTGTGCATGGATCTTGTTTTACCATATATACTCGAGTATAAGTCGATCCGAGTATAAGTCGAGGTACCTATTTTTACCTGAAAAATTTGTAAAAGCTGATTGACTCGAGTATAAGGTGAGGGTAGAAATTAGTTGCCCTTTAAATGGACAGCAGAATTCCCATACATGAATCCCATACAGTAATAGCCAAATCCAGTACCAGTAACCCCCAATTCCTTGGCACTCCAGATGTTTGGAAACTATAACTCCTAGCATGCTTTGTTGCTGGGAGTGTCAGTTTCTATACATGTGGAGTGGCAACTTTTAATTAAGCTTACCATCATTTACAATTCTCCTGAACCCCCTATTGTAAAGGGCCCTCTGACCCCATATATATAGTAAAGGGCCCTCTGACCCCCATATAGTAAAGGACTCTCTGATCCCAATGGTTAAAAATGTCACCTGAGTAGTAGTTTCAAGCTGTCATTTGCATAGCAGCTGTTTTTTGCCCCAAACTGAGGATACCCATCAGATTTACAGCATCCAGATGAGCAGTGACAGTGCTGAGTGAGTCCAGCAGCCAGACTTCAGGAAGCAGGAACGATTGTAAAGGCAAGAACAGCTCCTGTAACTTTCTATGCAGGTAAAAACAGTGCCACCTACTGGTTACTATCCGCAATTGGAGAATTTGGATCTAATTAGGACTTGACCCAAGTCGAGGTTAGGTTTTCAGGCTAACTTTAAAGCCTGAAAAATTCGACTTATACTCTAATATATACGGTAAATTGATGTTTGCTTTATTGACAGTGGTTCTATAATTTTTGTCTATATCCTTCAAACAAAATGAACGCCAAATTGGCATTATTTGTTATTCCTAAATGTTTTCTGATGAGGTTACATTCTTAACTGTGACAGATTTGTTCACATAACAGATGTGAACATAACAGATTAGTTTAGTGTTATAGTTTGTTGCTATAATGTAGCAGATGAACCTGATAAGGGTCCATCACTTCTATTTGGCAGGTGCTTTGTGGTATTTTTGCATGGGGCATCAGTGTAAGGACATGTTTATCATATCGTTTTCTCACTTGTAGAAGATTGTTATTCATGCTTCTGCCAACATGGCCTTTGATTGTAATGTCTTACAAGTAGTGGAGGACTAGACAGCATCCTTTCCTTAACAACCAGTGTTTTACTGTTGGGGTGCCCTGATGTCTTCAGGGAAGCAAGTATGTACAAAATCCTTTTTTCCTGCTTTAGATGAGCTTCCTTCATTTTGGTGGGATGGTGATAGGAAAGTTAGTCTGCCAAAAAAATGTTAATCTTAACTGGTAAAAGGCTGCTTTCATTCAGTTTGGAACATTATGCATATGGGTCATAATTTCAGCCTACTTCGTTTTTATGCATAAGTTGATTTTTAGGCAGTAAGGTTAATTTAGGGGGTAATGCGTTCATCTTCATTGACCATTAGATATTCAGGCCACTTGTTTTTGATATTATATATGTTGGTGAGCGAAAATGTAATCTGCCGTTTAACTTTGTTTTTATTTTTTTTTGTTTTGTTTTTTTTAGTTCTTGGTAGTCAAACTGGACTGTTAGTATTACTGTTAAATTTGTGCTTTTGATATTTTTAAGGTTCTGAGCTTAATGATCATCTTCTTGGAAGCCAGATGCTAGCTGCCACTCTACTGCAGAATACTGTTTCAAGCAACACAGCTACAAGTCTCATTCTGCCTCATGAGGGCCCATATGTCTTTTATCAGCACCCCAATATCCAAGAAGTCCAAAAGTGTCAGGAGGTGCTGAGATGTTTCAGAAATTCTGTGAACAGTTTATTAGGACACTGGACTGAACACCCTGCATTAGTGCAAGTAAGTAATAAAATGTTCCAAATTGGGGGACCCATTTTTGTTAAAGTGCCTATTGCTGGAGGTGGACACTTGACAGGGAATCGAGGGAACAAAAGTCTGTAAGTACATTTCTGGGCTTATTTTAAAGTTATAAAGCTAGCATTTAGGGTTGGGGGTCCCCTACATTATATGAATATTTGGGTTTTTTTAAAAAAAAAAAAAATACTGCAGCGCAGAGGAATCTAGAGGGAAAGCGGGAGGAGAGCTCCACTGTTCATACCAGAGTACTAAGAGGACATGGAAGTAGCAGGCATTGGATTACACACAGAGATGTTCCTACTTTTCTGGACTGGAATCAGGCCGTGCAGGACAATCACAAGGAGCAGAGAAAAAAAGGTAAGGATTTTTTACTACACAGTCGGTATGGAAGGCCTACTTGGATTGGTCTTCTTTTGGAATTCCCCCGTCCTATTTGGTTCCTTATTTCTCCTTGTCCCAGTTACTTATCTTCCTCCAGGAAGGGAAGCAGGACTCTTAAGTCTCTTAAGGTTCAGATCTCAGCCTTGTCTATCCTGTTTCATAGAGATCTGGCACTACTCAAGGACGTTTGTACCTTCTTACAGGGGGTTTCTCATTTGCACCCTCCCATATGACCCACAGTGCAGCCCTGGAATCTCTCTGGTCCTTCGGATGTTGCAGGCCTCCCTTTCCCTCCTTTCTTAGATAGTCGCAATTTCCTCTCTGAATCAGGCTTGAGAATTTGGGGCACTTTCTACCTTTCACAAAGATATGTAGTGCTCTGGTCTTAGCCAGCCTTCCTTCCGATGGTAGTATCATTCTTTGATATTAACCAGGATATCATGGTTCCATCTCTCTCGCCTCTCCTAAGATAATCCTCTTCATTTGATGGATGTGGTTCGGTCGCTGCGGTTTTACATTGAACGCATGCAAGTTGCGTTATTCTACAGCCTGCAGGTATTCTCCTCAGCTGAAATTTTGGGGATATTTGGGACTTCCTAAATGTCTTACTTGGGGCCCCCAATTGGAGGAAGAAGAAAAAGGGATTTTGTTTACTTACTGAAAGATCTTTTTCTTTGAGGCCAGTTGAGGTAACAAGGGCTTCCAGCCCAGCCGTCACAAATTCCTGAATCCGACTTCTGTGTATAGTTCTTATTACTATTTTACATTTTTCTTAAATATTTTAGTTTATCATTCTATTTACTGTTTAGTTGCTCTCTGCTTTCCTCCTTCATAAATGAAGCTGAGTAGAGCTGGGAGGGAAATGCAGGGGAGGAGGAGCAGTTCAACTTTTAGCTAAGTGTTCACCTCCAGCAATAGGCACTTTAACCCCAATGTCTTGCCTTGGTCCCCCAATGGCTTAGAAGAAAAGGATCTTATGGTAAGTAAACAATACTATCTTCAACAAAAAGCTTTAATCTGGCAGTGATAGGCTTTGCATTAATATTTCATTGTGCAGTTAGACTTTCCATTATAGAGACCAGGTGGTGTAATTTTCTAGGGACATCTCTGATGCTGCTGTAAATTTGTTCCACCAGAGGCATGTAATTTACTCCATTATGCTCTGGTTGCCATCTCGCTAAACATCTCATAGAATATAAGAATTAAAAAAAAATATCTGGCTTCATTGTGGAACTTAACGATATATGCTGTAATTATATAATGGTTATAATAAACTAAACCCACAATTTTATACTCCAGAATCTAAAAAGCACTGTCTGGCCACACTTCCTTACCTCAGTCACATTGCACCCTTGCCAAATCTGTCCTGTGAAAGGATTGGCTAGCGTCTACTAGTGGACGTGACCATCTGTCAGAAGTTTCTGCAGTAGCTTAGGACAACATATTGGTAATTGACCAAAATGTGTGATACTGTAATGCAAATCCCATGTTAGTATGGTACATTTTCCAGCAAACATCCTCCCAATTTAAAGTACTAATATTTAATTTAGTATTTTCTCAGCAGTAATAGCACAGGAATGCAACCCAATAGTCATAAATTAAGATGAAGCGTTGCAGTATTACTGGGCTTTAGGGAGATGCAGTAACATGGCAGAACTAGTGACAACTGTGATTCTATTTCAGATAGTGGTAGTAATTGAGCGAATCCAAGGATTCCCACTTTCCAGTCCTCTTTCCAAGATCCTTAATGGCTTAGAGATTCTCTTAACAAAGTCACAAGTAAGTCTTAAGCGCCACCACATTTTTCCACATTTTGTTATTGTAAATTGAATTTTTGTAAATCAAGTCATCTTATCACCTTTAAATGGTGCAATATCACTTTGTTTTTTTGCTTCTTAACATGTTTAATCTGAACTCAAATAAAGATCTGTGGGAGCCCTTCTGAAATAAAATGAAATGCTTCTGATCTGGCCAAAGTGCATTCCGTAGGCCCCATGCAATATAATGCTGTCTGTGCACCTAAAAGTAGGAGAGACTATAAGGTAATTTTCATGTTCCTGTTGTAGCCCTTCTATGAGACTTTTAACATGAGCTGCAGATCCAGACCGTTTTTCGTTTCATTAAGCCATAATCTGTACAAAGTATGCTTCTGGTCTGAATAAAGAAGTGTGGTGATATCTGTGCAAATTACATATGATGTATATAAAATGGTTGTAGCTGTGTTAGTCCAGTAGCATATACTAAAATGATGGGTACTGTAGGATAAGGTTATACCTTTTTATTATGGACTAAGGGCTAGGCCACACTGAAACGCAAACGCAAACGCAATCGCATGCGATTTCATGTGCGATTTTTTTGCGTTTGCGCTTGCGATTTCTTCAATAAGTATAGGAAATCGCATGCGATTGCGATTAAAAATGCAGAACGCAAAACGCAAACGCAAACGCATCGAAAAACGCGCGGTTTTTTTGCGTTGCCGCGTTTTCAATAATTTTGAAAAATCGCAATCGCAAACGCAAGCGCAAACGCAAAAAAAACGCAGCAGTGTGGCCTAGCCCTAACAGTTCATTTTTACAGACAAACTTTCTAGAGAGACACTTCTTTACCTCAGGTCAAGCAGTACTGTATAAGTACTGACATGCCTTTTTAAAATGTAAGTAAAATTCATTTTATGTATTTTAAGTGCACGAATAGTTTAATATTGTATGGGTCCTTGAAATGCGCATTGATCATATGATTTATTTTAATAATGGATTAGCACCACAGTCGGCATTTCATTTAGCCAAATTGTTGCACCACAGGCCTTTTATTTTATGTTAAGATATGTTTAGCTTCCGTGTGGTGTAGTTGGAAGACTTTTGTGATCTTAAAAATGCAACTTAAACTCCTTTGTTTATATAATGTATATGCACAGATAGTATGAAATTGTATGGGGCCTTGGAACGTGCATTGATTAACTTGTGACTGCTTTTTTAGGACTGGGAAGAAAATGCTAGTAATGAACTCTCCTTAAGAAAACATCTGGAAGAAATTACCCAGCTAATTATTCAATGGCGTAAATTGGAACTAAAGTAAGAAATTGTACTGGTAAAGCTAGTGAACACAATAAATTTAAATCTGTGGAATAGTATTGCAGAATACTCATCTGAGATCAGTTTCCATAGCCCTTTAATGCTGACACACTACACATAATATATGATTAAGAGAATACATAAAAATATGACCCCAAAAGGCACAAACACCCCCGGGGGTGTGTGTGTGTGGTTATGTATGTGGCAGACAGTGTGCATAAACAAAATGTGTGGTGCCAGGGCCCAGCGGGACTCGGGGAGGAGGATGTGCTGGTGATGCTGGCAGCGACAGGGTGATGTGCCAAATAAGTTGTAGTGATATTTGTGTAATGGAACGTTGGGGGGGGGGGCAAAATCTGACTCGTGCCCTGGGCCAAATTTGGTCTTAATCCTGCTCTGACAGTATTACATATAGTTAGGGTTTCCAGATTTTGAAATTCAAAATAGGACACGTGTGAGTGCGCGTGGCAATTTTTGACCATGCCCACTTTTTCAAAGTCACACCCACTTTTTGAGGTAATGCTGTAAACATAATATTGGGCCTCGTTCACACTAGGATGGACAAAAATGGACCAAAAACACGCAGTCCATTGTTTGGTACATTTTCATCCATTTTCTTTTTCCGTTTTTGGGATTTGGACTTTAACAACAAATTTATCATTATCAGGGTAACAACCCATCCTGAAGGAATATCTTAAAGGGGAACTTTGGTGAGGAAACCTAAATTAAATTGGACATGTTATTGAGTCTTTAACTTCCATAGTTGTTTCTGCTGTCTTTATTGTACCACTGAATGCATGTTTGGTAATCCAATGATACAAAATAAAAAAGATTGTGGGCGTTGCCATGTTTGTTAGGGGAGGTCCTCAGCCCATACTTTAGTTTCAGGAAGTCTTTTGCCTTGACCCCAACCATCACAACCATCAGTTTGTGTGCTTCTGTGGGAGTGGCTAAGTAAGGGTAGATGTGGCCAAACCAGGAAGTAAACTAGTGAACAGCGCTGCCTGAGCAATAGCCTTGTAGGGAGGGGGGGGGGGTGTTTATGTGTTTTCTCTACTACCTTTTTAAAGAGGGAAGGGGTGTGTTCTACCCAATAACTGCCTGTGTCAGGTTAGGTTAGGATATTATCACATAAGAACATCTAGCTAATGAGAGAAACCTGTTTCTAATGTGTATATGACCAAACAGCTCCCCCCCCCCAAAAATAAACATGTGAAGGGGGGAGGTGTGATATAGATACAGCTTAATGGTGTTTCCCCCGCCATTGTGGGCCCTATTGTTACGCCACTGAACTAGACAATTAAGCCTGGTACAGTAAGCTTGTGACATTAACATGTTTCATGCAAACACACACATTCATCCATATACACATCTATATAGAGACACACATGCGTACACATACTGACACACAAACACATCTATACAGACAGACACACACAAACATACACATGAAACACTCACATGCCTGCAGAGACACGCATGCATACCAACACACATACAGACACACACCCCAGCTTCAAGGGACACAGATTCATACTCATGGATCCAAACCTGACTGCTTACTGTCTGTCTAACCCCTGCCCAGCTCTTTGCTGAAAATTGAGGAAGCACACACAGTGGTACAACAAGGGTATTTAGATAGGTCGGCACTGTTGAGGTAACAGCAGCTCGTTCTCGAACCACTGGTGGGAGGGAAAGTTACTGGATGTGAGGGAGCAGGAGGACTTGCCTTGGGGATTGTCGAGTCTAGTTTGCGAATGTGCAGAAGTCTGCCAAAGGGGGACACACACAGAGGTCCGGACGCAGCACTAAGGGTTTGGGTATATAGGATACTCACTCAAAAGTGCACAATAAGGTCACTCTTTGGATTCAAACAATTGATTTTACTTTCTAAAGTCCCTATTGGTTATAAAATATTAGAGCGTCAAATAGTTTTTTTAGGGCTAGACCACATCAAAGTATTTTAATACGCAATCCGATTGGGTGTTAAAAAGTGCAAACTAGTGTTGGCCAATTGTGGCCACACTAGGTACACTGTGCAGTCATCCATTATTTGTATTGCATGCATTTTTTGTGTGCAATCGCATGCGCTCCTATTGTGCAACATCTGGTCCGCTGTGGCACACTGCTGTGTGGCCTCAGACCATATTGAATTTTTAGGGTAATTTAGTCTCTTTTTAGTATGTGTACTAATAGAGGCTTCGTTTCCCTTGAAATTGGAGGAATTATATTTGCGTTTACTTTGAAGATTCCCCAGAGACTTTGGGCATCTTGGAGACAACCAATTTCTTCACTAATAATGGTTTTATTGAGAGGAAAAAAAGGGTGTGTTCAATTAAAAAAAATAAAAGTGAAACACACATACAAATTTTTTTTTTAATCATTCCCAAAGATAATCATCAGATCTTTCTTTAATGGGAATAATAACAAAGTTGGAATATGGGAATAAATGACCGTTTTCTGTGTCGAATTCTGTGATTTCTCAGTAAATGGCAAAGATCAATAATTAGGTGATCATGATCACCTAATATTGATTTCTGCCCCCATTTTTAGGAAAGACTATTTGTTAATGGAACACTCAGGAAAAAATGGGTTTAAATCTCATGATCCCCACATCGTCAAGAGGAGCAATTGAATGTTGCCCCCCGATTGCCCCTAGCTGACTTACCGAGGAAGTGTGTTTTCTCTCAGGAATAGTCGCCAGAACCGGAACAAAAATATAACAGCGCCAACTATTGAAAGTTTGCAGAATTACACCACTTTAAAAATTTGCTTAAAATTTACGTCTACACCCTGGGAACACTTTTTCTAGCAGGTGGAACAGGGGTCTGAACCCTGGGAACTCTGTTTTGGCTTCCGGAATGAGGGTTTGCCCTCAAACGAAAACATTTATATAGGTAAATAACCACCCAAACCCCAAAAGTTAAAAATATGAGAGATGTAAGTCTAACCTGAAATGCTGCCTGATATTTTGTTAATACTCCTGCTTCTTCCTGGTTCTTCCCGTTAGCAGCTGTCAGTCATGGATGTGCCAATGACTTAAGGGGTATAGACACCACCAGAATGAACTTTTAAACCCACACTAACCTCCCCCCCAAACCCTTCTTTCGCAGTAATTACCTTACCACGCAGTGAAAATTCACTCACTCTCAGAAACTAAATATTCTAATACTGAACGTACATACTCAGACACTGAACATACATACTTGCGCTCTGTACATACGCAATAGCACGCACTGAACATTCCCTCTCACATGGATTATTTATTATTATATTATTTTTCTACATGCCATGATTAACACCAGTTAAGCTGTGTACACACGATGCAATATGCAAATTATACAATATTGGTCGATCGGGCCGAAAACACATGCTATGTTGGACGCGACCAGCGTCCAACTGTTCTTTCATTCAAACTGGAAGAAAGAGTGATCAGATGTGTCTGAAAACCACGGCTGAACTTTTGTCGCAACTGACAGTCCTTCATCCTGGCCAACCGGTCGTAAATCAGTCGGTCTGGACAAAGTATTGGAAGGTGTGTACGCAGCTTTAACCAATACACTCCCAGGTTTTCCCAGAGTAATATCGGAGATATTCACTTTAGGCTAAAACGTGATCAGAACTACTGGCTTATAACATGCACTAAATCCTTATGGTACAGAGCCATTCATCTGACCTGCAGTGTCTTGTTAGATCTCATCAGTGTAAGATACAGATTCATGGCTCTATGGGGCTGTATTGCATGTTATAAGCCAGTGGTTTTGGTCACATAAGGGCAATTTTGTGGGCAATGTTATTCATATACAGGGTCGTTTCTACCCATCTTGTTGCCATAGCGTCATCAGATCGCAATCCCATCGTTTTAATAGTGCAGTAGTGTGGCCTATCCCTCCAAGAGTATTGGATTAACACTTTTAGTGACAGCACTTCCCCCAGAGTATTGCCATTAACACTTCAGTGCCAGCAGAGTGTTACAATTAACCCTTTAGTGCCAGCAGACTTTCCTACTAATATTTTCAGTGCCAGCATTTTTCTACAGTATTGCTATTAATATTTTCAGTACCAGCACAGTATTACCTTTAACCCTTTCAGCTGCCAGCATTGACATGATATACAGTATGTACCTGCTTTCCATGTCTCCTCCATTGAATTGTTCACTCCTCATGTACACTAAGTTCTAATTGGAGAGTTGAATGGAAGGAAGAAAGAGGCAGGGTTAGGGATCTCATGGCTGCTAGTCACAGGGGCCACTGTTATAAAGTCCGCCGCAGCAGCTTTTACTTGGCATTTTTAAACTGGTCTCATTAGTTATTTTAGCTGAGCTCATCCTCCCCCCCCTACTTCCTTCACTTTCAATTCATTTGCAACATTGTTTCCAAGTAGAGTATGTGGAGTCCAGGTTCTCTACTCACTACAATGTTACAAATTACAGCAGAACAAGGAGAGCAGATCTAACACAGCAAGTAAAAGCTGACAGGGAGATGTAAGGAGAACACTGGGCACCCTTGTTTAACATAGGCGCCCTAGCTCTTTGCCTAGGTGGCTTACTTCTAAGAAAGCTGTATCATTATACTATAGTTAGAAAATAGATACAGTTGTTCACTGTGGCTCTATTAACATTTTAACAATTGATGTAACAATTTACATAACAATGTAACACTATGGTACAGGCACCTGCACCAGTAGATATGGAAAAGCAAACTCCAACTTTTTACTGAGCAAGCTGAAAAGGGGGGTTCTGGGCACCAGGGACGTACCCTCTAAAAGTAACACAACTTCCAGATGGACATGTGCAGCTGGTAAAAAAAAAATGAAGTCGTGGACCAAACACACACAGATTCACACAAAGCAGTGAATGGTTTTTTTTGGGGGGGCTGCGGTTTTGTTTGTTCAGCCATGGCGATGCTTGGGACACCAGTCATTACACCCAGGGCATGTGCCTGGTTCTATCTAATTCACTGCCCCTTATGTGCTACCAGCCACCCGTTTCCCATTTCCAGCACACCCAGTTACCCATTCCTACCCTTTCCCCATATCCCTTGCAATAATACCAGTGCACTGTCACCCTTTGCTTATCCCTGCACCCTAATAACTCCTTCCAAGTGCACCCGGTAATCTTCACTGTACTGCTATGTGCATCTCCTGTCCTCCTGTACAGCACACTGTCCTTTCTGTACCATGATGTACCTAAATAATAATGCACCCAGTTTTCTCCCTGCACCCCCATAGCTCACGATAATATCTATTATACTAAAGAAGTCACAATGTCACATATTATTTCTCCCTTGCACAGCAGCACAGGGCAATGGGCAGAGGACTTTACAGGGTAATGGGCAGAAGAGACCCGACACTTATTCACCCTCCCACTGCACAAGTGTACCCAAAAATCCTTCCTGCTTTTGGGTTCCCGATGCTGAGGATGTCTGAATGTAAATATAGATCAGCAGAACACCCTGCTATCACTATATAAAAACCAAAAATTGCAGTCAGCTTTAATGTTCCTGTTTTTGTGATCCGGAATACAACTTGCAGGATGTTCCGGTCTGGTTTTTAATGTAGCAGAAGCCAACATGTGGCACTACTCCCACACAAACCGACTGGCACTACTCCCATACACACCGACAGGCACTACCTCCACAAACACTGACTGGCACTACAACCACACACATGCACGGGCACTACTCCCACGCACACCGACAGGCACTATCCCCCACACACATCAACAGGCACACCCATACACACGGACTGGCATTACATCTACACACACCAACAGGCAGTACTCCCATGCACACCGACAGGCACCTCTCTGACACATACCGACAGCCACACCTACTTGCACTACTTTCATTCATACCAACTGGCACTACTCCCACACTCTGATAGGCACTACTCCCACACGCACCAACAGGTATTACTCCCATGCACACAGACCATCACACAGACACACTGACAGACACACTCTCACACAGACACACTGACACACACCCAAGACACACACTCACACAGACAAACACACTGACAGGCACACACACACCCTCACACACGCTCACACAGACAAGAAACACTCACACAGACAAACACACTGACGGACAGACACTGACAGACAGACACACACCCTCACACTCTCACACAAGCAGAAACACTGACAGACACATACTATCACACAGACAGACACACTGACAGACACAAACACACACTCTCACACAAACAAACACACTGACAGACATACGCACCCTCACACACACACAGACAGACATACTAACACACAGACAGACACACACCCTCACACTCTCACACAGACAAACACTGACAGACACATACTATCACACAGACACACACTGACAGACACATACTATCACACAGACACACACACTCACACAGACAAACACACTGACAGACATACACACCCTCACACACACAGACACACTGACAGACATACACACCCTCACACACAGACATACTATCAAACAGACAGACACACACCCTCACACACACACTCTCACACAGGCAGACACACTGACAGACACATACTATCACACAGACGGGCACACTGACAGACATACACACCCTCACACACACACACACTCTCACAGACACTCACACAGACAGACACACTCTCACAAAGACAGACCTGTCTCACCTGAGTACTGTATAAACTGGAACATTGCCGGAATGAAGACCAGTCAGTTGTTGGTTCCGGTTTGTACATTGCTGTAACAGTAAATCACGAGGTGAAGTCCCTGCAGTGCTGTGTCAGTGACTGGGACAGAACTTTATCATTGAACTGTCTGTTCACTCTGCGATCACCTCACTCAGCTCTACCTGCATGGAGACTCAGGACATGGACGATTCTGTACCTCAATCTCCTTACACAGGAAATCCTATACAGATCGTCCATGTCCTGAGTCTCCATGCAGACAGTTCAATGATAAAGTTCTGTCCCAGTCACTGACACAGCACTGCAGGGACTTCACCTCGTGATTTACTGTCATTCTGTTACAGCAATGTACAAACCGGAACCAACTACTGACTTGTCTTCATTCCGGCAATGTTCCAGTTTATACCTTAGGAGAGTTAGGATTTTCGTTCCGGCTCCGCACAGCCGCGATTGGCTGGTTTGCATTATGGGCGGAGCTCCTGGGGTCAACACTGACTTACACATTTTCGGGCTAGTTGTCATGTGTGCACCGCATTCTTAATCAGCGGTGCAGTGGGGAAGCAGTAACAGGGCTACCTTGTGGGAGGTGCTTTGAGGTGCAGTCCCAACACAATATTTCACCAACGGCTGCAGACTGAGCACGTGGGAGCATTGGAAAGGTAAGAAAAAGGCTGTTCATATAGGCTTCGGTCTTATTTCAGCAAAGTTTCCCTTTAAAGATCATGGAGTCGCAGGACTGTATTTTATGTGTGATTAAAGGGCAACAATACTGTCCTTTATACCCACACACATATCCCTATTTACAAGAACCCAGGGTGAGGACCTACACCACTAGGTCCCCACCATGGGTTTTTTCAAATTGGTGTGTGTGATACTCCTTCAGGATGGGTCTTTACCCTGATAATGATGAATTCATTGTAAGTACTAAAGGGCAACTATAGCAGATATACAGATAAATAAAAAAAAACAGATTTCTTTAAAATTGATGGAGATCAGGGCTGAGGTCAGAAAGTTGTCCTTTAATTTAAAGGATATCTCCACTGGGGAAAATTAAGTTTGGGCTATTTAGTTTTATTGAAGAACGGGAGGTAAAGGAGCTGTATCTTACCTCCCATTCCCATTTTTCAATAAAACTAAATAGCCCAAACTTAATTTTCCTCAGTGGATATACCCTTTAAGAAGCCAGACACAGCTTGTGAAGGTTCTCATTCATCCAGGTCATGGTATATCTGTTGTATTCAATTAGATCAACTGGACTTGAAATGTAGTCCAGTTGATCTAATTGAATACAACAGATAAGCCAGACACAGGTAAAACTACTGCACACATGCAGGGAGATCTTTCCAGAGCTGTTGGTAAATCTCACTTCTGGGATCCAATGCACCATTTGCGTGTGTGGGTAAATTCCAATCCCACCGCCCGACTTTAACGCCAGTTAAATAGTCGAGCAAAACCTAGCTCGAATAACATATTGAATTCCTTGTGCTGTCTGCGCGGGTGTCTGTTCCAAAACCCACGCAGCCAGCGCAAGGAAGAAGTTACGGTAACCGATATTGAATCTCTTAGCGTGACTTTAACTCCATAAAAGAGTGCTGCAGCTCTCGGTAAATGGGGGCAATGGTGTCAAACGCTTTCTCTGTAACTCCCCCATCTTTGCCTGGCTGTGTGCAGTTACTTTCAGCCCAGAAATCTGGTCTCTGTGCTGTGGACATTGCAGGAGGCAGACAGGTGAGCAGCCTTCCCCCATTGATTCTAACACAAGTAGCTAAAGCAGATAAACTTTCCTCACTGCTGGCTGTGCTGGGGTTGTAACCAAGTTATTACAACAATGTACCAGTAAAGGGTCCGGTCTCTTAGGGCATCTGGGCAGATGCGTTTCGCCCCTATTGGATCATGGGGGCTTTCTCAAGTGCCCACAAAAGTCAGAGAGGCTTACCATCTAGCGGACGTTCGTTTAAGTAAGCATCAGTAAAAACCACATTTAGTGTCATTAAATCCCTGTTAACACAGAATTTTAAGACATAGCTGTGTGGTACATCACCTCAAAAGTTTATAACTGCTGGTATGTAAAAACAAATGAAACTAAAAATAGGCATTTGTAGGGATACATCAGTGGTCAAAAGTTGTGCATCTAAAATAAAATTGCAAAAGATAAAATGAATAACTTGTTGTGTGGAATATGTTGCCTTCATTTTATTACAGTATATTGTCATCACATTGACTTACAAACTTTGTGCTTTCAGCTGCTGGTCTTTAGGTTTGGACAACTGCATGGAGCGGCATGTACAAAAAGCCATGAGTCACTGGTTTTCATTATATCAGCTGGTTGAAAAATACATGCAAGAGGAGCAAGATCAAGGTAAGTAAATCCTAAGGGATGGCCTTTAATTTTTCTACCTGAGTGTCTTTGCTTAAATGCATTTCTTTTTACTGAATAGAGAGCAGCGATGGGCTAAGAATAGAGACTCTGACTAAGACCTTGCAAGCATTTATAGAAAGCTCCAGTGTGGGAGAATTCCACTCACGACTCGATTTACTTTTGGTTTTCCATTGCCATGTATTGCTTACTCCACAAGCACCAAGGAAAGGTAAAAAAAAAAGTAATGTGGTAATAAAGTATGTTTATTTGAGAAAGATAAAGTTCTGTAGCAAATAACAGGATACGGAGAGCTGAGTAGATGTGCCTATTTGCCCTGCCCAAAAAAGAGACTTCCAGGGTTATTCAATAAAAGTTCTTAACGTTGAAAATGGTGCAAATTTTGCCCCAGCCAATCAGATGTTAGCTTTCAAATGTTAAAAAAGATCTGATTGGTTGGGACAAAGTTGGCACCATTCTTAACGATAAGAACTTTTATTGAATCTCTCAGTCTGAGTCAATAATATTACAAGGGTTTAGTTATAGATTTATTCTTTCTGTAAGGGACATTCTTATTAAAATAAAAAAAAATGTTTACAGGTAACCCAAAACTTAAATGTAAATAATGCTCTGGATCCAATTTATTTCTAAAGTAATAAAATGTTCATAATTAAAAAATTTCGTTTTCTTAGATTGTTTGTAAAATCTAAAGCTATGTATAGATGGAATGCATTTCTGTCTGAAACAATCCTGATTGTTTCAGAAGATAATCAAGCTAAACAGCTTTACTTGCAAATGTGGATTCTGGTATTTAATGCCAGATATGCGTTTTTGGGATTAAACTCCAGCACTATTTTAATGCCAGCTGTTAGCAGGCGTTAATGCGTTTGTATATTTTGTATATTCGTACATCTATATAATATTATCTGTCTTTTTATTTATCTATTTCCTAATCTATTCTACCCTACACACATGTACACTTAAAGTACCCTTAGAACAAAAAACTGGTGACTTGTCCGTTATCTGCCCTCAATCCCAACTACTATTTTTATCAGTTTATTATGTGCATTTGTAACCAAATATTTAATGATAAATTGGATTCTGCTCAATAAGCTTTTTATAAGCAGGCAGGGGGAACAGCAGTCAATAATTGGCTGCAATGCCAGCGGTCACAGCCTTTATTGACTGCATGAATAAACATAAAGATAGAAACAGGGTGCACAATTCTCTTTATAGTGTTTAATTAGAAACATCCCTTATTCTAAAAGGGACAAAGTTTAAAAACATATAAAAAAAAAACCTGGGAGTTTTGCAGTAAAGTGCAAAGGTAATTATAACCATTATACCATCAAAACTTCAAAGACAATTATAGCTACCAGTCTCAGAGTTCAAAGTCCTACTGTACATTTTAGTATGAAAGGGATCACCCATTTAGTCTTGAAGTGAACCAAAGCTTCGGCTAGGAAAGGGGAAGGCTGAGGGACATGTGTAAAGCGGAGATTTCTCAACAATGCTGAATTCTTCAGTGAAACAATCGTCTTTTAAAGCAATAGACTATCGTTTCGATGACATGACCGTGCACATAGCGTCAGCGCGTCATTGATGATTTACTTTCTAAGGGGTAAGGGAGTGTCAATAAAGTTAAAAAGTCTCCAAACGTAGCGATTCGCTGGTATGTCTTTTAAACGACATAATTCACAATGTTTACAACTTAGATACTGAATAAATACAATAATGGTTACCAATAATGGTTTGACTGCATGCACAGAGAAGCTAGCTTACTTTATCAGAATGGAGACAATATTTATACTTACTGTAAATGTCTAGTTAGTAATACATCTCATGATGTGCATAATATATCAGTTGGCGTTGTGAGCAAGGTACTGCCAAGCTATCAGTTTTTTTGTTTTAATGGTAGACATGCCTGTTAACACTTAAACATGCCTAGGGGCAAACTGGGACCAAATGACTTTCAGGTTTTCAAGGCATTTTGTTGTACACAGCAAACTTATAATATACATTTTGATATTTTGTATGAAATTCTTGAAATAACTATATTTTGGGTACAACAGACTCTCTTTGCAGTGTCCTTTGGAATCTATACCATTATTACAAGCAGTTTTCCCCATCCATCCTGGCCAAAATCACTGAATTACGTAATCCTTTGGAAAAAGAATTAAAGGTTAGTAAATTTACAAAAATGCAAAAATAACAGAAAATAAACTTCTGTTTGCCTCATTATCGTGTCTGCTTTAATGTTCTGTTGAACATTTATAGAGGGATCAAAACAATAATCCATGCTTAAAAGAGAACGATCGTGTGTATAAAGTTTTTTTAAAAAACAGTTAAACTGAAAAGTACTTGGGACAGGGATAAAGGACTAATAATTCCTGCCTCCCAATATTGTTTCTGTGAGGATCACGAGCCCAAAGATAACTGACTCTGCCAGTCTTCCTCCTGGCTTCAGCACTATCTTTAATACAGGAATAGTCCTGGACTAACCTGGCAAATGAAAACTGTACGTGCGGTAGCTCCTCAACGAAACAATATTATGAGGTAGGAATAGTCAATTCTACCTCCCTGCCCCATGTACTTTCCATTTCTAATTAGTTAATTTTTAAAATTTAAAATAAGTATAGCTATCCTTTAAAGAAGATGTAAACAATTTTTTTTTTAGTTGAGTGAGGATCTTCTGGGCACTTAAAGGACAATTATACTCACCTTCTCTCCGCTCCTCTTCTTAGGTCTGTACCTTTTACCCAGGGTGAGGACCTGAACCGATAGGTCCTCACCCCTGGGTTCGCGAAAGTTAAAGCACAGCGTTACTGAAACACTGCTCTGGCAGGCTCCGCCCCCTCCTGTCGGTGACAAGGCCAATAAGAAGGCACGCTCTGCAACGAGAGTGCCTTCCAATTGGCCTCGTTGCGCAAGGAGAGAGGGGGCGGAGCCTGCCAGAGCAGCGTTTCAGTAACGCTGTGCTTTAACTTTCGCGAACCCAGATGTGAGGACCTAGCGGTTCAGGTCCTCACCCTGGGTAAAAGGTACAGACCTAAGAAGAGGCTGTTACAGCAATGTACAAACCGGAACCAACAACTGACTAGTCTTCATTACGGCAATGTTCCAGTTTATACCTTAGGAGAGTTAGGATTTGTGTTCCGGCTCCGCACAGCCACGATTGGCTGGTTTGCATTATGGGCGGAGCTCCTGGGGTCAACACTAACTTTCACATTTTCAGGCTAGTTGTCATGTGTGGACCGCATTCTTAATCAGCGGTGCAGTGGGGAAGCAGTAACAGGGCTGCCTTGTGGGAGATGCTTTGAGGTGCAGTCCCAACACAATATTTCACCAACGGCTGCAGACTGAGGCACGCAAGTGGGAGCATTGGAAAGGTAAGAAAAAGGCTGTTCATATAGGCTTCGGTCTTATTTCAGCAAAGTTCCCCTTTAAGGACTGAGGTGTTAAAGAGGCCATTTATGTGAAAATAAAGAAACCAAGCCTAAATAGAGGTAGGGGGGTTCGACACCAACTGTCTGCCATGTACAATGCTGTTTTGACACCTTATTCTGGGCGTTCCTATAACACCTCTTAGCCACAATCCAATCACACCCTTAACACTTGGCTGTGATATGCTAATTGGGATTTTCCAGGGTACATAATTGCCACAGATTCTTGTACAAGTCATTCTGAATTGAGAAAGCCAGTCGGATGACTAGCGAAACGTCTTCAAGAACTAAACTTCAAGTCCGGTTGATCTAATTGAATACAACAGATATAGACTAGAAATAGTATTGCACTTTTTATGTGCACTAAATGGTGCATATGCATTTTAAAAGAGCAAACTTGATAAATCCTGTTTAAAAATATATAGTTATATATGGTTTCTTGTTTTTTCTACTAGGTAAGCAAAACAAAACAACCATTTTCTGGGAAACATTATGGTCTCAGGCACTTGTTTTCTGTGTCCCAGTTTAAATTGCTGTGTCCCAACAATTACTTTTAAAATGTGCAGAAATGTCTGGAGCTCTGTACTTTATTTCCTCTTTTTAAATGCTATTATTATTTCAGGATAGTATAGATTTTATGCAGATCATGTACAACACATTGTTAAGTTTTAATGGGGGGTGTTGATGTGTATGTTAAAGGATAAATTATGTCAAATTAATATTACACAATTTGGAGGGGAAATTTGCTTTTTTATATGCCTCCTATTTGTAACCGGTTTACTATTTGCCTCATACTTTGAAACTTAATGTTCTTTTTTAGTTTGAGACTTTACTGTAGCACGCCAAAGAGCTCCAGAAACACATACACGTGTGTTTCCGATGCACTTGTGCGCATTGCCATGAGCTGCGATTGTACAATCACAGTACATGCGATTGTGCCACAAATGCGGATTTGATTTGTTTCAATTAACAGATTGCTGCGCAGCTGGTGTGGCCAGTCCAACACTAGTATGTGCTTTTTAACACACAATCAGATCAGACCCATACATCTAACAAAACTATTCAATCAGTTTCCAACAGTATTTCTAAACTTATGATGGCCATAGACACAGCCATACAATCAGGCGATACTGGATATCAGACAATTTTTGCTCCATGTATGGTGCCCGCTTATCATATCAACCTGATTTAATTATCGGGATGGGTAGAATTTTTGCCCGATAATATTGATCTACCTATGGCCACTATTAGATCCTCAAACTTTACACTTTTGAAATAACCGACAAGTTGATACTGGTAAAATGCTTGGCACATACAGTAGACACTGGTTGGTTAGTCAGTCCCTGTGGTGTGCGTAACTCCTCCTCCCCCTCCTGACCTGACCTCACACTGTCAGCGAGCTGTGCACTAGCCTTACATGTGGGCACGCCAGCCATAATTACTGTAATAGGAGCACAGGTGGAAGCACCAGGGGCACTTCTAAGGTTTTTGCTGCCTGAGCCAAACTTTATTGCCGCCCTTTTGTGCGCCACTGCCATATTAGAATGGGTGTGGCTTTGTGGATGGGCATGGCTAAAGTTTTATGATTTTTAACTTTCTATCACATATGTATTTAAACAGTTCCTCAGACCGTCAATTAGCAATAATGTAAATTACTAGAAACAGATATTACGTCCCATTCTCATTGTTTTGCCACTACCATATTGCTCCTTTTTTTTCTACAACTGCCTGTCTCCGCCTTTCTTCTTCAGTGCCAGGGTGCCGCCTGAGACAAATGCCTCACTCTGCCTAATGGTAGATGTGGCCCTGGAAAGCACAATTGGAGGGAAATTTCAAGTTGTAAATTTGGCTGTTTCAGACCCTATAGGTATGGGGACCTGGTCGCAACATTTTAGACCCTGGTACTTACGCCAGTGAGCTCTATATAAATAAAAATATACTTACATACCTACATACATTGTGATGATTTGTCTGCTGTTTCAGCCAACTATTTTCTAACACGTGTATTGGCTTTATGCCACATGATTTCAGCATTCAAATACTGTATATGCAGGAGATAGAAAATAAATCAGACCAGCACTTTGGGATATTTTATAAGGTTTGCATATCAGCCTTCTTTTTCTAAAGTTATTTAATGGATCCCACACTTGGGAAATGAATTCCTATAATAGTCAAAGTTTCATTTTAAACGTGTAGAAGTGTTGGGAAAAAACATTATTGTGTTTGAAACTGTTTTAACTTTAGATCGATAAAGCTGACAGAGCCCATCAGAATGTTTTAATGCATGTAGAACTCACTGATTTGAAATGTCAATGCATACCACTGGCGGTTTTTAATTTGTTTAGATTTCAAAGCTCATTTGGAACTTGTATACAATGCTAATTGCAATCAGAGCTTCGTTCCCATAGCGATGGAAACACAATTAAAATGGCAAGAAAAGTAAGGTACACTGTGCGCAAATGAACCTGATTTGTTGCTGTTTCTAATTACCTGCAGATGGAAATGGTTCTGCAATTTAGGGATGTGGCACTTCGATTTGGAATGAAAGAAAAGTAGTAAATTAAAGTACGAGAACTCTGGGCTTCATTCAGAGTTAGAGGGATAATTCATCATGTCATAAAGTAAAAGCTGGAGATATACTGGAATGCCCTGCAGTCAGATGGGGAGGTTTTTATTCAGATTGCTTTGTTGACATCTTAATGCAGTTAGATCAGAACAGGAGCTTTTACATTGCACATACTGAGATGTAAGAGTTTGAATATAGTGTGGCAGGTAAACATTAAAGGACAAATATACTGTAAAAAAATATATATAAATGAAAAGTACTTGGGGCAGGGAGGTAGGATTGATTATTTCCACATTCCCCTATTTTGTTGAGGAATTACAGCGCATACAATTTTCATCTGCCAGGTTAGTTTCCTGGGTCTTCCTGCACCTTAGATAATGTTGAAGCACTCAGAAAGCTTGGCAGAAATTATTTTCTTTGTGCTGCTACTCCTTATAGAAATTATATTGGGAGGTAGAGATCACCAATCCTACCTCCCTGACAGATTTATTTTTTTAATTGTATGTAGTATAGTTCACACCGTTCATAACTGTTATGGTCTGGGCATAGAAAGGTTTTCTATATTTAATGAAATGGAGCCCCGGGCGATTTGAGGGAATTGTGCCCCCCTCCATGTCCCTCATCCCTTTAGGAATGAACCTAAAAATTGCCATGACGTACAATTATATACTTACAATTTCAGCAGAGCAGCAGCAGAAAGGAACTATCCATATTGTTGGAGGATTTCCCGAAAGCCTTCAGTGTTATTATCGGTTGACGATCACAGCTTGCAACTGGCTATAGTGAGCTGTCATTCACTGACAGTTAGTATTTATCAATGGAACAAAGAGATACATTCACAAACACAGCTAGTAAGCAAAGAATTAGAAAAGGGTTTTAATGCGGATTATACCTTAAAAAGGGACATTTATGTTTGTATTAGTAAGTTGTCTTTCCCAAAGATGATCTTATGTGTAGGAGGGGGTGTGTGTATTTAAAGAGATACACACACTTAAAAAACAAACAAAAAAAAAACAATGAACAGTGATAAAAAATTAAACTGTTGTGTTGTGTCCAGGGGAAAATGTCAGGTAAACACAGATTGATAGGCCACTGGGAAGAAACGAGTCTCTTTATCAATTCAAGTTTTTTTTACACAGTTAACAGTCCAAATAAAGAGAATTTGACTTTTTATGGTGATTGTTAGTAATCATGTTTGTCAGTGGCACTTCTTTCCACTGAATAGTCTTAAAAAGGAAGGCTAGTGGCGCTTCATTATCAGAGTTGGCCCCTGAGAAAAACACAGTTGGGAAATCGACTTTTATACCAAAGCCAATATGTTTATCTACCCATTCTACTAATATAGATTACTTGGTTTCATAAGCTTCATGGTACTTTTACATAACCAATAGAGGCATTGTTAAAGGAAAACTTTTTATACTGTTCCTGGCACGGGTGTCTCTCTAATGAGGTAATATGAGCAAAATGCTAAGGGCGGCACCCCTGCTAAATATCAGAGAGGTGACAGGCAGAGCTCACTTTAATTTTTTTTAGAAAAGTGGCAGGCAGAGCAGAAGGAAAATAAAACTGCAGGTGTGGGAGCGTGTGCACACTCACGGACCAGTGATTTTCCCCTCTTAGTTCTGCGCTAACTGCTGCCTTTATGCAGGCCCTGCTCTGATCGTCATAGGGTAAGTGGGGTAATTATCTGTGTGTGCAGAGCTGGGAACATCTTATTTTCAATGTAGTTTTGGTGATCTGGGCATTAGGGTTAGAGCGGATAGAGGAGCACACTATGGATGTGATTTCAATAATTTATTGTGAACATACAACGTGTCACTTCCTCAGGTATAACCAGTGTGAAGTGAGCAACAAACATATATACCCTCTAAACCCCATCTACTGGTCATGTGGCAATGGGACTGACAGGCCAGGGTACCAAACTGAAGCTCTCTTGATCAAGCCAAATACAAAGTGCTAGTAAGTGTACAAGTAAGGTGAATAAACATTATAAAAGTTGTAAAACATATTAATACAAATATCTTGATAATAATAAACAATAAAATATCTTTCTATCAACAACATAGATATCATAAAGTGCATACAGTTTCAGAATAAATTTATAGTGCAATAGAGGTGTCCATATACTTTAAGAATTAAAAACAATAATAAAACCATTAAAAGTACTTGAATACAATGTCCTCATGGTAATCTCTTTAATGGTTCTCTGAATTTAATGCATTCGCTTTCATATCCTGTGGATGGCGATCAAGGACCTAAGTGACAATGTTATATGTACCAGTACGTGTGATCTTGGCATTAGGTAATCTTATATGTGTGATCTTGGCATAAGGGCATGTTATATGTGCCTATATGTGTGATCTGGGCATTAGGGCATGTTATATATACTTTTTTGTGTGATCTGAGCATTGTGGCATGTTACAGTATATGTACCAGTGTGTTTGATCTGGGCATTAGGGCACATCATATCTACCTATCTGTGTGAGCTGGGCATGAGGGCAACGTGGTTAGGATACTGCTGGTGGCAGGCATGCAAATCTTTTGGAAAAAAATCTTTTTCTATGGGAATTATGGTGTGGATAAATGTCTTTTTGAGGAACTGTATAAATACCACCATGATGTTAAGTTTAAAAAGATCAAATATCTAAGCATTCCTGGAAGCCACACACACCTAGCCCTGGTTGAGGTGGCGCACTTCATGGTGCCTAGTGGTACATAGAGGCAGCATTCAAAAGTTTGGCTCAGGTGGCAAAAACCAAAGAGACACCCCTGGTTCCTGGACATGGTGTTCGTTTTTATCTGCTATGATAATATGAAAAAATAAAAGAGTGTTTTTAAATAATATTGGATACCAGCAGTTTCTTCTAGATTGGTGTGTGCCGTGGCCTCCTGTTAGCAGTGGCTGTTTACTGTTCCTTAAAGCCACATATTGAGGTATTTAAGTATGGTTATCAAACTACTTGGACAATATATGACAATCATTTTCATATCAAGTTTTGTCATATATGTATGTATGTATAGTTTATATATATAGCGCCAAATGGGGACGCATCGCTGTATAACATATGAATCTAATGACGGAAGCACTAAATAACTGAAAGTTTCTATGTTCCTAAAATATTTTGTTTGGGCCATTTCAAAGGTATAGTATATTTCAGCTTAAAGTTTGTAAATATTTAGCATAATTTTGTACTTCATATTGGGGTTAGGGCTAGAAAGTTAACTTTAAGGGCATGTCCACCATAAAAATAAATATTTTCTGTAATGTAGCTTCCCCCCTAACCCTAAACGCATTGTCCATTTTAAAAAAAAAACCTCAGTCTTCAATGCAACTTTAGGTAACGGAACTGTATTTGGGGCTTGGCCAGCAGCCGCATCTGCGATTGCCTGAGAGTCAGCCAATGGGGAGGGGGGAAGCTACATTACATAAAAAGGGTTTCACGCAACACTAAAAATACAGCCCGGTGGATCTAGATGTTGTGAGGGAGGGGGGGAATCAGCTCCACAGTGCATGCCGGAGGCTACAGTAGAGGCAGAAACCTTTATACAGGAAGACAGGCTCCTACTCTTCACTTTGCTGGACTTTGGACAAGCACCGTAGAGAAATCATTTGGAGCAGAGCAGTGCTCCCCCTAAGCTGTGCGCTCGTGCGCGCGCACACAACACTGCAGGCCTGCGCACACAGATTAAAATGGTGCGCACACAAAAATCTTCTGGAATATAAATGCAGCGTTATTGAGCACACAAAATGTAATTTTGTATGCGCACAGAAAATATATTTCTGCGCACACAGCCAACTTGAGATTAGAGGGAACATTGGAGCAGAGGTAAGGTAAAGGATTTTAACACTAAACACTGGGTTAAATAATAGTTTTAGGGGTGGACATGCCCTTTAAGTCTATATTTCATACAACAGTTGCTGAAATGTTTAGTTTTAGTTTAGAGATCATTCCGCATGCATGAATGAAAGAAAAAAAGTATGCAACCCATATGTAGCTCAAAAGGTATAACAGTATATTTCAAAACTATATAGGGTTTGAGTTTGTATTCCAGATTACATTTTCTGGCCATGTCTCTATGCATGTAGCTTACTGTTAGAGATGGACTAGAACTCGAACTCGAACCCGAGTAAAATTGATTTTTCAAATGTCCTGGATATTCAAACATGTTCCCCAGACCATTTCCCAGGTCCCACAGCCATTTACATTGTTACCATTGATATTTTAATTGTATTTCATTAGAACTTTTCGAACTATTTGACTCCCATTGACTTTAATGGGTCCGTTTTCGAACTTTCGAACTTTCCATATAGTTCGAAAGTTCGAAAACGGACCGAACTTTCGAAAGTTCAGCCATTTCTACTTACTGTGAAAGATTTAGATTTATTTGGATTTTTTTTACTTCTTTAGTTCTTATGGAGAACTGCATTAGAAATTCTTTATGAATGTATGAAAAAATGGCAGTTAAGTATCTGAATATGAATAGTTTCCAAAAATATAGTTTGTGGGGATCTTTCCAAGACTGAAGGGTATTTAAATTTAAAAAAACGGAGGCTGCTTAAAGTACAAAACTGGTTAGATTTATTTTCTGTAATTGCCACCCTTAGTTAGTTAGTTGGAACTAGTTGGTGTGTAGCAGTGTACATCCATGCATGTTTTGAATGACTGTAGATTCCAAAAATATATAGTTTGTGGGGGCTTTTCCTTGATTGAAGGCATTTAGGGGGAGATGCAATATATTTTGTTATCGTAACCTACGTGCACTTGTTTCCGCAATGTATTAACCACTTTGCAACCATTAATACATTGTGAAAATGCTAGTGGCAAGTTGCAACCTTTTGCCATTTGAGGTGTGCCTGCCATTAAGCAAAGTAAAAGTTTGCTCACGGCACGCTCCTGTTGGCCATAAGGTGGCACTATTTTCAGAAAGAAAAAACTGAACGTGACGCACGTGTGGATACTCATGGGTCCACCAGTCAGTGTTAATCAGCCCACCTCCACAAGCCATGTTTACCTCCACAAGCAACACCCATCTTTTCATGCTAGGCACACTGCAGGAAGATACAGAGACAGATTTAAATCTTTGTTTCATGTAAAAAAAGGTCTGGGAACGCCCCTGCTTGCTGTAATGGCCCTTGGTGCATTGGTCCCCTTTGAGGTAAGCTGCTTGCCACACCTCTGTGGCCACCCTTGTGCGTGGCATTCTATTTCATACATAAGAGGTGTTGATTAAGAGCTTTCAACTACATTTCAACTACATTTTTTTATTTAATGAAAAAACAAATACAATTAATAAAACGTCAGTATTGCAAATCTTGGGTTGGGGGGGGGGTTCCTGCATTTAAAGGGTAACTGATCTCCAATTGTTCCAAACTAGGGTTATATAAAAAGCCTTCCAACACACCTTCAAAATAAAACATAAATCACATCTCTAGATAAAATTTGTGAGAAGTTATTGCTTGAGAAGTTCAGCAATATTGCTTCCTGCTTGAACACTTCCTGTTTTTAGCCATGTGATCAGCTTGTAGTAATGTGATCAGCCTCTTCCTGCATTAATAGGCTCCTCTTCTCAACTGTCAGTTTCCCCCCCTAGGTACTTCCCGTTTTCCCCAGCATTAAGTCTTTACTGAGCATGCTTCTCCTCTGGGGCTGAGTTGTAGGCAGAGGTAAGGTGATGTCACTCAACCTACTGGAAGCAGGAAGTTTGAGCATTTACCCCAATATCATTTCTCCAAGGCTGAAGACAGAGATGTGATTGTCGGCTCATTATAAAGGAAATACTGCAGGCTTTGATTTAATCTTAACTTGTTTGGAAACCACAGTTGCCCTTTGAATATACATTTTTATTTTGAGGGTGTACATGTCCTCTAAAGGAGAACCCCTCAGTAAAACACATTTTCCCATGACAGCACATAAGCTGCATATAAAAACATTGAAATAGTCGATAGGGGAATCATCTAATCCTGTAAGTGCTGTACAGCAGGGTTGTATATTGGTACCATTGTTTATCAAAGACTTAGATGTGGGTATTGAAAGCAAGGTCTCTCTTTAGCTATGTCCTTTCACACATTTATATATATAGTTTGTTCCAATGGAATTTAGGTCTTTTGAAATCCTTGCATAGATTTCAACTTTAAATTGGCTGCTAAATTAATCTCTGTTGAAAAAGTGCTTACAAGAGTTCTAGTTGATAACTAGAGGTGAACAGCACTGGTGACATTTTCATGGAACCTATTGAAGTTCTAAACAAGCAATTGAATGAGAATGTTTTTAAATTTAGATTTAGACATTTTCAAAAGAAATTTTTGATTTTTCAATAGATGAAAAGTTGAGATTTTCAAAAAAATTGTTGAATCCTCATATATTGAAAACCATCAGTTGCAAATTGATACTAGGCGCGTTTCGAAGCCGGGGGTTCATCACTATTGATATTGTGCATAGTTTAAGTAAAATAATGTCAGGCTGCAACTGCCACAGCTTTATAGTCTATAGTATTAGCGGTTGAATAAAGACATACGTCCATCCAGTCCAACCCATCTAGCAATATCCTCATTTCCTGCCTAACTGTTGATCCAGAGGAAGGAAAAAAAAAACCCACCAAATTTATGAAGGGGGAAAAAATTCCTTCCTGACTCCAAGTGGCAATCTGAAATTTCCCTGGATCAACTCTACTTTATGTATCAATACCAGTAACTTGCAACATTTCTTGTTTGCAGAAACTCATCCAGCTTTTTTTTTTAAACTGACCAATGAACCTGCCATAACAACGTCCACTGGAAGACAGTTCCATAGCTTTACCGTTCTCACAGTGAAAAACCCTTTCCGAACTTGAAGCCTAAACCTTTTTCTTCAAGTCTTAAGGGATGTCCTCATGTCCTCTGACATGTTCTATTGGTGAACAATGCCCCAGTTTATTGTATGGCCCGTTAATTAGAGATGGGCGAACTTTAGAAAGTTCAGTCCGTTTTCGAACTTTCGAACTATATGGAAAGTTCGAAAGCGGACTCATTAAAGTCAATGGGAGTCAAACAGTTCGAAAAGTTCTAATGAAATACAATTAAAATATCAATGGTAACTTAATGTAAATGGCTGTGGGACCTGGGAAATGGTCTGGGGAACATGTTCTAATATCCAGGACTTTCCAAAAATCGATTTTACTCTCACTCGCGCTATTTTCGAGCTCGTTCGTGCCTAGATACCATGTACATTTTACTCGTGGATTCAATGCTTGCGTATAGGCTGTAATGGAGACTTTACTTGCGGATTCGCGTTCGCGCTTAGATACCATGTACATTTTACTCGTGGATTCGATGCTCGCGTATAGGTTTCAATGGACCCTTTACTCGCAGATTTGCGTTCGCGCCTAGATACCATGTACATTTTACTCGCGGATTCGATGCTCGCGTATAGGTTTCAATGGACCCTTTACTCACGGATTTCGCGTCTAGATACCATGTACATTTTACTCGCAGATTCGATGCTCGCGTACAGGTTTCAATGGACACTTTACTCGCGGATTCGATATTCGAACGGTCGAACATTCGATATTTAGTGAAAGTCCGAAAATATCGAAAATACGCGTCCGGGATAGTTCGAGAAGTCCGAATTCGTTCGAATTCGAATAGTTTGGCTCAAACTCGAGTTCAAGTTCTAGTACATCTCTACCGTTAATATATTTATACACAGTAATGTGGATGCATAGAAGCTAAGGGGTGTTATCGCAACTGCCCACAGTAAGGTGTCAAAACAGCATTGTACTTAGCAGACAGTTGGGGTCGAACCTCTCATCTCTATTCAGGCTTCATTTCTTTATTTTTATATTGCAAATCATTTTGGGGAGAAAACCCTGAAACTTGTATGGCAATATGAAAGTAAAGCAAGAAAATTGGCAGACTACAGAAACCACCTGCATTTTAACCTCCAATGCAAACAACAAAGGTTAATACCATGCAGCATATGTCTGGATTCCACTGTAAAAAGAATCAGAGCCAAACAGATACTGCAAAAGGTTCAAACACAGCTCCCATACGAACGACTGTGACAGACATATTGTACAGTTGATGCTTTAATACACAACAGAACAGAACCTGGCCTCATAGATACCCGTGGCTATCTGGGAAAGAGTGATGAAGCTCACCAAACAATCACAGCTTTCTCAGAACTATAAGGGCAAGCAAAGTCAACAGAACAAGTTCTCTATTCTGTCACACCAGAACGCTCCCAAAGGAGACAATCTACCTTAGAGACAAAACAAGGGAATTGTCACTTTATCAAACAAGGAGGAATGGGTGAGAAACTTGTATAACAGGAACTTAACCCAGCCAGAAATGGAAGTCCTGGCAAAGGGCTTGAACATTGCCATCACTCCTAAAGCCATCCCTGTGGTGGATAATTTAGCAGCCACAGGAGCCTCAATTCACAATAATAAGGTACCACAGAGTAAGGCAGAACAAGTTTGCCTTAAGGTTTCTGCAACATTAGCCAATGCTAAACCTCCTTCATCTAACCTGACCACACAGGAAAAAAGAACACATCAATGACGTAGAACAGAACATCAAATTTACAAGGTACAAAACAACACACTGGCCTTTTTGGACTGCTTGGTAGAAGTCAGGGACAATGGTAAATTGGAAGTAGAGGTTTACAGAAAACCAACCCATACAGACCAGTATTTGTTGTTGACTCACACCTCCCCTTATATCACAAGCTGGGCGTGATCAGAACCCTTCAACTCAGAGTAGAGAACATTCCCACTAGCATAGAGGCAAAGGCAAAAGAAACTAAACATCTCAGAGGAGCCCTTAAAACTTGTGGATATCCGGACAAGGCCTTTGTCAAAAGAAGTAGAAGGAAAGAAATGAACACAAATGCCAACAGTGAAGGGGGAAAGAAAAGAACAGAAATGCCAAGAGTGAAAGGGAAAAGCAAGACAGGAGAAAGAACATGGTCATCCCATCGATTATTTTCGAAAAAAGTCCCACAAGTCCGGAAAATCAAACTAGTTCGAACCCGAGCTAGCTCGAATAGTTCGAGTTCGTCCAAACTCATAAAGTTCGGCTTGAACTCGGGTTTGAGTTGGAGTTCTAGTACATCCCTAATCCCTGTCTGCTATAAACCAAACAACACACTGAGGCAGCATTTGGTACATCCAAAAGACATAATATTAAGAAATCCCCAAGAAAAGTGACATCATATACACAGTGCAGTGAAGAGTGCTCTGATTTGTAGGTGGGGAGAGACCAAACAGAAACTGCACCAATGTATGGCCCAGCACAGAAGAGCCAATTCTTTGGGTCAGGATTCAGCCGTGTAGCTGCATCTTTGAAGATTGTAATGTCAACATCTTGGCTAAGATGCATGACTGGTTCAAGAGAGGTGTATGTTTTAATACACCTCTCTTTATGTGAAAATAAAGAAACCAAGCCTGAATAGAGTTGGGGGGGGGGGTTGACACCAACTGTCTACCATGTACAATGCTGTTTTCACACCTTACCCTGGGCAGTTTTGAAAACACCTCTTAGCCTCGATGCATCCACACCTTGCATTCAGAAGGTGCCTAATACCTGGCTATGATATGCTAATTGGGACATTCCGGGGTTCTTAATTGCCAACAGATTCCTGTACAAGTCATTCTGAATTGAGAAAGCCAGTCGGATGACTAGCGAAACATCTTCAAGGACTAAACTTCAAGTCCAGTTGATCTAACTGAATACAACAGATATTTATGGGTCTCCACATATACTCTATATCTCCTCGCACTCCCACTCTCTTTTAATCTTCCCAGGTGCTGCTTCCCTCACCTGCTCAACCATAGGCAGTTCATTTGTAATCCAAGCAATAGTATCAGAGAGGCGCACTCAGGAAAGATATAATACAATATTTATTGTGATATAAAGGTGCACAACGTTTCGGGGCTTCCCCCTTCCTCAGGTGCAGATATTTATGGGTGTATTGTTCAGGGCTCGTTCACACTAGAAACTGACAGAAATGCACAGCATGTGTTTCTGTCAGTTTGTATCCATTTTTTAACAATGTGTATTCCATAGATTTCTATAGAAAATGCATGAAAAACTGGACAGAAATGCTGCATGCAGTGCGGACTGGAATGGATTATAACGCAGCAGGTGTGAACGATATTATGAAATCCTGTGGGGTTTTACTGCCTGTCCATTTTTTTAAACGCACCTGTGTTTAAAAAAGGGATACAAACTGATGTAGTGTGAATGAGCCCTTAGTCTAAATACCTTTGTGAATGTGTACCTTTCACACACTGATTTGTTCCCAAATACTTATTACGAACAAATGACTAAGGAATTCATGATATACTGTAGGCATAAAAATTTCACTTTATTATTTCATTTAACATGTTTTTATTATACAATGTATCACTTTTAACACTTGTTTGGAACAGTTTTTTTGCTAATTCAGGATAAGGTGACACAAACTGTGAAATGCCTTAGAAGACACAATTATTCATGCAGTCGGATGGAATATTGCTATAAAATTTCCAAAGCATGAAGATCACTTTTATATTCCAGTTGGAGGACTTTCAAATTTACAGTAATCACTTATTTATTGCAGTAATTAATATCCTTCTGTTTTGTAAAATATTTCAAAATATGCTGAATAGTAACCATTTTCTGTCTTAGTACATTTTAATATTATATAATATATATATATTATATATATATATTATACACAGAGTCGTCAGCAGCGGCACTCCATAAAGTCAACAGCCTGGGTGCTCTATCCAAACTTGTACAACATCGGGAAAAACGGAGGCACTCACAGGACTTTACGAGCAGCGTGGTTGTTTATTCAAGCGTGATGGTTTACATGTTTACATGAAGACGGCCCCATTGACGCCGGAAACCACGCTTGAATAAACAACCACGCTGCTCGTAAAGTCCTGTGAGTGCCTCCGTTTTTCCCGATGTTATATATATATATATATATATATATATATATATATATATAATAAATGTTTGTGTGTGTGTATCAACCATTATTTTCTGACATTGACAGTCTTGACAGTAAAAAAAAACTGTAGACATATACAGGGAGATTCAATAAAAGTTCTTATCGTTTAAAATGGTGCTAATTTTGCCCCATTAACATTTGAAAGCTAACATCTGATTGGTTGGGGCAAAATTAGCACCATTTTAAACGATAAGAACTTTTATTTAATAACCCTGATAATCTTTAAGCAATAGATTACCATAAGGGCTCCTATTAAACAGCCCCATCCTACAATATATACCTCCAGGCATCATTGTTTATATTGATCATTTTAATGGTACTTGTTTTATTTATGAACCTGCTTGTCTGACAAGTGATATATCATGTCATTATTTTATATTTTTCTATATATTAGAAGGAGAGCTAAATAGAAAACACTGACTGTTGGGTAAGATAAGATCCTGCACCCAGAACTAATGACGTAAACTTTCCAATAGTTAATCATTTTTAAGTTACTTATCTAATTACATTTCATTAAAAATCCCCCCAAAATGTGCTTTAACCAAGTACATTTATTCAGTAAATTAAGGTTTCATCATATTGGCTGCAGCAATGGAAACTCATAATCTTCTTCCAGCACTTTTAATGGTTTTTAAGTGAAACTTTGTCAGCTGAAATTATTGCAAATGACTAAACTAAAGCTGCTGATCTTTCTGAATAATGCACTTTATTTCTAGCTGTTACAATGGGTATAAGGAAAAGAGGAAGAGCTGACGCAATGGCAATGAAATTGTTCCATTACTTGGAGTATAGGAGGTCAAAATTCATGTAAGTATTTTCTTCAATTGTCGGTTTCGTTTTGTGAATCATTGCTTTAATAGTTCTTAGAGAATGTGTCAATTCTGATAAGATTACAACATATACAGTAGAATGTTTTTTTTAAAAAGTGTATGTGATCTGCATGGTCTGGTTGTACTAATATAAAGAAAAATGCATATAATTTTAATGAAAGTAACATGGTGGCCCCATTTCTTTTTTTCATCTGTGATTGGTCTAATACGTATCTGCTGAGCTGCAATGGCTCATAGTTATCAGGGATACAAATAGTTCTCTGCTGTTAAAATTCATGCTGCACCAGGGTAACCCTTCCTGCCCATGTATGGAAGATCTTAACTTCAATGCTGATCCTAGTTATTTGTCCCAGAATGGCCTGAGGCAGTTAGCACCCTGACTAGAGATGGACTAGAACTTGAACCCGAGTTGGAGCCGAACTATTCGAATTCGAACGAATTCGGACTTCTCGAACTATCCAGGGCCCGGATTTTCGATATTTTCGGACTTTCGCTAAATATCGAATGTTCGACCGTTCGAATCCGCGAGTAAATTCGAATCCGCGAGTAAAGGGTCCATTAAAACCTATATGCGAGCATCGAATCCGTGAGTAAAATGCCCATGGTATCTAAGCGCGGACATCGATTCCGCGAGTAAAGTGTCAATTAAAACCTGTACGCGAGCATCGAATCCGAGAGTAAAATGTCCATGGTATCTAGGCGCAAACGCGAGTAAAGCCTATACGCGAGCATCAAATCTGCGAGTAAAATGTCCATGGTATCTAGGCACGAACAGCGAATCAGCGAGTAAAGTCTCCATTAAAGCCTATGCGCAAGCATCGAATTTGCGAGTAAAATGTACGAACGAGCTCAAAAATAGCGCGAATGAGAGTAAAATTGATTTTTCAAATGTCATGGATATTGGAACATGTTCCCCAGGCCATTTCCCAGGTCCCACAGCCATTTACATTAAGTTACCATCGATAGTTTAATTGTATTTCATTAGAACTTATCGAACTATTTGACTCCCATTGACTTTAATGGGTCTGTTTTCGAACTTTCGAACTTTCCTTATAGTTCGAAAGTTTGAAAATGGACCGAGCTTTCAATAGTTCGCCCATCTCTAACCCTGACCACATAGAGCGGGGAGGTGAGTTTACTTACCTATTTTATTGATCCACTAGCAAACCCCCGATTCTTTAAAGAATCGTTCAACCAGTGGCGTCGCTATGTTAAAACATTCGGGGCAAGTGCCCCCGATCTTTGGCAAAGTGACCCGAATGTTTTAAAGGATAAGGGCACTGTAAAATCAAGTTTATTTTAATAGTAAGATGCCGCTTTAAAAAATCTTCCCCCCCTTTTTATTTCCCCCTAGGTCCCTCCTGAGCCTACCTGTATGGGCGTAAAGTTGGTGACACCTTGGATGTGAAGGATAAGGCTGGTGAGATCCTCCCTCTGTGAGTTGCTTGCTTCCCCTCTTCCCTTAGCCTCTAAATCCGTTCTTGTGATGTCTGTGCGTGCGCTTGTGCTACGTCAAGTGCGTTCACGGGCGCATGCTCACGTGATGTCATTGCGACGTGCAAGCATCACAAGCATGAATTTGGTTGGAAAGATTTTTGGAAAGATTTTTTAAAGCGGCATCTTTTCTATTAAACTTAACTTGATTTTACAGTGCCCTTATCCTTTCACAGCACACAGGTAGGTGATAGCGACATAGCCCTGTTAGGCTATTACCTACCCCATGTGCAGGGCAATGCACTCCATATAGCTATATACCAGTATGTAAAGAAATTCCCATGGCTACAAGTATGTAATTAAACGGTTACCAGTATGTAAAGAAATTTCCATGGCTACCAGTATGTAAAGAAATGGCAACCAGTAAGTAATGAAATTCCCATGGCTACCTGTATGTAATGAAATGCCCATGGCTACTAGAGATGTAATGTGGGTTCGAATAGAACCCGGTTTCGAATTGAATCTAAGGGTTTCGAAGTCCCAACGAAACTTTCGGAACTCCCGGTTTTCACAGAACCCGGATTTTTCATTTTTTAATGAAAAAAGACAATTATCGAAAATAGTCGATTATCGAAATCAAAACCCCCAAAATAACCCTTGAAAGTAATGATCGATTTTGGTAACTCTCGAAAATAGAATGTGAAAACTCGAAAACAGCCCAATCGTGAGGAAAAATAAGTTTTGGTCTCTGTTTTATTTACAGTAACCAACTATTACTATTTGTCCCTCAAAACGGACAAAAACGTTCACATTTTTTTCTCTCATAGACTTCTATGCATTTGTTTTTCGAATTTTCAAATTTTTTAAATTTTGAAAATTCGAAAACGGAACAAAACAGTTTCAAACATCTCTAATGGCTACTAGTATGTGATGAAATTTCCATGCCTACCAGTATGTGATTAAATTGCCAGTTTGATGCCAGTATGTAATGAAATGCTCATGGATACCTGTATGTAATGAAATGCCCATGGCTACCAGTATAGGATGAAATTGCCAGTTTGCTACCAGTATATAATAAAATTGATAGTGTGCTACCAGTATATAATAAAATTGATAGTGTGCTACCAGTATATAATCAAATTGCCAGTGTGCTACCAGTATATAAGATTAATACCAGTTTGCTACCAGTATATACTGAAATTTCCAGTTTGCTACCAGTATGATGGAATACTGTGCCTCTGTATCATTAATTTGTGTATCTCTGTCTACACTTTTTCTCTGTCTACTTATTTCTCTGTCTTTTTATTTCTCTGTCTTTCTATTTATAACTTCCTGGATGTGTATCTATCTCTTGGTTAATCCATGTTTGTCTGTCTGTTTGTCTCTCTGTCTATTCCTATATAGTCCCTAGTGGATGTGGCACGCAGCACATGGAGTGCCCAAATGTGCCCCTAATCTTCTCAGACCCTAGAGACGCCCCTGCATTTAACAATGATACCATTTAAAGGCCTCTCCCCTCTTTCCCTTCTCTCTCTCTCCCCCCTCCCTTTCTTCCCTTCTCTCCCTCCTTTCACTATCTTCCCCTCCTCTCTTTCTCTCTCCTCTCTTCCTCTTTCTGCCCCTCCTGGAAACGGCATTGTGGTGTCTCGTGCGTGCTCGCGAGCGCTGCATCATCAACCCTACCCTAACTGAGGAGTGCGCGCGTCTCGGCTGCGTGCACACAAGTAGGGGTCAGCTTCTCCAACGTCGCGCAGACAGTGGGAGGAGGGTTGATGACACAGCACTCAGGCTTCTGCGTCTGGGAGCCATGCATATTGACACCTCTCTTTTAGTATATAGGATAGCCTCCCTTTTTTGCATATTTATAAGGACTTAAAACTATGCCTATGTATATATGTGAGTTATTGCACTATATTAAATTTTATTGTGGATTGAGTTGATAGCTCCTACACTGTGTTCTTACTGCAAAGTCGGTATGACAGTGAAGCTTTTTTATTTGCAATTTGATGAAAACAGCGAACCTACAGCAACCAATAACAACTA
Source organism: Hymenochirus boettgeri (assembly GCA_019447015.1). NCBI lineage: Eukaryota > Metazoa > Chordata > Amphibia > Anura > Pipidae > Hymenochirus > Hymenochirus boettgeri. The sequence continues at coordinate 86,510,377 of CM033470.1, read as the reverse complement.
ACAACTTTCCAGCCAGACCACCAATCAGCTTTCCAGACAGTCCACTAGCCAACATTGCATCTGTACATATTTTTGTATTGCTAGATATGGATAAGAGTTTTCATACATTTCCCTTAGATTATTTTTTTTTACCTGGTATTTTGTTGTGTGATAACAAAGTGCATTAAGCACTTACCTGCAGTATGATTTGTTTCACAATTTAAAATTTTTCCTCTTAATAGAGAAGATGATTCCAGTTGAATTTGGCTAGTAAGCCCTTTTTTACTAAGTTATAAATAATATCTCTAAAATGGCAGGTGATATGCAATCAAGTAATTTTACAGGCAAGTGCTTATTACCACAAACACATTTCCCTAGTGCCCTTTATGTATATACTATATAATTTGGTCTGATTCCTTGAGTATTCTCAGTGATTGGAGAATTAGCTGAGATATTAATTTCCTTGCAGAAATAATTTAAACAACTTCTAAAGAATCTGGTAAGATTCTAAGGCTACTAAAAAGCCACAATAAAAGTGACCTGAAGTGCAACTGGGTAGGTAACATCACAGACTCCAAAATAGTGCTTAAAGGGGAACTGTGGTCTCCAAACAAGTTGAGTTTAAATGAAAGGCCAGTTTCCTACCTTTAAAATGAGCCATCAACCACCGCTCTACGTGGCCCCCAGGCCCAAGATATACAGAAATGACTGACCAGAAAGTTATGGGTGGGAGGCTGACATGTGACATTCCTGAGGCTTCCTGCCACAGTGCCGCGGCGAGCACAGCCTCAGACATCCCTCAGTGTGTGAGGGAGCAGGAAGTCCCCCTCCTCTCTGGTGTGTGAAGGACCTGCAGCTGCAGAGAAAGTAAGGAATCTACAGCCTTCTCTCTCACTATGTGAAAACAGCCTTTTCAGGCAGAGTTCTCACTCAGTTTCCACAGAGTTTTTTTTTTGGGGGGGGGTGTCAGAGTGGCCCACAGCACCTGTGAGCGGGTGGGGCTTAGGCACCCACAAGTGGGCGGGGCTTAGGCATCCGTGAGTGGGCGGGGCTTAGGCACCCACAAGTGGGTGGGGCCATGGCGGGACATATGGGGCTGTAAGGGAATGGGCCAAGGGGGGCCTGCAACTGGAGGCACCATGGGGTCCATGAGTGGGAGGGACCAGGGGGTCTGCAAAGGGGAGGAGACACAGGACAGATTGACTGACAGGTTTCAGAGCAGGAAGCAGGAAGTGCAGGGGACTTGGTGATGCTGCTATCATATCACACACAAAATTGTAAATGTCTTCAAAACTATGCAAAATAAACAATGGAAATAAATTGCAAAAATTCTCAGGAGAGCAATTCCTACCAATTTACCTAAAGTCATTTTTGGACCACAGTTCCTCTTTAACCCTTTTACTGCCAGGAGAATTTCATTTTTTTTTTGCGTTAACTGCCAGAAGAATTTTCAGGATTTTGCCCTTAATCGCTTTAGACTAATTTTACAGTAGGAAACCTTGCAGTAAATCAGGAATATTATACATTGTTTTTTTCAGCACAAAGTGTACTTTAACATGGTAACAGAATTTTGTAACTTTTCTGGATATTTTACTGGAATTATGGGTAAAATATGTAAAAAAAAAATGAAAAATTTGCAAATTTTCATGGATTTTTCCCATTTTTACTTCTTACTTTACATCTTAAGGTTACACACAAAAATCTTACTGTTTCCAAAAGCTCTGATACTCCTGAGTGCGATACCAGATATATGTAGGTACCCGACATTTCCTGTACAGGAGACCCCCCCCAAACTAAAACTGCACCTTCAAGAATATTACACCAAATTAAAATGTATAACCACTACTGACAGTTAACATAGAATATCTACCAAATTAACAAAAAAATCCCCACAAGTGAGATATTTTTAGAAACTACACACCCACAGGATTTTACGAGTGAGGTTAGTTTCGATCAAAATCAGATACCCGGACGCAGCTCTTCGTCAAATTGTAAGTTATTTTCTCACATTTTCCTTTTTTTCCTCAACTGTAAAATCAGAGACAAACAATGCGATTCAGAGTCTAAAACTGTGGAGGAAAGTTTCAAAAACGCATCTTCAATATGAATCCTACCCCCACCGAAAATGGTATGCCAACATTCATGGATGTACCCAGAGACAATTGCTACCAACTAACCAGAGCCATGACCAGTGCCAATGTCGTAGTCAGCAAAAAAAAAAATATCAGTTTTGTATTTAAACAGTCTGCAGTTTTTCACAAACTATTTATTCTGAATACTGCACCATTTAGCTATGTACGCGTAGTTTGTAATCTATCTATACGCATCAGGTGGTGGGCCAGTTTCTATCTGTAGAGTTTGCACTGTTTACCAGATTTTCAAAAATTAACATCAAACAACATTCAAAAAGGTAGAAATCATGCCAAACCACCCATGGAATTTAAAAAAAAAGTTACTAAATATCAATCTTCCCAAATGTCCTGAATCAAACGGATTCCATATGTTGGTTACACACGCGGACGTGGAAGCGAAAGCTACACAAGTGAGACAATAACGATGGCTCAGAAACCAACTCCGATTTGGACCTCTGCAGTTTTTTTCCCACAAACACCCCTCCGTAACTTAGAAATACCCCCAAACTATATATTCCGAATTTACACCACCTTCATCTGTAACCTGTAGTTTGTTTCATTTTCATACCATCAATGGCGTGGTGCGTTCTTCGTAGCAAGTTTCGCATTGTCTGAAAAAATGAACAAAAAACACTTCAAAAGGTAAAATCATGCCAAAACCTCATGAAATGTAAAAAAAGTTACTAAATCCAACTCCCAATGTCCTAATCACAAACGGTATGCCATATGTGTGGTTACCACCAACGTGAAGCCAAAAGCCCCAAAGTAAACCATGCCAATTGCTCAGAACCGCAAAATATTCGGCCAATCTGAATTTAACAGTCTGCAATTTTTTTCCCCACAAAACAACCCCCACAAACCATATATTTCTCGGAATCCACACACTTTATCTACCGAAATTCAGTAGTTTTTTTTCATTCGTACCATCAATGGTGTGGCGCATTCTCTTCTTCTAGAAGTTCGCAGTTTTTCTAAAAAAAAAACACTCTCAAAGGTAGAAATCATGCCAAAATCCCAAGTAATGTAAAAAAAGTTACCAAATATCAATCTCCTAAATGTCCTGAATCAAACGGTATGCCCTATGTATGGTTTACACCGCAAACGTGGAATCAACTAGCACAAAGTGAGCCAATGAAACAATGGCCCAATTATAGTCAACTTTTCAGATTTGTCAGACTAAACACCCCTCTATATTGAAATACCCCCAAAACTATATATTCTGGAATCTACCACCTTCACACACTGGTGTGATTCCTTTATGCATTCGACCTTTTGCATATCGCCATGTGTGGCGCAGTTTGATGAAATTTTCGCTTTTTTTATATACGCATTTTCAGGAAAAATATTTTTATTAAAATACAATTCCAGTTAAAATCATGGCCAATTTCCATGTCCATTAAAAAAAACCTTGTCACATCTCTTCCACATATCCTGCTATCAAACGGTAATGCCATATGTGTGGGTGCTACACAGAGACTGGCCACCAACTAGCTCAAAATGGGACCCATGCACAAGGTAATTACAGAAAAAAAATCAAGTGCTCTGTAATTTCAAACAGCCCCAAAACTTGGAAATGCCCCCCACAAATAACCCCCAACTAAATATCATCTCCCACATGTTCTGAATCAAACGGTATCCTATGGTGTGGAGGTACACAGAGAGTGGCCACCAACTAGCTCAATGACGCATACCAAAGTGAATACAAGAAAAAATCAAAGTGCTCTGTATTTTCAAACAGTCCGAAACATGGAAACTTCCTCCCCACAACACTATAATATTGTTGGAAACTACACACTTCAGCTACTTACGGTGCCATGCTTTCAATACATCATGAATGAAATTCCAGACCAGTGAATCCAAAGAGAACTCTGTGTTTTAGGAGTTTTGTGAAAAATAAAATAAGATGAGTTCAGGGTTGAAATCACTACCTAAGCAACCTGTTTAGACAAGCAAAAACGCCCTAAATGTCATCTCCCCGCTATCCTGCATCAAAGGTATCCATATGTGGATGTCACACAGGATGGCAACCACCTAAGCTCAAATAGGACGCATGCACAAGTTAATTACAAAGAAAGAATCAAAGGTGCTCTGTAATTTCAACATCTACACTTTTTTTAAAGGAACGGCATGAAACTTGAAATACCCCACACAAACTAATATTTTTTGGAATCTACACACCTCAGCTACGTTTACGGTGCCATGCTTCATATATACAGAGAGTTCCAGAACAGTACTCCATAGAACTCTGTGCTTTTTAGGAGATTTTGTAAAAATATAATAGTGTATTCAAAGTGTTGAAATCCTACCTAAACCCACTTGACAAGTAAAAAAAACACTAAATGGCAATCTCCCACATTTCCTGAATCAAACGGTATGCCATAATGCGTGGTGCCCACAGAGACGTGGCCACCAACTAGCTCAAAATGAGACATGCACAAGCCCATTACAGAAAAAAGTCAATGTTCTGTAATTTGAATCAGCCTAATCAATGGAAATACCCCCCACAAACTATATATTTTTGGAAGCTACACACCTTCACCTTGTGATGGTATCATCATGCTTTCATATATACATGAAGAATTCCAGACGCTTTTATTCATAGAACTCCGTGCTTTTAGGAGATTTGTGAAAAAATAAAATAAGAGGACAATGGTTGAAATCCTACCTAACCCCATTTGGCAGTTAAAAAACACCTAAATGGCAATCTCCCACACATGTCCTGAATCAAACGGTATATGCATATGGGGTGGGTGCAAACAGAGACGGGCCACCAAGCAGCTCAAATGGGATCCATGCCATGCAATTACAAGAAAAAAATAAAAAACAGCCACACACCCACCCCCACCCCTATCCCCACTCCCTCTTTTAGTGGTTTTTAGTGAAACCGTTAGTAACGGAAGTCCCACAAGTTTTTGTCACACTTTACTGATCCTAAAAATTCAACCGGCCGTCTTCTTTTTGGTACCCCTCTGCAAATTTCCTTACTAAATAGGCTTAGTTTCCCTTGAAATCCAACAAATAATGATCCGTTTTAGTTTACCGATATCACCGGGGACATTGGGACTTGGAGAAGACAAAGTTTTTTGCTAATTTAGGTTTAGGGTAAAAAAAAAGGTGTGTGTATCACTTAAGATTTTTTTGTGTCATTTCCTCCCCTTTTTTGGGGGATCATATTCCCAAAGATGATCACCAAATCATCTTTGGGAATGATAATGAACTTGGAATACGGGCATAAATGCCCGTTTTCCAATTCGAAAACCGATCAGAAAAATCACTTCCCAGAAATCATTTTCCAGGAAGTGATTTTTCATTCATTGGCAAAGATCAAAACTTTGAGTTCCATTCACAAAAAGTATAGTAAAGCTGTCAGCATGACAGCTTGTACTATACAGGTACTGCAGCGTGATCTGAATGGAGATCACACTGCAGTACCTCCACTAGACCACCAGGGGCAGCATATTACCTCTTGTAGGGAAGACCCCGGTGAAGGAGGAAGCTCAGTGATGTCACCGGTGTCTCCCTTTCCGGAAAGAAGACTTCCTCCTCTCTTCCTCCACGTGGGACCGGCTGCAGAACGCGGGACCCGGCTAAAGGTACTGCTATCTTCCGATCCCCCCTCGGTTGTGTCCAAATCCGAGGGGGGGATCGAGGGGGCTAGGGGGGCAGTTGAATACTGCCCCCCGATTCCCCGAGCGGGGTGCAATTTTTTGGGGGGCCACTTAAAGCCACAGATCGTATATTCACGGTCTGTGGCTGTTTGAGTATTCACTGCACAGATCGTGAATATATGATCTGTGGCAGTGAAAGGGTTAAAGGGCAATGGTGGTCTCCATACAAGATAGTGTTAAATGAAAACCTGCAGTATTTCTTTTAAAATGAGCTGACAATCACACCTCTGGCTGCAGCCTGTGAGAAATTACATTTGGATGATTGTTCAAATTTCCCATTTCCAATAGGTTGAGTGAAATCCCCAGACCTCTGCCACGACCTCCGCCCCGTGGGGCGAAGCATGCTCAATTAAGACTTAATGCTGGGGGAAACAGGGAGTGCTTGGGGGAAAAATGACAGTTGAGAATGGGAGCCTATTAATACAGGCAGAGACTGGTCAGATGACTACAAGCTGGTCACATGGCTGAAACAGGAAGTGTTCAAGCAGGAAGTAATATTGCTAAACCTTACCAGCAATAACTTGTCAAAAATTGTATCTAGAGATGTGATTTAGGTTCTATTTTGAAGGTGTGATAGAATGCTTGTTATATAATCCTTACTAGTTCAGAAGAATTGGAGACCACAGTTAGGGTAAGTTAATTCTTACCCATTCTTCTAAGCTGTGTTTAAAGACTCACTGTGATTTTTTAATCTGAGTAACATTATATTAATTGATGATCTTTTTTTAATGTCAGCGCATTATACTCTAAATAAATTTATATATATTCTTATCTAACCACATTTACACCGAACAACATTGTATATAAAGTTTCCAATTAGAGAACATTTCAGTTCCATGGATTATAAAGCACCTGCTTATAGAATTTAGATAATTTTAACAGTAGAATGGCATTATCTGGTAAAAGACAACAGCAGCAGTATAGATGGTGAATAATGTTTGCTACACTAATAAATGATCACATTGCTGTTAATGTGGCATTGTCCCCGGGAATTGTATTTCCTGGAAGAAAGTAATAGCTTTCTATCATTATGCATGATTAATTAGACTAGAAATATGAGCCATTCTGTTTTTGTTATTTATTTTAAAGAGTCAGTACCGCAGTTCAATTTTAAACACAGTCATTTCCAGTATTTCTTTTGGGTGGTAAAAATTACAACGGCAATTTGAAAGTCCATAAAAAGAGAAGTGTTTGCAGCAGTGATGGTCCTTTCTTGGAAATGATGTACAGCCATAGAGATGAATGATATCATTTACCGAACCAATATATCATTAAAATGACAAGATGCTGAACTTTACACAGTTCTTCTTTAGGCTTTAGTCCCTGAAAGAACTCTGAAGAACTGCGTAAGTTGGGAACATTAGTCCACAGTAGGAACAACACTTTAGCTTAGCATCTGATTTTTCAAAATTAGACTTTTTAAAAAAAATTTCTTAAAACATCTAAAATTCATGGTAAATAAACCACAAACATTTAGTAAGAGGAATCTGAATCAATGATCCTATTTATATTTATTTTTATGGCATTTGCTATTTTAAGTAACATTAGCTTTCCCTGCTGAAAAACTTTATGGACCAAGTAAGTAGTGTCAAACTTAGAATCCCTAAAGGATTTTAGCTGACCTGACCAAAATCGTGTAAAAAGTTCATAAACATGAATGTAATTTGTCATTTACATTTGTGTACACCTGTTATTGGAGGTCTGAGATTTTTTTGTTCATTTTTAATTTTCCTGTTGATCAACCTTAGCTATGCTGCCTAAATGCAGCATAGGAGCACAGTGGAGGCCTCTCCTGCAAAATGTTTGTGCTGCAGTCTCCAGAGCTTCCTGAGGTCCAGAGAGCAATTTTACTGAGCAATGAAAATGTCTTGTAGTTTATATTTACCCATTTGGTTTATTTTTACTTGTTTGCCTTTCTGACAGTTCCGACTAATTATTCTGCCTTACCTACCGTATATTAGCAAAGCACCAATGCATTTAAAATGTTCTATGTGTTAGGATTTTGCACATCAAACATTTCATTTGTAATTCTTTTTTTATTGATTGTGTTTTAGAATAAAGTTGCACAATATTATCTGTTCTCTTGTCCTATGTACTTCTTTAGTTAAAGTTGTGCGATCTTCCTATAATTTGAACCTTTTTACGTATGAATTTATGGTACCCCTTTTCCTGCATGATAAATAACATGGCGTGGTGCTTTAAAACGTATTGGTTTAAACCAGATCCGCTTCATGTTTACTGCTGCACAGTTGTTAAGCCTACTGTATAATAATACTGAAAGTAAACCCCATTCTCAATTTTTTTGATTTTTAAAGCAGCATTATTAAAGGGCATGTCCACTCTTCTTACAAAAATTGAGCATGTAATAGAACACCCCCCAAAACCCAGGTTCTGTCTTACTTACCAAAGAAGATCCCAGACTGTGTAAAGAACATTACAAACCCACAATCCATCGCTGCTTAGTCAACACCTCCGCTGCTCGTTCAGTAACAGTTGTCAGCAGCCAGCCATTGGTCGTGACTGAAGGCCATTACCAGGAAGTAGCTAGGATCGTGGGTTTGTAATTTACACAGTCTGGGAGCATCTTTGGTAAATGTAAGTAAAACAGAACCTGGGTTTTGGGGGGTGCTCTTTTACATGCTCAATTTTTGTAAGAAGGGTGGACATGCCCATTAACCCCAATTAATTTTATTTACTTCTAATCAGCTGGGTTCTTTTTACCACCTCAATTTGCTTCATTGCAGATGCGCCACTCTGTGTTACTAAAAACAGTAGTTAAAACTAAAAAGAGAAAGTTCAAGTATAAACTTTGAATTTGGTTTGAAAGACTGTATTTTGGAAGGGTATATATAGACTGTATTTTTGGTGTGTGTTTGTGCTGCAGATTTTAAAACTCAATAATGCCAATGATGAGGAAATTGATGTTTTTTACTTACCCTTTAAATATGGCTGCCACATGAATTAAAGGTAGATAAGTGTCAGGTTAGGGGATAAAAGACTAACAGTCTCATTTACCCAGAGCTGCTACCGCTCTGGGTAAAAGTCCTATTTGCGATTTAATATTGCGTTTGCAAATGTGGGTAAATCCCAGTAGGGATTTAGCCACTGCGGGATTTTAACACCAGCTATCTGCGATATTTTTGCGTAACCCGCGCATCCAATGCTAACCGGTAGTGAACCAGTAAGCGTGACTCCGTATATTTGCCCAGCTAGTCTGGTCTTATTGTTTAAAAAACAACCTTTTTTGATTATTGATCAAAATTTATTTTTGACTATAGTTACAGTACCCTTTAAGTATGGCTGCCCCAGAAATGGAAGGGTAGGTCAGTAGGTATGTGTACCTGTGTCCGGTAGGGGGTTACAAAAACAAACTTTTTTGATGATTGATCAAAATTAGTTTTTTTTACTTTAGTTACTCTTTATGTTTGGCTGCCACAGTAATGGAGGGGTAGGTCAGTAGGTGTGTGTGCCTGTGCCACGTTGGGGGTTAAAAAACGAACTTTTTTAATTATTGGTCAAAATTTGTTTTTTGACTATAGTTACCCTTTAAATATGGCTGCCATGGAAATGGAAGGGTAGGTGTGTGTACCTGGATCAGGTTGGAAGTTCAAAAAAAAAAAATTATTTTGATTTTTGATGAAATTTTTTTTTTTTTTACTTTAGTTACCTTTTAAGTATGGCTGCCACAGTAATGCATAAGTAGTAGATACGTGTGTGTACCTGTGTCAGGTTGGAGGTTAAAAAAAAAAACTTTTTTGATGATTGGTCAAAAAAAAATTTTTTTAACTTTAGTTATCCTTTAAGTATGGTTGCAACAGTAAAGGAGGGGTAGGTAAGTAGGTGTGTTTACCTGTGTCAAGTTGGGGGTTAAAAAACCGAAATTTTTGATTATTGTTCAAAAGTAGTTTTTTGACTTTAGTTACCCTTTAAGTATGGCTGTCACAGTAATGGAGGGGTAGGTCAGTAGGTGTGTTTACCTGTGTCAAGTTGGGGGTTAAAAAAACAAACTTTTTTGATTATTGGAAAAAAAATTTTTTGACTATAGTTACCCTTTAAATATGGCTGCTATGAAAATGGAAGGGTACGTCAGTAGGCGTGTGTACCTGGATCAGGTTGGAAGTTAAAAAAACAAATTTTTTGATTATTGATCAAGTTTATTTTTGACATTAGTTACCCTTTAAGTATGGCTGCCACAGTAATGGATAAGTAGATCAGTAGGTGTGTGTACCTGTATCGGGTTGGGGGTTAAAAAAAACTAACTTTGTTGATGATTAGTCAAAATTGTTTTTTCTTTTATTATCATTACCCTTTAAATATGGCTGCCATGAAAACGGAAGGGTAGGTGAGTAGGCGTGTGTACCTGGATCAGGTTCAAAGTTAAAAAACAAACTTTTTTAAATATTGATCAAAATTAGTTTTTTTGACTTTAGTTACCTTTTAAGTATGCTTCATACATGATGACCAAGTACATTCAAATTTCATAATCTCTTTAAACACGAACATAATTATTTTCTTAATGTGTCTATTTTGCTAAACAATTCCCTAGTTGAGACCAGCCGGTTGTATATAATTTCCTGTAAATAGTACATGCCTGATGTAATGTAGGATTTGTTGCTCTGACTCCTGTGGGATTGTTCTTTTCGTTTTCTGCCTATCATTCTTGTTTTTATTGTTTTTACTTTATACATTGTGTTGAAAACAGCTTACACCCTGAGATTTCCTGACATTAAGAAAACCTACCACAAACTACTGCATATTCTAGTTAGTTATAGGGAAAGGCTGAATAGCCAGGAGAAATAATGAACAATAGAAAAAAGGGATTGTTTAGGAAAATGAAGTGTATGATAAAATGCTAGAATAGGCTATGGGTATGCACATGGATCTTTGTTAGAGTATTGGCCCTTTTTGCTTCCATCATAATTGTTTTTTTTCTTAAATAATTAAAGGGCATGTCCACCCCCAAAACTTTCTAACAATAATATTAATGCAGTTGGGGCTGGGGGAGCATGCCCTACCGCATATCAAAAGTTTCAAAAGGGGTGGACATGCAATTTAAGCGCACTTGAAAAGCTTTTTTGACCCAAAAGAGAATTTTCAGTGTCATTGAATATTTTTGAAAGTTTCGTTCTAAACACTTTAAAACCAACTTTTTGCTAAAAAGCCAATTTACAAAGCATTGAAGGTTGCCCCACCAACTGTGCTGTGGAGGTTGAAGGAACTACCGTTTTCTGATCCAATCATCGTATTTTTACATATAAACCAGAAAGGATCCATTGCTTTCAATAAATTGGGTTTACAAAAAGAAACTCCTAAAGAACATTAATTGGTGAAGGAAATGGGGTACTGGTCCTCCCCATGTCCATGTCCAACCTGTTAAGGCTGCCATTCACTTATACCTTGATATTATTATTTATTCTAATATTGATACTACTATTATACATTTGTCTTTCATATCTTAGAGATTACTTGATCTTTAACAGGGCGATGCACTAACCTATTTTCCCCGTAAAATTAGTGTAAACCCACAATACCAGATACTATATTGCCTAGCATGGGTTTAACACTCATTTTGCGGGGCCTGCACCACTTCCAAATCTTTTTGAAAGTAGCACAGCTTTGAATAGGCAGTAAAAAAAGTATAGTTATTCTATTTTGCGTAATATCTAATGTCACTCAGTCCCTACTACTTACGAGTGCACACTTTGGCGTGCATTGTGTCATTGCATTGCAGGGGGAACTGCAGGACTCCATCAATCGTCAGGTAAAAAGTTAACTTTTATTCAAGCATATAAAACCACAGCATACGGGAGGACACATTTCATGATGCTCCAAATATCACTATATCAGAGGGAGTGTACTATTGCGTGCACAACACACCCCCTATATACACTTGAATCCACAGAAATCCACAATCACCTGTTAATGGTGATTGAATGTAACATGGATAATTTAAATAACAGGGGCCAAGCCATGAGTGCAAAGCACACACCAAATTAAAACAGATTGAAATGACTACACATAATTCATCATAAAAACATAAAGAAATCTGGTAACCAGGGGCGGCTCTATGGTTTTTGCCACCTGAGCCAAACTTTTGAATGCTGCCTCTATGTACCACTAGGAACCATGAAGTGCGTCACCGCAACCAGGGCTAGGTGTGTGTGGCTTCCAGGAATGGGCATAGTTAGACATTTGATCTTTTTAAACTTAAAATCACGGTGGTATTTATACAGTTCCTCAAAAAGACATTTACCCACACCATAATTCCTATAGAAAAAGATTTTTTTTTAAAAGTCGGCGCTGGAGCGGGTCCGCGGGTAAGTGTCTCCGCCTCTCCTGTAAGATTCACTGAAGAACGGGAGGTAAGAGATAGTGCATTTACCTCCTGTTCTTCAGTAAATCAGATAGAAACCAACTTACTTTTTTGATGGACATACCCTTTAAGATATTTGTATTAACTTTATAATATGTTTTACAACTTTTATAATGTTTATTCACCTTTTCATATGCACTAGCACTTTGCATTTGGCTTGATCAAGAGACTTTGGTACCCTGGCCTGTCAGTCCCATTGCCACATGGCCAGTAGATGTGGTTTAGAGGGTATATATATGTTTGTTGCTCACTTCACACTGGTTATACCTGAGGAAGTGACACGTTGTATGTTCACAATAAATTATTGAAATCACATCCATAGTGTGCTCCTCTATCCGCTTCTTTATATTTAAAAATAACCCTAATGCCCAGATCAACAAAACTACATTGAAAAACAGATAATTACCCCACTTACCCTATGATGATCAGAGCAGGGCCTGCATAAAGGCAGCAGTTAGCGCAGAGCTAAGAGGGGAAAATCACTGGTCCGTGAGTGTGCACACGCTCCCACACCTGCAGTTTTATTTTCCTTCTGCTCTGCCTGCCACTTTTCTAAAAAAAAATTAAAGTGAGCTCTGCCTGTCACCTCTCTGATATTTAGCAGGGGTGCCGCCCTTAGCATTTTGCTCATATTGCCTCATTAGAGAGACACCCGTGCTGGTAACAAGTATAATACAGATTTACACTTTCTGTAAATCCAAGAAACTTAATTTCACTTCTCAAATATCACTGTGTGTGTCTCCTATATGATATATTTAACTGACATTTTTTTATCGTAACAGCCAACGATTTATACAGGAAAATCATGACGATTAACAAGGTTGCCCAAACTTTTGCATCCCACTGTATTACAAAGCTGTACATTAATGTATCATAAAAACTGGTATTATAAATTAAGTATGTTCATACTTTCATTGCTTTATTTATTAAAGGCCTTATCAATATCCAAGATTGCATTGCAGTATATACGACAATTACCATACGGAAAGGTGCGCTAAGTGCTGATAATAATAGTAAGTGAAGTGCTGCCACCAGATTTGAAAATATTGATGTCAATGCTGGATGTTACAACGGTTATGGGGTGGGCCAAGGTTGGAAGTCTTGTGTATAATAGTAGTTGTGCTCATGATATGCATATGGAGTGAATGGAACAAATGTTGGCATTGCTTCCTCTGACAATCTGTTTGGTTGGTATGAAAAATAAAGCTGATACAGAAAACTGGGGACTAATGAATGAATACAATGTCTAACAATTTTATTCCGTGTATTTCATTGTCGTGGTGTTACAAGTTTTACTGTTTGTGTGGGAGATGACCAGGGACAGAATGCAAAAAACGAAGAAGCTGCACCCCAGAACGGCAAAATGTGTCCATAGATAACGCATACTGCCAGCCTGTATTTAAATCAAACCCAGGGAGGCGTTTCCCTTACCTACCTATTCAACGCATACATTTCTCTCTTTCTTAAAAGAAAAGTTCTTCTCTATTCACATCATTAATTGGCAAACAAACAGCCCTCTGACAGTGTTCTACCTTATAAAATGCAAAAAAGGATAAACCTTTTCCCACACGGATAATATCACAGGCTATCAAATAGATTACATTGGCGAGGAGGAATAGGCTGAACACTGATCATGGAAGCACATACTGAGAGACCGTTAAACCGTGAATCCATTTACCTTGTGTGATATGGCTTCATTATTGTCTTAATTACTAATGACCAGATTGCTCATAGTTACCACTTGAGTTAACATTTGTGATAACAGTTATGAGGAAAGGTCCCCATGGTGTTATCATCATATCTTTTATTCATGTCATACTCATTAACTCAGAGGATGTCATCACAAACCTTCACCATCCCCATCAGTAACACAACTTGAAAAGCTTTTAGCAAATGTTAACTCACCTAATAACTACACAGAACACGGCCACACAATGTTTATTATACTGTGCATCGAAGCACACAAACTATTTCTAACAAAAACACATCCGAGGAAGATTGTTTCTCAGCCTTTAATTTATTAGGCCTTACAACCAAATCATAGTTTCGCTACTTGGTTTATAAAAAAAAAACCTTGTCTTTAGAATGATAACTGTGTTCCTTAAAGCTGGCACAGATCATTAACATCAGAGCATCACTGGCAAAACAATTGGGTCCCAGAATTTACATTGAATGTAAATTAAATTGTGCTTGACCAAAAACCCATTGCATTTACCAAGTGTGTTGTAGAATTGTGAGATTCCTGAGTTTGGATGGACAGATATATGAAATAATAACAGTGATGCCAGAAAAAAACCCACCAATAATGCACCAGAACATAGATGTCCCTTGTTGTTTCCCTTTAAGCACAACTATTTCATTGCCTTTTGACATATGATCACAAAATGAATGGGCCAGGCAGGACTGTCGCAATCGTATGCTGGTCTCAAAAAGAATGGGCTAGGCGGTTCCTAAAGAATTGCTCAAATGTTGCGGGATTGGTCGGGAGGTGAGTTCAATGTATGGGCACCTTAAGAATGTACAAATGTAAATCTTATAACACTCTGAGGCTTATTTAATCTTTTCTGCAGATTAATAACTTTTGCACCTCTCATTAAAGGGAATGTTCATTAGAATTAAAAATTATATAGGTTAATCACCCCCAAGACTTAGAAAGCTAACAGACATACAGTAGGGCTAATCAAATCTGGTATGCAGCTAACTGATGCTCTCCCCCTTCCATCTGCCTCCCAAAACTGTATGGCTTCTCTAAGCATGTACTGAAAGCATGGAGAGCTTAAAGTGGAGGCAGAAAGTTAGGGGAATAGCAGTCATTGGCTGTTATGTCTTGTTACGTCCATGACAGTTGCTAACTGGAAGAACCAAGGGGCAGAAAGAAAAGTATAGTAAAAGTAATCGAACATTAGAGAATTCCGAAACTGGTAAGTTATGTTCTGTTTACGGAATTACAGATCTAGGGAACAACCCAAAGATCTCAAAATCTTCCGTTAATCCTCCAAAATAACCTTGAATGTTCGATAACTATTGAAAATACCATCGGAAACTACTTTTGAGTTTCTAATCATATTTTCGAGGATTATTGAAAGTTCGAGGATTACCGAAAATAACCTCATACATTCGATAATCATCGAAAATGCAGTCCGAAGTCCAGAAATCTGAACAATCTGCCCGGTTTCTACCGAACATCAGACATCATTTCAGGTTAGACTTCAGGGACGTATTTATAAAGCCACGGTATCGCTTTTTAGCGATACTGCGCCTTTAACGATCGGTATTGTAAATTTACGATCGTTAAACTGATAGGAGATTACCGATCAGATTAACAATCTTTAATTTACCATACCGATTGTACATTTACGATAACAATTGTAAACCTACGATAACGAAATCGTAGATTTACGATTCCCATGGAATAACATTGCGGTAGTTTACTACCGCACGGCATTCTATGATTGAACGTTCGTTAATTAACATACGTTCGGTCGTAAATGTATGATCTCAATCATACATCTAAAACCGAGATCGTAAATTAACTAACCCACGGTATCGCTATAAAGCAATACCGCCGCTTTATAAATATGGCCCTAAATGTCTAAGCTTTGGGGCTTGGGGGGTGACTAACCTATATACAATTTTTTGAGGTGGGAACTTTCCCTTTAAATAAATACATCTCTGTATGGTGTTTCTGTTAAATGTAAAGAAAAACGATAATTTAATGTAAAAAACAAATGGTGTTTTATAATGTTTTTATTGGCTTTTCTATATCTGAGTTTTATTTTGTACCATCAGGAAAATGTCAACAGAAATACTGATTTCAAAAGAAAAGTTTAATATTAAAATAAATAATCATATAAATGGGTTTAAGGGAATGTGTGGCTTTTATTTTAAAATGAATGGTAATTAATTCCTAAATAAATGAGCTTCTTTTTTTAATGTGAAGTCAAAAAAATGTTCAATGTACTGTATATATTGTAAACATAGGCGATTTCTTTTCTTGGTGGATAATGACACTGACATTTTAACACCAATTATTTAATAGTCATCCTCAATTTTAAACAACATTTTAGCTGCAATTAACTTATTTAGTTGATTTCACCAACTAAATTGTCTCTTTCCACCTTAAGTGCAATAAAACAATCTTAGAATATACATCCTGTCAGAAAAGACTTTCCAGCTGGTGAAATTCTTCCCTTGGGGACTTGTTATTTCTCTGATATTTTCCATTCATCCTAGAAGATGACTAACCTTTTATACAAAGTCTATCGCGTCCACATTATTTATAGTCTGTAAGTTTACGCTGTGCCTTCCTCACTTTAGGAAACCATGACCCGGTAACTTAGATATATGTACAACGGTAGTGAGAATGCAACGTCTTCAGGAGAAGGCTCAGCAGGTGTTGAATTCATCTTTTTAAAAGTTCTTTTTAATGAGTTATTATTTTGTCTGCCTGAGAAAAATAGAAGTAGAAAAATAACTGTGTGATTTCTACAAGCTAGTATAAGGCTTTACATTTACGGTCCCATTAAATCTTAGTTTTAAGCAGCAGCCCAGATGGTAGGTATACTGTCTGTTTATGGGTCTCTGTAGAAACAGGGGGTGAACACAAATGGGAAAAGAGAGCAGAGCAAGAAAGAGAGAATTAAAAAAAATGACAGAAAGTAAATACACAAAGAAGAGAGAAAGAAAGAATATGCCACCAGGAAAACAGGAGTAAAGGAGAAGGTAAAGAAGGAGAGGAAAGGAGAGTGGGAGTTGAATGTATGGGAGAGATGGATAGAAAATGGTTTAAAAGCTTTGCAGGTTGTAAGTAGAGATGGGAACCAGGTCCGACTCGGACCTACATCCGACATTGAACCTCTTGGTTCTGAAATCCAAGAGTTCCGTCTGAAACCGGGTGGATCATTCGGATTTCGGGACCTCGGAACGTATTTTTGAGGGTTACCGAACGTACAAGGTTATTTTCGGTAACCCTTGAAAATAACATTCAACGTTTTAACCCCTCGAAAATACGATTGTTACCTCGAAAGTAGTTACCTATAATATTTTCGAGGGTTGTCAAACTTCAAGGTTATTTTCGAGGGTTATCAAGATAACCTTGTACATTTGATAACCCTCAAAAATATGTTAAGAACCCTAGAAAGTAAGTTACGTTTTTCGGATCTTTGGGTTTTCCCGAGTTCCATAAATCTGAAAAAGGGAAAGAAACTTCTGAGTTTCATCCATCTCTAGTTGTAAGAAGATAAAAGAAGGAAAGGAACAAAATATAAAACGAAGGTAAGAAAAAACAAATGCTAGATCATGGAAGAAAAGATTATGGTGCACATGAGTGATGAGGTGTGTATCTGTACATATGTTATATCTTCATATACTATATATGGATGGGAGCACTGCAGATACAAAACAGGGCTTTGTAATTGTATTAAAGCTAAGTGGAATATACTGAAGGTTGTTTCCTCGATAATGGGAATGGGACATGCACTCTGTAGCCAAGCATCCTATTCCTGTACTAATAGGTAAGATATATCCAATGTTAATGGTTCTATGACTGGTTGGGGGATCGCACAAAAGTCAACGGGAGTTAAAAAATGTGAAAGTTCTGCCTAAAATTAAGGTATAAACAGCAATGGTAACTTATTGTAAAGGACTCAGGGACCTGGAAAATGGTCGGGGGAACATGTACCCCAAAATCTTTAAAAAAACACACCGTCCAGTACCAGAAACTTCATGTGCTTACTGTTTTGGCATTCCGAATAGTATTTTCTAAAATTTTAGACCTTTCTAAAATTTTATACATTTTCAAAATAGTTTCGAGGTCCAGAAAAATCCCAAAAAGTCTGGTTTCCAGCAGATCCGTGGAATGCGATTTGGAATCGAGTTCGGATTGGGGTATATCTGTATTTATATGTGTAGCCATGTGATTTGTATCATTTTTCCTTCAATACCTGATGTCTTGTGGTTTTTCATGAGAAATCTGATTGATTTCACAAGTCTGCTACCACTTGGGACCTGAATTGTTCCCAAGACAAGTTTGCACAAGATCCAAACAGAGCAAACTTTGACTAGGCCAGCAAGAGGATTTTTGCACAATATTACTGATCCATGGATTGCACCAGTAGATTCATAAGTCTACTAAAATGGGACAGGAGAGCAAATCAGTTTAACAGCTGCATGGCACAGAATATAGAATCCATGAGATGGCGTATTGTTTGGATTATTTTGAACTTTGAATTATCTTTAAAGAGACATTCTGTTCCCCAATAAAGTTTTGCCCAAACTCCCAAACTTAAATAGTGATGTCTTGGAACCCAGTAATATTTTGTTAAAAAATATTTACTGCTGAATATGTACAAGTTTCATGTAGACCTATTGTAACGTGCAAGCTTTATTATAAAAATAACCAAAGGAAAATGAAAGTCTAATAAACTATATTCTGGTGATTCTGGTGATGTATCAAGGGCATCTGCTGTATTCTCCATTTTTAAAAGTTAACAAATACCTTAAAGGAGGACTAAAGTCTCCAGACAACATTGTCCAGACAGAGCACATTCACAAGCATACAACAAACTGTGTCTGACTCTCCCTTAGCTGTGGCCATTGGGTGATTTATGAAAATAACCTGTGAGTACTAGGGGTCAGCTCCCACAATCCACCTTAGCTGGATAACCCCCCAGATATATGTCTGCGTACAGGCACATGCTCTGTAGTGCTCAACACATCAAAACAAGGAATTTGCAGCCTTCACAGTACAGCACAGAGATCCTTCCTCTCCCTGACACAGATTCAACACATTCAATGCTTTTGTCCTAACAATGATATAATCCTTTACTTTTCATACAAAAATAAAAGTAATCTTTGCAGTGTATTTCATAGATAGCAGATGTAAGAAACGAATAAAAAAGAGAAAAACAACATTTCAGCAAAAATAAAAAAAATAAAAGTAAGTCTGGGTAATAGAACCTGCAACTTGTACATTTACTCTGTCTTGCTAAAAGCAGAGTTCTTACCTATAGGCTAACAGAGATAATATTTAGAACACTGGTACATGTAGAATCTTTTACTATGAACATAATGGAAACAAATTTACTCAGGTAACTCAGAGGATTCAAATTTGCAACCTTCTGAACTGTGTGTTTCTGTAACTGGCATCTTACAGGGTAAGCCACCTCTGAGTATGCTGATCAACTAGGTACAATTTGGAGCTTCATCTCTTGCTTGGGACATAATAGAAAAAAAAAAAAAGAGAAGTCTGGGGTATTAAACTCGTGACCTTCTGAATTGTATATTTTTAAACCTGGTGCCTTAACCAGTGCACCACCACCGAACAAGCAGAGCATCCAGATACATTTGGAAGTTTTTTTTTTGCTAAATGAATCCTTAAAAAAATGTCAGTGACAGTCCGGGAGGCAGTCAATGGGAAGACATGCCTCCTTGCAGAGCGCGTCTTCCCATTAGCTGCCTCGCAGCCTGTCACTCAAAATGCCAGTGGGGAGGATCGGACTGCAGCGCCGAGGGAGATTACAAGTAAGTAGTGCAGGACTTTTGTAAAGTAACCAGAGTTGAGGACTTAGCGTTTAAGGTCCTCACCCTGGGTACTTTGCAGAAATGGATCGGGGAAATGGTGAATATAGTTGTCCTTTAATTGGTGGTGAAGAAAGATGTGTGGCCTAAAACAATTGGCACCACACTATTGGTGATGTAGAAAGATGTGTGGCCTAAAACAATTGGCACCACGCTATTGGTGGTGAAGAAAGGGGTGTGGCCTAAAACAATTGGCACCATGCTATTGGTGGTAAAGGGGTGTGGCCACGCTACGTGTGGCACATACAGTCCCCTGATGTTTTCAAACCCTAGAAATGCTCATGACTGAGTCTGACTTACTTTTGCTTGACCTGCTGCCCCCCACCCAAGACAGAGGTAAACAGTGGCAATGCACAGACATGTGTGCACGTGAAAGGGTCACTTAATTGTATTTGCCCAGTAGGCCACAAGGTCCCAGTCCTCCCCTGGCTCCGATCCCTGAAAATGACAGGGTTAAGAGCTGCAGAGGGAGGCTAATATAGGAAACCTGAATTCAGCACAGCTCTGCATTTCAGGGAAATGTAGAATCATTAATGTTCCACACTCATAAGTGTTTACGTCTCATTCCATGCTGTGCAGGTCAGAATGTGTTTACTGTGAAGTGAACTGGAACAAAGCTTAGGTTGGATTCTTATTCTTCAAGCTTCTTATTCAGTAATCACAAATAAGTAACTGATCTGCAAGGCTTAACTGACCTTGGGCTGAGGTTTTCACATCTCAGAAGAACAAATAGGAGCCCCTTGCAAAAGAAAAAGAAGAGACACCTTACAACTGAAGGTTACAGAATGCTATATGATGGAGAAATGGTGAGAGACATTGAAATTAATGCTACCTGGAACTAAACCAGGTGCAAGCAGATGGAAAGATTGCCGTTAACTGCTTTGCCTTAAGGCTGTGGAAATAAATTGGTTTATCTGTGTGACATTTCCAGATACAATGACTCTCCCTTTAGGAGGCCAAGCACACTACAATATTATCGTACCATACTAGTTACTGTATATGCAATAATGTTAGTTACATGTTTCAATGTAGTTTGATGCATTACAATACTACAGGACATATTTATAAAGGTTTGTAAATTTTCCGCAGCAGTTATCACTGCTGTTTTCCCCTGAATTGTATTTAGACGCAATTTATAAAGCTGCAATAAGTCATTACCTATCATTACATAGAGTGCGATGGTAACTGCTCAATCATATTCCTAAAATGGTGCTTAGTGTTTCATTGCGTTTAGTTTAGCCTTTCAAAGTCCGAGGTGGCGAAAACACATAAGTGATCATATATGTAGCCTGCCAGTGGATCCCTGGAAGGTGTTAGTACATTGTGGAGTTATTCAAACACAAATAAGGGTCAAGTGGTGTGTTAGACTATTTTCCAGCATTTACCGTTATATGATCGGCTATTCAAGGTTCCGATATTCGCTATTTCCCTATTAAGTTGAATGGGGGTCTTATTTCCACATATACATGAGTGTTTTTTCTGCTTAAATCCCCTTTTTAATGTTGCAACCCTGGTCTGGTATTGGTGGATGCTATTTATCTTTTCAGTACGATGCTGGAATTAACACAATGAATATCGTCGCTGCTATCGCTTTTTATCATTGTGGCAATACATTTTGCAGCAAATACAATTCACTTTAGAAATGTGGCGATAATACCGATATTTGCTATTGCGATGTCCTGCATTAGCGAAATGTCGATAATACCAATAGTTAAATATGCCCTTATAATCTTCATTAAAAGCTTGATGAGCCCTGGCCCAGGCAAGTAGAAGTAAACCATAAGTTTTTTATCTCAATCTTAAAACAGCTCTGTGAAGAGGCAGTTTGTTTTTCCATGTTGAAATTGCTTGTCAATCGCATTTCTAGAAACGCAGCCTTGGTTTTACTGCCCTCTATTGGATTTATTATGGAAAGATCAGGACAGAGGAAGATTAAAGCAAGTTTAAGACCTTCATTACTTTATCCAACTCAAACTCAATTGTAACATTGTATATTGTTAATTTTGTATTATGACAACCTGTAATTCTCAACACAACTCTTTCAACACCAGAGCGAACACCCCACAAGTGCTACTAGTGAGTAGCGGTTGAAAATATCATTTCCGGCACTGACATTATGACGGTTAAAACTACTGTAAAAAAAAGATAAACATTCGACCATTGAAAACATGTTTCAAATTTAGCAATGAACTTCAGTTTCAATTGATTAAATTTCAGGTCAAGACTATACTTAAAGCATGGAGCAAAAGAGGGCTTATCAAATGTAGTCATAATCCCCCTTCAAGTCTGTTGGAGTGTCTAGTGTTTTTAAAGGGCATGTCCCCCCCAAAACTAAATAATCCCCCCAACTACTGGCCCCACCATGCAGTGTAGTTTATCCTTACCTCACATCCCAGCTCCATCTGGTTCTCCTGTAGTCCCCCCCCCAAGTCCCAAAAACTGACCACCAGAGGCTAGCAGGTCCATATAGGACACTGCCTGCTACCTGGCCTCCCGAATTTCTGCCATGCGTGCTGCAGCCCTTCTCCCCCCTCCCTCCCCCTCCCTCTCCCCCGTTCTGCTATCCCTCCCCTAGCGTTATTTCCCTTTAAACACAGCCTTCCTCCATGTCCCCCAGCCCCACCGCATACTTTTTATTTTTAGAAAGCTCCCCAATGTTTTACTTACCTCTCCCTCTTTCCTACGCGGAAGTGAGCTGCCGCAGCCGCGTCCGTGATTGGCTGCCGCCAGCCAATCACAGACCGGCTGCCAGTCCCGCCCCTCTGCTTGCATTTCCTCGCAAGCAGAGGCCGGGAGCGCAGCGAAGGAAGAGGGATTACACCCTGTCTTTCTCACAGCATGACCAACATACACTGTCTCTCTCCCACCCTGACCAACATACACCCTGTCTCTCTCACAGCATGACCAACATACACTGTCTCTCTACCACCCAGACCAACATACACCCTGTCTCTCTCACAGCATGACCAACACACCCTGTCTCTCTCACAGCATGACCAACATACACCCTGTCTCTCTCACAGCATGACCAACATACACGGTCTCTCTCCACCCTGACCAACATACACCCTGTCTCTCCTCACACATGACCAACATACACCCTGTCTCTCTCCCACCCTGACCAACATACACCCTGTCTCTCTCACAGCATGACCAACATACACCCTGTCTCTCTCACAGCATGACCAACATACACTGTCTCTCTCCCACCCTGACCAACATACACCCTGTCTCTCTCACAGCATGACCAACATACACCCTGTCTCTCTCACAGCATGACCAACATACACCCTGTCTCTCTCCCAGCATGACCAACATACACTGTCTCTCCCCACCCTGACCAACATACATCCTGTCTCTCTCCCACCCTGACCAACATACACCCTGTCTCTCTCACAGCATGACCAACATACACTGTCTCTCTCCCACCCAGACCAAAATACACCCTGTCTCTCTCACAGCATGACCAACATACACTGTCTCTCTCCCACCCAGACCAACATACACCCTGTCTCTCTCACAGCATGACCACATACACCCTCTCTCTCTCACAGCATGACCAACATACACTGTCTCTCTCCCACCCTGACCAACATACACCCTGTCTCTCTCACAGCATGACCAACATACACCCTGTCTCTCTCCCAGCATGACCAACATACACCCTGTCTCTCTCCCAGCATGACCAACATACACCCTGTCTCTCTCCCAGCATGACCAACATACACTGTCTCTCTCCCACCCTGACCAACATACACTGTCTCTCTCTTACCCAGACCAACATACACCCTGTCTCTCTCACAGCATGACTAACATACACTGTCTCTCTCCCACCCAGTCCAACATACACCCTGTCTCTCTCACAGCATGACCAACATACACCCTCTTTCTCTCACAGCATGACCAACATACACTGTCTCTCTCCCACCCAGTCCAACATACACCCTGTCTCTCTCAAGCATGACCAACATACACCCTCTCTCTCTCACAGCATGACCAACATACACTGTCTCTCTCCCACCCTGACCAACATACACCCTGTCTCTCTCACAGCATGACCAACATACACCCTGTCTCTCTCACAGCATGACCAACACACACCCTGTCTCTCTCCCAGCATGACCACCATACACTGACTCTCTCCCCACCCTGACCAACCATACACTGTCTCCTCTCTCACCCTGACCAACATACACCCTGTCTCTCACAGCATGACCAACATACAATAGAAATACATAGCTACCTGCTAAAAACAGAGTGGGTCCCACACACAGTCAAAAATAAGAAGGACAAGCCCTCCAATCAAATACAAAAATAATAGATAGCAGGATATTGGCCACCAGAATCACTATTTATTAATATAATCCAAAGATATAGGAGTGTTCCAACATAAAAATAAAGCACATAGAATACAGCAAGTATATATACAATGCTCAAAACAGAAAATGAGCTAAAAATATCAGCATAACATATGCAGAGTCTAAAGTATGCACAAAGCATTGGCAAGTTTCTACCTGTTCGCGCAGCTTATGGAAAGCAACACCAGCCAAGGACACAGACCCACACACCCTAGACCGGGAACGAAATCCATGTTAGGGACAGGCTTCCCTCTTCTTCCTTCCATCTCTCATATCTTGACCAACATACAACCAGTCTCTCTCACACCCTGACCAACATACACTGTCTCTCTCCCACCCTGACCAACATACACCCTGTCTCTCTCACAGCATGACCAACATACACCCTGTCTCTCTCACAGCATGACCAATGTACGTCCTGTCTCTCTCACACCCTGACCAACATACACACGGTCTCACAGCTTGACCAATATGCACTGTCTCTCTCACACCCTGGCCAGCATGCAAATTGTCTCTCTCACACCCTGAACAACATACAAACTATCTCTCACACACTGACCAACATGCACAATCCTTCTCACAGCATGACCAACGTACACTATCTCTCTCGCACCCAGACCAACATACACCCTGTCTCTCTCACATCCTGACCAACATACACACTGTCTCTCTCACAGCATGATCAATGTACACACTGTCTCTCTCACACTATGACCAACATACACATGGCCTCTCTCACACCCTGACCAACATACACACTGTCTCTCTCACAGCATGATCAATGTACACACTGTCTCTCTCACACTATGACCAACATCACATTGCCTCTCAATCCTGACAACATACACACTGTCTCTCTCACAGCATGATCAATGTACACACTGTCTCTCTCACACTATGACCAACATACACATGGCCTCTCTCACACCCAGAGCAACCAACATACAAACTATCTCTCACACACTGACCAACATGCACAATCCTTCTCACAGCATGACCAACGTACACTAATTCTCTCGCACCCAGACCAACATACACCCTGTCTCTCTCACATCCTGACCAACATACACATGGCCTCTCTCACCAACCCTGACCAACATACAAACTATCTCTCCACACACTGACCAACATGCACAATCCTTCTCACAGCTTGACCAATATGCACTACTCTCTCACACCCTGGCCAGCATGCAAATTGTCTCTCTCACAACCTGACCAACATACAAACTATCTCTCACACACTGACCAACATGTACAATCCTTCTCACAGCAGGACCAACGTACACTGTCTCTCTCACACCCAGACCAACATACACCCTGTCTCTCTCACATCCTGACCAACATACACCCTGTCTCTCTCACAGCATGACCAATGTACATCCTGTCTCTCTCACACCCTGACCAACATACACACGGTCTCACAGCTTGACCAATATGCACTGTCTCTCTCACACACTGGCCAGCATGCAAATTGTCTCTCTCACACCCTGACCAACATACAATCTATCTCTCACACACTGACCAACATGCACAATCCTTCTCACAGCATGACCAACGTACACTGTCTTCTCGCACCCAGACCAACATACACCCTGTCTCTCTCACATCCTGACCAACATACACGCTGTCTCTTTCACAGCATGATCAATGTACACACTGTCTCTCTTACACTCTGACCAACATACACATGGCCTCTCTCACACCCTGACCAACAAGCAAAAAAAAAACCAGCTAGAAAAGCAGAAAAATTCCTTCCTGACTCCAAATGGCAATCGGAAAGTATCCCTGGATTAACCAGAACTGCAGTATATGTATTAATACCAGTAATTAATCAATATTTTTTAGTGTTAGAAACTCATCTAGGCCACTTTTTAAGCTATTCAATGAACTTACCATTACCACATCTGCTGGAAGACAGTTCCACAGTTTCACCGTTTTCACTGTAAAGAAATATTTCCTAACCTGAAGATGAAACGTCTTTTCTTCCAATCTTAAAGGATGTCCATATGTCCTCTGATATGACCTATTAGTGAACAATGCACCAGAGAGTTCATTGCATGGCCCATTAATATATTTGTATAATGTTATCATGTCCCCATGCAAACGTCGCTTCTCCAATGTAAACAGCCCTAATTGTCTAATCTGCCTGCATACCCAAGCCTCTCCATTCCCTTTTGTATATGGGATTCCAAAACTGCACTGCATATTCCAAATGAGGCCTTACCAGTGCCTTGTAAAGAGGGACAATAATGTTTTTTCTCTTGAATCTATTCCCCTCTTTATACAAGACAATATCTTGCTATCTCTAGCCGTTGCTACCTGGCATTGTTTGCTACAGCTACGTATGTTATCAACCAGAACCCCCAAATCTTTTTCCATTACAGATGCACTTAACACAGAGTTATTTATGGTGTAGGTGGCACAGGGATTATTAAATCCCAAATGCATCACCTTACATTTATCAACATTGAATCTCATCTGCCATTCTGCTGCCCATTTTGATAATCTATCTAGGTCTGCTTGCAGCACTTGCACATCATTTGAAGTTTCCAAAGCTCTGCATAGTTTAGTGTCATCAGCAAACACAGAGACCTTGCTCTCAATGCCCTTTTCTAAGTCATTTATAAACAGATTAAAAAGAAGTGGCCCCAGTACGGAACCCTGAGGCACTCCACTTAGAACTTTAGCCCACATAGATGTAGCCCCATTCATCACTACTCTCTGATCGCGATCCAATAACCAATTCTCTATCCATGCACAAATGTTTTTTTTCTAGGCCAACAGTCCTCAGTTTATACATTAGTCGCTTATGTGGCACAGTATCAAAAGCTTTAGCAAAATCCAAGTATACTACATCTACTGCTATGCCTGAATCTAAATTATTATTCACTTCTTCATAAAAACCAAGTAAATTTGTCTGGCACAATCTATTTCTCATAAATCAATGCTGACTACTACTAATAAGATCAGTTCTGGAGACAAAGCCAAGGATATGATCCCATAACAAAGTTTCCATCACCTTCCCTACCACTGATGTTAGGCTTACAGGTCTATAGTTACCAGGTTGGGAACGGCTACCTTTTTTGAATATTGGTATTACATTGGCTTTTTTCCACCTCTTTTTCCACCCTCTCTCACATCCTGACCAAAATACACCCTGTCTCTCTCACAGCATGATCAATGTACACCCTGCCTCTCTCATACCCTGACCAACATGCACTGTCACTGTCTCTCTCACAGCCTGCCTAACATGCACTGTCACTGTCTCTCTCACACCCTGACCAGCATGCACATTGCCTCTCTCACACCCTGGCCAACATATACCCTCTTTATCTAATAAAATGTATAAGTCTTAATTACTTGTGTCTTTCCAGATTTGCTATTTGGTGTGGGTAATTTATTAAGAGGGGGATACTTTTGCATCTTTGATATTTATCCTTATCCCCATTTACCCTACCTGACACATTATCCTATCACTGTGCATCACACTTTCTTTTTGTTGCAACATATACCCTCTCTCACATCCTGAAAAAATACACCCTGTCTCTCTCATAGCATGATCAATGTACACCCTGTCTCTCTCACACCCTGACCAACATGCACTGTCACTGTCGCTCTCAAACCCGGACAAACATGCACTGTCACTGTTTCTCTCACACCCTGACCAGCATGCACATTGTCTCTCTTACACACTGAACAACATACACACTGTCTCTCACACCCTGACCAACATACACACTGTCTCTCTCACACCTTGATCAACATAAATTTCTTCTCACACCCTGACCAACATACACACTGTCTCTCACACCCTGACCAACATACACTATCTCTCACACCCTGACCAACATACACAGTCTCTCACACCCTGACCAACATAAAAAAAACACAGGCCAATTATAATTATCAGCCTGCTGACTGGATTATAAGAGGACGATTAACACTAGCAGAACTGTAGTGCTGTCAGTCCAACACAGAGGCTTTTTTCCCCTTTAACATCAAAACAGCCCAGGTACTAACTGGAGTGCAGGAGAACAAAGTATAATGGTGTTTATACTTATTCTTATGTTGCTTGTTAGATCTCAACACTGTGTACAGCCTTAATTTCTATCAGTCATGCTTCTGGAACCAGTCTCCTGCATGCTCCACCTTGCTTATTCCACAACATGACAGACAGACAGGGACTCTCCTCCAGCTTTAGAGTCAGGGGTCAGGTCATGGAAGTTATCTGTGTAGAACTGCAGCATTTAGCCACAAAGAGTTTAACTGCCAGATAGTAAGGTCTGGTATAAAATGTCTTGATGTGCTTCTGGTTGGTCCACTTAGCAAGATGTCTGGAATCCCTCATGGCACTTTACTGATCAGAGCTTCCTACTACCTACAATAGGATGACCGGAAACATCCACCTGAATCGCAAAATTACAATGATATGCAGAGGAGGGTTAAAAGCCGCCAGTTCAAAGACCAAAAACAGCACCAGCATGTATGGCGAGCGTGCTGCCCTTCTAATTTCCCCTAGGGGCATGTGAAAATTTTGCTAACGGCAGCATCCCTCGCACACTACAATTAATTATTGCTTTATGATCACGGTCGTTCAATTAGGATTGTGATAGTAATAGTACGATTGCCTATACAATACCATTGTGGTACTTTGGTACCACATGGTATTGTACAGCTCCATGGTCAAAACTGTATGGCAGTGGCTGTATTTTTACACTTTATACATTTTCATTTAAGCTTTATTAAACATGTTAATAAATATGCCCAATAATTGATAATCTGTTATTGTTACCTAAGCTTTAAAGAGTCCAAGGGCACAAGGGGGTTTTATTAAATATATTATGAAAGTAGGAATTGTTCTGCTCCTTGAGCAGGTATATGTACTTTGGGTCTGTTGTTAAACTTACTGGACTCTTTGTTGCTTTGATATAGATCTACAAGTTTCATGCAGTTAAATCAGGAAATAAGTCTTTGTTGTTTAATTTCATGAGCAATAGGTATGTGTCAGATCAACAACTGGACCTATAAAGCCAACTATTTTAATGCCTATAATCTAACCTACATCTAACCTGAAGCAATGTGCACGCATTAACTTTTTATCCTTTACTTAAAATACAGTTACTACTTTCATTAATGCAATCTACTTAATCACATCCTAATATTTTGACATTCCGAATATTAAGAAAAAAGGTTTTTATATTTTAGTTTTTCCTCTTCCTCTTTTTCCTCCATTCTCAGCTCAAGTTTCTGAATTTCCTTCTTTATAAGACGTTTCATGGCTGGATCCATTTCCAGGACTTTGTCAAAATCCTTTTTTGCTTCTGCTTCATTCCACACTTCTGCATGGGCTTTTCCTCTGAGAAAATATGCTTTGGTCAGGCCTAAATTGAAATAGCAATTCTAGGTTAAAAACAAAATAATTACACTACAATAAATATTTCAGTAAACAAAAGGAATTTATATTGTTGTGATATTCTAAAATAAATATCCAAAACTAAAGGAACACTATAGTGTCCAAAACCAGATTTTAGCTAACTCTTCTGATCATTAACAGGAGTGCCTAGTGCCATGGCTGACAGCTTTCTGCTCATCCCCCATTCTGTCTGTACACATCGCTTGAGTGCCTACATACATAAGAGATTAGAGGAGTGTCTGGAACATGGAATGGAGGAGAAGCAAAAGACCTGTCTACCAAGGGAACACCCCCCACACAAGTTGCACTCTTCTCCCACCCAAAGTAGTAAGTAGAGATCGGACCTGTATCCGACATAGAACCCCCCTTGTTCCGAAATCCGAATGATCCGTCCGAATCCGAACATTCGAAAACAGATTAGAACGTTCGATAATCCTCGAAAATACGATCTGAAACTCAAAAGTAGTCTTTGATAGTATTTTCGAGGATTATTGAATGTTGAAGGCTATTTTCAATAATCCTCAAAAATAGCCTCAAACATTCAATAATAATCAAAAATGAATTCCATTTTCGAAACTTCCCGAGATCCGGGATTCCGCAAACGGAACAAAACTGTTACGTTTCGGCCATCTCTAGTTGTAAGGTATGCTTTGGTAGGCCATATTGTGCCTAATAATGTGGAAATATAATTTTTCTAATTATTTCAATTACACATACATAACACCCTTGGTATTTCCTTCAACATTGATAAAGACATGCCCATACACTCATGGTGTTTGATTGAACCATCAGTAAAAGCGCTGCTTATGAAAATAAATGCTTACAGCTTAGGGAAGTCTCAATGTATTAAAATGATTTACACCCGTTATTATGCATGTACTGTTGTTACATCATTTAATGTTGTTATATTTCCCATAATTCTATACTTTTTATTTTTTACATTTTCAGATACTCAAATTAAAATTATTCCTCTTTGTTCCAATTACAGCTATTTCTATTGAATATACGGGATGAAACATAAAAAAACAATGAAACAGCTAATTAAAAGGGAATCAGATTTTAAAGCTACTAGATTGCAATTATAAAGGATAGTACAAATGTGCTTCATATTGAGTTTAATTCTAATTACAATTCTTCTTCTGTATAAACCTGCTGCATGTAAAAGATCTAACGGTATTTTAAAAAGTGAAATAATGAGAAGTCAAATTCAGATGCTTCAAACACAAAGTATAAAATGATTTAATATGTCAAATAGAATAACACAAAAATATTGATGGTGAAATGTCACAGTAAATTTGCATCAAATAGTAAAGTGTCACCCTATGATGGTTATAGACCAGGACAGACAACTTACAGGAAACCTTTCTTGTAACCTTTAAATCTCTTACTCTGTTGCACTGGATTTTAAATAAAACACTTTGAGTTCAAAACAGAGATAAGGAGCACTCTAGGAGCCATTTTAAAGGGGAACTATGGTCTCCAAACAAGTTTAAATGAAAGGCCAGTTTCCTACCTTTAAAACGAGCCATTAACCACCATTAACCACCACTCTACATGCTCCACAGCCCAAGATATAAAGAAATTAATGGGTGGGAGGCTGACATGTGAAATTCCTAAGGCTGCTCCTCCACCTCGCAACTGGCGAGCACAGTCTCAGACTTCAGTGACAGGACAGGAGACAGGAAGTCTCTCCCCCTCCCTGCTGTGTGAAGATCCCCACAGAGAAGGTAATGGAATCTACAGTTCTACTCTCCCACTCTGCCTGAAAAGGTTGTTTTCACAGTTTTCTGTAGGGGGGTGTCTGAATGGCCCACAGCACCCGCGAGTGGATGGGGCCATAGAACACACTAGTGGGTGGGCCACAGAAACCACAAGTGGGCGGGGCCACATAGGGCTGTAAGGGAAGGGGCCAAGGAGTCCATGAGTGGGAGGGACCAGGGGGGCTTGCAAGAGGAGGGGGGCTGCAAGGAGAGGAGGAGACACAGGGCAGATTGACTGTCATCCACTGACATGGTTTCAGAGCAGGAAGCACAGGGGACCTGGTGATGCTGCTGCCGTATCACGCACAAAAATGTAAATATCTTTAAAACTATGCAAAATAAACAATGAAAATAAATTGTCATTTTTGGACCACAGTTCCCCTTTAAGGAGCTTTATTGCATATAACTCATCACAGCAATGTTTCAGCCCTGTATGTGGGGCCTTTATCAAGCCAAGTGAAAAAAACACATATCATGTTCATGCTTATAAAGGGTGTAGCTCCACCCTTATTCAAGTGAAAAAACATCATTAACTCTTTATCATCCAAACCCTACTTCAAAAAGTGCCCTGCTATCAGTTTATATCAAGTGCAGTTTATATCAAGTGCATAAGTGCTATAGAATAATAAAGACCCCACATACAGTGCCGAAACATTGCTGTGATGAGTGACATGCAATAAAGCTCCTTAAAAAGGCTACTAGAGCACTCTTTATATCTTTTTTGAATTTGCATGTTTAATCATTGGGAAACACCTAGGTCAGATACAGTAGGGGTACATTAAACATAATATGATCACCCTCTAGACATTTTTACGATACATACCTGTACCCTTCTGTCTTGATGACCAAATGCTCATCATGTATATTATGTACATATATATGTTGTACTTTGTTTTGCTTACACTATTGATGTTTTCCTTTATTGTCTGTCTAAAATCCCTTATAATGCATGCATATCCCCCCTTTTCCTTTTCTCTGTTAGCTCACTTTTTGCTTGTTCCATAAAGCCAAAGCTGCCATTTACTTCTCTGCCAGTACCTATATAGCTTCATTACATTTTCTGCACTTGTGTAATTGCATGCATGAGAGAGCTCCAGTTAAGTATAGTATATGAGGTTGAATAAAGACATGTCCATCCAGTCCAACCTTCTCAGCAATACCTGTAATATATAGTGCTTACCCACATTTCCTACCTAACTGTTGATCCAGTGGAAGGCAAAACAAAATCCCACCAGAATTATGAAGGGGGGGAAATTCCTTCCTGACACCAAGTGACAATCGGAAATATCCCTGTAGCTTCTCAAATTACAACAGCAAAATAAACCCTTAAATAAGGGAGGTGCACTATTTGGAAGAATGAACCATTACTACGTTAAAGGGTAACTGTGGTCCAAAAATGACTTTTAAGTAAATTGACAGGAATTGCTTTCCTGTGTATTTTTGCAATTTACTTTCATTATTTTTTTTTACATAGTTTTAAAGATATGTACATTTTTATGTGTGATATGGTAGCAGCATCACCAGATCCCCTGCACTTCCTGCTTCGTGTTCTGAAACCATGTGGCAATCCCTCCTCCCTTTGTCTTCTTCTCCTTGTGGGCCCCTCCCCTTGCAGTCCCCTTGAAACCCCCTCTGGCCCCTCCCACACCTTCTTAAGTCACTGTAACTCGATTTTTAACAGGTTTCTCCTGCTTTTTTCATACCGAGCATGTGCCAACC
This sequence comes from Hymenochirus boettgeri, assembly GCA_019447015.1. Lineage (NCBI taxonomy): Eukaryota > Metazoa > Chordata > Amphibia > Anura > Pipidae > Hymenochirus > Hymenochirus boettgeri. The sequence continues at coordinate 86,477,397 of CM033470.1, read as the reverse complement.
GCAGATTAGAAGGAGGAAGTAGTATTGTGACCGCTGATTCAGAACCTCCCACCCCCAAACTTTCTGATAAGTGATTTCCTCATATCTTGGGCTGTGCAGCACATAGAGAGGTGGTTGATGGCTCATTTTAAAGGAACCTGGCCTTTCATACAAAATCCACTTGTTTGGAAACCACAGTTCCCCTTTAACAAGAAAAAAGGAACCAAATTGCGCACTCTATGCCGCAAGCAATTCACGTTACGTAATAGATTCCCCTAGGCTTTAAAGAAGCTCATAAAACACACAATGCTGAAGAAGCTCCTGATACCACTCGCGTTTTAGCCTCATTGTTTTTCGGTCTGATACCTTGGAACCTCCATATGGTCTGTTAAGTTGTTTTGCAGATGTAATATTGGATATAATGGGGTTAAACTCATGCTTCCCAGTGTAATATCGAGTTAGCTTTGGTTAAATTTCAACTTTTTGGGGCCTGATCCATTTTGTAATAACAGCGCAGGCACCTGATGCAATACAGGTATTGTCAGTTTTGTACTATAGTGTAGCGTGAAAACTAACCCATTTTAAATTAAGGCAACTTACCGTCTGGGTTCCCGCCAATACAGTTAATCACACTAAGTAAATACTGCATTGCGGGAACCTGGAAGGAAGAGGAGCGCGGAGGGTAAGAATTACATCTCCCTGATTGTCTTTTGCTGACAAACCTGACTGAATATATTTAGAGACTGTAATACATATATATTATATATTCCTATATAAAGGCCATCTCCATGATTGATTATTGTAGCTACTAAAGAAAAAGTTTGGGTCTGATTTAAACCCGGTTTTATATCAGATCTGACAGTTCCGAAGTTCTGATGGAATGTTCGGAACTCTAGGATCTTGAAATTTTCAGAGTTTCAATAAATTGAAAAAAAATTTGCAAACATGATCCAGCCACATGACCTAAAATCACCAAACACAGCAGTTCCAACCCCTGGGTTTAAAAGGCAGCATTCTAGGCACCATTTCCCAGTGTGTTGTGCATTACCATCTGGTTGTGCAACCATTTACCAGGTCCCTGAGCTATTTACACAAATGCACTATTGCTTTTTATACCTTAAAGGGCATGTCCACCCCCAAAATGAACCAGTACCCACCCCCAACCCCCAGATTTCTACTTACAGAGCCTTCTCTCTGCAGCGATCTGATCCAGCCTCCTGCATGAAAGCAGGGGCCGGACCATCAGCCGTGTCTGTGATTGGCTGAGAGGCAGCCAATCACAGGCGTGGCTGATGTCACTGGAAAGGGTAGGGGAGGGGGGACTGCGCATGTCACAGTTCTTGTTGAGGACGAGGGATCAGCAAGGACCGGATGCCTCACTGACAGCTTGGAGTCTTCAGTTTCCTGGACTTTAAAAAGGCATAGCTGAAGAACCATAAGGAGTAGAGATTTAAGGTAAGGTGTATTTTAAACTACATAGTGGGCCAGTAGTGAGTTAAATTATAATTTTGGGAGTGGGTATGCCCTTTAGATTAAATCAGAACAGATTTTTATCTCCCATTGACTTATATGGGTCTATTTTCAAATTGTTTTCTGAAAATACAAAAAAGGAACGGAACTCGCTGGTTTCGAACATTTCTAGGAGTTACTTGTACAATATCTGCTGGAACTGTGTAGGAGACACTTTTTTAAATCAAACTTTTGTTCCTTGTACCAATGAAGGACATTTTTTAATATACAGTCGTTATAGAGTGCGCATTTTGTTTCTTTTTTTCTTGTTAATAAAGTAACCTCTCTTCACAAATTGTGGTTGATTAATATGTACTAGCAATAGTACTGTCTTCTTAGCGTACTTGCCATAGAACACACATTAAAGTGCCCTCTTTTTTGGGAGATTTTCTTCTCTTTTGGCAATAAATTCTTATGGACTTGAGTGTTTCTTTTGGATGTTCCAATATTCTAACACTATAAACATTGCTAAAAAGATTTAAAACAAATTCCTGCAGCTATTCTAGTAGCCATACATTTCTATACATACATTTATATATTCCTTATATATGAAACGTTGGATGTAATTTTGATCATTATTGTTATTAATCCTGTAACATATATTTTGTTTTTAATAATAGATACGTAAACAGTTTGTACTGTAATTTGCAAAGCATTTAACATCAGGCAGCGGAGTGTTAACATCCATTCTTGAAATAAACTGACCCACTTTGTCACATAGCAGAAGCACATTGTGTTTTGTGGTTCTATATGGAAGGCAGCAGGTTGTAAATTTGTTTGGATCTGTGTTAATGTCAGGCCTAGTTGGTTTTGTAATGTCAAGTTTCATTAGGGTGCTGAGGATTACGTTATCCTGGGAGACCAAAGAATAAAGAGCTGGATGCAGAGAGCAGGGCTAATTGAAATGGAATAGGGAGATAGAACACGAATAGGAGATACAGCTAACAATGAACCAGAAAACTTTGCAATTTGGTCCATGTGGGTCAGTGAATGGGCAATTTTGTTTTTGGTTTGTAGATTTCAAAGTAAACAAATTAGAAAAGAAAATAGAACATTGCTTAATTGCTGGAAAGAAATGAAATAAGTGAAAAGAAAGCAGAAACTAAGTTGTTCCCTGCATGTTATTGACATGTAATATAGTGCTCTCTCCCCAGTCTGACCTCTAACAATAGCAGTGCAGGATAGCTATTATAACCCCAAGCCATTCATCTCATTACACAGTGAATTGAGTTTGACGTACTTTGCTAATTATCTGATTTAGCATTCAACATCAAAATAATTATAATTCAGACATCATATAACTGTTCAGTAGTACCTGAGAAGATTTATGAATTACTAACTCCTGTAAATCCTTAATCATAAGATAACCTTGTTTATTTTACTGATATAAATGGAGATGATTAAGGGGGCAAGAAGATAAGTAGGGACAGATGATATAGAATTATTAATGGGTAGCGTACAGAGCATCAAATACGCGTTCCTTTATTTTTATCTTTATTTACATATCAGTTTATTAAAGGGCATCTATACCGAAAAAAAGGTTATTTTAAATTGACCATAACTGGAAACTATAATTCTTCCCAACCACCAGTGTCATTTTTTTGTTGCTATGTCCTCTATTTCTTTAGATATCCAATCTAAAACTTCTTAAATTTCAACTGTCAATCAAGTTCCTTGCTCTCAAAAAATATTCTTCTGTGAGTAGTTTTACTGTAGCTGGAACGGTGACAGAGTTTTGACAGTTGGAATGCTGTATGCTGTGTGCAGGCTTGACAGTTGGTTTGTGGGGAAAAAAGTCAGGTGGAAGTGGGAGTGGTTAAAAGAGGGAGGGGGGATACTGCTCCTAAACAAAATATGTGCTGGATTGAAGGCATGCAGCAACACACGCAAATCAGAGTAAGTGCTACTTACATGTATTCAATTATAGATTAAGATGAGGCAAAGTCATTTTTTCAGTATAGTGTCCCTTTAAACCCTCTAGAGATTTTCATTGATCCTGTGATAAAGTCCTTAGGGATTTTTAAATGATAGAATCCGGGGTTGCACATTTTATAACTATTGATGCCCTATAAACCCAGTAGTATTTCTAGTAAGAGTTGTATTCCTAGTGGGATATTAATTTAGACTACAAATTTCTTGTAGGCTTTCGATTTCCAAAAGTTTAAACTTGGGAGATTCACCCAGAGCAGCATTGGCTCATGGCAAATCTCCTGGGAGAGATTTAACAGAGGCTGTGCGTCTCTGGGTTTATCTCAACCGCACCTAAGTATTTGACTCCTTAAAGGGCAAGTCCAGCTCCAAAATAAAACCTTACATACAGCCAAATCAACCCCCTAAACGGCAAAAAAAAATTGAAATATATAAGTCTAACCTGAAATCCTGCACAATGTCCTGTTGCCCCTGTTTCTGTTTCCTGGTTCTTCCAGTTAGCAACTGTCAGTTATGGATTTGACAGCTGAAAATCACAGCCAATGACTGAATGTTAATCCCCTGTCTGCCTCTTCTGAGCATGCCCAGGCTCAGTACAGGCTCAGTACAGGTTTCTAAATTGCTCAGTTTCCACAAGGCACCCAGAAGCATAGCAGGCATACAGTAATGAATTCATAGGACAAACTATGATATATCAACATATTTTAAAGAAGCCATTCTATCTAAAAGATGTTTTTATGAGGGTGGAGTTGTCCTTTAAATACACATGCACAGTCTCACAGCCTCTGGTAAATAGGCTTGCAGTGGCTGTGATACTCACGCAGCCACCGCAACCTAAGGGTTAAAGTCACGCTACAGTATGTGATAAAAAATCGGTTAGCGCAACTTTAGCTCTAAAAAACGGCGCTGATGAGAATCCTCCACATAAACCGCCCTGATAGAATTTGATTCAATAAAGGGGTTAAACATTTTCCTGTGCTATCAATCTGCCCTAACAAATCAGATGTTACAGTTTCTGCAGTACATCCGATTGGCTGCTACAAATGAATAGCATGGGCTAAATTTTGCACCTCTCTCATTGCATCAGCCTAGTATTATTTCATTTGTGAGCAGTTCTTACTCAACAGTGAAGGATTAAGACAGGAACAGTAAGTTATGACGCAAGGTTACCTGCAGGATTGGAGGACAGCAGGAGGGCCTCATCTACTATGTATAACATGTAATATCAATTAAAGACAGCTAGTTAAATAGCTGTGTATAGATTATGATAATCTCCCTAAAGTACTCAGTTTTTCTCATGTTATTACCTGGATGGTGTTGGATGAGATCATTTGTTTGTTCTATAACTTCATAGAATTCTTCCATACGTAGAAGACATTGACAGTAATTCAGAACCAAAGTGTTTATCATCTTTTCCAGTTTCATCCAAGGAACTTCCCATGGTTTCTCCTACAGAGATAATGTGGTATGTTAGAGATTGTGTGCTCATGATCAATCTGGTAAAGATGTCAATGCTCAACCAAAAATTAGGTCATGTTTTCAGAATTTTTGTGACCTCCTGAAGAAATATCCCACAATCATCTGTTCTAAATTGAAAAGGCTGTGACTGCCTGTTAAATTGCTAGAGAACATTTAAAGGGTATGTCCACCCTTAAAACAATAAAAAATGGTGACTTGTCAGTTATCTGCTTGCAACCCCAACTGTTTTTTTTTTTATTACAAGCATTTGTAACCAAATAATTAATGAAAATTTCTATTTCTTTTTGGCAAAAGTGGATTTTTCTATTTTTAGTATATTAAACTGAAATACCTGTAAATTTCATTAATGCCAGTCACTTAAAGGGAAACCATACAAGTGTCCTCTCATATACCTTTTAAACAAGTCTAGGATGGTGTCTAGCTTCTCTGGATTTTAAGTTATAGGCTTGTAAAGTTATAATTCCTTGTCTGTCTGAGTCTGTGACAGGCACAATCCACAATCATTTTTAAAGCTAGTTAAAGGGGAACTGTGGTCTTCCATTTTGTATGTGCTTTATGGAGGCAGCCATTGATCCCCTGGGCATCTGACCACCGCCTTGGTTTATTGTTGGAGCATGCTCACTGCTGTCTTTACTGCTGGGAAATTCTAATTAACATACTAGAAATTCAAAATCAAATTATAATTCCCCAAAAGTCTCTTTTCCTTATTTGCATAATGAGCATGGGAGTTGTGGGTAAAACTCTCCCTAAATCGCTATATAAAGGTATTTGACCAGAAAAAAAAGAAAATCAGATTTCTGGTTCAGTAATTTAAAAAATGTAAGATATAAAGATTTTTTGATAGGGCCTGCTCTAAAATAACATAAATAGAGAATTATCCACCAGCAGCACTGGTTTAATACTTATTACCAAATAGTAAGGATCTAAGGCTCATCAGAGCTGAAGGTAGCTCTTTGAGCCTACCCAGCCAGGTATATACTAGACCAACAGCCAACTGTCTCCCAAACACACCTTTATAATCTGATTGGTCTAATTTAATCTGATTGGATCTTGGGTATTGGACCAATCCTATATCCCACCTCTAAATCTGATCCTTGATGATTTAAATTAGACCAATCAGATTTTAAAGGTGTGTATGGGAGAAACTATAAAATGCAAGAGATCTGAATTGCAGTTTAGTGTTGGATTAGCTGCTGTACTGATAAGTTGTAGTTAGACATAAGGGCTACAAAAGATAGCTGTTAGACTAGTATACACCTGGCTGGGTAGGCTCCATGAGCTACCTTCAGCCCTGGTGAACCTTAGATCCTCTGTATTTGGTGACAAATATTAAAACAGAACTACTGCTCTGTAGTTCTCTATTTATGTTATTTTAGAGAAGGTCTTATCAAAAAATCTTTATTTTATTTCTTATCATTTTTTTAATTATTGGGCCAGAAATCCGATTTTGTTTTTTTCTTGTCAAATACCTTCTAAAATTAAAAAAATATATATATATATATATATATATATATATATATATATATATATATATATACAACTACAAGGATATATTTTAAATTACTTTCAGGTGCAGTGCAAAGGAGTACCGTCAATTTATACATTACACAAAAAATTCTCCAGCACTCAACTATACATATAAGCATAAATTAATTCGATATCACAATCAAACATATATGCAAGCAACGAAGGGTAATTACCTGCATTAAAGTTAAAATGGATACGTTTAGTTACATAGTTTGTACAAACTTGCGTCAGCTGATGCGCCACTTCAAGGCAGTATCCCAGCATCAGTCCTAACCTAATGAGTAAAGTACAATCCCTGGGAGAACAAGACCATACCTGCTTCTCTCTTTATTTAGTATGACCTATACCAGGGAATCATGGGAGCTTACAGAGCTTCTAAACCTTTTTATCTGGACTACCTTAAAGGGGCGGGAAATAAATTTACTCAGGGAGCATAGCATACAATAGAGCTTAGCCGTATTGCCCTTTATTATATACAACTGCAAGGATATGCATATATATAGATTATACAATGCGGATATATATTATATATATATATATATATATATAATATATATATATATATATAGTCATATAACACCGCACGTGGAGTCATATAACACCGCACGTGGTGGGGCAAAATTAGCACCATTTTAAACGATAAGAACTTTTATTGAATCTCCCTGTACATATATTAAATGTATCTCTCAATAGCAAATAACTTTAGTAGTACCCCCCCCCCCTCTCATCTGGTTGTAATGATCAGCACATTTATTATCAATCTACCTTAGTCTGAACATTCTTCAGACAAATGACGGCTTCTCTGTATTTGTTGGTTGCATCTGCATACCGTCCCAGTTTGAAAAGTCTGTTGCCTTCTCCATGCAGGATTGGGACTGCTTTCAACTTCTCTTCATTACTCAGGGCCCATGTTTCTCGTTTGTATGCACTCGGCGATTCTACCTGCAAGTGACAGAGGTGGCTTTATGTCTTAATAGATGTTATTAATTAGACTTGTTACTACTTAAAGGGGAACTGTGGTCTTCCATTTTGTATGTGCCTTATGGAGGCAGCCATTGATCACCTGATCATCTGACCGCTGCCTTGGTTTAGGGTTGGAGCATGCTCACTGCTGTCTTTGCTGCTGGGAAATTCTAATTAACATACCAGAAATGCAAAATCAAATTATAATACCCCAGAAGTCTCTTTTCCCTTATTTGCATAATGAGCAAGGGAGTTGTGGGGAAAACTCTCCCTAACTCGCTTGACTCCTTGTAAATCTTATTTTTCAAAGCTCAGAATGGGTAAACGCTATATGTTTACACATGAATACCAAATATATATATATATAGGCAGTAGTATGCAATATATTTAATTGATTTCATAAATAAATATATATATAATATATCTGTTTTCTAGTTCATTAAAAATATGTAGGATATAAAGATTGTTTGGTAGGTCCTGCTCTAAAATAACATAAATAGAGAATTATCCAGCAGTAGTGCTGTTTCAATACTTATTACCAAATAATGAGGATCTAAGGCTCACCAGAGCTGAAGGAAGCTCGTTGAGCCTACCTAGACAGATATATACTAGACCAACAGTCAACTGTTGTAGCCTTTATGCCTTAATACAAGACTACAACTTATCAGTATAGCGGCTAAGCCAAACTAAGCTGCAATTTAGATCTCTTGCATTTTATAGTGTCTCCCAAACACACCTTTAAAATCTGATTGGTCTGATTTAAATCTTGAATCTGATTGGATCTTGGGTATTGGACAAATCCTATACCCCACCCCTAAATCCAATAAATTTGTCCAATACCCAAGATCCAATCAGATTCAAGATTCAGATTCAAGATTCAAGATCCAATCAGATCCAATCAATACCCAAGATCCAATCAGATTCAAGATTTAAATCAGACCAATCAGATTTTAAAGGTGTGTATGGAAGACACTATAAAATGCAAGATTGAATTGCAGCCTGTGTTGGATTAGTGCTGTACTGATAAGTTGTAGTTAGGCATAAGGGCTACAAAGATAGCTGTGTAGAATAGATACACCAGGCTGGGTAGGCTCCATGAGCTACCTTCAGCTCTGGTGAGCCTTAGTTCCTCCGTATTTGGTTGTATTAAAACAGCTCTACTGCCATGTAGTTCTCTATTTATGTTATATTAGAGAAGGGCTAAAAAATATTTTTTCTTATAATTTTTTTAATTATTGGGCCAGAAATCTGATTTTTTTTTTTTTTATTGACAAATACCTTCTAAAATAGTTCAAATATATACAGGCATATTTTATAAAAGCAATCAAATATAGTGCATACCACTGCCTTTATATAGTTTTGGTATTCATGTGTAAACATATAGCTTTTATTCATTCTGCACTTTGAAAAATAAGATTTATAAGGAGTCAAGCGAGTTAGGGAGAGTTTTCCCCACAACTCCCTTGCTCATTATGCAAATAAAGGTAAAGAGACTTCTGGGGAATTATAATTTGATTTTGCATTTCTAGTATGTTAATTACAATTTCCCAGCAGTAAAGAAAGCATTGAGCATGCTCCAACCCTAAATCAAGGCGGCAGTCAGATGATCAGGTGATCAATGGCTGCCTCCATAAGGCACATACAAAATGGAAGACCACAGTTCCCCTTTAAAGCATCAGGAGTTTTTACAGTGTTGGACTGGCCCACAGGGTTACAGTCGAATCCTCTGGTGGGCCCACAACCAATTCACCAAAGAAAAATGAGAAATCTGATAAAATTTAAATACAGAATCAAAGGGCCAGTAAGAAATGCATTTTAATAAACAATAGTCAGTAAGAGTAAGATAGATATGTAAATAAGTGATAATATAGATATGATATGTTAAGTGGGCCCCAACAGTCCAGTCCAATACCGAGTTTAGTATTTTAAAGTACAAAAGTAGATTATAACCATTACATTACATTAGTTATAGGTTATATAGATTAGCCGTTGCTGACACATTAATGTTCTTTTGTACTGCAAAAAGTTATGGTTTAATTTATCACCTTCAGTAGTTCAAGCACAAATATAAGAGGCTGAGGTTCCTTCTGAAGCTCATCCAGGTCCTTGTAGCCCAATGTGTGATAGGCAAACATATTGGCCAGCCCACAGGTGTGAATGTGCCAGTCTGTTGGATCCTTCCCTTCAGCAATACGCCGCATGCTCTTAGAAACAAGTGGATATAATCCTGTGTGCTGCAGATATAAATCACATTTTCTTTTTAAAATACATACTAAATAAAACAATAAGGGGCTTAAACCGAGAGATGCAACATTTTGCCTGTGCTAATAATCTGCAGAAACCAATCAGGTTTTAGCAAATGCTTTCTAACTGCAGTAGACCAGTAAAAGGTATAATCTAATAGGTTGCAGCATAAAATCTTTGCACTTCTGGGGTGCGCTGTAGACTATAATGAGGCCGTGAATCTGACACCTGAATTAGCAGCCTCAGATACACCCCTGCTTGTACTCACAATGTTTTACATTAGCAAACCTTATCACATGCTTTTACACTCACCGTTACATCTATTGTCTGCTGCGTAAAATGCTGTTTTGACACCTTACTCTGGGCAGTTTAACAACACCTCTTAATTTCAATGCAATCAACACCTTGCATTCAGAAGATCCCTGACACCTTGCTGTTTGTTATAGGCACATTGAGCCATATCCCAAGGTATTTATTGCCAGCAAATTTTTGTACAAGTTATTCCACATTGAGAAAATCAGTTGAATGACTAGAAAATGTCTTCATGAGCTATAGAGGATGGATTCCCATGCACTTTGGAGCAGATCATCCACAAGAAATCTAAAATATGCTCTGAAACCATGCTTTGACTAATGTGCTTATTAATGAGTTATCGAACAGAATACATGAGCAGGCAGATATTGGTAATTATATGTACGGTACATGCATGAAGTAAGTGCATTATAAACAGCAATAAAGTAATATATGCTTCTGATGTCATCATTTGTCTTATACTTTTACTTCACTGAACTTACAACCATTGGTTTTTGCCTAACTGTAGAATCCGCTCTCTTCCTTGCACACTTCTCCTGTAATGGTAATGCAATATCACAGAATGAATATCCCTGCACTGTTGCGGATGGTACATTACATAAAATAATATACACTCTATTTCAGAACTTGCCTTTTTGAAAATCTTTCTGTAAAATATCCTGTAATTTGATCAAATGTCACTTAAAAGCTTTTATTCATTGCAAAAAATTCCTTGAATCAGTGGCAAAGCAAGAAGTGAAAGTAAACAAGATGCTAATATCCATTTTAAATGTCAACATGTCTCAGAAGGCAATAATATCAAAAGCCTGCGCTGCTAGATGGCATAATTAAAGTTCCCATCAAAGTCAATTGTCTTTGTAAATACTTTAAAAGGAAAATAATATTGCGGAATGCTGATTGTATAGCGAAACACAAGGAGTAATTATTGTAATGTGCGGGCTGCATGGAACCATCAATCAATGAAACACAACAAACAAAACATTTTATTTTAAAGCCTTAAAAGCACAACTGTTTTTATAGGAGCCAAATATCAAGATTAATCAAAATAACGTAACTGCTGTGCATCAAATCCCCATGATTTGTGTACAAAGATCTGGCTTTTTAGTTCTGGATCCAAAAAAATACTTATTTTAGCACGTTATTTGGAATAAATGTTTTGCTCTTCCAGGAATTCAGTATTTAACTATTTAGTTGCCAAATGTCAGACAAAACTGAATATAACTAGCTACCTTTTCTCTGTGTATTACAAATGAACTGCTTAAAGTGCAAATTCAAACTCCCCCTTCCTCTGAATAGCACTCAGAGAGAGAACCTAAACCACTGTAACTAAAATTGTGTCTTTCCATTGGTCAGGAGCCGGACTGAGGGAGAGGATGAAGCACACCAAAAAATGTGCTGTGCTTTCCTGTCCACTTTGCCATCCTTATATTTAACAGTCAGGACTGTGGGGGCTGGCCATGAGCACATTTATATTTACAAGTCAGTGAGGGATAGGCTCAAGGGCATCATATATGTACCAGTCTGTGTAGGCTGGGTATGAGGGCTTCTTATATTTACAGGTCTGTGTGGGCTGGTCATGAAAGCAGAAGGATAATAAAATTGCGGGTGCGTGAGCATTTTCCCTCTAACTTCCGCCTTCATGCAGGTCCTGCTCTGATCGTCATAGGGTAAATGGGTTATTATCTGTGTGTAGAGCTGGGCACATCTTATTTTCAACATAGTTTTGGTGATCTGGGCATTAGGGAATGCTACATGTACCAGTCTGCGTAATCTGGGCATTTAGACATCTTTTATGTACCTATCTGTGTGATATTGGCATTAGGGCCTGCCGTGTGCTCGCGTCATTTGAGGAGGCCACCAGGATGGTAAGCCGCAATTATGCCACCATTGAGGATACCATCCCACTGGTGTTCCTCCTTGAGCACACTCTGCACGGCATACTTGACAGGGCACTCGACTGGAAAAGGAGGATGCCGACACCGTGATGCTTTCCGAGCCCGAACATCACAGTGCAGAGCAGCCATCCGATGATGAGGAGGGGAATTTAGGTGACCTGGACCAAGGCGAAATGGGGCATTCCTCTAGGGGGACATCTCAACCCTCCCAAGTACCACATGTCATTCGTGCTTGGGGAGAGGTTGAGCCCGACACTATTGTCCTCAGTGACATCGAGGACATGGGGTCCTCTGCGGCAGGCAGTTTGCGGCGCATGGGTTCATTCATGCTGCAATGCCTGCGCAAGGACCCCAGGATTAAGGCCATCAAAGAGAAGGAGCAGTACTGGGTGGCCACCCTTATAGATCCCCGCTATAAGGGTAAAGTGTCGGAGTTTATCCCCGCATCTCAGAGGGAAGGTAGAATGCAGCACTATGAGGCAACACTGCTACGTTGCCTCTGTTCTGCCTTCCCAGGTGCTGGCAGGCCTACAGCACCTGATGTTGGGGATCAACAGGGCTCACGTCCCCCTGTGCCTGACAGGAGGAGCAGCAGTAGTACTGGAGGTGGCCTCGCAGCCAACTTCAGGCTGTTCTTCCAGCCACAGTTGCCAGGCCCATCTACTGGCAACTCCACCAGGCAACACCTCAGTCGCCAGGTCACTGACCACATCGGATCCAGGGCCGGTGTAGCCACATCTGAGACTGAGGATCCACTGGACTACTGGGTGGTTAGAGGCTTGATATCTGGCCTGAGTTGGCACAGTATGCTTGAGGTCCTTTCATGCCCGTCATCCAGTGTTCTTTTGGAGAGGACCTTCAGTGTGGCAGGGGGTGTTGTAACGGAGAGGAGGACCCGTCTCTCCACTGAGAATGTGGACCGCCTTACATTCATCAAGATGAATGAGGCGTGGATCACATCTCAATACAGCACCCCTATTGCTGATGCCCGTGACTGAAGGCCTCCTGCCCCTGGCCACCCATACTGCTCCTTCCGCCTCATTTTCCACCTAGAGGCTTAGCTGATGCCAGCTTAGCTGGCAAATGGCTAATTTTTCTTATTGGCAGGGCCATATATGGTCCTACCTTGCTCTACTGCATTCAGGTTATGAAATAACAAATGCTCAGCGACAACAGCTACTCTGTGGCTAATTTTTCTAAGATTGGGTCGATCCTACTTGGCCCGAGAGCCCAAGTAACTCCATATTTGTTCTTCCTTCTCTCCATGAGGCACCTTTGTGGTGTCACCTACTCTGACCATCTCATACAGCCGCAACAGCTACTCTGTGGCTAATGTTTTCAGCTCTGGGTCAATCTTGCCTGGCCCGAGGGCAGTACTCCATTTTTGTTCTTCTCTCTCTCATGAGGCACCTTTGTGGTGTCACCTACTCTGACCATTTCATACAGCCGCAACAGCTACTCTGTGGCTAATGTTTCAGCTCTGGGTCAATCCGCCTGGCCCGAGAGCAGTGCTCTATTTTTGTTCTTCCTTCTCTTCCATGAGGCACACTTTGTGGTGTCACCTAATCTGACCATCTCATACAGCCGCAACTGCTACTCTGTGGCTAATGTTTTCAGCTCTGGGTCAATCCTGCCTGGCCCGAGAGCAGTGCTCCATTTTTGTTCTTCCTTCTCTCTCCATGAGGCACCTTGTGGTGTCACCTACTCTGACCATCTCATACAGCCGCAACAGCTACTCTGTGGCTAATGTTTTCAGCTCTGGGTCAATCCTGCCTGGCCCGAGAGCAGTGCTCCATTTTTGTTCTTCTCTCTCTCATGAGGCACCTTTGTGGTGTCACTACTCTGACCATCTCATACAGCCGCAACAGCTACCCTGTGGCTAATGTTTTCAGCTCTGGGTCAATCCTGCCTGGCCCGAGACCAGTATTCCATATTACAAAGGTGGGCCTGCTGTAACTCAATGGTGCTGTTCCTACGAAATAGCACAAGCAAACAAGGGTTGATGGAAGCGCACACCGTTTGTCAGAAAAATTCTGTTTTATTGCATCACACAAACACACAACGTTTCGGAGAACGCTATGTCTCCTTCATCAGGTGTGTTCCTACGAAGCCTTACCCTTTCACCTGCTTTCCCTTGCACGAAGCATACTCTGAGGGAGAGTAGCCAATGTGGTGAGGGGTATGTCCAGTGGGGCCAAGCCTGCCTGGTTCTTCAACAATGGTGGCAAACTGCAGTGGGCCTGCTGTAACTCAATGGTGCTGTTCCTATGAAGCCTTACCCTTTCACCTGCTTTCCCTTGCACGAAGCGTACTCTGAGGGAGAGTAGCCAATGGGGTGAGGGGTATGTCCAGTGGGGCCAAGCCTGTGGCCCCACAACAATGGTGGCAAACTGTAGTGGGCCTGCTGTAACTCAATGGTGTGTTCCTACGAAGCCTTACCCTTTCACCTGCTTTCCCTTGCACGAAGCATACTCTGAGGGGGAGTAGCCAATGGGGTGAGGTGTATGTCCAGTGGGGCTAAGCCTGCCTGGCCCCACAACAATGGTGGCAAAACGCAGTGGACATTATGTAACCCAGTACCCCCCTCGCCTTCTTGCCTTGTTGTGTGCAAACTACTATATAGGGGAATGTGGCCAATGTGGTGTGTGAAATGGCATTAATGGTAAGGTATATACAATTATAAAAATTCAGACATATAGCTAGCTAAATAGATATGTGTATTGTAATTTTTCAAATAAAAATTGATTATGAATCTATCTGAATAATTTGATATATCGAAAAATAAAGCCCAAAAACATTTTTTTTCCTAACAGTTTTTATATATAATAATATAATTTTATTTTTTTTAAAACTATATACATAAAATAATAATAATAAAAAAAAAAACACTGGGGTTCCTGGGGTACCCTCCTCGCCAGTCTGGTCAAGCGGCGGTCCAGGCGCCGCACCATGTGGCGCATCTCCCGCCGCATGTTCTGGTAATCTGTGGAGGAAGATATTGAGAGAATTGTGTTGAAGATGTTCGAGCACATTTCCTAAAGCACAATGCGGGTGATGCAATTTTGCACCTGACAGCTAGTTACACATACATGGTACTGCAATGCTATAATGTTGCGGTATGTCATAAAAAGGAAAGCTCAGTATAAGATATCATTATTTCTAAAATTCTTAGTTTATATTATGCATACCTAGTTATGGTAACAGTGATTTCTACTGATTGGCTGTTGGATGGGTTACACATGCTCAGATCTCTACTGACCAACTGAATCAACCCAGTGACAAGGGCAAAGGCAAGGGTCAAGGGCAAGACCATAACGGTCTCTATTAGGGGTCCTGCAAACAGGAAGTCATTATTTCCGTTGCATTTATTTATACACAGACACAATGCTGAATGGGCAGATTAAGGTCATTGGGATGGATAATAACTGCTTTTTTTCAAAAGTATATATATTATCACTAAACTTCCACTTAAAGCGATATTATTGCATCATGGGGTCACTGATAAACAGCAGTAGGTAATGCTGGTAAAACATTACGTTTATTGCTAAATTGTATCAGAACATTCTTGGTTTTGTATCACTAGGACTGTGTACATACAAAATTTTTGGGAAGCGGTGCAGCCCCCATAAAAGCATTGTCAAACCCACAGTACCCAATGTTGCATCATGTAGCGTGGATTTTACACTGGGAAAATACAGTATTAATAGTCTTGTATATAACATTTCATTAACATGCATATGATTTACTTACGATTCTCAAGCATGGCCGCCAGAGGGATGGAGAGGCTGGAGGTGCTGGAGGGGCTGGAGAGGCTGGAGAGCCTGGAGGGGCTGGAGGGGCTGGAGAGGGTGGAGGGGCTGGAGAGGGTGGAGGGCATGGAGAGGGTGGAGAGCATGGAGAAGGTGGAGGGCCTGTAGAGGCTGGTCCTGCTTCTAGAAAAAAAAAATTTATTTCAACAATCACTGTCCAATCCATTAGTAATATAATACATGATAAGAACATTTCCTAAAAGGCTATGTAGTGAACATTTCTTGGATAATTTGGATGTTTGGACCGAATTTGTAACTTAAGCTACAGTCCAGAGTCGGGGACAATAAATGGGAATGAGAAATGAGAAGAACTGTGATCTGTCTCTCAAGCCAATAGATTTGTTGCATTTTTTTAACAAAAAAATTTTATCAGTGAAATAATAAAATTCACTTAAATATGACTGATAATTTCACTAATTATTTGCTGACAATCAAGGTCAATAAAAAGATAAAAAAATATGTTATAGTTGCTTTAAAAGTCAATCATATTTCTATGGCAATGATTTCATACCAATATATTCTGGCTAAGTACTTATATTTTTATTGTGTGGATTGTAGCCATGGAAAGGGAAAATTTGGTTGGGTGTAGGGGAGCATAGTAGCTGTGTGACTGTATCTGTATAGATTTGTGGGTAACACAACATTTTTAATTTTGGAGTGTAAAAATCAATTTTTAATAATTAATCAACATTTTATTTTTGACTTTACTTTCCCTTCAAATAGGGCTGCCATGTAACTAAAAGGGTGGGTCAGTAAAGTGTGTTTAAACTGTGTCTATGTGTGGGTATCAGTGTGCATTTATAAGGTAAAAAGAAATCAATTTTTAATGATCGATTTCATTTTTAACTTTACTTAGCCTTAAATAAGGCTGCCATGGAAATGGAAGGGTGGGGCACCAAGTGTTTTTACCTGTCTATGTGTGGGTATCATTTGAATTTATAGGTGTTATGTTAAATAAAGTCACTTTCAGTGATTAAATAGGGCTGATATTGAATAATATAAGAATAATAATAATGTAATAATAACCAGTGAATGAGAAATACAAAGAACTCGGATCTCTCTCTCTCTTCAAGCCAAATTTAGGATTATTGATGTTTTTAAAATATATATATATATAATATGTTTTGTCAGAAGTGAATTAAAATATTTTACTACTTATTACAATACAGTAATATAATAAAAAGTATACTTGCCTTCCATCATCTGCCGTATGGCCTGAACATAATGAGGCCTCTGCCTCTTGAGATCCGATCACTGTCTCTGGAGGGTAGTGACAGTGGTCTGGTAGCCGTAGCAGTGCAGGAGCCGACGCTGGAGCCCCTCCATAATCCTGCGCTTTCGGCGCCGCACATGATAGGTGCCAGGGGGGAAGTTATCGTACCCCCTGGACAGGAGGTACTGCATGGCATATAGCTGCCTTGCAGAACTCGCCATTTTGCTAGGCAGGAAGTTCCGGTCCCTCGTTTTTACGAAATTCCTCGTTTTTACGAAAATCCGCGAGTTTACGGAAATCCTCGTTTTTACGAAAATCCTCGTATTTTCGAAAAATACCGGTTTTTTTAACGCTAGCGGACTGTAATTTTTAGGTATTGTAGGCATTGATACGTGTTTCTAAGGCCATTATCCAGGTCCCTGAGTGATTAAGTGTACGTTATCAAGGCTATTTAGACCACTTTTAATGCGGATTTTGCCGAACTTTCATTTTAATACGTTTTAACGGGTCCGCTCGCGGATTTTTCGAATTTACGGATTTTTCCGAAAATCCGCGGATTCTCGCGCAGACCGGATTTTTCGAACTTGGACATCTCATTAGTCAGGCCACCAAACCCACCCCACTTTTTTACATAGAAAGAAGATGGTAGACACAGCACTTTCTTTGATAAAGGTAATATAGATATGTCTATGATAAAGGTGTAAACAGAAAGAAGGAAACCCCTTTTCAGGTAACAGTTTTCTATCAAGTAAAACCCACCAGAATATAATGTATCAGTTTCTGGTTCTTCAACACTCACTCCTGGCTGGCAGATTGTAAGTACAGGTACAAAGTTGATATCTGCCTTAAATAAACTTTTCCATTCTCTTCAGTGGAATAAAGTGAATACAGAGTAATTAATTCAAGTTCCCATCAATCCTGGGTGGAGGAACGCCAATCTGTTATTCCTACTCTCTAATACAGCGGAGACACAGGACTCCTGTAGCTCCAATCCAGACAACCCAGGTATTTGAAGCATCCCATTTTCTTATTACTTGGTAAGGGCTAGGCCACACTGCTGCGTTTTTTTTTGCGTTTGCGCTTGCGATTGTGCTTGCAATTGCGTTTTTTAAAAATCATTGAAAACGCGGCAACGCAAAAAAAAATGCGTTTTTCAGTGCGTTGCAATTGCGTTTTGCGTTCTGCATTTTAAATCGCAATCGCATGCGTTTTCCTATACTTAAAAACGCAAAAAAATTGCACATGAAATCGCATGCGATTGCGTTTGTGTTTGCGTTGCAGTGTGGCCTTGCCCAAACTGAGATTTTTTTCTCACTCTAGACACCAGGTTTTCGGAGATTCCTCCCCCTCTTATTAGCAAATACTGGGGTGCATTCTTTAAGCTATATAAACCTAACATAGCTTGATAAAGGTCTTAGGAGCATACCGAAATGGTGCTGACTGAACTGTTTGCATTTTTTGTTGCACTTGGACTTTGAAATAACAAATGAACAAAAAGGCCCTTGAGTGCTCTATTTTATGGTCTTTTTTTGTGTTCCTATATTAGTAAAAGTGCAATCAGTAATGTTTCAGTCTGCTCCTTGAGGAGCATGTGCAGTAGAGATGATCTGTGCCTTCATACAACCAATTCACCTGGTGATTTTGTGTTATAGTGAAAGCAAACTGCAGGATTGGGTGTTAGCTGAAGGCACTGAAGAGCAACAGATAATGCTTATTCCTTTCCATGCTCTTAATGCTGAATAAATTAGCCATGCAAAGGTCGGGAAATAAGCCTTGCTTTTATAGCATGGATAGATTCTACATGTAGTGTGCCAGGGGGAGGGACTGGGAGTGGGTGATTTACAGTTCTTTACTGACTAGCTGTGTCTATCCCCCTTTAAAAAACGAAAACTCCCAGACCTTTCTCCGCTCCCTCCCTGCCCATACTAAAACACCATATAATTTACATTTTTTTGAATTCTTAGAATATATTTATGGGGTTATTTCCATTGCATTGTTTAATTATTTGATGTTTATTAGCATTTACACATTAACAACAAATACTTTTTTGCTGCCAGTTATCCCAGTACTGCCACCCAGCTGGACAATTTTTAAAGCAGTCCCATTCCAATACAAAAGCTTTAAGGTTCGTACACAAGTGTGATCGCGGGTGCTGACTCGCGACGCACGATGTGTATGAACGGCCAATTCGGACGATAGGCGTCCCATGCATGTGCGCTTTATCGGCCAAAATGGGCACTCGTTCTGAAATTGGGCAAGGATCCCCGACAGTTTTGGCCGATCAAGTTCCCATACATGGCACGATTATCGTCCGAAACAGCCGTTCGCACACATCATGTGTCGCGGGTTGGCACACGCGAACGCACGTGTGTACGAAACTTTAGAGGTATATTCCATGGATTCCTTACTATGTGCACAGAAGAGAATTATTGGTCAGAGATCTGTTTAGTTGTAATGATAATAGGCCTGCAGCCATTGAGCTTTAAAATATCTACTTTGTGACTTGTAATATCATTACAAACTCCAGTAGGAGATATCTTTATCTCTAATATTATCATCATTATTACTCTTATCTCCCAAGTAGAAAAGCATCAGTAGTAATGCAAACAGACAGCCCACGTTGATTCTGTATTCTGTTCTTCTCGTTCATGGAGTGTGTTTCCAATACATAATGATTTTCCAAATGATACACTTTATGGAGCAACGTAGGGTTATAATAAAAGATGTGAATATGTCAGGAAAGAAAAACCATCAAAGACAAAGCTATTTCTCAAGCTCCGGGGAAAGATAAACTTATTATGTATGGATGCCAATGCATTATTCACAGGTTAGAAGGCTGTAGGTAGTTCTATTACAGTCAAAAGCTTGCTTTTTCTATGGCTCAAATGATCTTACTGGACCTTTACACTTTACAGCCTGCAGCTTGACAGCAGGAGTAAGGGAAGCATGGCCATATGCTATGTATCTTACATTTACAATTCCTCCTGGGCTATAGTAATCTTCTTTAAGGAATGATGTGCCTGCAGTTAAATTTAAATACATACAACAGAACCTCCTCATAAACAACATACAACATATTCCAGGGAGGGAAATGGTAGAAAAAGAATGTTTTTCATTTAATTTAGCAGTTTTCCTTTCAGCAAAACACCAGAAACCAGTGTCGGACTGGACTTTTGGGGCCCACCAGGAAATCTGAGATCAGGGGCCTATTAGGATGAGTTTAGGGCCCCACCTAACATTTCATATTGCTATTATCGCTCATTTACATACGGTATCTATCTTACTGCTACTGATGCCTATTGTTAATTAAAATACCTTTCTTATTGTTAATTTTGGTATTTAAATTTTAGCAGTTCTTTATATTTTTTGGGGTAAATGAGCTGTGGGCCCATCGGGGGGATTCCCCTGTAACACTGTGGGCCAGAAACGATTTCTATGGAATCGGCACATACTATAGGACATTTATTATGTACTAGACTTCAAGGGAATGTGGTGCAGTGATAAAATATTTCTGTAATAATTGCAAACCATAAAATATATTCTTATAGTCTTTTTCCTTACATAATTATTTTAATATTTTACAACATGCATTATATAACCACTAGAGATTTGAAAGCGGGGCGTTCCGTTGCATCTTTGGAATTTTGAAAACAAATTTAAAACAACCATAGAAATAAATGACAGTTAAAAATTCAAAAGTTCCTATGAAATTTAGTGTTCTATGAAATGTATTGTTATAAATAACAATAGTATGTTAGTGTAAATGGCTCAGGGACCTGGAAAATGGTCTGGGGAACACATAAATATTACCATAACTTATTAAAAAAACAAACTTTCTTTGCATTTGAACTATTTTTGAAGTTCTACATTGAATGTTCGAGAGTTCCCAAATCTGAATTTGAGGTTTTTTTTACTGCCTATCACGAACCACAATCTCCTAGCCAGTTTAACAATCTTCTGAAGCAAAGCACTAAAGCATTTGCAACATTGAGTTCTACATCAGGTGCTGATTGGCAAGGTCAGCACCTAAAGTAAATGATACAATGTTGCTATTATCTGCTGCTCTGGGAATGTGAGTGCTTATGGTGACCATACACACTACGATTGTGTTCGTAAGATATTGTGATATTCTCAATATTGTACGATTGATAGATCGTGTATGGACGATCGTCTAAAAAATATGCAGAAATTTTTCCTATCGGACCAACTGAATTTTTTTTGTTAATCTGATTGTATTATCCGCAAATTGTATGATCGGATTGATGCATCCATGGCCATCATTACAGCAGCAGAATGTCAAGCTGGATAAACACTATAAGGTTGAGGCCACACTGTGATGGATGGATGGATGGCAACAGGTGAGAAGCGTGCGCTCATCGATGTTACCATCTGTTTGTTCTGTGATCCGCACAATATTATGTAATCGGACCATGTACTAACATGCTAGCATGTGAGAATCGTAGTGAAGTGTATATCAATGTTGGTAGTCACATTGCATTCACTGTGATTCTCAAATGCTAACGCATTTTCAGACTGGGTGTGATCAGCTTTTTTTTTTGCAAATCCATGTGATCCAATTACCAAAAATTGCACAGATCTCAGGGCAAACGAACGGAACCACACAACACACTGACAAAACGTTCACTTTTATACCCAGGGGGTTGGCACTAAATATCAATATCACAAAGGAGATATTTTAAAGCTCGCTAGCTGCAGGCTATTACTATTACAACTAAACAGATCTCTAACCCATAATTCTCTTCAGTGCACATAGTAAGGAATCCATGAAACATACCTCTAAAGCTGCATAGCCTTTTGTATTGGAATGGGACTGTTTTAAAGAACATGTCCTATCCCAAAATAAAATTTCCCCCACTACTGGCCCCACTGTGTAGTGTTAAAAAATCCTTACCTCTCTCCTCTGCTCCATAAGGATGTCCTGCAGTGTCTAGTCAAAGTCCTGGGAAGTGAAGAGTAGGAGCTGTCTGTGTGAAAAGTTTTCTGACCATTCCCTGTCTTCCTGTAGGACACTGGCATGCACAAGGGACCCAGGGACCCATCCCACCCTCCTGATCTCTCGTCTCTGCAGTGATACTGTAAAAAATAAAAAAAAATCTGTAGTCTAGGGACCCCCCTTCCAACCGTAACCGCTATGTTTAAATCTTTAAAAAGTGTCAGGAAACATACTTACTTGGCTGACTATCAGCCAATCACAGACACGGCTGCCAGTCAGGCCACTCCCTTCCCAGAAGTAGCATTAGAGGCAGAGGGAAAGGAGGTTGGTAAGTAAGTTTCCTGACACTTTTTTAAGATTTAAACATGACAGTTAGGGTTGGTTTTGGGGTGGTGGATATTCCCTTTAAACATTGTCCAGCTGTGTGGTCCTGTGGTTGGGAAAAAAGTGGCATATCTTGACACAGCCTATTCAAAACCACGCAAACAGCTGAAATGAACTGGCATGTCTGATTGAGTTTTTGCCAAATTCAAGCAAAATTTAACAAATATTGATTGGTCACATGGAAATTTCTGTTGATATTTTGACCCGATAAACTGAAATATTGCATTCGAGAGCTGGCAATGGATCTGGTGCAGTTAAGTATGTTTAGGAGCATTTTTAAAGGACAATTATACTCCCCTTAAAGACTGTCCATCTATGTTTAGTACCCAGGGTGAGGACCTAAACTGCCAGGTCCTCACCACTGGGTTTGCCTTCTATCTTCTGCAATACTTACTGAAAGTTTCCCTCATGGCTTTGTCCTCCATTCAGCCTCTCGGTCAATGTAGAAGCATTCTTCTCACTGGCAGGGATTGTGAAGGCAGAAGTGGAGTTGGATCCGCAAAGGAAATTTTAAGTAAGTATTGCAGGAGATGGAAGGAAAACCCAATGGTGAGGAACTGGTGGTTTAGGTCCTCACCTTGGGTACTACTGACTGTCAGGTCCGGTGGAACAGGGTGGAGGTGAGTATAGTTATCCTTTAACCTAGTGATCTCTAGGTTTGAGGGGGTGATTAGCTTAAGTTCAAATTTTGAGGCGGTGGAGATAACCTTTAAAGAGTATCTCCACCCCCAAACTCAATTGTTTTGTAGAGTAAGGTAGCCCAGCCCACCCCCAACCACTATGATAGTTTTTGTAAATAAGCTCTAGAAAGAGACTTGCCAGTGTTTGTTACCTTAGCGATCTGCCCCTGGCTCCCTGTTTGCCAGAAGTTGCAAACAGGGGCTATACTGGCAACCGCATCTCTGATTGGGGGTTGGCTGTGGTACCATACACTACAGAAAAATATTTTAATGGTAGGTGGATGAAGGGATCTGGAGGGAGAGGCAGCGATGAAGGGATCTGGAGGGTGGGAGGGAGGGCTCCCCTGCACATGCCAGAAACCTCAATTAAGACAAGAAGCAGGATTTCGAATGACTCACGGACAGCACCTGCTCTTCACTTTCTGGAACAGGCACTGCAGGAGAACCATTTGGAGCAGAGGAGTAAGGTAAGGATTTAGTTTTGGGGTGCACATGCCCTTTAAGATCATAGTTTTCCTTTAAATGTTTAAATTCAACATTAGTTGATATTTAATAGCTAATAAATTAATTTTACTTACTGTGACATCACACCAGAATTCAGCCACCTCTCCAATCCGCATGGATTTTAGCAGTGTCTCCCAGACTTCCAATTTAAACATATTTCCAATAATAATTTCCATTGGTATACCCACATCCTTGCTGTCATCAATAACTGTTCTCTCATCATCACACTTTAATGTGCGAAAATGGAAAGTTACCTAATTGTTAAGGGAAATGTTCATGTTAGAATGTATATGTAACAGTAAATTAAAAATTAGAATATCATAAATTACATTACATCAATGATACAGGAAATATTAAAATTATAAATAAAAAGAAATTTCCTGGTGCCCTAAAACTGATTAAAATGTGACTAAAACTGAGTCTGTAAAACTTCTAAAGCTAATTACTTTTAAATGAAAGCAGAACAGGAAGTAGGAGTACTTGCACTTACCTCTTATAGAATTATAGATTTGGGGGGGAAGGGGGTAGTTAGTGTATGGAATTAATTGTTACTGGTATTGTTACATAAAGTTAGAGTTGATCCAGGGATATTTCCGATTTTCCGGTTGTCACTGTAAACTATACATTGAGAAGAAATTTTTCTCCCCTTCATAATTTTGGTGGTTTTTTTGCCTCCCTCTGGAAATGTGGGCTTTTCTGAGTAGGTTGAACTGGATGGATGTAAGTCTATATTTAACCTCAAATACAATATTATACTTGTGTTTTTGCCTAATCTCTGTATGACATCTCAGTACAGCACAAGCAACAATCAAAGATCTTTAAATCATATGACAACAAATACTTTGTTATTTCATTCTAGTACATGTACTTTTTTTTATATTAGACTGCCTCTCTGCAGGTGCCATAATAAATATATGAAGTCCTAAAGTAGAAAACTTTACTTCTGAGCAATTTTCAGTGGAGTTTGAAACCTTAGATGATTTTTCTTTTTCCTTAAAAAAAATATTGCTTCAAAGAAATAAAGGGAGCTATACTCCCCACCACCTACTTCACATATAAATAGTACCCAGGGTTAGGATCATAACATACCACTTACCATCACTACTCTGCCTCTCCAAGTCCGTCAGCAATGTGGCCAATGAGTGTTCTGTGGAAATGTCTATTCTTATTGGCCACACAACTAAGACTGAAGAGGGACTGGAGCAGCAAAGAACATTTAAGAACTGTAAGTACTGTAACTCTGCTTATTTAAGAAAAAAACAGGCCAAGGGTGTAGATTTAGAGGTTTAGGTTGTGTGTGTGTAATACAACATAGCACTCTGGTTACATTTAAACTAATTGTTATGAGCATAAACTCAAAAAATATTGTCTAACCTAAACTGCTAAGTCTGTTAAAAAAAGCAGAAGAACTCTACAATTCTTCGTCCCCCTGGCGACCTGTATTGCCGGCAGCCACATCTGTGATTGGCTGCATCTCATTATGTTATAAGTTTTAGGGTGGACATGACCTTTAAGAAACATGTGTGCTACATGTTTCAGAAAAACTGTCCTTACTCAAGCACTGTTGTCTGAAACATGTAGCATGCATGTTTCTTAAATAAAGCTTTTTCTTTATTTGCACAGCTCTAGTTCTGTGTCATAATACTACACATGCTACACCTACTTCTATATTGTAGTTTAGGTTGTCCGGTATGGTGGAAACCGGTAGTGTAAGTCATAATAGCATTCAAGGCTACTACATCTGGATACCCTGACTCACTTGAAACTTCTTCATAATACACATTGTTGTGCATTATTGCTTGATTTCCTCTATTTTGTGTTTGCATAGATACACTTTGTAGATCATTTTACACCTATGTTCATCTGAACTGACATGAGTTAAGGAAAAAAAACATTTAAAGTCCCCTTGGAAACTTACTATTATAAATAATCACATATTCCTGGAAAATGTCAAGGATACATTTTAAAACCAGAGGAGAACTGAATAAGTGCTCTTAAAACCTGCTAATTGGATTTTTATGTACCTTTTAATTAGCATTTAATCAGACTGTCTTTTATCATATAATCTGTGCTGGTCTGTTTTAAATTGTAGTATTGATGCACATTTTTATTTGATTTTATATGAGCCATTTTGCGCCCCATTAAAGCTTTATCACATTCTATCTTCAAAATATATCTTAAAGAGATAGTACATATGACAAGCTAGCAGCAAGATAATAGCAGTGGGCTATAAGCAACAGAGAACAATGGAATATGTACAGAATAGATCCATGTATCTACAACATAAATACATGTAAACAAAGACAACTGAAACTGGCCATACACATGTGACTATTGCAGCGTGGATTTTATTGGGAAAATCCCATCTGAACCTGCCAAAATAAATCACTGTGTGTACTGAGCCTAAATGTTTCCTGAACTGCAAAACTTCTAAAAGTAATTGTTTTTTTATTAAAGCAAATTAACAGTTAGGAAAACTTTAGGTGCCCATACACTGGGCCGATATTATAATCAATTTGACATGCGAGTAGACATTTCCATTGATTGGCCCCAAAATTGTACGTTCTCCCATTCTTATAATGCGATATAGGATAATATACATGATTAATCATCAAACGAATTGCAAGTCGAACAATATGTATTGTACATCCATGTACAATTAAACATCTGTTTATCAAACCTTTTTTAATGTAGGGCTACCTTTTCTCTAAACCCCAATCATATTATAGATTCAAGGTGGGGGGGTAGTGTTATTGTGAGGGATACTCACAATATCTTCTCAAGACCCTATATTGCTAGTTACAGCTTCTAAACAGTCAAAGTCTTTATTTGGCACTAGCGCTATATAATTTATTAAGGTGTATTAATAGTACCAAAGAAGAAAGAAAAAAGGAGAGTAGCAAAGTAAACTCTGGAATTTGTTTTAAAGTGTTAAAGGGCATGTCCACCCTCAGATTTTTTTTATATTTTATAGTGCTCCCTATCCCCCCCAAACGCAATATTTATTTGTAAAAAAAAAACGATCCTAACAATACTTACTTTCTTTCATTCCCTCTGCACTGTAATCTCGGCCCTCTGCTTGCTGGAACTGCAAGCAGGGGACCGGACTTGCAGCTGCGTCCATGATTGACTGAGAGGCAGCCAACCACGGACGCCGCTGCAGGCATTACAGTACACCGGGGAATGAAGTAAAGTAAGTAGTTAACAAATAAATACAGTGGTTGGGGGTGGGATAGGGACTGCTACACTACAGAAAAGGGATTGTGAGTTAGGGGTAGGGAGAGAAAAATGGGAGGGGGGGGGCTTCACTGAGCATGTCAGAATTCTCCCAGAGGAGAGACAGGAGGCAGAGTCCTTTAGGGACACAGACAGGCTCCTGTTCTTTACTTTTTTGGACTTTGCAGAGACATTGTAGGGCCATTTAGAGCAGGGATGTAAGGTAAGGATTTTTCAACAATACACAGTGGGGCCAGTAGCAGGTTAAAGAATAGTTTTGGGGGTGGACATGCCCTTTAATTGAGAGGTAAGGGGTGGATTGTAAAAGTTGTAAAGCAGTGTATGTTTTTTTTCGGGTCATGAAACCTATGAATACCAAGTCTCGTAGAAATAGCTACATATGGGATGACCATGTTCTTTATCCTGTCTTGCCTTTCTTGGTATTCTTGTTCTTTTCTTTCCTTCTTTAGTTTCTTACAAAATGCATACCTCCCAACATTAAGAAGAGTGAAAGAGGGACATATTAAAGGATAGATTGCAATGTGTGTGTAAGCCTGAAAGCCCACTGCCCAAAGGACTGTACACTTTTCAAAGGACTGCCTACTTTTTAATGTTAAATCCACAAATTTTAGATTTATCAGAAACTCTGTCCAATAATGTATACCAAAGCCCCTATCAGTAATATCATATCAGAGTGCCATATTTTTTGATAGTGTATACTCCAAAGCAAAATGTATATTAGGTAGATATGTCATTTTTCATAAAAAAAAACTGCAACATTTTGGTATTAGCTTACTGGTTGATGAACTGAAGGGCTGACCTAACACTGGCTGATTAACTGGGGGGCTGACCAGTGTTTATTCAGCTCTCCAGTTCATCGGCCAGTGTTCATTCAGCCCTCCAGTTCATCAGCCAGTGTTAAGTCAGCCCTCCAGTTCATTGGGCAGTGTTAATTCAGCCCTCCAGTTCATTGGCCAGAGTTAATTCAGTCCATCTGGTTTTAACACTGGCTGGTGAATTGGTGGGCTGACTGCAACACTAACTGCTGATCTGGAAGGCTGTCATAATACTGAACCGGTGGGCTGAGTAAACACTGGCTAGGACTGGAGGGCTGAATTAAGTTAGCCTTCCAATTCACCAGCCAGTGTTAAGTCAGCTGACAAACACTGGCTGTTGAAATAGAGGGCTGTATTAACTCTTAAATTCAACACTGCCAAAAGAATGTCAAAGCCTACCTTACACTTCATTTTACCAGTTAAGGAATAGCAACTGGAATCTGTTAAAAAAAAATTTGCTAAGGACTGGGTAACAAACAATAATGCCTACATGTATCCATCTAGTCTGTCCCCCCTCTGTCTAATCTGTTTCACTTCTCTTTATCTATGTCTGCAATCTGCTCTTCTACCTCATCCTATGTGATCTTCCCTTTAGATAGATAGATAGATAGATAGATAGATAGATAGATAGATAGATAGATAGATAGATAGATAATTGATAGATGATTGAAGATAGATGTGGCTGAGGGTTACACTACTGCATACTGGCACCAATGTCTGGGTGTGGGAGTTAGTGGGGAGCAATGCAACGCAAGACCTGGTAAGTTTGTTAATTTCATTCCCGGCTCCTGCAGCTTTTATTGAAGAATTGGAGGTAAGACATAGCTCCTTTATCTCCTGTTTTTCAATAAAACTGAAGAGCCCAAACTGATTTTCCCCAAAGGAGATACCCTTTCCCCTGTAGTGTTTGTCTCACCATTTCTTTATTGATGGTAGTGTATGAGTTCAGCAGTCCTCAAATTTAACAGCCAGACACAGATAAAACTGCTACAAAGACTTTGTTGAGTTACTTTCAGCCCAGAAATCTAAGCTCTGTGCTGTGGACATTGCAGAAGGCAGTCAGGTGATCAGCCTTACCCCATTCATTCTAACACAAGGAGCTAAATTTTGCTTTCCTCATTGCTGGCTGTGATGGGATGTAAACCCTACCCAGGAGCTACAAGAGTTAAAGTTTAAAATAGCTGTCTATATTCCTATTCACAATGGCATCCTGTATAAGATTCTACGTATACAGTATTAGAGCTGTTGGTAACTCAATATTTACCAAGCCACAAATATAGTAAGAGGTTGGGAGCTTTTGCATCTAGATACATTTACCATTTATCTGCCATATTGTGATTTAGTGTTCAGAGTGCAATGTCTTTTTCAGTCAAAATTCAAATCTATGCAAAATAATGATGTCATGCTGATGCAACAGATATAGAATAAGAAGGCGCACCAAGTGCAATGCTTTTTTGGCCCAAAATTTAATCTATGCAAAATAATGATGTCATACTGATGTCATAGTGGCATCACTAAAAAATGCACCCAGAAACGATTAAACACTATTAACAGATATAGAATAAGAATTTGCACCAACTGCAATGTTTTTTTGGGCCAAAATTTAATCTATGGAAAATTATGATGTCATGCTGATGTCATAGTGACATCACTAAAAAATACAGCCAGACGTATTTAAATACTATTAACATTTAAATACTATTAACAGATATAGAATAAGAATTCACACCAAGTGCAATGCTTTTTTAGGCCAAAATTTCATCTTTGCAAAATGATGATGTCATGCCGATGTCATAGTTATATCACAAAAAAATGCACCCAGAAACCTTTAAACACTATTAACAGATATACAGGAAGATTCAATAAAAGTTCTTATCATTAAAAATGGTGATAATTTTGCCCCAACCAATGAGATATTATTTAACATTTGAAAGCCAATATTTGATTGATTGGGGTCAAAATTAGCACCATTTTTAATGATAAGACCTTTTATTGAATAACCCTGATAGAATAGGAAGTCGCACAAAGTGCAATGTTTTTTTCAGTCAAAATTGAATCTATGGAAAATTATGATGTCATGCTGATGTCATAGTGACATCACTAAAAAATGCACCCAGTCACGTTTAAACACTATTTACAGATACAGAATAAGAAGTTACACCAAGTGCAATCCTTTTTAGGCCAAAATTTCATCTATGCAAAATGATGATTTCATGCTGATGTCAAAGTGACATCACAAAAAAATGCACACAGAAACCTTTAAACACTATTAAAAGATATAGAATAGGAAGTCACACCAAGTGCAGTTTTTTTGGGGGGGGCAAAATTTTATTTTTGCTAAATGATTATGTCATGCTGATGTCATAGTGACATCACAAAAAATGCACCCAGACACATTTAAACACCATAAACAGATTTAGAATAAGAAGTCGCACCAAATGCATTGCTTTTTTGGGCCAAAATTTAATCTATACAAAATTATGATGTCATGCTGATGTCATATTGACATCACTTAAAAAATGTACCAAGACACATTTAAATACTATTAACAAATATAGTATAAGAAGTTGCACCAAGTGCAATGTTTTTTTGGCCAAAATTTAATCTATGGAAAATTATGATGTCATGTTGATTTCATAGTGGCATCACTACAAATACACCCAGACGTATTTAAACACTATTAACAAATATAGATTAAGAAGTCACACCAAGTGTGATGCTTTTTTAGGGCAAAATTTCATCTATGCAAAATGATGATATCATGCTGATGTCATAGTGACAATACTAAAAAATGCATCCAGAAACATTAAAACACTATTAACAGATATAGAATAAGAAGTCACACCAAGTGCAATGTCTTTTTCAGTCAAAATTCAAATCTAAGGTGCCATACACACTGCACATTGTTTTAAATTAATAATAATGTATTCTCAGTTTTAGTATATACTGTTATATCAGTTATAAATACCCTTTTAAGGCCCTTCATATGATTAATGCAGGTGTTGTGGGTATAAGGAAATACTCCATATATAATGGTGATCAGAAAGGAATGAAAACCACAAAAGGGAAAACCCACTTCACTCTGGGAGTCCCCAGAGGCACTCATACGGCCATAATTAGGGAAATAATAACCTCAACATTAGTGGGAAAACATATCTTGTATGGTGAATAAAAACCTTCCAACCATAAAATCACATATTTTATTGGACAGTATACCCACACCATAAACATATGAAAAAACTCTGGGTGTCCCCAGAATCAGCAGTCAGTTTCAGTTATTACAGACAGATCTCTCCTTATAAACAGGGAAAAACATTTTTTTACAGACTGGAATTCTTCTATCCACGACCCGACCCGCACACCCATTCAAACCCAATGTAAGTTACCCAACCCGCAAATCGGGTAGCCCGCAATGTTACCTCTTCTTTTAGCTAGTAACCATCACCATATCCAAAGTCTGGACACAAGCTTCTTGTCTGTCTGTGCAGTTTGAAAAGTCAGAGTTCTAGTCCACCTCTATTTATAACCCATATAAGTAGAATATAACCATTTGGTTTGCAACTATAATAGAATGCTCAGTCCAGTTCAGTAATAGAAACACAAGTCAAATAATTATCTCTAGTAATAATATTTATAATGACTGTACACATCCCACCACACAAATCCAAATGTCTCTGCCCATACGTAAATATCTTTGGTAATAATGTAATAAAATGTCCCATACATTACAGAAGCTGCACAAGTACAATAAAAATGTTTCATGTTGTGTAACACAAGCCATATAATTATATCTTGTAAATGTATTTCTAAAGAGTGTACACATACCCACATAAATAGCAACCTCTTATGTCTCATATGTTTCTGCCCATATGTAGAGATCTTAAGTATTACAGAGGGTTCCAAGTACAATAAAAAAGAATTGGTGTTGTGAAAAAGAGGATACGAATTCAGTACTTCTGTGCACACTAATGCAACCAGAATTTCTAGGATTTCTTTAAGACTTTTTTTGTACTGACAGTAATTTAACAATAAAGGTGAAACAAGTTCTGATTAGACTTTTTGGTGTGCTGCTTTTATTTTCTGAAATCCCACTGGCGCTAGGAGCTGCATAAACTTAAAGTTCTGGTAAGATTTGACTTTTTTATTATTCTTACATAAAACCCTGCCATTTTGTATGTGTTGTAGAGTTTTTATATCCACTGTACAGATATCCCACCCTTGCAATTTCAACTAATGGGACAACCCTCATTCCTTTCAGCCATATTATACTCCAAGCCAACCCTACCATTCTTAAGTGATAGATTTCAATAGTAAAACAGCACTAACTAGTGTTTTGGAGTAACTTTAGCAGTAGTGTTCTACTGTTGGATATATTAATAAGTTTATCTATCTAGATTTATAGAATTGTACTACAGTATGTACAGTAGGTTTTCTTTGCATTCTACATTAGGCTCCATTACTTTGCACGGTATATGTGGGGCTTGTTATAAACTGTAATTGTACTCTTTAGCAAATTGCAAAGTAGTAGAATTTAAAAAAAAAATTGGTTTAGATAAAGCATGGCGCTTTACAATAACAGTCATACATTACATACAGGTTATACAAAGTCATACATATTACATACACAAATAGTACATAATATACTGTAAGTAAAGAGTGATGAGTTTCTTACACAGTACCGCAATACAATAGGAGAGAGGACCCTGCCCAAAGAGCTTATAGCCTACAGTATATGGGGGTGAGACATAAGGTTACGGGAATTGGTAGGCTGTAAATAGATTGGCAGTGGAGCGTGAAAGGCGGGTTTGATCATATTGTATGTAATGTATGTATGTATTTTATTTCTTATATAGCGCTACATATTCCACAGCGCTTTACAATTATTTACTCAATTCACATCAGGCCCTGTCCTGAAGAGCTTACAATCTAATCACTTTATGTAAAACCTATCAGTATGTCTTTATCATTGTGGGTGAAACCGGAGTGCCCGGAGGAATCCCACGCAAGCACGGGGAGAACATACTAACTCCTTGCAGATGTGTCCAAGGGTGGAATTTAACTCAGGACCTCAGCGCTGCAAGGCATCAGTGCTAACCACTGAGCCACCATACTGCCCTAATACAAATGAAATATTTTCACACTTGAGTTTAATATCCTAAAATTTTACTGTAAAGCACACTAGGTAAGCAGCAGTATAAGGGCACTTAGTAAGCAGCAGTATAAGGACATGTCTAAGCTTAGTCACCATCTGTTATTATATGTAATCTCACAGATCCGTGGGATAATCACAGAGAGGATAAATTTCCCCTTATGAGCAGATGGTGAACATTTAGTAAATCGCACTTCACTGTATAAAAACAGAATGAGCTGATTTTAATGGCAAAATTATATGTAAATTAATATCCCCAAAAAGTTAATTTAATATCACATACTACAAAAAAAGTAAATTTTCCAGGAAAAATAAAAGGTCAATAAGTATCTAATTTCAGATATTCAAACCTAGTGACGTCTAGGTTTTGGGGGGTTATCTGCTAATCCTGAACAAAAAATGTTGCCCTTTAATGTGCTTTATTGAAGAAAAAACTCTTGAAGACAAGTAATATAGTATTGTAATGAGCAGTTTTCAGTAGATGGAAGACACACACTTTGCTACAAACACGTACATATACACACTCAAACATGTTATACCATTCACACATATGCTGTTGTACACACCTACATATCCATACACTGCAGCACACACATACATATACTGCTATGCACACTCAAAGACTTCCACAAACACCTACACACTACTTTTTACACACTGACGCACACTTACACCCTTATACCCGGAAAAACAATGATTATTGTAATGTGTCATCTGCCTGGGGTTGGTACTTTAGTTCTTAGCAGCCCACTGTCACAGAGTTTGGTCACTGACTTATGTTCTTTGGTCATGACCATTCCTAAACTTCTGCATAAACTTGTTAACGCAGGTCACACCCACTAGCAGTCTCTAGCCAATCCAGTTACAGACCAGCACAGGAAAATAAGCATGTGAGAGAAGTCAAGAGTTCCTCAAGGCCGAACTTTCAAAAGTTCCTATATAACGAGGTGCAATTCTCCACGGAGCTCAGAAATCATCACAGTAGATAGCAGAAGAAAGAATCGGCTAGCAACATTGACTCTGCTGAGGCCGGCGGTGCCAGTGGGCTCACTGTTGGCCGCAGTGAGCCTGCCTGGCATCGGCGACTTCAGTGGTGTTGGTGTCGCTAGCCCGAGGACGTCACGTCGGATCAAGACGCCAGTAACATTGGCCTCATTGTGGCCACCAGTGCCGGAGGTAACCCTGGCGGCCGCAGGGGTACTTCTCGTAGTCAGTGGCCTCAGCGGAGCTGGTGTCAACGAATGGAAGACAGAAGTTGCCACCCAAGGGCTCATTTAAGAGCCGCGGGACCCCCAACAAAGGCACTTATCAGTGCCGCAAGGGCCGGGGAGGTGGGTCCCGGTTCGAGCTGGGGACCCCATAAGCACCAAAGGGCCCTTGTCATGGCCACAAGGGCACTTCTTAGTGTCACAAGGGCCCTGATAGGGCTGGGGAGGGGGGTCCCAGTTCAAGTTGTGGGACCCCTTAAGCCCCAAAGGGCCCTTGTTAGGGCCACAAGGGCATTTATAAGTGCCGGGGAGGGGGGGCCCTTTTAAGGTCCGCAATGGTCCTAGTAAGGACCCAGGAGGGGGTCCCGGTTTCGAGCTGCGGGACCCCCGATCGTCCAGCCGCGGGATTGTCGGCCATTCGGCAATCCATGAGCGGACGTTTTTAGGAATCTCCGGCCGTTCGGGGATTTTCGGAAGCAGCCATTCGAGGCCTGCCAAACGTTTGAAAATCCTTGTACATTCGAGGACTATTTTTGAAAATAGTCCCGCGAGTACAGAAAATCGAACTAGTTCGAACCCGAACTAGTTTGAATAGTTCAAGTTCGTCCAAACTCTGCAGAAACGTATCACTTCCTATGGGATATGGTGTTGAACTTCCACACAAACAGCGGCCATAAACAATATGAAAGAATAAAAATGTATTTCCTGAATGGCTGGATAAAAAACAATCTTCTGGGGGGGGGGCTGGAAGGTAAGAGGGCCTGCAAAAACCTCCCCCATCAGCTGTTTTTAAACATCTGATCACGCATGTTTCCTTCATACATGCTGTTTTGATGCTTGCTTGGTCTGTATAGCTCTCAAAAACCTCTGCACACAGGAATAAGGTCAACATTTTTTTTATAATAATTGCCAATAAAATGTATAATTGCTTTATAGCAATTTAAAGGGCATGTCCACCCCAAAATTTAACTTTTGATATGTGGTAGGGCATGCTCCCCCAGCCCCAACCGCATTAATATAATTGTTAGAAAGTCCCCCGATTCTTACTTACCTGCCCTCTCTCCTCCGCTGCAGTGTTCAGGCCCTCTGCTTGCATGGAATTGAAAGCAGGGGGCGGGACCGGCAGCCGCGTCCGTGATTGGCTGAGAGGCAGGGAGGGCTGCACTGAGCATGCCTCAACCTTGATGAGGTTGAGGAAGTCTCAGGCACAGCATGAGTCACACACTGCTCCTACACAGCAGTTTCCTGGACTTTGGAGGGGCACAGCAGAGGAACTATTTTGAGCAGGAATGTAAGGTAAGGATTGTTTTAAACTACTTGATGTGGCCAGTAAGGGGTTAAATTTTAGTTTTGGGGGTGGACATGCCCTTTAAAAACAATAAAAAGCACTAAACAGGAACAGTCTATTTAGCAGTTGTTGAAGTTGCACCTCTCTGCTATAGTGCGGCCCCTTTAGATCATGGTGGTCGAGTAAAGCCTGCATTGCCCCTAGTGGTGGATAGCCACAAGTGAGTGTGTTAAGAATTTTAATATATTTTAAACTGATTTTTTACAGAGATCTTGATCTTAACCTATTTTTTTTTACTTTTTGTTTTAACTCTTCCCTTACCCATACCCCCCAGCGCATGCAAGATACTTTTAAAGATTTTATAAACAATATAAAAATTATTCGCTAAATTCACTAATATTTGGGCCGAATTAATTCACAAATTTTGGGGCCGAATTAGTGCAAAACCCACGCTACCCTATTTACTATCTGGTTTGCGTAGGTAATTCCATTTCCAAAACTTTTTGCCTATAGCTTGCCTTTTTTATGTACAAAAGGCTTGGTTAAGATTTACGCAACAATGCGTTTTCTATGTACAAGCCCAGGTGTACAAGAGGTGTACAAGCCCAGGAATTCTGATCCAGCATTGCTGTACTATAAGGCAAAGGAGTTTACAGCATTGCGGAATTGTGGTCAGGTAAGACTTCTGGGATCTTTTTTTTCTGCATCACCCGTAAATCTGTACCTTTATAGTGAATATAAAGAATTCTTCACAGCAAAACATTATTATACAGCAAGGCAACAGGGCATTTATGAAAATAATACAACTTTCTTTTTTCTTCAGATTCAGTGAATTTACCTTTGATCCTGTGAGGAATTTTGGTGAATCCCCTGTACCCCCATGATAAATTGTTTTCTTCACACCTTCCATGTGGAGGAGAATAGTTTCTTCCATTACTGCTCCTCTCTGTGTTGGCTTTGAAATGGATTAAGACTGTAAGATTAGTCTTTACATTTAGATTAGGGAAGATCTGCAAAGCTTTCTCATAACAATAAAACCACAAAGGCTGAACAGTGTTAGGGAACATTTCATGTTCAATATGGCAATCATCAAGAAATGTTTTAGCTCATAAAAATACATAGAAAAACGATGAGCAGAACAAAGGGTTTATAATAAATTTGACCACAGAATATTTTTTTCAAAAAAAGTATTTTATACAGCGCAATGAATTTGTTCTATAACATCAAACATTTCTAGATTTACAATGCGTCTTCTTTAAAGCATGTTGTACTGTATGGAGAGAAAATGATACACTGAAAGCAATGGTTTATTATTGAGCTTGGTTTTTCCTCCTTATCAACCATAGGAGAAGATGCTGTATTAAGTACAGTGTAATGGCAGCCCTACTGTGAGATTCTAATAGAGTTAATATCAGCTTTCAAATGTTAAATAAGATCTGATTGGCTGGGGCTAAATTAGCACCATTTTAAACTATAAGAATCTCCCTGATTGTTTTTTATTGATGTGTAGATGGATATATACAGTAGTTTTAAATATACAGTATTTCCTTTAGTATCCACTGGCTAGTATTAAGGGATTTCATGGGTTATTCTTTAGAACTTCATATTTAAAAAAAATTAAATTATGTCACAGAAACCTTGTTATCCTAAAATGATCCTTAAAAATGTTTGGAATATCATATTTACGCATATTTTGTAATATAAAGATAATGTGACACTCAGATACTACGATCTTTAACTACTCTCTTTACCTATAGTCAAGTCCCTGTTTGCTGGGGGGCTTGATGCAAACCCAAAAAGGCAGAGGAGAAACAGAATAGGAATGGCTAGCTGGCGAGATAAGCGTAGTACAGGAGGGATAAGCATATCGTAATCAGGGAAAGAGCCCTTAGTCAGAATACAGGTAATCAGTCAGTGGACCATAGAAACAAGGGCTGACGAGAAAGCATAGTCAAGGGACGGGCAGAGGTCAGGATAGACAGCAAATGGGCATAAATAGAAGAATAGCAGAAGTCAGGAATCAAGATCACATAATGAGTTTGATAAACCACAAGCTATAATGGGCACAGGAGCAATGACAAACAGGAACTAAAAAGGCAGTGCAGTCCAATCAGAAGAGAGAGAAAACAAAACTAGGAAGATTTGAATTTGCCGCCAGAAACAAAAGAGACCAATCAAAGAACTGCAATCGATTCACGTGCGCCTATGAACAAAGGGAGACAAACTCACACAGAAGAGCCGTGCAAGGATGAAAAACAAGTTGGAGAGGCGTAGGAGCAGGGGAAAGGTAAGCTGACCTGGAGATAACTGACAGCTTATGGCATGATATAAAATACTAATACAGTAGGAGCATATTTATAAATCTGTTTAAAATGAATGGTTAATACCCCAGACGGCAAAATAATACTAGAAAAAAGTTATTTCCGGGTTATTTACTGACTTTGGCAGTACCCTTACACGGAGATTCAATAAAAGTTCTTATAGTTTAAAATGGTGCTAATTTTGCCCCAACCAATCAGAACTTATGTAACATTTGAAAGCTAACATCTGATTGGTTGGGGCAAAATTAGCACCATTTTAAACGATAAGAACTTTTATTGAATAACCCTGATAGTGTTCTTTGCCACCTTCTTTATGGCTTTTTGAGTTCTAAGTGACCTTGCACAGCTGTAGAGCAGGCAAACAGTGCAGCCGTCATAAGTCATTGGCTGTGACATCACCACAACAGCCTTGTGTGGCAAGGAGCAGCAAGGGACTGGAGGAATTCAATGTAAAACATCCAGACTCAAGAGCATCAGGAAGAAAGGTAAGTATTGTGAAAACGAGCTTGGTGGTAGTTACTTTATTTGTATGGGGGGGTGAACACGCCCTTTAACTTCTGTATCAGTGGTGCTAACTTTAAGTTACTTACAGTATGTTCATTTCATGGATAACATCTAAAGGTTCATTATGAATAACATAAAACCCTGTATTCTGTACACAGAATAAAGAATAAACAGAATTAAACATTTACAGGGTTATTCAATAAAAGTTCTTATCGTTTAAAATGGTGCTAATTTTGCCCCAACCAATCAGATTTTAGCTTTCAAATGTTAAATAAGATATAATTGGTTGGGGCAAAATTAGCACCATTTTAAACAATAAGAACTTTTATTGAATCTCCCTGTTAGTCTGCATTATAAAATAGTTTAAATAACAGACACATTTACATATCTTGCTGAACAAAGTAATGTTTAACAGTATCACTAATTATCATTAAGTATTTTATTCTTTTAAACAGTTAACATTTTGTAGGGAGTCATTTACATTTGTTTTAAACATGATGATAGAATAAAGTTAGATTCTAGGCTACATGTTACACAATACAGCTAAATCCTAGGCTAGAGGCTCCCTCCTGTGTTCAAATGTTATATTAACTGTGACTTACAATGGTCTGCCCAATATCATACATTATTATTAGTATTAGTATAGTATAGTACAGCATTTGAGGTTGAATAAAGACATACATCCATCCAGTCCAACCCATCTAGCCAACCCATCAATATCCTCATTTCCTGCCTAACTGTTGATCCAGAGGAAGGCAAAAAAAAACCACCAAATTTATTAAATTTATTTAGTTTTTATGTAGTGCCAACATCTTCATACATTACATACAAGGGTAAAACACATTCAAGGGCGTGTTTAGGGGGGGGGGGATTCCTGGTGCCTGGAATCCCCCTTTCTGCCTGCTCAGTGCAGTCTGCTATTCTACCTCTCCTGGTGCCCATAGACTGTTATATAGATTGTTACATAGATTGTTACATTGTCAATTAAGCTGTGAGTGAGAAGCAGTATTTGTATGTTTCAAAAATGTATCCAGTCTGCCCTGTGATTGACAGCACCATAAAGATCTGTATTAACATTAACCCTGCAGCTGCTTTAGGTGATTGCTGAGGCTGGGTTTATATACATTACTTACTGTACTTACTACACTGTAATGGAGCTTGTGACGAACAGGGGTGCAATGTAAAATGCAATAGACAATATCTGAAATTACACTCCCAATTTTCAATTATTTCACTATATTGGCATGATCCAGCAGTATGGCAGCTCCCACATTGTTCCCTGTCACGGGTAATTACAGGGTTAATTCATGTTAACTTGTAAGCCCTGCTTCCTTTCCCAAAGCCACTGCCATTTGGTGTTGTTAGCTGACCTAGCAAGAGGTCTGACTTCAAAGGGGCAAGGTGTGAAGCCTCTGTAATATACAAACACTGTCACAAGATAGCAGGCACCAGAACAGCAGGGAATCTGCTAGTTGAGATTTGAGCAGTATCCAACTGGCAGATCAAAGGTAATTCATATTCCTTAATAACTCAAGATGTAGAATTATTGTAGGTTTTCATAAATACCCCAGTTTATCCAGTAATTAATTCTGCCTTTATAGATACCTGATATAATATCATAGCCCGAGCCAAACTTGGGATATTATCCTTCCTAGGCCTACGATATCCCAGATATGTCGTATTTGGTCTTATTCTGTTGGGAAAAATTAGTTATGGACCATCATGCTATTATTTTGAATGTGACATGTATGGTTCACGGATTATGGACTGGAGGGGAATTGGATATTTAAAATTCCCTCCAAAAATAGGAACCAACCTTCAGGGGCAGAACCAAGTCCACCCCTCTAGAGACCAGACCACTCCCATTTTCTGGCAAAGGATAAAAGTGGAATTGGGTCTTAGCTCTAAGTCTGTCATAACATCTACAATAACATCTAGCCAACAGGACGGACCGTATTGGCTTACACCAGGAACTATTGTTTGGACTATTCTTTTCCAATAACTGGACTATCAAGTTCTGGACTCTGCTCACGGACATTTCAGATGCCATTTATCCTTAAGTATTCCTTCTTTTACCCATTTCATCCGTCACTTGTGTTACCGCTTTATGCTCAGTAAATTTTTTAGTTTTTCCTTATATTTTTTTTATGCACTATTTTTGTCAACTTTTAATAAATGATATAAAATCATTTATA
Source organism: Hymenochirus boettgeri (assembly GCA_019447015.1). Taxonomy (NCBI): domain Eukaryota; kingdom Metazoa; phylum Chordata; class Amphibia; order Anura; family Pipidae; genus Hymenochirus; species Hymenochirus boettgeri. The sequence continues at coordinate 86,437,299 of CM033470.1, read as the reverse complement.
GGCTATTGTCCTATTCTGAGTATATCCCAAAACAAACCTGTGTCTTCGAAGTATGCTACTGTAGAGAAGTATTGTGTAGGTATATAGATATACTGTATAACTGTGTATAGAATATTAGGGGTGAATAACCAATTTTCTTACAGGTTGTTAGAAGTTGGGGTGCGGATATCCCCATAGATATAGGTAACAGGTCATTCCGCTGTTTAATCGGAATGTGGTGGCGGCGAGTATATTGATATTTAGTAATATTAATTGTGTAATATATCGTTTGTTCACAAAACCCACCGGGTCTGATCTGTTCCATCCGCCTGTCAGTTGCTTGGGGTGTGTTTTCCGGTAGCGGATAGGTGGCTGGGCATCTCAGACCTGGGGGTTTGTGACAATTGGTTGGCAGCGTTTGGGATATTTGATGTTTATACTCAGAATCTCTAATAATACAGTGTTAACTAAGTAACTCTGTAGAGCAGAACCCAAGTTCTGTGGTTAATAGCCGGTACATTAGAATATATACTAAACTGGTAAACACACAGGGCCCTTCCCCAAAATCTTTTTGGCAAAATGTCTGAATCCGTGAATTATAGAAGCATGAGTCTGGATGACTTAATCGTTGTTTGCCAAAGCAGACACATTGATTCCTATCGGAAAAGGAGGGAGGAGCTGATTCGTGAATTAATGGAGGCAGATTTCCAAGCACAGGAAACACTTGATGAGCCTACAGCAGGAATCACTCACTATGACCTGGACTCAAATGATAATGTTACTGCCCAGCATGGAACACAACCAAGGACTGTATCACCAATGTGTATGTCTGCAGCTACAGAGTCGCCTCAGCTCCAGGCAGTGTTGCAAAGGTTAAGCGACACTAACCCAATGGAGTACCTGCAATTTCTGGAACGCCGGGCTGAGCGTGAGAGTGCAGAGCGGCAAGCTGAGAGACGGGCTGAGCGAGAGGCTGCAGAGCGGCAAGCTGCATGACAATATGAACTGGAGATGGCCAAACTACGTCAGTCCGCCCACAGTTCATCCCCAAGTTCTCCTGGAGCAGGAGGAACAAGTTTACCAGTGAGTCACAAGTTCAAATTTGCAGCAATGGAGAAGGATACAGACATTGATTCGTTCTTACGCTCTTTTGAGAGAGCCTGCCGTCAGTATCGTCTGCCTCAGGAGGATTGGGCCATACATCTGATTCCACACCTGCGCTACAAAGCACTGGGAGCTTTTGCAGAGTTACCAGAGGAAAGTTATAACGATTATGGAGCTATCAAGGCTGCTATCCTAGCCAAGTACCAGTTGACCCCAGAGGTTTATCGTAAAAGGTTCCGGTCCGTACAAAAGGAAATCCAACGCCACACTCCAAATCACCAGTTGGTTAAAGTGAACGACCGGATTGTTACTGGCTTCAGGGATACAGGAGCAGGCATCACTTTGATTCCCCCTAACCTTGTTACAAAAGAGAACATCCTCCCGGATAAGCCCCTGACCCTCACAGGAATAGGGGGCATTCTTCCCAACATTGTCCAGGCCAGAGTGGAAATTGACTGGGGGGTTGGAAAGCAGGAGAAAGTAGTGGGTATCTCGGACGATATCCCTGTCCCAGTGTTGTTGGGGACAGATTTAGGCACATTAGTGGCCCAGTATCAAACCGCCGAAAGCATCCCGGAGTCCGAAGCTAAAGGTTCAACTCACACAAAGGTATTGTGCTACCGTGCGTTAGAACAGCTGGAGCAGGGAAGGGGTTTGACAGGACCTAGTTCACAGGTACCTGGGGTAAATGTGCAATTTGGTAATTATTGTGTATCTAACATTAAGCCTGTATCTGTGGATAGGAATGCATGTATAAGTAATGTTAAGGATGCCAATGATTGTACTTGTGATAATGTTGTACCGGAAGTAGCAGTTACTGGTAGTACTGCTAAGGTCTGGGGTTCAGTGTTGAAAGAGGAAGTCCAAGATATCCATTTCAGCTCTGACCTCAGACATGTAGATTGTCAGCAGTTGACCCCCTGTGTCACAGGGCAACTGGCTGAAAATGGTAGTGGCGCATGGATTGACGCACTACACAGTAACCCCAGTCTGGAGTCACCCAGGAGAAAGACTTCTAAGTCACTAACAGAGGGAGCCGCCTCCAAGGTATGTGTGGAAGGTGATAACATGTCCAATAAATGTATGTTACATGTTGAAAATGTGAATGTTATAAATGAAAATGGTGAATCTGTCAAAAATGTGTTACCTGTGTTAACGGTCACTCACAGTGTTGGAAGGACTGCTGGGGGACGGTCATTGGAATCAGAGCAAGGAGACGCTATTTGCAAGTTCGTTCCATGTTCTGACCCAGTTGACTCAACCCCTGCCAAGCTTCACCAACTACCCACAGGACAGTTGGCTGGAACTTGTGATGCAGACTCCGAGATAACACTGCAGACTGACAGCACATTGAATGAGTTTGGACCTTCAGAGAGAGCAGTAGGGAATGCTAGGTTTCCCCTGGATATCACCCTGGTTCAGTCAGGTTACATAGGGCAGAGTGACTTGGAAGGAGGGCTGGGAGACCAGAGTAGAAGTCCGATAGTGCCAGAACCAGTTAAGCCCAAGTCAGTGATTGTAGAGGGGGTGGATGTTGTTGTCCAGACTGAAGGAGACAAGGGCAGCTTTGGGCAGGTAGAACTAACCAAAGAACCTGTTAAATCTGATAAAGGACTGTGTAGGGAAACAGGGATTGTTTTTCTTACTGTACTGGAAGAGCCCAGCTATTGGCCTCTGCCTCAAGAGGAACCAGAAAGTATTGTGCAGGAGGATGGTTAAGAGTTTAAAAATTGTAAAAATATTGGCAAAAACAGTAGTAACCTGGAATATGGCCAACAGGGCATTCTGGGAAATAGAGTCCAGATGCCTAGTGAGCGCAGCAGTCACTATTTCCAGCCCTTTGTTTGCACAAGCACACCAGGGGATGATGTCAGTGACAGAGCTCTCAGTGCTGAAATGGGTTATCCAGCAGGTAATGAAAATGAATTTGTGGTTTCATGTCAGGAAGATGGTTGTGTTGGAGATTATCCATTGTTAATACCGTGTATAGAGGGTGACCAGTCTGCCATGGGTAACAAAATGGATCCCAACGCCAGCACAGCTTGTACCTATAGCATTGTGACTGGAGGGAGTGTAAAACCACAAAAAAGAAAATGTGTTTCCCAGCAATGTGATGTAACATGTCATAAAAGGAGAAAGCCACCATGGCGCCAAGGGAAGTTGGTCGCAACGGTCTAGGTTGTGTAAAACCAGTCCCTATGCGACAGCTATGGGGGGAGGTGTGACGAACAGGGGTGCAATGTAAAACGCAATAGACAATATCTGAAATTACACTCCCAATTTTCAATTATTCACTTATATTGGCATGATCCAGCAGTATGGCAGCTCCCACTTGTTCCCTGTCACGGGTAATTACAGGGTTAATTCATGTTAACTTGTAAGCCCTGCTTCCTTTCCCAAAGCCACTGCTTTGGTGTTGTTAGCTGACCTGCAGAGGTCTGACCTAAAGGGGCAAGGTGTGAAGCCTCTGTAATATACAAACACTGTACAAGATAGCAGGCACCAGAACAGCAGGGAATCTGCTAGTTGAGATTGAGACGTATCAACTGGCAGATCAAAGGTAATTCATATTCCTAATAACTCAAGATGTAGAATTATTGTAGGTTTCATAAATACCCCAGTTTATCCAGTAATTAATTCTGCCTTTAAGATACCTGATATAATATCATAGCCGAGCCAAACTTGGGATATTATCCTTCCTAGGCTACGATATCCCAGATATGTCGTATTTGGTCTTATTCGGTTGGGAAAATTAGTTAAGGACCATCATGCTATTATTTGGAATGTGACATGTATGGTTCACGGATTATGGAATGGGGAGATGGATATTTAAAATTCTCCAAAAATAGGAACCAACCTTCAGGGGCAGAACAAGTCCACCCCTCTAGAGACCAGACCACTCCCATTTTCTGGCAAAGGATAAATGGGAATTGGGTCTCAGTCTAAGTCTGTCATAACATCTACAAACATCTAGCCAACAGGACGGACCGTATTGGCTTACACCAGGAACTATTGTGGAGGCTATTCTTTTCTAATAACTGGACTATCAAGTTCTGGACTTGCTCATGGACATTTCAGATGCCATTTATCCTTAAGTATCCTTCTTTTACCATTTCTACCCTCACTTGTGTTACCGCTTATGCTCGTAAATTGTTTTAGTTTTTTTATTTATATTTTTATGCACTATTTTTGTCAACTTTTAAAAATGATATAAAATCATTTATAGGCTATTGTCCTATTCTGAGTATATCCCAAACAAACCTGTGTCTTCGAAGTATGCTACATAGAGAAGTATTGTGTAGGTTATAGATTATTGTATAGATATTAGGGTGATAACAATTTCCTTAGGTTGTTAGAAGTAGGGGAGGGATATCCCCATAGATATAGGTAACAGGTCATTCCGCTGTTTAATCGAATGTGTGTGGCGGCAGGTAGTATGAGTATATTTAGTAATTTATTGTGTAATATACGTTTGTTCACTAAAACCCACCGGGTATGATTGTTCCGTCCGCCTGTCGGTTGCTTGGAGTGTGTTTTCCGGTAGCGGATGGTGGCTGGGGTCTCGGAACAGGGGGTGGTTGTGACAGAGCTTGTGATCAGGAATAGGGACATTAGGAAATATATATATAATTATTGTTCAATGTTATTGTCTCCCTCTACTGTAGTAAAGGGAACCGGTAATGGAAGGTTCCGTCTTGCGCGATAGGTCCCGATACCGACAATATTCAGCAAATTATGTCTGATTCGCCGTCAGTGTTACAGCTCTGAGAAACTTATGGTAAAGTGGTGCAAATATGGATTTCTTAGTAAAACAGAACATTAGGCTGGATACACACGAATACATTTTTTTCTCCCGACCATTTGCCGCTATAGAGTGGTCGGCCACGGCAAATGTTTCCTATGGACCACGCGATCGGCGATGATTTACCGGCATGTCAAATTACCCATTCATCTGATCCAGGAAAACGGGCGACCGACAGTGTTCATTGATGCTTGTTCAGTGGTAACACATTTAGGAAAAAATCCTGCGCTTTCCACTGACATTAAACAAAGTGTCAGGTACTTACCTTTCCGCGGGTCCGGGGTCCTCCCGGCGGTCGCGAGCGGGAGCGCGCCGATGACGCGCGCCGCCGCTCGCACGCCCGCTCACGTGCCCGCGCGTCATCAGTGACGCGAGGACGTGGGCGGGGCAGGCTTTTTCCCGCTTGCAGCTGTTCCCTCCGGGGCACGGCCAGCAGGAGGAGGTCACAGGGGCCTATTTAGGCTCCCCTGGCAGCTGGCTCTTGCTGCCAGTTCAGAGTTGCTTGCTCTGGATCCTAGCTCCCTGTGTACCTCTAGGGTTGTTTCCTGTTGATCCTGACTCCTACCTCAGTTATCTCCGGTCTGCATATCCTCCACAGCTCCTACCTCCGGTCCGAATATCTACCACAGCTCCTACCTCCAGTTATCTCCGGTTGCATATTTCCACAGCTCAACCCTGGTCCGAATATCTGCCACAGCTCCTACCTCCAGTTATCTCCGGTCTGCATATCCTCCACAGCTCCTACCTCCGGTCCGAATATCTACCACAGCTCCTACCTCCAGTTATCTCGGTCTGCATATCCTTCACAGCTCCTACCTTCGGTCCGAATATCTACACAGCTCCTACCTCCAGTTATCTCCGGTCTGCATATCTCCACAGCTCTACCTCCGGTCCGAATATCTACCACAGCTCCTACCTCCAGTTATCTCCGGTCTGCATATTCTCCACAGCTCCTACCTCGGTCCGAATATCTACCACAGCTCCTACCTCCAGTTATCTCCGGTCTGCATAATCCTCACCTCCTACCTCCGGTCCGAATATCTACCACAGCTCCTACCTCCAGTTTATCTCGGTCTGCATATCCTCCACAGCTCCTACTTCCGATCCGAATATCATCCCCAGGTCCTACTTCCTGTTTCACCTGTATCTGTTCTGCTGCCTCTCCACATTGTGGGATTGGCTTTGTGGTTCTCTCTCTGGAGCCGCGACCTGGTATCTGTCCGCCGCACAAACATCTCACCATTAGAGGCTCTGGTGAATGAAGTGAAAACCGGTGGTACTTAGATTCCGCGTCAAGGGGGTGGGGTCTCACGGGGGTCTTTTCCTGAAGATCTCGTAACACAAAGTCATACATATATCTACAAAGGTAATGCATGCAATATGCATGCATACAATAGGAAAGAGGACTCTTCCCAAAAAGCTTACAGTCTAGAGGAAATGGGGGTGAGACATAAGGTGACGTGAATCGCTGGGCTGCAAATAGATTGGCAGTGAAGTTTTATTAGCGGGTTAGATCAGGGTAGGCCAATGAGAGGGGTAATGTCTAGGCAGGTTATACGTGAATGAGGGAGAGAGGGAGGAAGAGAGTTCCAGGGCAGAGGGACAGCATGAGCAAAGTCCTGAATGTGGGTGTGGGAAGAGGTAACAAGGTTAGATGAGAGGAGGATATTGTTTGCAGAGCGGAGGTTGCGCCAGGGACAGTATCTGTGGATCTGCTCTGAGATGTATGGGAGGGGCTGTGTTGGATAGTGCTTTATAGGATAGGGTTAGCAGCTTGAACTGGATCCTTTGTGTGATGGGCAGCCAGTGGAGAGACTGACAGAGAGGAGAGGTGTAAAGGTGGCCATACATCTATGAGATATTACTTACTCGACCGAGGGCTCGCGCGATGTTCCTTCGATCCTGCCGGAACCGCTTCTCCCGATCTTACATTCGACCAACATGCGATCGCAAAATGAATGGGATTTTGCGATCGCATGTCGAATATGTCGCGGTCAAATATACGATCGGGAGAAGTAGTCAAGCTGGGTATGATTTTGACGCCAGCTAGGATGACCAGCTGGGTGAATGGAGATAAATATCTCTGTGCAGGGACACAGGTTGGTACAGCAAACTCACAGTGGGATCCTCTGCACTCGTCCACACGTGGGTGCTCACTCCTCTAGGTAATCCAACCCTTTGATGGATATATAGTTTCAAGGAACAGCAAAAAGCGAGGGTAGCACTCCAAAGTAAACTTAGATTTATTGAAGACCACACAACATATCACAACGTTTCGGGGGGAAACTTGCCTTCCTCACCTGAGGAAGGGGGCAAGTTCCCCCCGAAACGTTGTGATATGTTGTGTGATCTTCAATAAATCTAAGTTTGCATACAATAATATAGGAAAGGACCTAAACCAGAACCCCTTTGTAAAGCACTCTATCCCTTGAAACCTCAAATAAGATAAACCATCAGTCACATAGTCTCCGTGTGAGAGAGTGTTAAGGAAACGAGCGGATCCATCAATACCTTATAAAAAACATCTTTATTAATTTATCAAAAACACAATCGTTAAAAATTTGGGCGTCCCCGAATATAGGCAATACTGACAACCTAACCGCAATTGCTGCGTCCCGGATCCAACAGTTCATGTCTCATATATATAAGGAGCCAAGTCCTATGTGAGTATGCCCATCAACCACATGTAGGAGTATCGTTTTCAAATTAATTATATCCAATTCCAGTGACCATACATTCAATAAGTCAATAGTGTAGTAGGAAATTCCACGCTACTGTGAAGTTACACATATCCCAAACCACTAACAAGTCAATAGTGTACAGGTTAGGAAAATATATCCATCTAAACTTTTGGAAATTGCACTGATAAGGGCCTTAATTTTTCAGCTATAAACTTACTTAGTAGCTGTGAGACTTTTCTTTGCTCATTGCCATGCTGTTTTTGTGGGTTTCATGCACATGTGTGTTAACAACACTTAAAGGGCATGTCTACCCCAAAACTATAACCCCCCCCCCCCACTACTGGCACCATTGTGTAGTGTAGTTTAATACTTACCTTACATCCCAGCTCCATCTGGTTCTTCTGCTATCCCCCCTAAAGTCCAAAAAAACGCCCACCAGGAGTACTGCAGAGTCCATATAGGACTCTGCTCCTGTCTCTCCTCCGGGAAAAGTTTGGCATGCATACTGCAGCCCTTCTCCTCCTCCCTTCCCCTCCCTCTCCCTCCCGATTTAGATTCCCTCCCTCTAGCGTAAAAACCTTTCCATATAATATTCTCCCTGTCCCCCCATCCCCAACCGCTATAGTTTTAAGTTCAGAAAGTGCCCCAAACATTACTTACCTTCCCTCTTCCTCCACCGCACTGACCCCGGCAGTCGCGGCCGTGATTGGCTGCCGCTCAGCCAATCACAGACGCGATGCCGGTCCCGCCCCTCTGCTTGCATTTTCCGCAAGCAGAGGGCCTGTCAGTACGGCGGAGGAAAGAGGAGAGTAAGTAATATTTGGGGCACTTTCTGAACTTAAAACTATAGAGCGGTGGGGCTGGGGGGACAGGGAGAATATTATATAAAAAATTTTTAAGAAGGGTGGACATGCCCTTTAATATGCATAATATGCACAAACTTGCAAGTTGTGCCACATATTGCAGACAGATTCCAAATGCCACCTTTTGTTTGGATTTGGTGATTGGCCATTCGCATTAAGGCTTTATTTAATGCTTGTGGCTCATGGGTCGTGCTACCTATTTTAAAGGGACACTAAACCTATATTATGAAGTACATGAAATCTGTATCTATTATTTACAGGGAGGTTAGATTGCTTATTTCCACCTTCCTGTGATTACTTACCTACTGACCATCCACTTGCAGCTTCTCCCCAACAGATAGCGATGTGTCCTGACTGAGCTCCTATATTTTGCACATGCATGCCAATACTAAAGATAGGAGCACGTTCATAACAGTATGCCTGTCAGTTGGGGAGAAGCCACAAGTGGAGTGGAGGTAGGTAAATTAATCTCTGTTACCAATTTGTTGAAGGTGGGAATAAGCAATCTCACCTCCCTGTGAATAACAGATACATATTTATTGTACTTCATAATATTGGTTTAGTGGCCCTTAAATGCTCACTCTGGCTTCCTTACTTTGCCCATTTTAGTGGTAGCTTTTTCAGAACCTGTGGTGCACTTTCAATCTATTTGTTATTAACTTGGTTTTGTTTGCGGACTACGATTCTGTGTCCTCCACTGTATTTCGCTGTTGCTCTTGAATACCGACCATGAACTATTGGATCATTCTATTGTGTCCTCACCTCTGGTTTCTGGTAATTTACAGGTTACTTTGGCCTCAGCACCAATATCTAAGTGAAAGCAAGTTAGGGCACTTATAAGTATATTAACCCTAAAGTAGGGGAGGTGCAAGCATGGGCTAGTTAAATCAATCCAAAAAACACAAAAGCAGCCAAACTGCAATACTCTGATATCAAGTAAAAAATGAAAAACAATTTATTATAACACAGGGATGTATATATAAAAACATTTAAAGGAAAACTAAACTTAATTTTTAAAAATCCCAATATGAAAGCTTTTCTCCCAGAACACCTATACATGAAAGATACTTCTCTAGTAAGTAGTATATGTATCGTAAGTTATAGATACTTTACCTAAGAAGGCTTCCATGTTGTTGCCAGTACAACTCATAGCGCATGTAGGCTTCAAAGGGCCATGCCCCATGACCCCAGCCCCCAGAAATTACTGTCTATATGCACAGAGTTTCTAGCAAAAGATAAAGTTTCTAAATGTACCTGTATTCATTGTTGAGTTGCTGGTGGTGCACCATATAAATACCATGTTTTGAGGAACACAGTCCAAGAAGTCACAAGTTCAAATTCCCTAGGTAACTTTTGAAACAGTAAAACATACAGAGAGATTCAATGAAAGTTCTTATTGTTAAAAATTGTGCTAATGTTGCCTCAACCAATCAGATGTTAGCTTTCAAATGTTAAATAAGATCTAATTGGTTGGGGCAAAATAAGCACCATTTTAAACGATAAGAACTTTTATTGAATCTCCCTAATAGTCTACTACCTGAATTTATTGCTCTTTTTGTTTGTTTGTTTGTTTCCATCGTGTTTCTAGAAATATATTAAGTTTCTACATATGTACAAACTTTATATATAGCGGCTCTGTTTTTTATTTACCAACCAGCGTGAATTGCTGTCAGCCTTCCTGGAGCAGTACAAAGGGGCAGCCTTCCTGGAGCAGTACAAAGTACAAAGGGGTTCTGGTAGATAACAGACTTAGCCATAGCAAACAATGCCAGGTAGCAACGGCTAGAGCTAGCAAGATATTGTCTTGTATAAAAGGGGGAATAGATTCAAGAGAGAAAAATATTATTCTCCCTCTTTACAAGGCACTGGTAAGGCCACATTTGGAATATGCGGTGCAGTTTTGGAATCCCATATACAAAAGGGACATCTTAGAAATTGAGGCAGTTCAGAGAAGGGCAACTAAATTAATAAGGGGAATGGAGGGGCTTGAATATGCAGGCAGATTACACAAGTTAGGGCTGTTTACATTGGAGAAGCGACGTTTGCGTGGGGACATGATAACCTTGTACAAATATATTAATGGGCCATACAATGAACTCTCTGGTGCATTGTTCACTAATAGGTCATATCAGAGGACACGTGGACATCCTCTAAGGTTGGAAGAAAAGAAGTTTCATCTTCAGGTTAGGAAGGGTTTCTTTACAGTGAGAACGGTGAAATTGTGGAACTGTCTTCCGGCAGATGTGGTAATGGCAAGTTCATTGAATAGCTTTAAAAAAGACCTGGATAAGTTTCTAAAACTAAAAAATATTGAGAATTACTGGTATTAATGCATATAGATCTGGTTGATCCAGGGATACATTCCGATTGCCGTTTGGAGTCAGGAAGGAATTTTTTCCCCCTTTTTAGCTGGTTTTTTTTGCCTTCCTCTGGATCAACTGTTAGGTAGGGTTAAAAAAAAAAATATATATAAAGAGGGTGAATAGGTTGGACTTGATCGACGTATGTCTTTATTCAACCTTAATTACTATGTTACTATGTTACTAAAGCAGTGAACTGATTTTACTGACATTTACTGAAATGTACTTGCATCTATTGCATGTGCAGTGGTGGCGTGCTGGTTTTGGAAACACACCATTGGGACACAGGTTCGATTCCTCAGGCTTACTTTTATTGTTGTTTCTATTATGTTTCTAGCAAAAGATTTCTACATGTACTGATTTCACACCAAGTATCCTTTGTGGGATAGAGGTAAAAAGCTTTTGTTTTAGCAAGACACAGTATAGAAGGTTGCAGTTTCGATTCCCCAGACTTTTATTTTACTAAAATGTTAATATTCTGTTTCTTACATCTATTCTAGCAAAGAAATAAAAGATAAAGTTTGTTGTTTGTATGAAAAACAATAGGAATTTATCATGGTTAGAGACAGGAGCATTTGTAATGTGCTTACACAAAAACTGCACTGAAATACTGAAATCTCTGTTCTGTATCAAAGTGAAGGATGATCCCTGAGCTGTAACATGATTATCTGTCAGCTTCCTGTAAAGTGTTCTGCAATCTGCATACACTTAGCTGGGTGTTCCCACCTATGGGGAATTATGGGAGATGACGCCTAGCACTCATTTTTTTTTTATGCTCCTCCACCACGTCCTCTGACAGGTCCTGACAGACTGTATTCTATGCTCATGCGCATCGCACTTGTGCATGTGCATAAAGTATTACAGTAAGTCAATTGGGACCTGTCAGAGGACAAGCGATTGCATAAGTACCTTACCTTAGTTTCCGGCTCCTGAATGTTTTATTGAAGAACGAGAGTTAAGACACAGCTCCTTTACCTTCTTCAATAAAACTGAATACAATTTTTTTTTTTTACCAGTGGAGATACCCTTTTAGTGTTTAAGGGGGCCCCCCACATATTTTGACAAGAACCCCTTAGAGACATTGCCACTGTCCAGGACATTCACATTACATAGCAAAAAATCTTAAAGGCTATCTCCACCTTCCAGACAAACTTTTTCTGTAGTGTAGGGGACCCAATCCCACCCCCAACCATGTTTGTTTGACCCGGCCTTCTACTTGCAGGAAATTGCAAGCAGGGGCTCGGACCGGCAGCCGCGTCTGTGATTGGCTGAGAGGCAGCCAGAGACCTGAAGGAGGAAGGGAGGGCTTCACTGTACATGCCAGAAACCTCTCAGAGGAAAGGTAACAGGCAGAAACCTTTTCACTCGTAGACAGGCTCCTGCACTTCATTTTCTGTGATTTTAGACAGACATTGCAGGAGAACCATTTGGAGCAGAGAGGTACAGTTAGGATTTTTAAACACTGCACTGTGGGGCCATAAGTGGGGGAAATTTTAGTTTTGGGGTGGACATGCTCTTTAAAAATGAAAGAGCAAAACAAAAACAGGGGATCTGTACATAAAGCAGAATTATACATTTCTATTAAAAATGTATAAAAATATAAGTTAATATTTTATTAGAAATCATTTTTAACAGTCACCAGTATGGTGGGTGAAACCTCCCTTTATATTCTGTGGCACAGTGGCAGCCAATCAGTGCACCACGTATCACTTGTACAGAACAAAACTAAATGATGTGATTATTATTATTATTGTGGATTTATATAGCGCCAACATCCTCTGTGGTGCTCTAACAGTTGCATTACTATACAGGAGGAAAACATAAATGTTAAATACAAGGTAAGATCAAAATATCGTTTGTCCATAACAATCAATGCACTGCAAAATAGAGACACCGAACTGATACAGAGGCTCAACTAGGAATCACTGGGTCCCCAAGCAAAGCTATGATGGGGCCCCTATCTGTGCTTCATCCACAGTGGTTTTCTGAGAGGAGGCTATATATGTCATAGGGAAAATAAGAGGATGGGGCCCCCTTGGCTCCCGGGCCCCCTGCAGTTGCTCCCCTGGTAGTTACACACTGTCCCTACACCTATAGTGGGAAACTGGAAAAGTTACATGATCAGACATCAGTCTCGTTATGATTAGTCTAACTGGGAAGCAACTGCGAAGAGCAGCAATGTTAATGTGGGGAACAAGCTACAATCCACCTCCTCTGCTGGGATATCGGTATAAAATGTTCCCCGCCCACCGACCGACCCTCTATTTTTTTTTTGGATACTATCAGCTTTATAGTCACTAGCTTTCCTTTTCAGCATGGGAACAGTCAAAAGGTCCGCCCACCGAACGGGGTGTGTATTGTCTAATCGTTAGCCAATCAGCGAGAGGCCACTCCCTCTGGAGAAGGCGGTGGCGCCGTTTTCGAACTGAATTCAGTGTGCAGTTGGAACGTTGTGGTCGGTGAGTTCTGTGGTTTCTGCTGTGGGATTTCTAATTGGTGGTGCTGTGCGGGTGTTTTAATGTTGGTAGGTCGGTATATGGAGGTGATATCTGTGTATAATATATTATGGTAGGGGCGGGGCTTGGCCGCTACATGGAACTAAATTAATTTAGAACAAAGCAACTGGCCAGAGAAAAATCTGTTCATTGTACTTATAGAACACAACGGGTTAATTGTATGGGATTGTCATTGTGATAGGGTCAGTGCAATGTATATTGTTCCCTGTGTAGGGTCAGTGCAATGTATATTGTTCCCTGTGTAGGGTCAGTGCAGTGTATATTGTTCCCTGTGTAGGGTCAGTGCAATGTATATTGTTCCCTGTGTAGGGTCAGTGCAATGTATTGTTCCCTGTGTAGGGTCGTGCAATGGATATGTTCCCTGTTGTGGTCAGTGCAATGTATATTGTTCCCTGTGTAGGGTCAGTGCAGTGTATATTATTCCAAATTGTTCATTGTCTAGGGTCAGTGCAGTGCGCATCGTTCCCTGTGTAGGGTCAGTACAGTTCATATTGTTCCTGTGTAGGATCAGTGCAGTGCAAATTGTTCCCTGTGTATTGTCAGTGCAGTGTTTATTGTTGATATTGTTCCCTGTGTAGGGTCGGTGCAGTGTATATTGTTCCCTGTGTAGGGTCGGTGCAGTGTATATTGTTCCCTGTGTAGGGTCGGTGCAGTGTATATTGTTCCCTGTGTAGGCTCGGTGCAGCGTATATTGTTCCCTGTGAGGGCTCGGTGCAGTGTATATTGTTCCCTGGTGTAGGCTCGGGCAGTGTATATGTGTCCCGTGTAGTCGGTGCAGTGTATATTGTTCCCTGTGTAGGCTCGGTGCAGTGTATATTGTTCCCTGTGTAGGCTCGGTGCAGTGTATTGTTCCCTGTGTAGGCTCGGTGCAGTGTATATTGTTCCCTGTGTAGGCTCGGTGCAGTGTATATTGTTCCCTGTGTAGGCTCGGCGCCGTGTATATTGTTCCCCGTTTAGGCTCGGCGCAGTGTATATTGTTCCCCGTGTAGGCTCGGCGCAGCGTATAGTGTTCCCTGTGTAGGCTCGGCGCAGCGTTATAGTTCCTGTGTAGGTGCGGCAGCGTATAGTGTTCCCTGTGTAGGCTCGGCGCAGCTTATAGTGTTCCCTGTGTAGGCTCGGCGCAGCTTATAGTGTTCCCTGTGTAGGCTCGGGGCAGCTTATAGTGTTCCCTGTGTAGGCTCGGGGCAGGCTTATAAGTGTTCCCTGTGTAGGCTCGGCGCAGCTTATAGTGTTCCTGTGTAGGCTCGGCGCAGCTTATAGTGTTCCTGTGTAGGCTCGGCGCAGCTTATAGTGTTCCCTGTGTAGGCTCGGCGCAGCTTATAGTGTTCCCTGTGTAGGCTCGGCGCAGCGTATAGTGTTCCCTGTGTAGGCTCGGCGCAGCTTATAGTGTTCCCTGTGTAGGCTCGGCGCAGCTTATAGTGTTCCTGTGTAGGCCGGCGCCGCTTATAGTGTTCCCTGTGTAGGCTCGGCGCAGCTTTAGTGTTCCCTGGGTAGGCTCGGCGCAGCTTATAGTGTTCCCTGTAGGCCGGGCGCTTATGTGTTCCTGTGGTCGGCGAGCTTATAGTGTCCCTGTGTAGGCTCGGCGCAGCTTATAGTGTTCCTGTGGTAGGTCGGCGCAGCTTATAGTGTTCCCTGTGTAGGCTCGGCGCAGGCTTATAGTGTTCCCTGTGTAGGCTCGGCGCAGTTATGTGGTCCTGTGTAGGCTCGGCGCAGCTTATAGTGTCCTGTGTAGGCTCGGCGCAGCTTATAGGTTCCCTGTGTAGGTCGGCGCAGGTATGTGTTCCCTGTGTAGGCTGGCGCAGCTTATAGTGTTCCCGTGTAGGCTCGGCGCAGCTTATAGTGTTCCCTGTTGCTCGGCCGCTTATAGTGTTCCCTGGGTAGGCTCGGGCAGCTTATAGTGTTCCCTGTGTAGGCTCGGCGCAGCTTATAGTGTCCCTGTGTAGGCTCGGGCAGCTTATAGTGTTCCCTGTGAGGCTCGGCCGAGCTTATAGTGTTCCCTGTGTAGGGTCGGCCGCTATAGTGTTCCCTGTGTAGGCTCGGCGCAGTTATAGTGTTCCCTGTGTAGGCAGGCGCAGCTTATAGTGTTCCCTGTGTAGGCTCGGCGCAGCTTATAGTGTTCCTGTGTAGGCTCGGCGCAGCTTATAGTGTTCCCTGTGTAGGCTCGGCGCCGCTTATAGTGTTCCCTGTGTAGGCTCGGCGCAGCTTATAGTGTTCCTGTGTAGGCTCGGCGCAGCTTATAGTGTTCCTGGGTAGGCTCGGGCAGCTATAGTGTTCCCTGTGTAGGCTCGGCGCAGCTTATAGTGTTCCCTGTGTAGGCTCGGCGCAGCTTATAGTGTTCCTGTGTAGGCTCGGCGCAGCTATAGTGTTCCCTGTGTAGGATCGGCGCAGCTATAGTGTTCTGTGTAGGCTCGGCGCAGCTTATAGTGTTCCCTGTGTAGGCTCGGCGCAGCTTATAGTGTTCCCTGTGTAGGCTCGGGCGCAGCTTATAGTGTTCCCTGTGTGTAGCTCGGCGCAGCTTATAGTGTTCCCTGTGTAGGCTCGGCGCAGTTATAGTGTTCCCTGTGTAGGCTCGGCGCATTATAGTGTTCCCTGTGTAGGGTCGGCGCAGCTATAGTGTTCCCTGTGTAGGCTCGGCGCAGCTTATAGTGTTCCCTGTGTAGGCTCGGCGCAGCTTATAGTGTTCCTGTGTAGGCTCGGCGCAGCTTATAGTGTTCCCTGTGTAGGCTCGGCGCAGCTTATAGTGTTCCCTGTGTAGGCTCGGCGCAGCTTATAGTGTTCCCTGTGTGGGCTCGGCGCAGCTTAAGTGTTCCCTGTGTGGCTCGCGCAGTTATAGTTCCCTGTGTGGGCTCGGCGCAGCTTAGTGTTCCCTGTGTGGGCTCGGCGCAGCTTATAGTGTTCCCTGTGTGGGCTCGGCGCAGCTTATAGTGTTCCCTGTGTGGGCTCGGCGCAGCTTATAGTGTTCCCTGTGTGGGCTCGGCGCAGCTTATAGTGTTCCCTGTGTAGGCTCGGCGCAGCTTATAGTGTTCCCTGTGTGGGCTCGGCGCAGCTTATAGTGTTCCCTGTGTAGGCTCGGGCAGCTTATAGTGTTCCCTGTGTAGGCTCGGCGCAGTTATGTGTTCCCTGTGTAGGGCTCGGCGCAGCTTATAGTGGTTCTGTGTTGTAGGCTCGGCGCAGCTTATAGTGTTCCCTGTGGGGCTCGGCGCAGCTTATAGTGTTCCCTGTGGGCTCGGCGCAGCTTATAGTGTTCCTGTGTGGGCTCGGCGCAGCTTATAGTGTTCCCTGTGTGGGCTGCGCGCTATAGTGTTGCCTGTGGGTCGGCGCAGCTTATAGTGTTCCTGTGTGGGCTCGGCGCAGCTTATAGTGTTCCCGTGTGGGTCGGCGCAGCTTATAGTGTTCCCTGTGTGGGCTCGGCGCAGCTATAGTGTTCCTGTGTGGCTCGGCGCAGCTTTAGTGTTTCCTGTGTAGGGTCGGCGCAAGCTTTAGAGTGTTCTGTGTGGGCTCGGCGCAGCTTATAGTGTTCCCTGTGTGGGCTCGGCGCAGCTTATAGTGTTCCCTGTGTAGGGTCGGCGCAGCTTATAGTGTTCCCTGTGTAGGGTCGGCGCAGCTTATAGTGTTCCCTGTGTAGAGGCAGTACAGTGATGTCAGTGTTCTCTATATAGGGTCAGTTCAGTGTATATTGTCCCCATGTAGGCTCTGTGCAGTTTATATTGTTCTCTATGTACGGTTAGAGTGTTCCCTGCAGTGTATAGTGTTCCCTATGTAGGGTCAGTGCAGTTTTTATTGTTTCCTATATAGGGACAGTGCAGTGTATATTGTTCCCCATGCAGGGTCAGTGCAGTGTACAGTGTTCCCAGTGTAAGATCAATGCATTTTTCTCTAGGGTCAGTGCAGTGTATACTGTTCCCTAAGGGTCAGTGCATTGTAGAGTGTACATTCGCCCAGTGTAGGATCAGTGCAGTGTACTGTCTCCTTGGACATGAGCTTATTTTTGGGTGGTAATTTACCACCCTGTAAGATTTGGATGAAATTTCAATGGCATCAGTCCATTGCTGCCAAACATTACCTCTGGCATTTTGGCCCAATCGACCGAAATTTACAGCACTAACAGGGAGGTGGAAATACTGTCACAAACGGCTAAAAAAGCATTAAAGCCCAATCTTTCCCATGTAATATCTGGTTAGATTGGGCTTAACTTTTGTACAGCACAGGCACCCAATATAAAATCCCTTGTATAAAAATCCTGTAGCTCTTGCATTAGCAGTGAAGACTTAGATTGTATATAGAAACAGAAGCAATATATTATTTTAATTAGCAGTTTTGTATCTTCAAGTTAAAGGGTATCTCCACTGAAAAAAAATACATTGGCTGTTATAGCAGTTTATAGCAAGATTAACTCATACACGAAATCTCAGCTTAGCGTGTGCCATATTTGTTCCGATCTGCTGCTTCTGCTGTAGCAGCCGTCTGATCCTCCTCTCTGACATGCCCGCCTGCCTCTTATTCATCAGCCGCACGCGCTCCCGTCTGACATGCGCACTAAGTCCCTTCCGTAGTCGGGACTAGCTTACCCCGCAGATACTGTCGACATCAAATGGGAACGTAGGCGTCACGTTCCCATGGCAACAAGAGCTATTGGCGCTTCTGTTCTCTTTTGCTGCCAAAAATAGCAGCTCTGTCTATAAAAAAAAAAAAAAAAGTAAAATGGGCATGTTTATTTCTTAGGGGCAGGCTACACCCAAACCTTTTATTAGCCTTTGACCTCTTGCAGGTTAAACCTCGTACACACGTTGGATAATTTTCGTACGATGCAGCCAATGCACGTTCAACGACATTTAGGGAGATTCAATAAAAGGTCTTATCATTTAAAATGGTGCTAATTTTGCCCTAACCAATCAGAACTTATGTAACATTTGAAAGCTAACATCTGATTGGTTGGGGCAAAATTAGCACCATTTTAAACGATAAGAACTTTTATTGCATAACCCCCATTATCGTTAATCCTCATAATTGAAACATCTGTACACACAGCAACATTAGTCACCACGATAGTCGTTAGAAATAAACGTTCGTATCTTCGCGCAATGGCGAAAAGTATACGATAATCGGCAGAACAAATCCGCCAGGCTGATCGTCGAAAAATGTCGACAATAGTCGACGGACGTTGGTCTTTGTTGGTCGTTGATGCTATATTTTCGTACGAATATTGTGCGATTGCTCGATCGTCAGCTGCATCATACGACAATTATCCAACGTGTGTACGAAGCTTTAGTCTCTCTATGCACAGATATGTGGGTGCGCCAGAAATCATGAATATTCATGTGATGATGCATATTGACTGACAGCCCACCCAGCACAGTAGCAAACACACCCTCAGGAGCTAGCATAGCTTCCATAAGCTGCTACAAAGGAAAAAAAGTAGGGGGAGGGTTGGGGGAAGGTGTACTTTCATATAAAAAAAAAAAAAAAGTTTTTCCATCAGTGGAGATACCCTTTAATTTTGGTTTTAGGTTGGTCTTTAAAGTAGACATACTTGTGGAAAAACTGTTGTGCAGAGCTAGATTGCCACTTCACTACACAATTACCAGCTATCTAATAGGAATGGATGTTACCTGATGTTATACCCAGTAGAAACAGAACTAATCATTCAGACAGAG
Source organism: Hymenochirus boettgeri (assembly GCA_019447015.1). Taxonomy (NCBI): domain Eukaryota; kingdom Metazoa; phylum Chordata; class Amphibia; order Anura; family Pipidae; genus Hymenochirus; species Hymenochirus boettgeri. The sequence continues at coordinate 86,418,340 of CM033470.1, read as the reverse complement.
TACCGGTATATCTTAGTTTTTGGCAGACTATATAATTTGTGGTTGAAAACAATTATACCTTCTAGCCAGTGATAAGACATTCCCAGATAAATCTCTGGAATTTGTTATACATTCCAGCATTCTTCCAGCCTTAGTAAAGTAATTGGGCCCAATAATGCTAAATATTGTTATTGTGCATGACAAACCCTAAATGGGCCCCAAGTAGAAGCAACAATAGAATTCTTGTAAATTTCAGTCTTATAGTAAAACGTTTATGTCTGTAGGTCAAGGCTGAAATGGTTTCCTGTTGGAGGAAGAAAACCATTTAAACCATAGATTCAATATCGGTTAGGGCGCTGTGGCTCTGGGTAAATAAGGCACATTGTCTTCTAATAGAGATTGCTATGGTTTGTGTGCAGTGAAGTGAGGAACACATGGTGAATTATTGCCCAGTAGGAAAGCTGTTGGTGGGGAAGTTAGTTATATGGAGACAGTTTGCAATGCCTTTGTATGTAACAGTAACACTGCAGTAACACAGTGCAAATAAATAAATGCTTTTAGAATCAAATGTAAAATTATCTATGTAACAACAAGTATGTTGAATAGTATATATTGTGTTTTACCACCTTTTAAAGTGTATCTACACTTATGAAATTAACTTTTGAGATTTTAGTTTAATTGAAGAAGGGATCTAACCTCCTGTTCTTCAATTAAACCTGCAGGAGTGAAGATACGGAACTTACTCAGTCCTGTGCTCCTCCACTGTTCTTTTGACAGGTCCAGACGCAACTGTATGCGCATACAATACAAACTGTGTCGGGACCCGTCGAAGATCAGCGGAGACGTGTGAGACCGGGTAAGTTCCATCTCTTGGCTCCTGCAGGTTTAATTGAAAAAAGGATGGGAGGTAAGACATAGCTACCTGAGAAATTAAACTGCTGCAACCAATCAGAAGATAGCTATGTTATTTAGAAGCTGCAGGCAGTAAATAGCAGTAATTTAGGCACTCACACTGCACAGGAACACTTGCACTAGTGCAATCTGGTCCCATGCAATGATAGTCAGTATATACTGTAGATGCACTTAAAGGGGCTTTTAAAAATGTATAAAGTGTTATCAGCAAAGTTTAGACACTTTGCTGATTACACTTAACTTTGTATAGTTTTTAAAAGCCCTTATAAACCAACTATTAAATACTGTATATAACACTGTGTGAGCATCTGCCACTTAAATACAAGTTTAATACAACCAAAAGCTCTATTTCAAATTTGTCATCTCCTCTTGGTAGAATAAAAGCAGAAACCAGCAATGGTTTTACAGAGGTTCCAGGTAAAAACATAAAATAACCAGTATCCTTGTTCAATGTAAATGTTGCCATCCACAAAGTTGGAACATATATGGAAAGAATTATCTTGTTTCATGGGCCAGTTGAGAGGCCAGGAATGCGCAACAGTAGCATTTCAGGAATGTTTACTTGATGCAGTTGCTGATTACTGTGTTATTACTTCTCTGTCCATTACAGGAGAACAAAAAATGCATTCCATTCTGCAAAATGTTGGCTGGAGGAACCATAATATTCTTGAAAATCTTGATGAACAAGACAGCCCTAAGCCTGATAAATTCAAAAAGATCTCCTCAACTAGCTCCCTGAATACGCTGCGCATGTCTCTGAGGAAGAGGATGCCACTAAATGAGCTTAAATTTAACATCAATGCTATGCCAGACTGGGAGAGGATAGCTACAAAGGACAGGCAGCACTCACTGCAGTCCATGACTGTCACAGCCAAGAGCATGTTTGGAGCAATGTCACAGGTAACAGTGATGTGATTGTGAGTTGCAGTTTACAGTTACAGCCTAAAAAACCTTGATATATGTGAATATGCAAAGCATGGCATCAGGGTTTTTTTCCTTCTGCAAAACATAGCAAATAAAACGTTGTTCCCACTAAACTTTATCTACATTTTGTATTCATATACTGTATTTAACATTAGTTAATATTTTCAAAATACAGTTGTCATCCACTTAAAATGTTGGTTTTTCCCGAAATAAAATATTAATATAAGTCCATTGGAAACATGAAAATTTGCAGCTTCCCACCTCCAGCCCAGTAGAGAGCTGAAGATACAGTCAGTCAGTAAGGGTTAAATGTGTTAAAAAAAACACATTTAACCCTTTCACCTTGCTTACTGTTCCTAAACTTTGGCAAAACGATTGTCATCTTGAAAAACATAACTATACACCAAAGTACTTAAGACAAGGGAATCCTTTTTTTAAAGGGCATGTACACCCTAAATTTTAACTTTAGATATGTTGTAGCTCCCCCTTGTCCACCCCCAATCGCCGCATACTACAGACCTTCACTCCCGCAGCATCTCCTCCCGGCTCCCTGTAACAAACGGACTGGACAGGCAGCCACATCTGTGATTGGCTGAGAGGCATCCAATCACGGATACGGCTGCTGGCAATGGAGATGCAATGGGAGATAAGGGCTGTAGGTTTAATTTGGCTTCTTTTTTTAAAGAACTAATGCGGGGGTGGGCAGGGGTTAGCTACAGCATATTAAAAAGATTTCACGCTAGGTGCAACAGCTGCAGAGGATGAATCCGGATGGTGGGAGGGAAGGTGGGAAAGGGCTCCACTGCGCATGTCAGCATCCCTCCCGGAGGGAAGACAGTAGGCAGAGACCTTTGGACAGGAAGACAGCCACTACGCTTCATTATTCTAGACTTTGGACTGGCACTGCATGAGAACCATAAGGAGAATAGATGTAAGTTTAAGTATGTTTTTAAACTACACCGTATAGCCAGTATGGGGTTAAAGTTTTGGGGTGGACATGCCCTTTAAAATGTGAGATATAAAATTCAGACTTTACAAATAAAATAAAATTGTTTCTGCAGCTCTTGGGGTTGGGGGAATTGTTCAAAAATACAAAACATATGTACACATCACCACTCTTGTGGTGATGTGAATGGCTGGAAAGGAGTTACATCATGTACAGTAAAAGTGGAGTCTGGTAGAACTACATTATTTAAGGAATAGCTTTGAAGTTATTTAAAATGTATTTGAGTGAACCACAGATGTATTTGAGTCAAATTAAATGTTACAATGTTTACACAAGGGAGATTAGTGGATACACTGTTATTACATATAGGAGGTTTTCAAGGAGATTTTATACACTAAATGACTGTATTAATTAAATAGCAAGAAAGAATCAAAGGGATATACTTGCAACATGTTTTAGAATCAACTTCTTCAAAACTTACCAAAGAGACACTAAACCGATTAAATCATGTACCTTGCATTTTCATCTGTTTTGGGAGGCGAGATCGCTTATTCCCACCTACCTGTGAATAATTGAATCCCTGGTTTCAGGAATTGAACTTGCCTGTCGGCACACCACTCGCAGCTTCTCACCCGCAGATGGTGCACTGTCCCAATTCTGCACATAATACAGATAGGCGCACAATCGAGCCGAGCACCTGGACTCAAGCTAAAATTAATTTATTCCTTGATGTGGTGGCAAAATTTTACCTTTTAATCAAGGGAAAATAAATCATCTTTGCCAGATTACACAGCGGTCCTAGAGCCAAAATATTTTTAGTAATGTTGGGGTTGTGAGACAGGCATCTAAATAGACTTGTACAGGTCACTTTAAAAGCCTCAGAGGACCATGAAACTGTCAATATCAAACACTGCATTTGCACATAAGTTGTAGCATTTGGACTCTTAAATATAACAGTTCAGATGGGTGTTGCTAACTTTTTTGGTTTTTATATATAAAGTTATGGAGTGAAATGTATTGGATGTTCCGCAAGCAATATATCTTATTGAGTTGTTCTAACAGGCAGTAGGAATAGCAATCATTAGTGATAACTGAGAGTAACTGAAAACCTGTAAGTGATTATCCAGAGCAGGAAACGGTTTGTGGTTTTAATCAATATTCCACGCGAGTAGCCGTAATCATGGTGTAAAAGGGCTGGGAGCAGCTGTGTATGACCGATATCTGCTGCAGAAATGCAGAAAATTTCAATGAAAGATACATGCATCTTTGCACCTTAAGGCAGTACAGCCGGAGAGGCTTGCCAGGAACACATATTTAGGAAATGTACTTCTCATTTTAAATTGCTGTCTGCAGTTAGAGAATGTAATAGCTTTCTATCCTCTCTACAATCCTAACACATTAAACACTGTAGATCAGTCATTTGGCTCCTGAATTGAAAGGCCTAAACTAAAATGCATTTGTGGGATTAATCTTCATGATTAAGGTTAACTATTTAATATTGTTTAAATAAATCACACTATATCACAATGTTTGTGATTGCCAAATTCTTTGTGCAGGAGAGTTTGTTACAAACCATTTAATAATATTACAGAGATTCTTGTAAATGGTAAGGAAATGTTCAACTAGGAATTTGTTTATTCATTGTTGGATACCTTCTAAAACAGAATGGCTAACTGTCAGTAGTTAATTTTTCAAACATACAAAGATGGTCTCATTCTTTCATTACATAACTGACATATAATTTATCTTGCTCTTACTCTTTATCGGGTGACCTGCTAACCAAAGCGTTATATTTTGTGTCTGAGAATACAACTTGCTGGTGCTTATCTCTCTAAAATGGGTCTCAGAACGGATGTATTGATTTGTATATCCATTGATTTTAGGGGCCATATATTAAACTATTTTGTACAAGTTAGTCTTCCTGCTAGTTCTACATTAGCATTACTGCCCCTTCGTGGATTGGACAGGTAAAACCAAAATGAATATCACACAAAAGGGGTAAAGGACACAAGGTGCTCCCATATAGCACAGCATCTGATAGACCATTAAAGACATAAGGGGTGAATCAGTTCTATATTATTGTATCATACATGGCTACATCTGCAGAGTGAATTCTATAACACAGATGTTTTCGCAGTTAAACTTGTGGACAGTGTTAAACTGTTCCCACGGGGTTGCTGGGCGGGAAGTTGTGTAACATCCCTGGAATGTCCGTTATTTTGATAAGAAAAGCAAAAATACACTCCAGATAAGTGGAGACATTTCAGTACAGATTTTTATTCTAAACTGCTTTCTGTCTACTAGGTCTGTCTGAGAATCGTATAAGGGGAACGTTTTTTAATTTATAAATGTTCATAAATTAATCTAAATTACAATACATCATAACTTTAACTTCCTATATGTTTAAAAACATAGAAAAGTTCTTACCCAAGTACTACTTTCCATTATGTAACTACATATTTACAATTTCACCACTATGCCCACATTTTCAACTGTTGACTGAGACGTCAATTTGTTTCATAGCTTTACTGCCAGGAAAGTATTGGTTGCAATTTAATTCCCCCCTTTGGTTAGTCTGTAATTTTCAAATGTTTTTGCCTGTTCCCACCCAATGATAACCCTAATACTCTTATTTGAACATTCATAGCAATTTTTGCCTTTTTAAAAGTAAAAGCTTTGCTGATGACCATAAGAAGACTGTAGTAGAAGGTCTGTTATTTCAACATTTAATCACATCTAGGAAAACAATACTTTTCAGGGAAGGGGCTAGAGAATTCACTAGATTTTCTATATTCCCTGCATATTTATTTTATATATTATTTATTAGATTATATTATATGCAACACACAAGGAGGAGCTTAAAATTACTTTTGCTGACTTCAGAGTTGAGAACCAGAGCTGATAAGGATTATAGAATCCATTCAGGCTGACTTTTATTTTAGGTTCTAGTTCCCTTTACACCTTTTTTTTTTTTCCTGTTAATTTTTTTTTTTCTTTTGCAGAAAATAAGGAAGAATCGAAAAAGCCAAAATCAGTATTTATTGACCTCTCCAGAGAAAGTAAAAACCCCTAAGAGGCCAAACCAAACACCTAGGAGTGGCACAAAATGTAGAACACCAAGACGTTCACATTGCAGACTGAAACATGATGCTGGCCCCAGTGCTAGATCCACTCCAAACTCCAGAAATTTCTCACCCCGCTCCAGGAGCAGGGATGGAAGTGCACAGTGGAGGAGCTTCTCGTCCTTGGTTGGAGAAGAGAGACTAGTTCTAAGGAGGTCTTCAAGAGCTGCAGCACTTAGAAGTCCATATTCTTCACCAGCTACGGTCGGCAAAAGAATGTATGCATATAGTTTCTTGGTATTAGTAAATCATCTTCAGACCCTTTAACATAGCTTTGTTAATTGATGTCCTGGAGAGTCTTGTTATTGCATGGTAAGGCCCCTAAAGAAGACCAATAATATAAATTGCTCATATGTAAAGAGCATTTCCACCCTGATATTTTATAATGATATATATCCTTGTAAAAATCACTCAGCTTTGTCACCAAGTGACTTATTTCTCATTCCCGTGTTCATGCCTGACAATGACTGGGTTTTTTGTAGTGTTTAACTTCACAATGGAAGTTTTGTTTAAGTGCATAGATGCTGGGCTGGGATGTTTATTTCTACTGGGTTTAAGTTACAGAAGGTAGCTTGGGGTGTTTAAATTAAGGTGGGAATAGGGACAAGGCTAGAATTTAAAATGCTAATGGGGTGAAGGAATCGGATTCCTATGTATTATAAGAAATAATGCGCCCCTTTACATTATAATATAAAGATATTATTAATATACTATAAAGATATTGCGCCACCTTGGGGTTCCCTGCCTACAGCCTTGTGCTTCTATATGGTCAGGGAACTCCTCGATGGCATAATATCTGTATATTACACTGTAAGGGGTGCATTATCCCTTATATCTTACATTAGGTGTAATAGATGGAATTTACATGCTGTATAACATTAGGATCCTCTGTAAATGATTATAAAGCTCTATCATTATTGAATTGAGTTATTTTTATATTTTCTTCCCAGACTATTCGACAAAGATCTTGAAACTATCTCCACAGGGATCCGGCAGTTAAAACGCCTCTCTAGGGTGTTTGATGATGCCATCTTAAAGGAAGAGAGGTAAGCTGGATGTTTTCATGTATCCTCTTGAGTTGTCACTGTTCTCAGCATAGAAGGTTTATCAGCAAAACATTATCTAGGGCAGTGTGTAGCTTCCAACAGACCATGTTTACCTTTGGACACTCACGTTCCTTTCCCTGATTTCTTTCTGATAGGTCAAATTCCATACAGGGCAATCTCCAAGCATTGGGTTAAGAAACGTATATTTGGAATTCCCTTTTGGTTTTCTATTTTACATAAGATTTAGAGAAAACAACTGAGTTAAAAATATAACATATTTAATCAGAGAATATTGTTTTGCTCAAATCTACCAGTTATTTCCATAAAGTATAGTTCCTTTTAAAGGGCAATTATAGTGAGAAAATTGTTTTTTTTTAATTTCTTCAGACGAGAGAGCAGTAAGGGAAGCTAGGTTTCCCTGGATATCACCCTGTTCAGTCAGGTGAACATAGGGCAGAGCTGACTTGGAAGGAATGGCTGGATCCAGAGTAGGAATATGATAGTGAGAACCAGTTAAAAGCCCAGTCATAGTGATTGTAGAGGGGGTGGATGTTGTTGTCACAGCACTGAAGGAGACAAGCAGCTTTGGGGCATGTAGAACTAACCAAGTAACCTGTTATTCTGACTAAAGGCTGTTGTAGGGACTAAACGGGATTGTTTTTTTACCTGTACTTGGAAAGAGCACTATTGCCTCCTGCGTCAAGAGGAACCAGAAAGTATTGTGGCAGGAGGATGGTAAGCAGTTTAAAAATTGGTAAAATATTGGCAAAAAAAACAGTAGTAACCTGGAATATGGCCAACAGTGGCATTCTGGGAAATAGAGTCCAGATGCCAGTGAGCGCAAGCAGTCACTATTTCCAGCCCTTTGTTTTGCAAGCACCACAGGGATGATGTGACATGACAGCTCCGTCTGCTGAAATGGGTTTATCCAGTCAGGTAATGAAATGAATTGTGGTTTCATGTCAGAAGATTGTTGTTTGGGAGATCCATTGTATACCGTGTATTAGAGGGTGACCAGTCTGCCCATGGGTAAAAAATGATATCCAACGCCCACCAGCTTGTCCTTTACATGTGACCTGGAGGGAGTGTTAACACCACAAAAAAAGCAATGTGGTTCAGCAATGTGATGTACTCATGTCATAAAAGGAGAAAGCCATCATGGCGCCAAGGGCAAGTTGGTCGGCAACGTCTAGGTTTGTTAAAACAGCCCTATCGACAGCTTATGGGGGGGAGGTGTGACGAAACAGGGTTGCAATGATAAACGCATAGAAATATCTGAAATCTACACCCCCCAATGTTCCATATCCACTATATGGGCATGATCCAGCAGTATGGCAGCTCCCACATTGTTCCCTGTCACGGGTAATTACAGGGTTAATTTTATGTTTAACTTGTAAGCCCGTTCCTTTCCAAAGCCACTGCCATTTGTGTTGTTAGCTACCTAGCAAGAGTGTTGACCTCAACGGGGCAAGGTGTGAAGCCTCTGTAATATACCAAACACTGTCACAAGATAGCAGGCACCAGAACAGCAGGGAATCTGCTAGTTGAGATTAGCAGTATCCAACTGGCAGATCCAGGTAATTCATATTCCTTACTAATCAAGATTGTAGAATTATTGTAGGTTTTCATAAATACCCCAGTTATCCAGTAATTATTCTGGTTATAGATACCTATATAATATCATAGCCCGAGCCAAAACTTGGGATATTATCCTTCCTAGGACTACGATATCCAGATATGTCGATTTGGTCTTATTCGGTTTGGAAAAAATTAGAGTTCAGGACCATTCATCTATATTGGAAGTGGACATGTTATGGTTCACGGATTATGGACTGGGGGAATGGATATTTAAAATTCCTCCAAAAATAGGAACCAACCTTCAGGGGCAGAACCAAGTCCACCCCTCTAGAGACCAGACACTCCCATTTTCTGCAAAGGATAAAGTGGAATTGGGTCTCAGCTCTAAGTCGGTCATAACACTACTACAATAAATCTAGCCAACGGACGGACCGTATTGGCTTACACCATGAACTATTAATTGGACTATTCTTTCTAATAACTGGACTATCAAGTTCTGGACTCTAGCTCATGGCATTTCAAGAGGCATTTTCCTTAAGTATTCCTTCTTTTACCATTTCTACCTCACTTGTGTTACAGCTTTATGTTCGGTAAATTGTTTTAGTTTTTTTTATTTTTTATGCACTATTTTTGTCAAATTTTAATAAATGATATAAAACATTTATAGGCTATGTCCACTTCTGGGTATTCCCAAAACAAACCTGTGTCTTCGAGTATGCTATATAGAGAAGTATTGTGTAGGTATATAGATATATGTATGAATATTAGGGTTGATACACCAATTTCCTTACAGGTTGTTAGAGTAGGGGAGCGGATACCCATAGATATAGGAACAGGTCATTCCGCTGTTTAATCGGAATGTGGGTGCGGCGAGGAGATATGATATTTAGTATATTATTGTGTAATATATCGTTTGTTCACTAAACCCACCGGGTATGATCTGTTCCGTCCGCTGTCGGTGCTTGGAGTGTGTTTTCCGGTAGCGGATAGGTGGCTGGGCGTCTCGACCAGGGGGTTTGTGACGAGCTTAGTGATCAGGAATAGGGACATAGGAAATATATATATAATTATGTTCAATGTTATTGTCTCCCTCTACGTAGTAAAGGGAACCGGTAATGGAAGGTCCGTCTTGCGCGATAGGTCCCATCCGATTACCGACAATATTCAGCAAATTATGTCTGTGATTGCCGTCAGTGTTACAGCTCTGAGAAACTTATGGTAAAGTGTGCAAATATGGATTTTTAGTAAAACAGAACATTAGGCTGGATACACACGAATACATTTTTTCTCCGACCATTGCCGCTATAGATGGTCGGCCACGCCAAATGTTTCCTATGGACCACGCGATCGGCGATGATTTTAACCGGCATGTCAAATTAACCATTCATCTGATCCAGGAAAACGGGCGCGACCGACAGTGTTCATTGATGCTTGTTCAGTGGTAACACATTTAGGAAAAAATCCTGCGCTTTCCACTGACATTAAAAAAGTGTCAGGTAATTACCTTTCGCGGGTCCGGGGTCTCTCTCCGGCGGTCGCGAGCGGGAGCGGCCGATGACGCGCGCCCGCCCGCTCGCACCGCCCGCTACGTGGCCCGCGCGTCATCAGTTGCGCGAGGACGTGGGCGGGCAGGCTTTTTCCCTGCTTGCAGCTGTTCCCTTCCGGGGACGGCCAGCGAGGAGGAGTAACAGGGGCTATTTAGGCTCCTCCTGCAGCTGGCCTCTTGCTGGCCAGTTCAGAGTTGCTTGCTCTGGACTCCTTAGCTCCCTGTGTACCTCTAGTGTTTGTTTCCTGTTGATCCTGACTCCTACCTCAGTTATCTCGGTCTGCATATCCTCCACCAGCTCCTACCTCCGGTCGAATATCTACCACAGCTCCTACCTCCAGTTAGTCTTCGGTCTGCCATATTCTCCACAGCTCCTACCTCTGGTCCGAATATCTGCCAACAGCTCCTACCTCCAGTTATATCCGGTCTGAAATCCTCACAGCTGCCTACCTCCGGGTCGAATATCTACCACAGTCTACCTCAGTATTCACGGTCTGCATAATCTTCACAGCTCCTACCTTCGGTCCGAATGATTACACACAGCTCCTACCTCCAGTTATTCGGTCTGCATATTCTCCACAGCTCTACTCCGGTCGAATATCTACACAGCTCCTACCTCACAGTTACTCCGGTCTGCATATTTCCACAGTCTACCTCCGGGTGCCGAAATCTACCAAGCTCCTACCTCCAGTTATCTCGGTCTGCATATCTCCACAGCTCCTACTCCGGGTCCGAATATTCACATAAGATCCTACCCTCCAGTTTATCTCCGTTGCATATCTCCACAGCTCCATAATTCCGATCCGAATACATCCCAGGTCTACTTCATGTTTCACCTGATCTGTTCTGCTGCCATCTCCACTGTGGATTGGCTCCTTTGGGTTCTCTTCTCTGGGAGCCGCGACATGGGTATCTGTCCGCCGCAAAACATCCCTCACCATTAGAGGCATCTGGTGAAAACGGTGGTACTTAGATTCCGCGTCCAGCGGGGGTCTCACGGGGTTTTCCTGAAGATCTCGTAACACACAAAGTCATACATATATCTACAAAGGTTTAATGCATGCAATATGCATGCATACAATAGGAAAGAGGACTCTTCCAAAAGCTTAAGTCTAGAGGAAATGGGGTGAGACATAAGGTGACGTGAATCGCTGGGCTGCAAATAGATTGGCAGTGAAGTTTATTAGCGGGTTAGATCAGGGTAGGCCAATGAGAGGGGTAATGTCTAGGCAGGTTATAAGTGAATGAGGGAGAGAGGGAGGAAGAGAGTTCCAGGGCAGAGGGACAGCATGAGCAAAGTCCTGAATGTGGGTGTGGGAAGAGGTAACAAGGTTAGATGAGAGGGGATATGTTTGCAGAGCGGAGGTTGCGCCAGGGACAGTATATTGTGGATCTGCTCTGAGATGTTGGGAGGGGCTGTGTTGGATAGTGCTTTATAGGATAGGTTAGCAGCTTGAACTGGATCCTTTTGTGGATGGCAGCCAGTGGAGAGACTGACAGAGAGGAGAGTGTTGTAAAGGTGGCCATACATCTATGAGATATTACTTTCTCGACCGAGGGCTCGCGCGATTTCCTTCGATCCTGCCGGAAACCGCTTTTCCCGATCTTACATTCGACAACATGCGATCGAAAATGAATGGGATTTTGCGAAGCATGTCGAAATGTCGCGGTCAATATACGATCGGGAGAAGTAGTCAAGCTGGGTATGATTTTGAAGCCAGCTAGGATGACCAGCTGGGTGAATGGAGATAAATATCTCTGTGCAGGGACACAGGTTGTACAGCAAACTCACAGTGGGATCCTCTGCACTCGTCCACACGTGGGTGCTCACTCCTCTAGGTAATCCAACCCTTTGAGGATAATAGTTTCAAGGAACACCAGCAAAAAGCGAGGGTAGCACTCCAAAGAAACTTAGATTATTGAAGACCACACCACATATCCACAACGTTTCGGGGGGAAACTTGCTTCCTCACCTGAGGAAGGGGGCAAGTTCCCCCCGAACGTTGTGATATGTTGTGTGATCTTCAATAAATCTAAGTTTGACATACAATAATATAGGAAGGACCTAAACCAGAACCCCTTGTAAAGCCATCTATCCCTTGAACCTCAATAGATAAAACTCAGTCACATAGTCTCCGTGTGAGAGAGTGTTAAGGAAACGAGCGGATCCATCAATACCTTATAAAAAACATCTTTATTAATTATCAAAAAAACACTCGTTAAAAATTTGGGCGTCCCCGAATATAGGCAATACTGACAAACTAACCGCAATTGCTGTGTCCCGGATCCAACAGTCATGTCTCATATATATAAGGAGCCAAGTCCTTGTGAGTATGCCCATCAACCACATGTAGGATATCGTTTTTCCAAATTATATATCCAATTCCAGTGACCATACATTCAATAAGAATAGTGTAGTAGGAAATTCCACGCTACTGTGAAGTTACACATATCCCAAACCACTAACAAGTCAATAGTGTACAGGTTAGGAAATATATCCATCTAAACTTTTGGGAAATTGCACTGATAAGGGCCTTAATTTTTAGCTAAAATTACTTAGTAAGCTGTGAGACTTTTTTGCTCATTGCCATGCTGTTTTTGGGGTTCTGCACATGTGTGTTAACAACACTTAAAGGCATGTCTACCCCAAACTATAACCCCCCCCCCCCACTACTGGCACCATTGTGTAGTGTAGTTTAATACTTACCTTACATCCCAGCTCCATCTGGTTCTTCTGCTCTCCCCCTAAAGTCCAAAAAACGCCCACCAGGGATTGCAGAGTCCATATAGGACTCTGCTCCTGTCTCTCCTCCGGGAAAAGTTTGGCATGCATCTGCAGCCTTCTCTCTCCTCCCTTCCTCTCTCCCTCCCGATTTAGATTCCCTCCCTCTAGCGTAAAAACCTTTCCAATAAATTCACCTGTCCCCCCATCCCCAACCGCTATAGTTTTAAGTTAGAAAGTGCCCCAAACATTACTACCTTCCTCTTTCCTCCACCGCACTGAACCCCCGGCAGTGCGTCCGTGATTGGCTGCCGCTCAGCCAATCACAGCAGTGACATGCCGGTCCCGCCCCTCTGCTTGCATTTTCTCGCAAGCAGAGGGCCTGTCAGTACGGCGGAGGAAAGAGGGAAGGTAAGTATATTTGGGGCACTTTCTGAACTTAAAACTTTTAGAGCGGTTGGGGCTGGGGGGCAGGGAGAATATTATATAAAATTTTTAAGAAGGTGCACATGCCCGTTAATATGCATAATATGCAAAAACTTGCAAGTTGTGCACACTATGCAGACAGATTCCAAATGCCACTTTTGTTTGGATTTGGTGATTGGCCATTCGCATTAAGGCTTTATTTAATGCTTGTGGCTCATGGGTCGTGATCCTATTTTAAAGGGAACTAAACCTATATTATGAAGTACATGAAATCTGTATCTATATTTACAGGGAGGTTAGATTGTATTTCCACCTTCCTGTGATTACTTCCTACTGACGATCACTTGCAGCTTCTCCCCAACAGATAGCGATGTGTCCTGACTGAGCTCATATTTTGCACATGCATGCCAATACTAAAGATAGGAGCACGTTCATAACAGTATGCCTGTCAGTTGGGGAGAAGCACAAGTGAGTGGAGGTAGGTAAATGAATCTTGTTACCAATTTGTTGAAGGTGGGAATAAGCAATCTCACCTCCCTGTGAATAACAGATACATATTTATTGTACTTCAATATTGGTTTAGTGGCCCTTAAATGCTCACTCTGGGTCCTTACTTTGCCCATTTTAGTGGTAGCTTTTTCAGAACCTGTGGTGCACTTTCAATCTATTTGTTATTAACTGGTTTGTGTTGCGGACTACGATTCTGTGTCCTCACGTATTTCGCTGTTGCTTCTGAAATACGACCCATGAAACTATGGATTATTCTATTGTGTCCTCACCTCTGGTTCTGGTAATTACAGGTTACTTTGGCCTCAGCACCAATATCTAAGTGAAAGAAAGTTAGGGCACTTATAAGTATATAACCCTAAAGTAGGGGAGGGAAGCATGGGCTAGTTAAATCAATCCAAAAAACAAAAGCAGCCAAACTGCAATACTCTGATACCAAGTAAAAAATGAAAAACAATTTATTATAACACAGGGATGGATATATAGAAAAACATTTAAAGGAAAACTAAACTTAATTTTTAAAAATCCAATATGAAAGTTTTCTCCAGAACACCTATACATGAAAGATACTTCTTAGTAAGTAGTATATGTATCGTAAGTTATAGATACTTTACCTAAGAAGGCTTCCATGTTGTGCCAGACAACTCATAGAGCCATGTAGGCTTCAAAGGGCATGCCCATGACCCCAGCCCCCAGAAATACTGTCTATATGCACAGAGTTTCTAGCAAAAGATAAAGTTTCTAAATGTACCTGTATTCATTGTTGAGTGCGGTGGTGCACCATATAAATACCATTGTTTGAGGAACACAGTCAAGAAGTCACAAGTTCAAATTCCTAGGTAACTTTTGAAACAGTAACATACAGAGAGATTCAATGAAAGTTCTATTGTTAAAAATTGTGCTAATGTTGCCTAACCAATCAGATGTTAGCTTTCAAATGTTAAATAAGATCTAATGGTTGGGGCAAAAAGCACCATTTTAAACGATAAGAACTTTTATTGAATCCTCTAATAGTCTACTACCTGAATTTTTGCTCTTTTGTTGTTTGTTGTTTCCATCGTGGTTCTAGAAATAATTAAGGTTCTACATATGTACAAAATTTATATATAGCGGCTCTGTTTTTTATTTACCAACCAGCGTGAATTGCTGCAGCCTTCTGGAGCAGTACAAAGGGGCAGCCTTCCTGGAGCAGTACAAAGTACAAAGGGGTTCTGGTAGATAAACAGACTTAGCCATAGCAACAATGCCAGGTAGCAACGGCTAGAGCTAGCCAGATATGTTTGTTAAAAGGGGGAATAGATTAGAGAGAAAAATATTATTTCTCCCTCTTACAAGGCACTGGTAAGGCCACATTGGAATATGCGGTGCAGTTTTGATCCCATATAAAAAGGGATCTTAGAAATGAGGCAGTTCAGAGAAGGGCAACTAAAATATAAGGGGATGGAGGGGCTTGAATTGCAGGCGATACACAAGTTAGGGCTGTTTACTTGGAGCGCGCGTTTGCGTGGGGACTGATAACCTTGTACAAATATATTATGGGCCCTACAGAACTCTCTGGTGCATTGTTCACTCATGGTCATTGGACCACGTGGACATCTCTCAGGTTGGAAGAAAAGAAGTTTCATCTTCAGGTTAGGAAGGGTTTTTTCCAGTGGAACGGTGAAATTGTGGAACTGTCGTCTTCCGGCAGATGTGGTAATGGCAGTTCATTGAATAGCTTTAAAAGACCTGGATAAGTTTCTAAAACTAAAAAATTTGAGAATTACTGGTATTAATGCTATAGATCTGGTTGATCCAGGGATACATTCGATTGCCGTTTGGAGTCAGGAAGGAATTTTTTCCCCTTTTTAGCTGGTTTTTTGCCTTCCTCTGGATCAACTGTAGGTAGGGTTAAAAAAAATATATATAAAGAGGGTGAATAGGTTGGACTTGATCGACGTAGTCTTTATTCAACCTTAATTACTATGTTACTATGTTACTAAAGCAGTGAACTGATTTTACTGACATTTACTGAAATGTACTTGCATCTATTGCATGTGCAGTGGTGGCGTGCTGGTTTTGGAAACACACCATTGGGACACAAGGTTCGATTCCTCAGGCTTACTTTTATTGTTGTTTCTATTATGTTTCAGCAAAAGATTTCTACATGTACTGATTCACACCAAGTATCCTTTGTGGGTAGAGGTAAAAAGCTTTTGTTTTAGCAAGACACAGTATAGAAGGCGTTGCAGTTTCGATTCCCCAGACTTTATTTTACTAAAATGTTAATATTCTGTTTCTTACATCTATTCTAGCAAAGAAATAAAAATAAAGTTTGTTGTTTGTATGAAAAACAATAGGAATTTATCATGGTTAGAGACAGGAGCCTTTGTAATGTGCTTACACAAAAACTGCACTGAAATACTGAAATCTCTGTTCTGTATCAAAGTGAAGGATGATCCCTGAGCTGTAACATGATTATCTGTCAGCTTCCTGTAAAGTGTTCTGCAATCTGCATACACTTAGTGGGTGTTCCCACCTATGGGGAATTATGGGAGATGACGCCTAGCACTCATTTTTTTTTATGCTCCTCCACCACGTCCTCTGACAGGTCTGACAGACTGTATTCTATGCTCATGCGCATCGCACTTGTGCATGGTGCATAAAGTATTACAGTAAGTCAATTGGGACCCTGTCAGAGGACAAGCGATTGCATAAGTACCTTACTTAGTTCCGGCTCCTGAATGTTTTATTGAAGAACGAGAGTTAAGAACAGTCCTTTACCTTCTTCAATAAACTGAATACAATTTTTTTTTTTTACCAGTGGAGATACCCTTTTAGTGTTTAAGGGGGCCCCCACATATTTTGACAAGAACCCCTTAGAGACATGCCCTGTCCGGACATTCACATTACATAGAAAAAAATCTAAAGGCTATCTCCACCTTCACGACAAACTTTTTCTGTAGTGTAGGGGGACCCAATCCACCCCCAACCATGTGGTTTGACCCGGCCTTCTACTTGCAGGAAATTGCAAGCAGGGGCTCGGACCGGCAGCCGCGTCTGTGATTGGCTGAGAGGCAGCCAGAGACTGAAGGAGGAAGGGGGCTTCAACTGTACATGCCAGAAACCTCTCAGAGGAAGGAACAGGCAGAAACCTTTTCACGTAGGAAGGCTCCTGCACTTCATTTTCTGGATTTTAGACAGACATTGCAGGAGAACCATTTGGAGCAGAGAGGTCAGTTAGGATTTTTAAACACTGCACTGTGGGGCCATAGTGGGGGAAATTTTAGTTTTGGGGTGGACATGCTCTTTAAAAATGAAAGAGGCAAAACAAAAACAGGGGATCGTACATAAAGCAGAATTATACATTTCTATTAAAAATGTATAAAAATATAAGTTAAGATTTTATTAGAAATCATTTTTAACAGTCACCAGTATGGGGGGTGAAACCTCCCTTTTATTGTGGCACAGTGGCAGCAATCAGGCACCAGTATCACTTGTACAGAACAAAAATAAATGATGTGATTATTATTATTATTGTGGATTTATATAGCGGCCAACATCCTCTTGTGGGCTCTAACAGTTGCATTACTATACAGGAGGAAAACATAAATGTTAAATACAAGGTAAGATCAAAATATCGTTTGTCTCATAACATCAATGCACTGCAAAATAGAGACACCGAACTGATACAGAGGCTCAACTAGGAATACACTGGGTCCCCAAGCAAAGCTATGATGGGGCCCCTATCTGTGCTTCATCCACAGGGGTTTCTGAGAGGAGGCTAATATGTCATAGGGAAAATAAGAGGATTGGGCCCCTTGGCTCCGGGCCCCCTGCAGTTGCTCCCCTGGTAGTTACACACTGTCCCTACACCTATAGTGGGAAAACTGGAAAGTTACATGATCAGACATCAGTTCGTTATGATTAGTTAACTGGGAAGCAACTGCGAAGAGCAGCAATGTTAATGTGGGGAACAAGCTACAATCCACCTCCTTGCTGGGAATCGGTATAAAATGTTCCCCGCCCCGACCGAACCTCTATTTTTTTTTGGGATACTATCAGCTTTATAGTCACTAGCTTTTCCTTTCAGCATGGGAACAGTCAAAAGGTCCGCCCACCGAACGATTGTCTAATCGTTAGCAATCAGCGAGAGGCCACTCCCTTGGAGAAGGCGGTGGCGCCGTTTTCGAAATGAATTCAGTGTGGCAGTTGGAACGTTGTGGTCGGTGAGTTCTGTGGTTTCTTGTTGTGGGATTTCTAATTGTGGTGGTGTGGCGGGTGTTTTAATGTTGGTAGGTCGGTATATGGAGGTGATATCTGTGTATAATATATATGGTAGGGGCGGGGCTTGGCCGCTACATGGAACTAAATTAATTTGAACAAAGCAACTGGCCAGAGAAAATCTGTTACTTGTACTTATAGAACACAACGGGTTAATTGTATGGGATGTCATTGTGATAGTGTCAGTGCAATGTATATTGTTCCTGGTAGGGTCAGTGCAATGTATATTGTTCCCTGTGTGGGTCAGTGCAATGTATATGTTCCCTGTGTAGGGTCAGTGCAATGTATATTGTTCCCTGTGTAGGGTCAGTGCAATGTATATTGTTCCCTGTGTAGGGTCAGTGCAAGTATTGTTCCCTGGTAGGGTCGTGCATGATGTTCCTGGGGTCAGTGCAATGTAATTGTTCCCTGTTGTGGGTCAGTGCAGTGTATATTATTCCAAATTGTTCATTGTCTAGGTCCGTGCAGTGCGCATCGTTCCCTGTGTAGGGTCAGTACAGTTCATATTGTTCCTGTGTAGGATCAGTGCAGTGCAAATTGTTCCCTGTGTAGTCAGTGCAGTGTTTATGTTGATATTGTTCCCTGTAGGGTCGGTGCAGTGTATATTTTCTGTGTAGGTCGTGAGTGTATGATTCCCTGTGTAGGTCGTGCAGTGATATTGTTTCCTGTGTAGGCTCGGTGCAGTGTATATGTTCCCTGTGGGCTCGGTGCAGGATATTGTTCCCTGGGTAGGCTGGCTATGGTCCCTGTAGTGGCAGTGTATATTGTTCCTGTGTAGGCTCGGTGCAGGTATATGTGTTCCCTGTGTAGCTCGGTGCAGGTATTGTTCCCTGTGTAGGCTCGGTGCAGTGTATATTGTTCCCTGTGTAGGCTCGCGGGCCGTGCAGTTATTGTTCCCTGTGTAGGCTCGGCGCCGTGTATATTGTTCCCCGTTTAGGCTCGGCGCAGGCTATTGTTCCGTGTAGGCTGGCGCAGAGTATAGTGTTCCCTGTGTAGGCTCGGCGCAGCGTTATAGTTCCTGTGTAGGTGCGGCAGCGTATAGTGTTCCCTGTGTAGGCTCGGCGCAGCTTATATGTTCCCTGTGTAGGCTCGGCGCAGCTATAGTGTTCCCTGTGTAGGTGGGCAGCTTATAGTGCTCCTGTGTAGGCTCGGGGCAGGCTATAGTGTTCCCTGTGTAGGCTCGGCGCAGCTTATAGTGTTCCTGTGTAGGCTCGGCGCAGCTTATAGTGTTCCTGTGTAGTCGGCGCAGCTTTAGTGTTCCCTGTGTAGGCTCGGCGCAGCTTATAGTGTTCCCTGTGTAGGCTCGGCGCAGCTTATAGTGTTCCCTGTGTAGGCTCGGCGCAGCTTATAGTGTTCCCTGTGTAGGCTCGCGGCAGCTTATAGTGTTCCTGTGTAGGCCGGCGCCGCTTATAGTGTTCCCGTGTAGGCTCGGCGCAGCTTTAGTGTTCCCTGGTAGGCTCGGCGCAGCTTATAGTGTCCTGTAGGCCGGCGCTAGGTTCCTGTGTGGCTGTCCCTGTGTAGGCTCGGCGCAGCTTATAGTGTCCTGTAGGTCGGGCAGCTTATAGTGTTCCCGTGTAGGCTCGGCGCAGGCTTATAGTGTTCCCTGTGTAGGCTCGGCGCAGTTATGTGTCCTGTGTAGGCTCGGCGCAGCTTATAGTGTCCTGTGTAGGCTCGGCGCAGCTTATAGGGTTCCCTGTGTAGGTCGGCGCAGGTATGTGTTCCCTGTGTAGGTGGCGCAGCTTATAGTGTTCCCGTGTAGGCTCGGCGCAGCTTATAGTGTCCCTGTGCTCGGCCGCTTATAGTTGTTCCCTGGGTAGGCTCGGGCAGCTTATAGTGTTCCCTGTGTAGGCTCGGCGCAGCTTATAGTGTCCCGTGTAGGCTCGGGCAGCTTATAGTGTTCCCTGTGTAGGCTCGGCGCGAGCTTATAGTGTTCCTGTGTAGGGTCGGCCCGCTTATAGTGTTCCCTGTGTAGGCTCGGCGCAGCTTATAGTGTTCTGTGTAGGCAGGCGCAGCTTATAGTGTTCCTGTGTAGGCTCGGCAGCAGCTATAGTGTTCCTGTGTAGGCTCGGCGCCGCTTATAGTGTTCCCTGTGTAGGCTCGGCGCCGCTTATAGTGTTCCCTGTGTAGGCTCGGCGCAGCTTATAGTGTTCCCTGTGTAGGCTCGGCGCCGCTTATAGGTTCCTGGGTAGGCTCGGAGCAGCGTATAGTGTTCCCTGGTAGGCTCGGCGCAGCTTATAGTGTTCCCTGTGTAGGCTCGGCGCAGCTTAAGTGTTCCTGTGTAGGCTCGGCGCAGCTTATAGTGTTCCCTGTGTAGGTCGGCGCAGCTATGTGTTCCCTGTGTAGGCTAGGCGCAGTTATAGTGTTCCCTGTGTAGGCTCGGCGCAGCTTATAGTGTTCCCTGTGTAGGCTCGGAGCGCAGCTTATAGTGTTCCCTGTGTGTAGCTCGGCGCAGCTTATAGTGTTTCCTGTGTAGGCTCGGCGCAGTATAGTGTGTCCCTGTGTAGGCTCGGCGCATTATAGTGTTCCCTGTGTAGGCTCGGGCAGCTTATAGTGTTCCCTGTGGAGGCTCGGCGCAGCTTATAGTGTTCCCCTGTGTAGGCTCGGCGCAGCTTATAGTGTTCCTGTGTAGGCTCGGCGCAGCTTATAGTGTTCCCTGTGTAGGCTCGGCGCAGCTTATAGTGTTCCCTGTGTAGGCTCGGCGCAGCTTATAGTGTTCCCGTGTGGGCTCGGCGCAGCTTAAGTGTTCCCTGTGTGGCTCGCGCAGTTATAGGTTCCTGTGTGGGCTCGGCGCAGCTTATGTGTTCCCTGGTGGGTCGGCGCAGCTTATATGTGTCCCGTGTGGGCTCGGCGCAGCTTATAGTGTTCCCTGTGTGGCTCGGCGCAGCTATGTGTTCCCTGTGTGGGCTCGGCGCAGCTTATAGTGTTCCCTGTGTGGCTCGGCGCAGCTTATAGTGTTCCCTGTGTGGGCTCGGCGCAGCTTATAGTGTTCCCTGTGTAGGCTCGGCGCAGCTTATAGTGTTCCCTGTGTAGGCTCGGCGCAGTTAGTGTTCCCGTGTAGGCTCGCGCAGCTATAGTGGTTCTGTGTGTAGGCTCGGGCAGCTTATAGTGTTCCCTGTGAGGCTCGGCGCAGCGTTATAGTGTTCCCTGTGTAGGCTCGGCGCAGCTTATAGTGTTCCTGTGTAGGCTCGGCGCAGCTTATAGTGTTCCCTGTGTGGGCTAGGCGCGGCGTTAGTGTTCCATGGTGGGTCGGCGCAGCTTTAGTGTTCCTGTGTGGGCTCGGCGCAGCTTATAGTGTTCCTGTGGTGGCGCAGCTATAGTGTTCCCTGTGTGGGCTCGGCGCAGCTTATAGTGTTCCTGTGTGGGCTCGGCGCAGCTTTAGTGTTCCTGTGTGGGCTCGGCGCAGCTTTAAGTGTTCTGTGTGGCTCGGCGCAGCTTATAGTGTTCCTGTGTGGGCTCGGCGCAGCTTATAGTGTTCCCGGTTGTAGGGTCGGCGCAGCTTATAGTGTTCCTGTGTAGGGAGGCGCAGCTTATAGTGTCCTGTGTAGAGGCAGTACAGTGATGTCAGTGTTCTCTATATAGGGTCAGTTCAGTGTATATTGTCCCCATGTAGGCTTGTGCAGTTTATATTGTTCTCTATGTACGGTTAGAGTGTTCCCTGCAGTGTATAGGTCCCATGTAGGGTCAGTGCAGTTTTATTGTTTCCTAATAGGGACAGTGCAGTGTATTGTTCCCATGCAGGGTCAGTGCAGTGTACAGTGTTCCCAGTGTAAGATCAATGCATTTTTTCTCTAGGGTCAGTGCAGTGTATACTGTTCCCTAAGGGTCAGTGCATTGTAGAGTGTAATTCGCCCAGTGTAGGATCAGTGCAGTGTACTGTCTCCTTGGACATGAGCTTATTTTTGGGTGGTAATTTACCACCCTGTAAGATTTGGATGATGAAATTTCAATGGCATCAGTCCACTGCTGCCAAACATTACCTCTGGCATTTTGGCCCAATCGACCGAAATTTACAGCACTAACAGGGAGGGGAAATACTGTCACAAACGGCTAAAAAAGCATTAAAGCCCAATCTTTCCATGTAATATCTGGTTAGATTGGCTTAACTTTTGTACAGCAGAGGCACCCAATATAAAATCCCTTGTATAAAAATCCTGTAGCTCTTGCGTAGCAGTGAAGACTTAGATTGTAATAGAAACAGAAGCAATTATTATTTTAATTAGCAGTTTTGTATCTTCAAGTTAAAGGGTATCTCCACTGAAAAAAAATACATTGGCTGTTATAGCAGTTTATAGCAAGATTAACATCATACACGAAATCTCAGCTTAGGCGGTGCCATATTTGTTCCGATCTGCTGCTTCTCTGTAGCAGCCGTCTGATCCTCCTCTTGACATGCCCGCCTGCCTCTTATTCATCAGCCGCACGCGCTCCGTCTGACATGCGCACTAAGTCCCTTCCGTAGTCGGGACTAGTTACCCGCAGATACTGTCGACATCAAATGGGAACGTAGGCGTCACGTTCCCATGGCAACAAGAGCTATTGGCGCTTCTGTTCTCTTTTGCTGCCAAAAATAGCAGCTCTGTCTATAAAAAAAAAAAAAAGTAAAATGGGCATGTTTTTTTAGGGGCAGGCTACACCCAAACCTTTTATTAGCCTTTGACCTCTTGCAGGTTAAACCTCGTACACACGTTGGATAATTTTCGTACGATGCAGCCAATGCACGTTCAACGACATTTAGGGAGATTCAATAAAAGGTTATCATTTAAAATGGTGCTAATTTTGCCCTAACCAATCAGAACTATGTAACATTTGAAAGCTAACATCTGATTGGTTGGGGCAAAATTAGCACCATTTTAAACGATAAGAACTTTATTGCATAACCCCATTATCGTTAATCCTCATAATTGAAACATTGTACACACAGCAACATTAGTCACCACGATAGTCGTTAGAAATAAACGTTCGTATCTTCGCGCAATGGCGAAAAGTATACGATAATCGGCAGAACAAATCCGCCAGGCTGATCGTCGAAAAATGTCGACAATAGTCGACGGACGTTGGTCTTTGTTGGTCGTTGATGCTATATTTTCGTACGAATATTGTGCGATTGCTCGATAGTCAGCTGCATCATACGACAATTATCCAAAGTGTGTACGAAGCTTTAGTCTCTCTATGCACAGATATGTGGTGGCCAGAATCATGAATATTCATGTGATGATGCATATTGACTGACAGCCCACCCAGCACAGTAGCAAACACACCCTCAGGAGCTAGCATAGCTTCCATAAGCTGCTACAAAGGAAAAAAAGTAGGGGGAGGGTTGTGGGGAAGGTGTACTTTCATATAAAAAAAAAAAAAAAAGTTTTTCCATCAGTGGAGATACCCTTTAATTTGGTTTTAGGTGGTCTTTAAAGTAGACATACTTGGGGAAAAACTGTTGTGCAGAGCTAGTTGCCACTTCACTACACAATTACCAGCTATCTAATAGGAAGATGGTTACTGATGTTATACCCAGTAGAAACAGAACTAATCATTCAGACAGAGTACCGGTATATCTTAGTTTTTGCGAAGACTATATAATGTGGTTGAAAACAATTATACCTTCTAGCCAGTGATAAGACATTCCCAGATAATCTCTGGAATTTGTTATACATTCCAGCATTCTTCCAGCCTTAGTAAAGTAATTGGGCCCAATAATGCTAAATATTGTTATTGTGCATGACAACCCTAAATGGGCCCAAGTAGAAGCAACAATAGAATTCTTGTAAATTTCAGTCTTATAGTAAAACGTTATGTCTGTAGGTCAAGGCTGAAATGGTTCCTGTTGGAGGAAGAAAACCATTTAAACCATAGATTCAATATCGGTTAGGGCGCTGTGGCTCTGGGTAAATAAGGCACATTGTCTTCTAATAGAGATTGCTATGGTTTGTGTGCAGTGAAGTGAGGAAACACATGGTGAATTATGCCCAGTAGGAAAGCTGTTGGGGGGGAAGTTAGTTATATGGAGACAGTTTGCAATGCCTTTGTATGTAACAGTAACACTGCAGTAACACAGTGCAAATAAATAAATGCTTTTAGAATAAATGTAAAATTTCTATGTAACAACAAGTAGTTGAATAGTTATATTGTGTTTACCACTTTTAAAGTGTATCTACACTTATGAAAAACTTTTGAGATTTTAGTTTAATTGAAGAAGGGATCTAACCTCCTGTTCTTCAATTAACCTGCAGGAGTGAGATACGGAACTTACTCAGTCCTGTGCTCCTCCACTGTTCTTTGACAGGTCCAGACGCAACTGTAGCGCATACATACAAACTGTGTCGGGACCCGTCGAAGATCAGCGGAGACGTGTGAGACCGGGTAAGTTCCATCTCTTGGCTCCTGCAGGTTTAATGAAAAAAGGATGGGGTAAGACATAGCTAACTGGAAAAAAAACTGCTGCAACCAATCAGAGATAGCTATGTTATTTAGAAGCTGCAGGCAAGTAAATAGCGTAATTTAGGCACTCACACTGCACAGGAAACACTTGCACTAGTGCAATCTGGTCCCATGCAATGATAGTCAGTATATACTGTAGATGCACTTAAAGGGGCTTTTAAAAATGTATAAAGTGTTATCAGCAAAGTTTAGACACTTTGCTGATTACACTAACTTTGTATAGTTTTTTAAAGCCCTTATAAACCAACTATTAATACTGTATATAACACTGTGTGAGCATCTGCCACTTAAATACAAGTTTAATACAACCAAAAGCTCTATTCAAATTTGTCATCTCCTCTTGGTAGAATAAAAGCAGAAACCAGCAATGGTTTTACAGAGGTTCCAGGTAAAAACATAAATAACCAGTATCCTTGTTCAATGTAAATGTTGCCATCCACAAGTTGGAACATATATGGAAAGAATTATCGTTTTCATGGGGCAGTTGAGAGGCCAGAATGCGCACAGTAGCATTTCAGGAATGTTTACTTGATGCAGTTGTGATTGATTACTGTGTATTACTTCTCTGTCCATTACAGGAGAACAAAAAATG
The DNA here is from genome assembly GCA_019447015.1 of Hymenochirus boettgeri. Classification (NCBI taxonomy): domain Eukaryota; kingdom Metazoa; phylum Chordata; class Amphibia; order Anura; family Pipidae; genus Hymenochirus; species Hymenochirus boettgeri. The sequence continues at coordinate 86,393,342 of CM033470.1, read as the reverse complement.
CATTCCATTCTGCAAAATGTTGGCTGGAGGAACCATAATATTCTTGAAAATCTTGATGAACAAGACAGCCCTAAGCTGATAAATTCAAAAAGATCTCCTCAACTAGCTCCCTGAATACGCTGCGCATGTCTCTGAGGAAGAGGATGCCACTAAATGAGCTTAAATTAACATCAATGCTATGCCAGACTGGGAGAGGATAGCTACAAAGGACAGGCAGCACTCACTGCAGTCCATGACTGTCACAGCCAAGAGCATGTTTGGAGCAATGTCACAGGTAACAGTGATGTGATTGTGAGTTGCAGTTTACAGTTACAGCCTAAAAAACTTGATATATGTGAATATGCAAAGCATGGCATCAGGGTTTTTTTCCTTCTGCAAAACATAGCAAATAAAACGTTGTCCACTAAACTTTATCTACATTTTGTATTCATATCTGTATTTAAAATTAGTTAATTTTTCAAAATACAGTTGTCAGCCACTTAAAATGTTGGTTTTTCCTGAAATAAAATATTAATATAAGTCCATTGGAAACATGAAATTTGCAGCTTCCCACCTCAGCCCAGTAGGAGCGAAGATACAGTCAGTCAGTAAGGGTTAAATGTGTTAAAAAAAACACATTTAACCCTTTCACCTTGCTTACTGTTCCTAAACTTTGGCAAAACGATTGTCATCTTGAAAAACATAACTATACACCAAAGTAATTAAGACAAGGGAATCCTTTTTTTAAAGGGCATGTACAACCCTAAATTTTAACTTTAGATATGTTGTAGCTCCCCCTGTCCACCCCAACGCGCATACTACAGACCTTCACTCCCGCAGCATCTCCTCCCGGCTCCCTGTAACAAACGGACTGGACAGGCAGCCACATCTGTGATTGGCTGAGAGGCATCCAATCACGGGTACGGTGCTGGCAATGGAGATGCAATGGGATGAGAAAGGGCTGTAGGTAATTTGCTCTTTTTTTAAAGAACTAATGCGGGGGTGGGCAGGGGTTAGCTACAGCATATTAAAAAGATTTCACGCTAGGTGCAACAGCTGCAGAGGATGAATCCGGATGGTGGGAGGGAAGGTGGGAAAGGGCTCCATGCGCATGTCAGCATCCCTCCCGGAGGGAAGACAGTAGGCAGAGACCTTTGGACAGGAAGACAGCCACTACGCTTCATTATTCTAGACTTGGACTGGCACTGCATGAGAACCATAAGGAGAATAGATGTAAGTTTAAGTATGTTTTTAAACTACACCGTATAGCCAGTATGGGTTAAAGTTTGGGGTGGACATGCCCTTTAAAATGTGAGATATAAATTCAGACTTTACAAATAAATAAAATTGTTTCTGCAGCTCTTGGGGTTGGGGGAATTGTTCAAAAATACAAAACATAGTACACATCACCACTCTGTGGTGATGTGAATGGCTGGAAAGGAGTTCAATCATGTACAGTAAAAGTGGAGTCTGTGGTAGAACTACATTATTTAAGGATAGCTTTGAAGTTATTTAAAATGTATTTGAGTGAACCAGATTGTATTTGAGTCAAATTAAATGTTACAATGTTTACCAAGGGAGATTAGTGGATACACATGTTATTACATATAGGAGGTTTCAAGGAGATTTATACACTAAATGACTGTATTAATTAAATAGCAAGAAAGAATCAAAGGATATACTTGCAACATGTTTTAGAATCAACTTCTTCAAAACTTACCAAAGAGACACTAAACCGAATCATATGTACCTTGATTTTCATCTGTTTGGGAGGCGAGATCGCTTATTCCCACCTACCTGTGAATAATTGAATCCCTGGTTTCAGGAATTGAACTTGCCTGTCGGCACACCACTCGCAGCTTCCACCCGCAGATGGTGCACTGTCCCAATTCTGCACATAATACAGATAGGTGCACAATCGAGCGAGCACCTGGAGTCAAGCTAAAATTAATTTATTCCTTGATGTGGTGGCAAAATTTACACTTTAATCAAGGGAAAATAAATCATCTTTGCCAGATTACACAGCGGTCCTAGAGCCAAAATATTTTTAGTAATGTTGGGGTTGTGAGACAGGCATCAAATAGACTTGTACAGGTCACTTTAAAAGCCTCAGAGGACCATGAAACTGTCAATATCAAACACCGCATTTGCACTAAAGTTGTAGCATTTGGACTCTTAAATATAACAGTTCAGATGGGTGTGTGCTAATTTTTTGGTTTTTATATATAAAGTTATGGAGTGAAATGTATTGGTGTTCCGCAAGCAATATATCTTATTGAGTTGTTTCAACAGGCAGTAGGAATAGCAATCATTAGTGATAACTGAGAGTAACTAAAACTGTAAGTGATTATCCAGAGCAGGAAACGGTTTGTGGTTTTAATCAATATTCTCACGCGAGTAGCCGTAATCATGGTGAAAAGGGCTGGGAGCAGCTGTGTATGACCGATATCTGCTGCAGAAATGCAGAAAAATTTCAATGAAAGATACATGATCTTTGCACCTTAAGGCAGTACAGCCGGAGAGGCTTGCCAGGAACACATATTTAGGAAATGTACTTCTATTTTAAATTGCTGTCTGCAGTTAGAGAATGTAATAGCTTTCTATCCTTCTACAATCCTAACACATTAAAAACTGTAGATCAGTCATTTGGCTCCTGAATTGAAAGGCCTAAACTAAAATGCATTTGTGGGATTAATCTTCATGATTAAGGTTAACTATTTAATATGTTTAAATAAATCACACTATATCACAATGTTTTGATTGCCAAATTCTTTGTGCAGGAGAGTTTGTTACAAAACCATTTAATAATTTACAGAGATTTGTAAATGGTAAGGAAATGTTCAACTAGGAATTTGTTATTCATTGTTGGATACCTTCTAAAACAGAATGGCTAACTGTCAGTAGATTAATTTTTCAAACATACAAAGATGGTCTCATCTTTCATTACATAACTGACATATAATTTATCTTGCTCTTACTTCTTATCGGGTGACCTGCTACCAAAGCGTTATATTTGTGTCTGAGAATACAACTTGCTGGTGCTTACTCTCTAAAATGGGTTCAGAACGGATGTATTGATTTGTATATCCATTGATTTTAGGGGCCATATATTAAACTATTGTACAAGTTAGTCTTCCTGCTAGTTCTAATTAGCATTATGCCCCTGTGGATTGGACAGGTAAAACCAAAATGAATATCACACAAAAGGGGTAAAGGACACAAGGTGCTCCCATATAGCACAGCATCTGATGACCATTAAAGACACATAAGGGGTGAATCAGTTTATATTATTGTATACATACATGGCTACATCTGCAGAGTGAACTTAACACAGATGTTTCGCAGTTAAAATTGTGGACAGTGTTAAACGTTCCCACGGGGGTGCTGGGCGGGAAGTTGTGAACATCCCTGGAATGTCGTTATTTTGATAAGAAAAGCAAAATACACTCCAGAAAGTGGAGACATTTCAGTAAAGATTTTTATTCTAAAATGCTTTTGTCTACTAGGTCTGTCTGAGATCGTAAAGGGGAACGTTTTTTAATTTATAAATGTTCATAATTAATCTAAATTACAATACACATCAACTTTAACTTCCTATATGTTTAAAAACATAGAAAAGTTCTTAACCAAGTACTACTTCCCTTATGTAACTACATATTTACAATTTCACCACTATGCCACATTTTCAACATGTGTGACTGAGACGTCATTGTTTCTAGCTTACTGCCAAGGAAAGTATTGGTTGCAATTTAATTCCCCCCCTTGGTTAGTCTGTAATTTTCAAATGTTTTTGCCTGTTCCCACCCAATGATAACCCTAATACTCTTATTTGAACATTCATAGCAATTTTTGCCTTTTTAAAAGTAAAAGCTTTGCTGATGACCATAAGAAGACTGTAGTAGAAGGTCTTGTATTTCAACATTTAATCACATCTAGGAAAACAATACTTTTCAGGGAAGGGGCTAGAGAATTCACTAGATTTTCTATATTCCCTGCATATTTATTTTTAATTATTTTTAGATTATATTATATGCAACACACAAGGAGGGAGTTAAAATTACTTTTGCTGACTTCAGAGTTGAGAACCAGAGGTGATAAGGATTATAGAATCCATCAGGCTGACTTTTATTTAGGTTCTAGTCCTTTACACCTTTTTTTTTTTTTCCTGTTAATTTTTTTTTTTTCTTGCAGAAAATAAGGAAGAATCGAAAAAGCCAAAATCAGTATTATGACCTCTCCAGAGAAAGTAAAAAAACCCTAAGAGGCCAAACCAAACACCTAGGAGTGGGCACAAAATGTAGAACACCAAGACGTTCACATTGCAGACTGAAACATGATGCTGGCCCCAGTGCTAGATCCACTCCAAACTCCAGAAATTTCTCACCCCGCTCCAGGAGCAGGGATGGAAGTGCACAGTGGAGGAGCTTCTCGTCCTGGTTGGAGAGAGAGGACTAGTTCTAAGGAGGTCTTCAAGAGCTGCAGCACTTAGAAGTCCATATTCTTCACCAGCTACGGTCGGCAAAAGAATGTATGCATATAGTTTCTTGGTATTAGTAAATCATCTTCAGCCCTTTAACATAGCTTTGTTAATTGATGTCCTGGAGGGTCTTGTTATTGCATGGTAAGGCCCTAAAGAAGACCAATAATATAAATTGCTCATATGTAAAGAGCATTTCCACCTGATATTTATAATGATATATATCTTGTAAAAATCACTCAGCTTTGTCACCAAGTGACTATTTCATTCCGTGTTCATGCCTGACAATGACTGGGTTTTTTGTAGTGTTTAACTTCACAATGGAAGTGTTTTTTAAGTGCATAGATGCTGGGCTGGGATGTTTATTTCTACTGGGTTTAAGTTACGAAGGTAGCTTGGGGTGTTAAATTAAGGTGGGAATAGGGACAAGCTGAGAATTTAAAATGAATGGGGTGAAGAATCGGATTCCTATGTATTATAAGAAATAATGCGCCCCTTTACATATAATATAAAGATATTATTAATATACTATAAGATATTGCGCCACTTGGGGTTCCCTGCCTACAGCCTTGTGCTTCTATATGGTCAGGGAACTCCTCGATGGCATAATATCTGTATATTACACTGTAAGGGGTGCATTATCCTTATATCTTACATTAGGTGTAATAGATGGAATTTACATGCTGTATAACATTAGGATCCTCTGTAAATGATTATAAAGCTCTATCATTATTGAATTGAGTTATTTTATATTTTCTTCCCAGACTATTCGACAAAGATCTTGAAACTATCTCCACAGGGATCCGGCAGTTTAAAACGCCTCTCTAGGGTGTTTGATGATGCCATCTTAAAGGAAGAGAGGTAAGCTGGTGTTTCATGTATCCTCTTGAGTTGTCACTGTTCTCAGCATAGAAGGTTTATCAGCAAAACATTATAGGGCAGTGTGTGTAGTCCAACAGACCGTTTACCTTTGGACACTCACGTTCCTTCCCTGATTTCTTTTGATAGGTCAAATTCCAACAGGCAATCTCCAAGCATTGGGTTAAGAACGTATATGGAATTCCCTTTTGGTTTCTATTTTACATAAGATTTAGAGAAAACAACTGAGTTAAAAATATAACATATTTAATCAGAGAATATTGTTTTGCTCAAATCTACCAGTTATTTCATAAAGTATAGTTCCTTTTAAAGGGCAATTATAGTGAGAAAAATTGTTTTTTTTTAATTTCTCTAAGTATCCTAAAAGTCATCCCATCCACCAGGGTACCTTTAGTTCTTTAAATTACATAGTCCCCGAGATATAAGCCTTTGAATATGCTGTGATTTGTAGGAGCTGCTACACACTCATCGACTCAAAGGCACACACCCACACAATCCAAAGATCCCATGCGTACTAGACACACACTTATCACTCCCATGCAGTACTGACACACACTCTCTCACCCACACTGTAAGTACCATGTGCAACACATAGTCAAATGCTGTAGTGCTAAACACAATCAATAAACCATTAACCCAGCAATATGATCATAACACACTATAAAACAGCCCCTCCCCCCAAAAAAAATCTTATATACATACAAAACCAGTGACTCAAATGGAACACTAATACAGTATATATAATACAGTAATACAGACTATATACCAAACAAGACACACAGTGCAATCTATGAAATATATAGACTAAAGCAACTGAAATGTAACAGGACAACAAGCAGTGTCACTGAGTTTGTGAAGGTCTCACTACAAGCTGCGGTTACACTGACTCTCCAGTGATTATGATCTCAGCTAACCAGGGGAGAGATATGAGCTTTAGGTAAAAAGTAAATAACAATTAGCAAAGTTAGAGAACAGGCAGAGTTCAGTAACTTACTTGTAAAGAATCTCAGCACCACTTGTCCTCCTCTCTCCCCCTCTGCCCCTCCCTTCAGCATATTGACTTTATTCCACACTTTGATTGCTTGCAGTCAGCTCGGAAGGGAGGGGTCAACGGATGTCAGCACTTCATTTAAAGTCCTTCAACTGACAATGCTCGGACTCTGTATACAGCCGTCACTGCTTGAGGGGGAGTAGACAGAGAGGGGAGGGGGACTACACAGCTTGGTACAAACTTCTGCCAGTGTGAAGAAACGAGCCACACAAGAAACATGAAAGTAAGGCAGCTTATACTAAGTGATCTATACATTGTATACAGACAAAGTTTTTTTTTCACTATAGTTGCCCTTTAAGTGTGTGTGTTAAGTTTTGCATAAACCGTTCCCACCTTGGGCTATTTAATTAATAGATTAAGGTAATAATCCCCACCTACCTGTAGACCATCCCCCTCCAAAACAGACCATTCAAAAGTTGTTTCTAGGTAAATTATATCCTGTTAACTCATGACAAGATACACTTTTAGCTCAATTCTTGCTGTGCCCAAGCAATTAGATGTTTTCTGCTAAAAGAAATCCCGTAGCTACCGTGCACTGTAACCCAATCCAAAGTTAGTGAAATTTGTTTGATTGAATTGTGGCCAATGTAATGAAAATACCTAAACTAGGGGAATACTATTTATTACATTCCTAGAATTCCCAGCCAGCACTCAGCTGGATGAGGATGATAGGACATTCAGTTTTTAACCCTGCACAGCTTGGCAGGCTTTATTATTCAGTCCTCCGATTCTGATAATGCAGTTTACCCTTATTCTCCCATCTATTATCAGCGACAGTACTGTTCTCCTCATTGATAACTGAAGATATTTATGCAGGTAATTTTTCAGACTTCTATAACCTTGTATAAACCTGTGCATGTGTTGGATTTTATACACTAACCCCTGGGTGGACAAATTTCCACTGACATTAGGAGTCGGTCAGATAACCCTAGGAGTTTGAGTAGTCAATGAATGTGATATTTCATAGGCATTCGAAAAATGTTATTGGCTACATGGCTCCTGGGACTTGTCCATCCTTTTACTAACCCATCATAATGTTTCTGATCTTCACTGTCAATTGGATGTGATTAAGTTACTTTTTATTTTGATTATAATTTAACCCACAAACTGATTTGCCATGCTGAAACACTGCGGCTAACATTCAAGGCACTAATGTACATAATGCACATAATGAATGTCATCCTCTTCAGTTTGTCAGATCTCCAAATTATCTGTATTTCACTGCTCAGTGTCAGCAGAGTTTGCAATCTCTGTGGAACCCAATAATGTTCCAGGATTTCAACCCCACAACACACAGAACATAATAAACCTTGGGGATGGGGTGTAAAAGTACTTTTTAACTTGTGCCCATGCAACTAATATTTACTGGGTATCTAAAGGAGAAGTTCAAGGGGGTTCACTGTTTTATAAATTAAATATATATCGGGTTGAAGAGCCAAATTACTGTTCTTTCTATTTCTTCTTCTTTTTTGGACTGTATTTCCTCCCACTGTTTTTGAGCTTAGAGACATGAAATTCGGTACAGACGTGCGGGTCATATAGGAGATGTGTGCTATCACCTAGCTAAGAAATCCGCAAAAGTGTTAGGGCATTGTTGGCGAATTTCCCATAGACTATAATGGTAACAATCCTCAAATGTGGATATTTTGAAGTTTAATGGTCATGAGATCAAAACAGTTTGTTTCATGGTCATAAACACAAACGCAGATACCCCCAACCCCCCACACAAACACAGGTACACCCACCTTCTGACCTACCTTTCCATTCCCATGGAAACCATACATAATGGGTAACTATAATCAAAAAACTAATTTTGATCAATCATCAATAAAAGTTAGTTATATGGTCATACAAAAACACATATCCCCAACCTCACACGAGTACACACGCCTACTGACTTACCCATCCATTTCTGTGACAGCTATACTTAAAGGGTAAAAATAATTTTAATATATCCTCAAAATAATTTTTATATATCCTTAATAAAAATGAGTTAGTTAAATGGTCATACATGCAAAAACGCATAACCCAACCTCACATGTGTACACACACCTACTCTATCAACTACTTTGGGATACAGACATCCCATATACAGACCCCTCCATAAATGGGCATTACCACTTGATGGTCTAAATAAATTCCTGGTTAACTGTGACCATACAGTCCTGGGACACCCAGTCATAGTTGTTTTTAATTGGTATTTTATGTTTGAAGGTTTATATGAACAGGGGGTTGGTAATGTAGGGATTTTGTGTTTTTTTTAAATAAAGGAATTTTTTTAGACCATCAAGTGATAGTGCCCATTTATGGAGGGGTCTGTATATGGGTTATATATATGCTTGTAGGCACACTCAAGTGCTGAAAACCATATACACAATGTTTCTGGACCGCCGAAACGTTGTGTACACAGTTTTCAGCACCTGATGATTGTTTTTGCCTCCCTTCAAGCATATATATTGATACTTACCGATGTGGCACAGATTTTAGGGTGTGCACCTCACACCATACCTGCCTGGACTCCACAAACTCGTCTTATCTGTATATAGGATGTCTGTATCCCAAAGTAGTTTATACTTTGTAATATATCCCCTGGGAGCACCATATAAATTGTACGTTCCACATGGTCAAGTATAGTATTTTTAGTACACACACACACTGACCTACCCTTCTATTCCTGTGGCAGCCATAATTAAAGGGTAGATAAAGTATAAAAAAAAACCTAATTTTGATATCCTTAATAAAAAAAGTTAGTTTTATGGTCTTAAACACAAAAAAAGACATACCCCCCTCAACAAAACCCAGATACACACACCTACTGACCTACCCTTCCAGTTCCGTGGCAGCCATACTTAAAGGGTAACTATCATCAAAAACAAATTTTAAAAAGTTAATTTTTTTAACCCCCAACCTGACACAGGTACACGCACACCTACTGACCTACCCTTCCATTTCCATGGCAACCATATTTAAAGGGTAACTATAGTCAGAAAAACTATTTTGACTAATTGTCAACGAAGTTTTGTTTTTTTTTAACCCCAACTTGACACAGGTACATACACCTACTGACCTACCCCTCCAATCTGCTGCACAAACACACACATTCCCTTCCAAAATGCAGACTTTCAAGCCAAATTCAAAGTTTAAACTTAAACTTACCCACTCTAGTTCTCTTTATTTTTCAAAAATCTTTTGATTTTATTCCCTTTGCTATGCCACCGAGGTCAGGATTAAGCTGCCATTTTAGGTCAGGCAATGTTTTTCCCAGTATGCTCGCTTCATTGAATGTCCCTGGAAATTGGTCATTCAGAAGCATTTATTTATGCACATAAAAGCATATGTATTTATGCTGAACTTCTCCTTCACCTATCAGAATTCTGAGGCATAGGGCTATAGTGCTGCTGTAGGGTAATACAAAAAGTATACTGGCAGGGTCTGTTAGCTCGATTTGATTTTGTTTGATAATTTGCTTTTCTTTAAAGTCTTTTCTTTAGAAATGCTGTACACTATAAAAAGCTGTGTTACAGAGAAGTTAGATCTCTGTGCTGTAACATAATTGGTTGTCATCATCTAGGTAGCCGGACATGCTGCAGCTTCCCTGTTTTGACCTATGGTGTTGTAGAGAGCATGTTCCCAAAAAAATAGAGAGAGAAATTATGGGAGCTGACTCCTAGTACCCACATGTTTAATTTAAAAGGAACTGTGGTCCGAAAATGACTTAAAGGGACAATTCAGTGGAAATTATCAATATTTGTTAAATTGTTAGTTTGTGTAAGGCATTCTAAATATTCTCTCCCATTTTGAAAAATCAGTTGATTTCATACCCTTTGCTTTTCCCTGCTGTTGACATTAGTGAGCTGCCATTTCAGGATCTAAGGGTCCTTCTTCTTCCCAGGATGCACCACTTCCTTGGAATGTCCCTAACAGTCATTTCTACTGATTGGCTGTTTTATGGGTCAAACATGCTCAGATCTCTACTGAGCAACTGAATTAACCCAGGCGCTGGGTCAAGGGAAAGACCATAACTCTCTACTAGGGGTCCTGCAAACAGGAAGTCAGTATTTCGGTTGCATTTATTTATAAATGACAGGAATTGCTTTTCTGAGTATTTTTGCAATTTACTATTCTATACTCATTATTTTATTAACATAATTTTTGTGTGTGATTATGGCAGCATCACTAGATCCCCTGCACTTCCTGCTCTGAAACATGTGACAATCCCTCTTCCATATGTCTCCTCCTCCCCTTACAGCCCCTAGGCCCGTCCACGAGTCTGGAGACCACAGTTCTCCTTTAATAAACCAACAAACAGCCACAGCAGAGTAGAAAAGATGTAACACAGCGCGTTGTAATGTGAATTTGCTCTCTTTATTGGGATAAAGTTTTCAGATATCTTAAGTTACACTTAAAATGGAAACCATGTGTTAATGCCCAATAGCGTTTTTCTTTTATTGGTAAGACAGGCTTTATACATAAAAGAATTTTTCAGGCAATCAACCCACTGGCTCCATTGTTAGCACTACAATAAAAAAATAATTTAGCAAGTGTTGGCCAGGTAATAATTTAACAATATATAATATCTGATAATATAAATACATCTGGGCTTAAAGGGTATCTCCACCCATAAATTAAACTTTTTAGCATGTGTAGTCCTCCACATCCTACCCCCAGCCGCCAAGTTATTTTTGCCAAAAAATCCCCAAAAAGTTACTTCCATGCCTCCAATCCTCCGGCGCTCTGTTCCTGGCTCTTTGCAAGCCGGAAACGGCAGAGAGGTGGGACCGACAGCTGCGTCTGTGATTGGCTAGCCGGCAGCACCGAGTGAACAAATGTTTGTAAGTGTGTTTCTGTAGCTTTTCTTGCCTAACCTAACTAGGTGGTTGGGAGTGGGATGGGGAGGACTACACCTAGCAAAAAGGATGTAATGGTAGGGGATGCAGCAGAGAGATGGGATTCTGAGGGAGGGGGGAGAAGGGCTCCCCTGCGCATGTCACAGCCCTTACTGAGGATAAGGAAGAAGCAGGGAACAGAACGCTTCTCAACTTTCAGAATGCTTCAACTTTATACAGACATTGCAGGAAAACCCTTTGGAGCAGAGATGTAAGGTAACGATTTGTTTTTTAACACTTCACAGTGGGGTTAGTATGGGGTTAAATTTTAGTTTTGGGGGTGGACATGCCCTTTAAAGTGTTAACAAGTCAGTAACTACAAGGGGGTATTTTGGATTAAAAAAAAAAAACTCAGTGAACTTTCCTTAAATTCTTGTTTGTAGCCTAGGCTCCTCCTCATTCCTTTAAATTAAAATGTGGTCCTTTATGGGGATAGTGCATATTGTGCATAGTCAAAAAAAGATCTCATTATGCCAATCTGTGTCCTTCCCAGCTGAATTCTTGAAATCTTCTTAGTTTGCATTATATGCCTGTAACCACGGGCTGTATGACAATGTTCCATCAGCAGCGGGTGATTGATTCGGGAAGGGTTGGTGATACACAATCAGATCATTTCCTAGTAAATGCCTGGCAGTTTTTTTTAGTATAGAAATGCTTGGGAATTGTTGTTCATCGCCCATCCCATGTCCAACCTGCCTCGCTGACCTTTTCTGCAATATTACTACGATTCCTTCTTTTGTCAGGTAATAAAGGGCAATAGCCACAGGCAGTCACACTTGGCGGAGCAGCTAAATATCATTTTATCAATGAGATGTGTTGGTTTTGACAGGAATCATTTTGATAATGGTCTGGTGAAAGACACAGAATATGCAATGATGGTGTGAAATACACTGTATCTGCTAATGTGAAATTGTTCCTGCTTTTAGAACAAGTCATTTTGTTGGATTTATTTTACTTTAAGCCAAACTGGATATTATTTCCATTTGTATTTTGGTGATGTGAATGTACGAAAGATTGAACAGTTCATCTACATTACAAATTCCAAAGGAACCTTATCGAGTTCCAACCTTGGGACAAGAGCTGTAGGATTTTTTTTCCAGTTTCTAAGAATAACCCCTGCCCACATGTGAGTGTGGCACCAGACATTGTCTGCATGTTGTTAGTGTGTGCACCCAGTTATCAAGCCTAGTAGCAATGGGCGGTGCACAGGGTCCTTGATAAGTCTGGAAAGGAACTGTATAAGCTGTTGTTTCATGCTGAAAACATTCGTGGAAAATAGGGCTGAAATCAGGAACGTCCACCACCCAAATCAAAACCATCCACATTTTTCTTTAAAGTATGTAAGTCCCAGCCACTAAACTGTTTAAATAGAAATACTTTGTCAGCTCCCTAAAGTTCTCCCACCTCTGCTTTCTCACTGTCAATCTTATCTCCCCACAAACCCTGAGGTAAAATACTTACATTTCAAATAAGAAAACCAGCAATGTAACTTAGTCTGTCTTTCCTCTGAATTGTAGAGGTCCGACACTGCTGTTATGGTGATGTCATGCCCAATTACAGCTTGCTTCTTCTGTAAAAGCTCACTGAGCTTACTGAGGAGGCAAGGATCAGGAAAGAGAAGCGAGGCAAAGAAATGTGTTTTGGGCTTCTGGGACCACATGGAAGCAAGTAATTTGGGGTTTGGTGGGGTGGGAAAGGTAAGAATGGATTTTAGTACTGGGATGGACTTGTTACAAGTTGCATGTAGCAGCTTTAACAAGTTAGGACTACATAATAAATGTATTCAGGGTAACTCGATTGTTATAACGGTGTCTTCTTTTATTATCTCTAGAAATGAAGCCGTTTTGAAGTATGACAGTTTAATGGCTAACAATTTGCGTTGTGCACGTCGCTCTCACCACTGGAGGAGAAGCACAAGGAAGATTCAGAATACAATTGGGGTCTGGACAGAAATGGCTTTATCAACTATTGGCAATATTAATGCACGCTGATTACATGCTACCTTTATTTCTCCTATTTACATCTAATTAGCACGTTTTTTACTAACTGCCGTATTTAATCTGTGATATCTGACCAGAGGAAATTGAATAACATTCGTCTTTGCAAAGTTTAGCCAGCTAAACCTTTTTTTTTTTATTTTAGTTTTATGTTGTTAAATATACAACAATAGAAATCCTTCAACATTTGTATATTTACCTTCTTTTTATACAAAATATAGTTGTAGTGGGATTGCACACTGTAAAGTGTAAACTGGAATTTTAACCAGTCATTCTAGATTATGGATCTTAAGGTGACTATTTAGAAGCCATGTTATTGACAAATGAGGCTATTTTGTAGAAGGTTAAAAAGAATAAAATAAAGGCAAAGTTAGAATTCTGTATTAAGACTTACATGAACAGAGGTTTTGTGACACGTTTCTTTAATGGGACACTGATTCCTATTTTTTAAGTACATGAAATCTGTATTTATTATATACAGGGAGGTGAGAATACTTATTCCCACCGCCCTGTGAATAAGAGAACACCCTGGTAGCTGTGCAAAACTTACCGGCACTCCACTCGCGGCTCCTTTAGCTGACAGGCACGCTGTCCTGATCTTTTGTATTGGTGCGGATGCGCAGAAGGCAAAATAGACATTTTGCCTTGTTACTTTTCACAAGACAAACCCCAGTTCTCAGATGCCTGAAATTATACTCAGTCTGTCTAAAATATTGTATCTGCTGCCCTGCAATATGAATAATAAAGCAAAAATGTAATCAAGGGAGAGAGCTGGAAACCTCTTACCTATACACTGTACGCTTCATTTGGTGGGGTAATCCTTTGTTTGGTAAAAAGCATGGCCACTCTCACCACTTATATCTATACTTGCCTTCAGGACCCCTTTAAACCATGAGATTGTTATATTGCTTACCTCCCCGGTGTCTCTAAAGTCCTTTTTTTCCCACCTGGTCTCAGTCGGTACTTGTCTTTTCAGTTTTCATATCTGCAAGCTCAATGAGGTTTGTTAAGAGCTCACGCATTAACACAAAAATGTGCGGGTATGCAGCCGTAAGTCCTTGGCCGTGAAGTCACATTCACAGCTATGACTGGTGGCTGCAACCAGGAGAAGACCATGGCAGAGATCAGGATGTATTCTTCACGGAGCGATAAGCTATCTCAGGGTTGGGTGTAGGGTCCTAAAGTATAGATTTTTGTGAAGGTGGTTGGACATAGAGTTGGCAATAAAATGGAGATGCAATTAAGGCCATTAAAAGCTGAAGAAGTGTAAAAACTCACGATACCCAATGTAATGTAAGAAGCGGGGCTTGGGTTGTTTCATTCAACAATGTCTGGACCCCCGAAACAATATGCAAAACGTTAAATTTGCTCTACAAAACTTAATGTTTCATACAGGCCGAAGGTAAGAGGAAGCACCTTACCTTCTAGGATCCAGCGTTGCACTAAATCCCACAAAGTAATTTACTGCATTGAAGGATCTCGAGCAGGTATGTAGCGGCTCTCATATATATTGCATCTCCCTAATAGTGTTAAACTGCAAAAATCCTTCAGGGTTATTTAATAAAAGTTCTTAAGGGAGATTCAATAAAAGTTCTTATCGTTTAAACTGGTGCTAATTTTGCCCCAACCAATCAGATCTTATTTAATATTTGAAAGCTAATATCTGATTGGTTGTAGCAAAATTAGCATCGTTTTAAACGATAATAACTTTTATTGAATAACCCTGCTTGTGTTTACATCTTTTGTTTATTACTGCACCGTAAACAGTTGGTTTTTCCACCGTGTGGCATTTAACAAGGGATTACCCCACTAGTAAAAGGCATTTGGGCAATCGGCTCATTTTTCACTCTACAATAGAATCTTATTACTATACTATGGAAGAATTGTTTATAATGTGTGCGAGTGCACAGAAAATTTTAAATGAGGCCTTGGAATGTGCATTGATAATCTTTCCTCGATATTGGAACCATAGCCTCTAATTTTGAACAGATATATCACAAATAAAATTTCCTTGTACTCAAATCTTTATAACTTTATTCCTTAAAGATGTCCACACTAAGAGCCAACTGATCTCATTTTACAGCACTACCTAATGGGAAAGATTTAAAAAAATATCTTTATAAATAATGGGGAAATGTTCTGGGAGAAGTCTGTGAACCTTGACACCTTTTCCATGTATATGTTATGTCTGTCTTTTTAACACTAATTATGAAGGATAATTTTGCACCTTTTTTAAATTAGCTAAACATTTAAGAATTATAAAATGTTATTTTTTAAGTGATTAAATATTTTAAAAATTGATAAACTGTGTCTAATTATTTGTTGCCTGAATCTGTATAATCAAGGGTATTTATCTACTTGTGGTCTAACAATGTGCTCAATTGTCTTTAATTTGAATTATTGCAATAGGCCAATAAAGGTGGCCATACACATAGATTACGACAGCACCAGTGCCAACAGAACACATTGGTATGTCAGACATTTGCTTTTCGGGTGCGTTGCGATTTGCGTTCCGCATTTTTAATCGCAATCGCATGCGTTTTCCTATACCTAATGAACGCAGTGTGGCCGTAAGATGAGCACTAACTCTATTTACTGGGTTCTGTTGGGTATTATATACATAAGCCTTGGCTTACCTGTTATTGGTGGTAATACACATGAGGCTTCTAACAACTTATCATTTTACTACTGGCCTTAATTGGTAATAATATGCACAAACCATTAGTACTGTCTTATTTGTAATGGCTACATGCCAAATAGAAATAAACATTTGAATCATCCCCCCCACATTAACTAATTAAAAGGCATGTCCATGTGCTACTTAAAGATTCCTATGGCGACAACATTCTAGGAGGGAGGGGGATCTCTTCCACATTTACACACATAGCAAACATCTGCGCATGCCAAAAACCCATTTAGCAGTACTTAGGGGTGGATGCAGATTGACTTTAATTGACTACATTGTATATGTGTAGTATTGTGGTGCAGGACAACCAAAAAATGCAGAATGGAGAGGTAAGGTGCATTTCAAGGCAAGCAATGGGTGCATCAATGGGTTACACTTTACTGAAGGGGTTGGACATGCCCTTTATATTGCTAGTTTGCCCCTATTTTACCTTTGCATGGGACAATTGATGTTTGAACCTCACAGCAGGTTTGAAAATGGATTTTTTGTCTGTCAGATTCTAGGGGGCAAAGCTGCTGACCCCTAGCACCCACAGGTTAATTTTGGTAGGTGCCTTCTTGCCACTGAAGATGTTTGGAAACTACAACTCCCAGCAATGCTGGGAGTTGTAATTTCCAAACATCTGGAGAGGCAAGAAATTGGGGGTTAGTGTGCGGGATTCTTATCAATTTAAAGGGCAACTATTGCATTAAAACAATATAGTCAAGAGAATGGTATCTATTGTTTCTGTATTGTTTTGAGGCTTTAGTTGCCCTTTAAATGCACAGCAGAATTCCCATACATTAATACCCATACTGGATTTGGCTATTATTGTATGGGACTACTGTATGGGAATTCTGCTGTCCATTTAAAGGGCAACTAAAGCCTCAAATCAACACAGAAACAGGAGGCAGTAGTGGTCATAATTTCTACCCTCGATTTATACTCGAGTCCATTATTTTTTTACTAATTTTTTAGGTAAAAATAGGTACTTCAACTTATACTCGGGTCGACTTATATTCGAGTATATACGGGAAACTGTTTTTTAAAATGTTTCCTACGCTTCTTATAAGCTCACAGATTTCTTCTATAATTCCTGGTATACAAGGGACAATATTTCAATCTGACTAAATGGGATTTTTTCGGTTCCATTGGATTATGCTTGTGAAGGTTCTCATTCATCCAGGTCATGGTATATCTGTTGTATTCAATTAGATCAACTGGACTTGAAATGTAGTTCTTGAAGACGTTTCGCTAGTCATCCGACTGGCTTTCTCAATTCAGAATGACTTGTACAAGAATCTGTGGCAATTATGTACCCTGGAAAATCCCAATTAGCATATCACAGCCAGGTGTTAAGGGTGTGATTAGATAGTGGCTAAGAGGTGTTATAGGAACGCCCAGAGTAAGGTGTTAAAACAGCATTGTACATGGCAGACAGTTGGTGTCGAACCCCCCCACCTCTATTTAGGCTTGGTTTCTTTATTTTCACATAAATGGCCTCCTTAACACCTCTCTTGAACCAGTCACGTTCCTTCGCCAGTATGTTAACATTACAATCTTCAAAGGTATGTCCTTTATCCTTAAGATGCAGGTACACGGCTGAGTCCTGACCCGAGGAATTGGCTCTTCTGTGCTGGGCCATACGTTGATGCAGTTGCTGTTTGGTCTCCCCCACATACAAATCAGAGCATTCTTCACTGCACTGCACTGCATATATGATGTCGCTTTTCTTGTGTTTAGGTATTGGGTCTTTCGGATGTACCAATTGCTGCCTCTGTGTTGTTCGGTTTAAAGCAGACGGTCATTCTGAATTGAGAAAGCCAGTCGGATGACTAGCGAAACGTCTTCAAGAACTACATTTCAAGTCCAGTTGATCTATTGAATACAACAGATATTCCATTGGATTAAAATATCTGTAAAGAAATTTGCCTGATATCAGTACATTTTTGAAGGATTTATTGTCTGTACAACATTTCTCTTTGACAGCAGATTACCCATCAGTTTATTCAACAGTAAATAAGATAGGGTCAAAATTGACCTGTGAATAAGGCTGGGGAAACACGGGGGGACTTTTTGTCCCCATAGGGGAACTGCACAATCAGTTGTGATTTACCAGCAGTTCTGTTTTGTCCGTATCGGCCAAACGGGTGGCCCCCACACCAAGCAATATTTCCTGTTGATTAACCGCTACATGTCACTATTGGTCGGTCGGCCAAAAATATCTTATGGTGTGTACCCAGCCTAACAGGCTTTTGAAACAGATAGAAGCACATACATGAAAGACTTTTAAATTGTAATTGTGCAACCTTTTCTCATCTATCTTGTTTCTTTTAATCCATTCAGTTTTTACTGAAAATCATTTAGGAAAAGAAACTTTTATATACAATTTGTTTTGTACCATACTAGTTCTTTGACTATGCTTTTATTTTGGGGTTGTAAGTGTTGTTTATTTTGTAGTCTAGTATCTGTAAATAAATGAGTTCACTTGCTGTTGCCATAAAGCTGAGTAAACACATTAGCAATATAGCGCTGATCCTATCTGTACCAATGGGATTAGCCCTATATTGCTAATGTGTGTGTAGCCAAAAAGACTGTTTCACCATCAGAAACGGTCGTTCTGACCTGAAAATTACCCTCGTTTGTGGTCGGCCCCCTGTACTAAAGTATAGGGAATAGGCGATAATCTTAGGGAGTATGGCAGTCACAAACGTTTTTGCTATACTTTACATAGAACGATAATGACTGTGTGTACTTCAATCTGTTAAAGATGACAGACAGAATTTTGCAGATTCTGGGCCATATTTATAAAGCCACGATATTGCTTTTTAACTATACCTCAAATTTAACGATATGGGAGATTAACGATCGGTGTAACGATTGTAAATTTACGATACCAATCGTAAATCCTCGATAATGAAATTGCAGACTTACGATCCCCATAGAATACCATTACAGTAGTTTACTACCGCATGGTATTCTACGATCGAATGTTCGTAAATTAACGAATGTTCGGTCGTAAATGTATGAACACGATTGTACATTTACAACCGCGATCGTAAATTAACTAACCCGTGGTATCGCTAAAAAGCGATACCGTAGGTTTATAAATATCCCCCGTCTGTTATCTTTGACAGGTTAATATTGTGTGTACCCTCCTTAAGTGTCATAGGGTTAAATCATTCACGTCTCACATGAAATGGATCCAATCAAGCTGCATCATTAGCAAATGGGACAAGTATGGCCACCCACTTTAACCAGCAGGTAACTATTAATGCACATAAACAACTATGGTATGGGGTAATTTAATTTATTTCATTTGTTTATTAACAAACTGACATCAAAAAATTATACTGCCTGTAAAAATCTTACATTTTGTTCTTAGAAATACATACTGTATAGTACAATTGAAATATTTTACAGAGTATCCATAGGAAATATAAACATTTTCTCACCATAAATAACTTTAAACTGACAAGCAATGCATTTTTTGCCATTTTAAGACTAGAAATATAGATACATTTGAAGACCAACAGAACATTCTTTTCACAGGAATTAAGAGACAATAGTAAAACTTCTCACAATTGTTATATATAAATTATTATCTAGGAAGGGATTCATGAATCTGATAAGAAAATCAATCTCCTATCCTTGAATATAAACCATTTCTGAAGTAACACTGGGAACCCAGAACTCTGTATATATTATAATTTCTGCACCATGTTCTGTTAAACTGTAAATATGTTACACCATTGTCTTTTAACCACTATTACCCAATCAGCAGTTAGCTTTTACTTTTATTGTGTAGTTTTATATTGAAAGCAAATATTTGGTTGGTCTGATTAGAAAGTATAACCTTGGCAATTTTTTTATTCCCTGCATAGAGATGACTGTATTCTTGGTTTGCCATAATATATATGTTTACATTACTTATTTCCTTAAAGGCTATTGGTTCTCTCCTATTATCATCATATTCAGGGCATGGAAAATAAACTGAGCGGCTTTCCATTGTTAAATACCACAATTCATAAGGCTGGGTACACACCATACAATAATATCGCATGGTGAGGTATTGGTTAAATGATTTTAGAAGTTATGTTCTTAATACATTTAAGGCCTTTTTTATGTATGTAAATTTAAGTTTGTTTCCAAGTCAGACTCATGAACCCCACATCAGAATACTTTGTATCTGTGAATGACTCTTGACGCTAACTGTTAATACCTAGAACATGCCACACGATTAAACAAGTAAACTTTGGTCAAGCAATAAGATATCTTTTTCAGTGCCAAACACATAAGTGAACATATTTTCAACTATGCTAACCCAAGTTAGCTGTTTTATTTCAACCACATGACTTGTAAGACTCTATGTACGCCATGTAAATTATAGCATTAGCATAAAACCTTAGCACAAATCCTTTCATTTTTATAATACTTTAAATTGACATTATACTGACCAGTTATAAATTCTGAGAACAATATACATTTTCTAATATATTTCTTGTAAAACATATCCGAGAGATGCTTTATTAAAAACCTATGTATTAGTAAATCCAAGAAAGCATTTACAACAATTAAAAAACCCACGCATATAATATTCATTGTTCTGGAAACCAGAAGGGCAGCTCCTTCCAGATTAATAATGCCTAAATCAATTACTAAAGCAAGCCCAGTTAAAATCCATTTAAATTGACTTAATATTATTTGATATATAATGTGCTAGATAAGGGATTATCAAACGGTGTGCCTCCAGATGTTTGCTTGAAAACTACTCCCAGCTTCCCTCTGTAGTTGATGAATGCTTGGACTTGTAGTTTTCAAACATATGGAGGCACACTGTTTGAGAATCCCTGAGCTAGATAACTAAAAAACCAACAGTCATATTAGCAAATATAAATAAATGATGTTCCCTGTCTATACTGTGCATTTAAAGAAAAGGCAAGATGTGTATTTAGCATTTAACCATGATCCTAATTTTCTATGAAGATCTATATATACTACATTTAAAGGCCATGTCCACCCTGTTAACCTATGTTAATCTATGCCATTGACTAATGGCTTGACCTAAAGATGCCTCCTCTGCTGCTGTGTGGAACATAGATTACACTAAATCAGCAGAGGAGGTGTCTTCCAGCTGGAGAGGGATCATGCTAAAGTAGGAAGCCTTTTTGCTTAATCAGTAAGTAAAAGTGAGTAAAGAGGTTGGACATAGTCTATTGGAATTAATATACAGCACATAAAATAAAGTTAAAATATTAATATTGCACACTTACCAATACCTCTGCAAGTTATTACACATTGCATAATAAATATAACAAGTTTTAGCAAATGAAAAAATAAATAATTTAGCACAAATTAGAATTTCTATGGGACTTCTTGTTAAGAATACACACCCAAGAATTTACACCCATATAAAATTTAAAATAAACCAGTATTGGTGCTCAAACTGTAACACATTTACAGGTTGCAAAGTGGGAAAAACCTTTTAAAACTTTGAAACTCTTAAAGTCCAGCAAAAGTTTGACATTGGTTTGTGATGCATTGGGAGCTGTTATTGGCGTAAGATATCTGAGGTGCAATTGCACTGCAGAGGCTCTTGGTGCATCGCTGTATTAGAGTGGCCATAGACACAACAATCTGTTCCTACGATCTTACAATATACAATAGTGTTAACAGACACCCACAAAAATTTTAACCTGTCCAATAGGAAAAAAAAGGGTACAATCATTGGCCGATTACAGATACATGAGCCAAGGATTGAACAATCTTGATTGTTGTGTGTATGGGCACTATACTATATTAGTCTCAATATAATCTCTAAACCAAAGATACTTGAAGGTACAAAATATGTTAGTACAGTATGTTAGCACCCATACTGCATTATTATTATTATTATTTCTTTTGATGGCTTTTATATTGTGTCCTGTAGACTGGCAATACTGTATGTGCTTTATATTGTGTTAGGAAAGTGTTTTGGTTGCTGTTTATGTTTTGTGCTGCACCTTCATTATTTGCTTTCCTTTGTACCTACCATACAGAAAACTTAAATTAAAAAAAAAAAAACTGTTAATGATTTTGCAAATAATCACACTCAATTTTTATTTACGCTTTACAGTATCCTAACTTTATTATATATGTCTGTGTTAGCATAGCACTTTGTTACATTGTACAACATAACCCTTTAATCAGTTCCAAAGTGTACTTACAGACATTAAAATATAGGGCTGGATTTATAAACCTGTGATTGGCTAAAGCACATTTACAACCTTTTACCATTTCTGTTCAATTTTTAAAATATCCATGCTATATTCAAAGGGCAGGGAGCATAGTTTAGTGGCCTACCTGGTTTTGTTTTGTTTTGTTTTTTGAGTCAAAATTAATTAATCTGGTCCTGGGAATCTCTTCTAAGTGTTACAAGGTTTTTACTACAAATAGTTTTGTAGTTTATTAATATGTTCTATAGCAGAGTTTCTCAAAGGGTGTGCCAGGGCGGAGGGTGGGAGGGCTCCTCTGCGCATGTCACAATCCCTTCTAGTGGACAAGGAGGAGGCAGAAACCTGTCACACATATTCAGGGCATGGAAAATAAACTGAGCGGCTTTCCATTGTTAAATACTACAATTCATAAGGCTGGGTACACACCATACAATAATATCGCATGGTGAGGTATTGGTTAAATGATTTTAGAAGTTATGTTCTTAATACATTTAAGGCCTTTTTTATGTATGTAAATTTAAGTTTGTTTCCAAGTCAGACTCATGAACCCCACATCAGAGTACTTTGTATCTGTGAATGACTCTTGACATTAACTGTTAATACCTAGAACATGCCACTCTTCTAAGCGTTACAAGGTTTTTACTACAAATAGTTTTGTAGTTCATTAATGTGTTCTATAGCAGAGTTTCTCAAAGGGTGTGCCAGGGCGGAGGGTGGGAGGGCTCCTCTGCGCATGTCACAATCCCTTCTAGTTGACAAGGAGAAACCTCTCACACAGGAAGACAGCTCCTCTCTTCAGCTTCCTGGACTTTGGACAAGCACTGCAGGAGAACCATAAGGAGCAGAGATGTAAAGTAAGGATTTTTTTAACACTACACAGTGGGGTCAGTAGTGGGTTAAATTTTAGTTTTAGGGGTGGACATGCCCTTTAAGAGAGCCAGAGGTGTGCTTCAGAATTATAGTATTGTAAATATTTCACTTATATTTTTGTAATGTTTTAAACTAAAAATATTATAATTGTGATTTTATTTCAGTGTAGTTAGTGTAGTATATCATATTCTTACATTAATTATCAAATGTATTTATAATATACACTTAAAGTGCATAGGATATGGGTAATTACCACATTAAGTCCAAATTTAAATCACAGGTGTGCCGTGAGAAAAATTTGCCACGGTCTAAAAAAAGTTTGAGAACCAACGTTCTATAGCACACTATAACTGTATAGATACAGTTATATACACGTCAGCCTCTAGGTGTCAGTATTGTAGCACCAATAGAATCCTGATTTACATTGAGCAAAAGTCTTCCCATTAAACCACTTATGCTGATACTCCATCCATTAATGTTCTCTGATTCTATGTTCTCAGGCTAACCATTGGTTACATGTTTTTATCACAGGTGTGTTTTCTATAAATTCTCTCTGAAACAATATTAGCTACTTCACGTAACAGTAAAACAAACACCCAACAGTGCAAAATACATTAAAACCTGTAATATAAAATTCTCCAAATGGGTTTATAGATTACAAATATAAGGTGAACAGTATGAGAAGAAGAAACATTGTGTAACTAATACAGAATAGATGGTGATATTTCCAGGAACATATCTGTCTGCACAATTACCTACCCTAGTTTTGAAACTTGGAGTAATACTGTATGATGAATATTGAATTCTGTGTTAAATTAATATTGATATTCAGATTTAATATAACAATGAAAATACCATAATATTGTTGTACTGGTTCATTGCAGTAAAATCTGCCTTGTGTTTACTTGCATCCGTCCATTCATCTAGTCTAGTTTTGGAGCTGACATAATCAAACCAAATTTAGGGACATGAAAACGACAAAAATGTTGAGAATCGTTTCTAACCTCTTTTTGTACAGGTTTCAGATCCAGCATGTTGTAGACTGTGAACGGAAAATCAATGGGTTATAGATTGATTGGCAAAAAGAAAACCTTGTTGTACTCCTGCTGACTTTTGGCCAGATATAGTCGGAGACATTTAGAAAAGTGCCACAAGCTTCTTTTCTGTGTTAAATTCATGCTAGCCCTTTAATGGGATTGTGGGTTTTTCATTACACTCGTGAAGCTGCCACAAGCAGTTCAATATCGCTTGTGCATCAGTTTAAAGGACAGATCATTTTTTAACTAATCCCACAGTAATTAGAATTAATTACCACCAATTTGAAATCTGCTTTTTTTCCCTTCTCTGACCTTCCTATCCCTTGTTCTTTAACTCTGGGAGTTTTACTTTTAAAGAGTCATTAAGAAACTGTCAATCACCCAGCCCCTCCCCCTGGCACACTACAAGTTTCTCTGTACTCTTTCTGTGCAGATAAACCCAATCCTGCCGTTAGCTGCTGTCTGTGTTACTTAAGTCCCAATGTAGCACTGTACCTAAGGCTGAGTACACACGGTAGGACTTTTTGTCTTGACCAAGCGTTCACTGTGAGCGAGTGCTCAGTCAGAACAAATGACTGTCGGGTCGTGGCGATAGTGGCCACAGGCGACAGTTTGCGACCGATTGTGTGGTCCCAAAGAGAACCGCACAATCGGTCGTGATTTACCAACAGTTTTGATCGCCCGTTCGTCTGATATGGACCAAGTTACCCCCACCCCCACACAAAACTTCTACAGCTAAAAGAAAATCTTACCTGATTCAAGCAGTGGTTACAGACCCAGTGCTGCTTACCTTCCCATAGCAAAGCAGCTTTACTTTCACTATAACACAAAATAGCTGGGTGAATGCTATTGACTGTAGGGGTTCAAAGATAATCTCCAATGGGAGATTCAGGAGTGAGCTGAACAGGACATGAGGCAATCTAGTGACAGGGAGCGCTGATAGCAAAAAGGCTTTATAGCACCAGCTCATATCTGGCTTTAAAACACACTGACTGGTTAATTCGAATTGTGATTTACAAATGGCTAGAAGCGAGATACTAAATCACCCCATAATGTCCAAAGAAAGCAAGAAAAACCTACTTTTTTATTTTTGCTAAGACAAGGCTAATTTGGGCTGTTGAGATAATGATTGGTTAATGTTGACTACACCTTAATGGTAACTTTTACATCATTCCTGTTCCAAGGCCAATTAGATGAAGTAATGTATAGGGCACCCATTCAATCCATTCTTTATTTCTTTAAATTATTTCCCTGGTCTCTACCTGAGCTTGTTTGTAATGCTACAAAAGAAAGGAATGGAAGGATCACTAAAATATAATGAAATATTCCATAAGTGCCACTGACCTGGTCAAAATATTTCTACATACTGTACGGTATGATCAATGCACATTCCAGGGTGCCATGTATTATCATGGTAAAAATAAAAATTGTTTTGCCATATGTACTGCTCTGACCTAAGGAAGAAGGTTGATCCCTCGAAAGCTTATCTACTAAAATAAACTGGTAGTCCATTAAAAGTATCACAGTACTCTACTTTTTACTACGTGTATTATCATACTATGCAGGTACAAACATTACCAACAAAGATTGTATTTATATAAAACCTTATTTATGTTCAGTAATACAATGCAAATTAATATCAGCCATACTGGTATGGTGTTACATAACCATGGATGGTCATTAGTTATAAAAGCAGGGGATGTTGTATAATTTGCCTTTTGTATTTCTAGATATTAAAGGACAACTAAAGCCACAGGACAACACTGAACCAGAAGGCAGAACACCTTGATATAAAACCAGTAACTGTGTCTTAGCTCTCATTTTGATATGAGCGCTGGGAAATTTACCTAAATAACAGATGGTTTGAGCTTTACTTCACAGCATTCTAGTATCACACAGTTTGGTCAATGACTATTATGTTCTGCACATGCTCAGTCCTTAGCTATGGCAGAAACATGTTACAGTTGGTCACACCCATTAATAAGATCTAGCCAATCCTTTTACAAGACAGATAAAGCAAGGAAGCATGTGACAGAGGTCAGGAGGTATGGTCTGACACTGCACATACATTATCCAGTAACAGGCTTACATTTACTTTAATACAATTTACTGAAGTGGGATTTTATAGCTTATTGGTGTTTTTAGGGGAATTATTTTCAGATTCTGGAGTATAAAAAATTGGGTTTAGTTCTCCTTTAACTTTTATTTACTTTTTTTGTGTTCAACTAAATTACATTGTAAGTATATTTTATATATTTCTTTTTATATATTATTTAGAACAGGACATATGAATAAACTACTAAATAAAAAGATTTTCTTATAATTGCTGGTAAACCCAGATTAGAAGACAAGCACAGAGATTACAAAGTGTGCCAGTATATACAAACCCTGCCTTAACCAAGTGGATTGTGTGTGTTCCTTATACATAATCCCCAAAATCAGAATAGTCAGAATAATCACAATTTAGGTGCTACAACATTGGTCTTCTTACTTACTATGGGAACACAGAGAAAATACCCAATAAAAAAAACATTTCTATTCAGTATCTAAAATTATATACATGCTTTTATAACTTTCATATAAGCATGTCTAGTAGTATAAACAAAAAGTACCCTCACTGGCCACTTTATTAGGCACATCTGTTCAAATTCTTGTAAACACAACAAGATCAGCCAAGTTCAGACAGAGCATCAGAAGGGGGGGGGGGGTGTAAGTGACTTTGAATGTGGCATGTTGTTGTTGCCAGAAGGGCTGGTCTGAGTGAGTTGTGTGAGTTTATGCCACAAAGAATTAAGGCAGCTCTGAAGGATAAAGGGGTCCAACCAGGTACTAGCAATGTGTACGTAATAAATGAATGTATATCACTATAGTTATGCACATCGTATGCTACAAACAACAGCAGGTGTAAAATTCTAAGGTTTGGGTTACTGTATATCTTGTTCTCCAACTTCCACCTAATATTTTCTGTCCCCTGCTGCCATTTTACCTACCTGACTGGTTCATATAATGCTATTAAGGCATCTTCTCACTTAGAGAAATATTACTTCTAAGCTTATTTTAGAAAGCAAATTTTTTAAAGAATGTTGAACTGATCTATGTAAAATGCCAAGTTGTAAGTCATTTTACCGTATATACTCGAGTATAAGTCGAATTTTTCAGGCTTTAAAGGAGAACTAAATCCATTTTTTATACTCCAGAATCTGAAAACAACCCCCCTAAAAACACCAATAAGCTATATGATATAACTTCAGTAAATTGCATTAAAATAAATGTAAGCCTGTTAAGAACTGGATGAATTATCTGTGTGTATGTGCAGTGTCAGACCACACCTCCTGCCTCAGTCACATGCTTCCTTGCTTTATCTGTCCTGTAAAAGGATTGGATAGAGATTATTAATGGGTGTGACCAACTGTAACAAGTTTCTGCCATAGCTAAAGACTGAGCATGGGCAGAACATAATGGTCGTTGACCAGACTGTGTGATATTAGAATGCTGTGATATTAAGCACAAACCATATATTATTTAGGGAAATTTCCCAGCACCCATATCAAAATGAGAGGTAAGACACTGATTACTGGCTTTATATCAAGGTGTTCTGCCTTCTGGTTCAGTGTTGTTCTGTGGCTTTAGTTGTCCTTTAAAATTAGCCTGAAAACCTAACCTCGACTTATACTCGAGTCAAGTCCTAATTTATATCCAAATTATGCAATTGTGGATAGTAACAGTAGGTGGCGCTGTGTTAACCTGCATAGAAAGTTACAGGAGCTGATCTGCCTTTACACTTCCTGCTTCCTTTATTCTGGCTGCTGGAGTCACTCAGCACTGTCACTGCTCATCTGGATGCTGTAAATCTGATGGGTCTCCTCAGTTTGGGGCAAAAAAAAGCTGCTAGTTCAGTGCAAATGACAGCTTGAAACTACAACTCTCAGGTGACATTTTTAACTATTGGGGTCACAGAGTCCTTTACTATATGGGGTCAGAGGGCCCTTTATAATATGGGGTCAGAGGGCCCTTTACTATATGGGGTCAGAGGGCCCTTTACTATATGGGGTCAGAGGGCCCTTTACTATATGGGGTCAGAGGGCCCTTTACAATATGGGGGTCAGGAGAATTGTAAATGATAGTAAGCTTAAAGGAAAACTAAACCCAATTTTCAATACTCCAGAATCTGAAAATAACCCCCTAAGAACATCAATAAGCTATAAAATACCATTTCAGTAAATCGTATTATAGTAAATGTAAGCCTGTTAAGAACTGGATGAAGTATCTGTGTGTTTGTGCAGTGCCAGGCCACACCTCCTTACCTCAGTCACATGCTTTCTTGCTTTATCTGTCCTGTAAAAGTATTGGCTAGAGATTATTAATGGGTGTGACCAACTGTAACAATTTCTGCCATAGCTAAGGACTGAGCATGGGCAGAACATAATGGTCGTTGACCAGACTGTGTGACATTAGAATGCTGTGATGTTAAGCAAAAACCATATATTATTTAGGTAAATTTCCCAGCACTCATATCAAAATGAGAGGTAAGACACTGATTACTGGCTTTATATCAAGGTGTTCTGCCTTCTGGTTCAGTGTTGTTCTGAGGCTTTAGTTGTCCTTTAAGTAATAGTTGGGAGTTTTAGTTTCCAAACATCTGGAGTGCCAAGGAATTGGAGGTTACTGGTACTGGATTTGGCTATGTATGGGAATTCTGCTGTCCATTTAAAGGGCAACTAAGGGCTAAAAACAACACAGAATCAGAAGGCAGTAGTGGTGATAATTTCTACTCTCGACTTATACTCGAGTCAATCCGTTTTTACAAATTTTTCAGGTAAAAATATGTACCTCGACTTATATTCAGATCGACTTATACTCGAGTATATACGGTAATTTACATAGAATAAATAAAATCCAGCATCACAAATCTGTACTGCTAAGTAAAGCAGACAAGCTGGAATTAAAGGGCATCTATACCGAAAAATAGATTATTTTAAATTGTCCATAACTGGAAACTATAATTCTTCCCAACCACCACTGTATCATTTTTTTGTTGATCTGCCCCCTATTTCTTTAGATATCCAATCTAAAACTTCTTATATGTCAGCTGTCAATCAAGTTCCTTGCTCTCAAAAACTATTCTTCTGTGAGTAGTTTTACTGTAGCTGGAATGGTGACAGAGTTTTGACAGTTGGAATTCTGTGTGCAGGCTTGACAGTTGGTTTGTGGGGGGAAAAGGGGATGGAAGTGGGAGTGGTTAAAAGAGGGAAGGGGGGATACTGCTCCTAAACAAAATGTGTGCTGGATGGAAGGCATGCAGCAACACACGCAAATCAGAGTAGGTGCTACTTACATGTATTCAATTCTAGATTAAGATGAGGCAAAGTCATTTTTTCAGTATAGTGCCCCTATAACTTCCAGAAAGGGAGTGCCAAAGCACGACACAGGATAAGGGTAAATAAACAGGAAACATGGAGCCAGAGTGAGTTTGCAGGTTTAGGTTTAGAAACGGCAACATACATCTCATCTGTCCATGGGGTCTAGCATTGAAGGAGCTCCAGATACTCACTGAAGCAGATTAACAGGGGAAGAAACAAAGGGGGTCACAAACAAAGTAAGAGAGAAAATGCATTTTACAAATTAATGAGAACTTGTTGGTTGGTATTCACCAGTAGGTGTTTGTGGCACAAGGGGGTAAATAGGTATATTTTTTTGTTTGCAATTCTGCATATATTTCATGTATACATATTCCTTGAGTCAGAGGTGGGTAGTTCATTTAATTGTAATGCTGAGGGTAATAAGTACAGGGGCAAACATATAAGCATTTTAATGTTGTGGTAGCATAAATGGTAAACAAATAGTACAGTGAAGTGACAAACGGAGGACAGTGACAGACTACGGCCTGTTTTTACTAAGCTACTGTAGGAATAACAGGTGGTGGATAAGAAAAGAAACCTTGATGGGCAGAATGGCTGGGACCTGACAATGAGATATTATTAACCCATTCAAGGATCTTTATAACTGATGTTTTGTTCATACATACAGTACATACATTGCAACATCATTTTCTGTGTGATTTTATGGATTATTCTTACCCCTCCATTTTAAAAACCATAATCCTTTATGTATTTATGAATATCAGTGCAGGCTTAGTTATCGATGCTAAGGATAACTGTCATTAATAGAGGAAGTCACCTAACAGACTATTGTACAGTTCTTTTGCTTTCAGAGTTTATGGTCCATTGGAGGGAACATCAGTATATAGCATTTTACATAAACTCGTTCTGAATGCCCAATGAAAATTCCAAGGACTTAGTAAGTGCTGTTAATGAATGTGCTTTACATGCAGTTTGTTTATATTCACTTTAATAGTGTCCTCCAAACTTCAGGTAGTGTATGCTCATTGGTCAAAATTCATTGCCCGTGCTAATCACACCTTTAGAAGAACCTTTAGAAGAACTAAAGGTTCTAGCGCTCGGTGTCAGGGATGGGGGATCATTGGCAAAATCATACGTGTGTATGAATCTTGAAGCTTGCAAATGTGCAACCAGTGCAATCAAACAGGGCCACCCATGGCTGCTGAAAGGAGAGGAGTGGCAGAGACTGACAGCATAGAAACTCAGGTAAGTTTCCTGCATGCAGAACACATTTCCTGTTCTCTATGACAATTTTAATTTTCTTATCTCAATAACTGATAATCTCTGATATTTACAGTAGTATGAAGCGGGTACCAGAGCTACCATAAGAAAAATAGAACATTACAATAATTTTGTGTGTAACATATTTGTCTCAAGGAGATAGGGTTTGCGTCCTCTGCGTTGAAGGATTTGGTGGGTAGGATTTGGTGAATAAGGGGTGTAGTATCTGCTGCAGAGCCTGATTCCACTTGTGTTTGAGTTAGAATTAAAAGTATAGGCTGCGCTGACCTCCTCACACTGTCACATGTAATAAATATATATTAAAATCAGTTTAAAAACCTTGATACAATAACCATATAAAAAATGTATTAAAAAAGTACGTTATTTTATTTAAAAATGTATATGGTTATAGTATCAAGGTTTTTAAACTGATTTTAATGGTTTACTACTACAAATTAGATTTTTATAAATATTTATTACATGTGATGGTGTAACATATTTGTGACTGATTTCTTTGCTAGAAATTTCTGCAATAATATGAATATTTCTAGGCACTGTATAAGGAAATACTGTTGGGTGGTTTATGTGGATTTTTCATTTGCAAAATAATAGGTGATCAAATTACAGTTAAATATGACAAATATGAACATCCAGAGTTTAAGTGGAAGTTTTTATGAAAAGCAATTAATGACTTTTATATATGACATTTGTCTCCTGTTAAACATACAAGTGTAGTCCTAAAGGTCACCAGACAGAACTAAAGGATCTCAGTTGTGGAGAACAGGAAGATTAATGGCATCTGATTTATGTTATATTGCTATTAGTAGGATAGTGATTAACACTAAAATTCTTCCTGAAGACTGACTGGCTGGAAAAAAAGTGAATTTAGGAATAAATGAGATAAAATAAAACAGAACTGTAAAACGTGCAGCATGTCAACTACACAAAATGGGCAGGACCTATCCCAAAATGCTTCAGGCTACCCCAAGCCCCATTATTGCCAGTACAAGGTTTGGCATTATGCCAGTGAGAAAAAAAACTCTTCAAAATGACTGGCCTAGAGGAAGCCCTGACACTTGGGATGAATGCAAATGTAATGTTTCCTGGCATACCCCATACAAGCCTTTTTGTAAGTCTCAATTAGCAGCACCTTCCCGAATCCCTCCATCAAACTGGCCATTCACTGATATTAAGGAAGTCACTTGCAGGATGTCATTATTATTATTATATAGAAATATATATACTGCCTTGTCTCTTGGCTTTGTGTGTTATGTTGTATTTGCAACCCCGATTCAACTGCAGCGCAAAACTGCCCCCCTCCCCCCCCTTCGCAGCCCCTTCCCCCAATGCAGGGTTTGGTGTATGCTATGCATGGGCCGTGGCATGTTCAAGCAGGTGGGTCCGGTGTCCGTGCATATTTACATCCCTTGTTTAGTATATGATGATAATAGAAAATGGGTCCGATTTACCCAGACTCGCTGGGAAAATATATGGAGTTAAAGTTGCGCTAACCGGTTCGCTACCGGTTTTAAATCCATACTCTAAATTCATATTAGCATCAGATGCGGGGGCTATGCAAAAATCACCCGCGCATCCGATACTCTTGATTCAATATCGCGTTTGCACTAGTTTTAGCACTGGGTTTTAACGCCAGCAAACAGGTGGCATCAAAATCCCGCAGTGAGTAAATCCCTTACCAAGATTTACCCACATTCGCAAACGTGATATTGAATCGCGAAAGGAGCATTTACCCAGAGCGATAGCTTACAGTAAGTTAACAACACTGTGTAATGTTGATGCAGACAAATGTATAATACTGTGTAGGTGAAATACAAGAGAAATGGTTTAGCCTTCTTTGGATGTATGCAGAGGTGCAAATTAAAGGAAAATTAACATAAAAAGGGCAACCTGTTATATTTTAAAATGAAGAAAAGCTATTTTCCCAGAAACTTACATACATAGTTACATGCATTAATAATGAATGTCATCTGCCACAGAAGACTGTATGGTTAACAAAAAGGAGAAAAGCTGTGCGAAGTGTTCGGGGCACATGCACATGGAACACCTACACAATTGAGTGTGTGAATGTATTTGTGCTGCAAAGTAGAGCATACCTTCTGTTGTTTGTTATTCTAATTGCTCTTTGATATGTATAATAGTAGTGATTATCTGAAGCCTGGGCAGCAATCTAACACACCAGGGGCCCTATTTATAAAAGATCGGTATCGTTATCGTAAAATACCGATCGTTATCGTAAAATAACGACTGGGTTTTTACCGATAACGACCGTTATTTACCGATAACGACCGTTATTTACTGATACCGGTCATTATTTTACGATAACGATCGGTATTTTACGATAACGATACCGATCTTTTATAAATAGGGCCCCAGATCACTGCCTCTGTCTTCTGTAAGCACCACTTATAATGTAAAATAAAATTCTGAAATCCCAGGTTTGATGGATAAACTGGCCAATACCAGAGAACATTAAGGGGAAGGTTCAGCAAAATAACCACTACTACAGTATATTCCGAGTGTTCTACATGCACAGTATATTCAGTTTACACACAACACTTGTTTGTAGGTTGGTCGGTTAAAGTAGAACATGTCAAGTGCAAAGATTCAGTCCCACTGTAAACAACAACCCACTAGTTTGTTTTTCAATTTACCTTGTTCCTAATATGTGCCATGTTTGACACTGAATGAATCTGTTTGATCAAATGGTAGTTCATTCCCCCTCGGTGCTAAAGTTTCTGTTTTAAAGCAAGCACCTGGTTCCAGCGCACAGCCTGGGAGCGTTCTCTCCCTGAACAGTAGATTAACATACAGAATAAAGTCATTTTGACCACCAATTGCCTAAACAAAAGAAATGTATCATAAATACACTTCCAGGAATGACTACCAGCTGTTCTCTTTTCTCTGCCTCTTGGTTTGCCGTAAATGTACTGATTTATCTAGATAGCCAGTGCTGACAAAATAAACATTATTTATCTCTGTCTAATATTCATGTCGCCAGTGGTTAGAGAGTATAAAGCGCTCACAATTGCTCATTTGTCATTCAGACACCTGCCATGCACCACTAATATAGGGTTCCTTTAAGGTTTCTATTTTTGGCCAGGCACTGCCCCTTACAGAGAAACCTCTATAAATTTTTAACAGTGTCCAAGCTAAATCGATATTTTTTCTGTCCATGTTAAGCAATTTTCCCATTTGACTGTAGGTCACATCGTTATTTACAAACTATACTCATAGTATAGTTAGATAAGCTACATAACCCCAAATATTTCACATCTCAACTTTACGCAAGAATTTCCATTTGATGCTTATCACTCTTGGCAGTACAGCAATATTTGTTTAACTGGTGGAAGGAAATTGTTGGAAAACAGAGAGGTTCTAAAATGCACATGGGACCTATAGTTGTGAGAAGTAATTTCCCACAATGCATCTTTTCCAACCACTGCATTGTAATATTCTATTACATAAATAGTTGAAGGCTGTAGTCACTGTTTATAAGCTGGTGGCACAGATCACGTGAAATGCCCCCTATGAACATATTGCTTAATACTCACAAACCTTCTGTGTTTCTCCATTGCCTTTTTAAAATGTGCACTTTGATCAATGAGTACAGTACATGTCTTTGCTAAGGTGAGGGCTCAAATTTGTAACTTGCATTTCTTACCCAGGAAAGTGGGTTTAAATGCCGATCATGATCTTTGTCAGACTCTGGCTGACTCTGTGCCCTTTCTGGTTTGGGGTTGGTAGCAGGAGGTTCTGGTTGCTGTACTGACATAGTCCTGCGGAGGTGATTTCTTTTTCTCAGAAATTCAGGCTGAGTATGCAGACCAAAGCTTCCCTTTCTTAAGATCATTCTTGAATTGTTCTTCTTTGGACGGGAGTGGTGGCTGAATTCCAGTGACGCTAAGTGTGCTGCATAACCTTCGCTTAGAAACTATGGAACAGAACAGAAATATATTAAAACCTCTCTGTAAAATGTATTTAAATGGTATGTCCACCCCCCAAACTAAATTTTTGTATTTGGCAGGAAATGGCTATAAACCTCGGCCTCGCGAGGCATCCGTTCCTATGATTGACTAAGGCAATCACAGTAGCGGATGCTGGTCAAACCCCTGCTGCACGGAAAAGGCACGGAAGTTAAGCAGAAAGCATTGGGGGAATGAAGGCTGGTAAGTACATTTTGGGGGACCTGTGAGTGCTATAAACCTTGCGAGGTCGAGGTTTATAACCATTTGCTACCAAATATCAAAATTTAGTTTGGGGGTGGGCATACCCTTTAAAGACAACTCAATGTTAAAATGATCACTAGATGAGATCCACAATATTTGCAATGTTAAAATACCCCTGTGATTACATT
The DNA here is from genome assembly GCA_019447015.1 of Hymenochirus boettgeri. Taxonomy (NCBI): domain Eukaryota; kingdom Metazoa; phylum Chordata; class Amphibia; order Anura; family Pipidae; genus Hymenochirus; species Hymenochirus boettgeri. Next base: position 86,358,291 of record CM033470.1, on the reverse strand, counting down.
AAACCCATTCTCCACTGTTGGCAATGGTTGGATTTATAGAAGTAAAAAGGATGATGGTAGCAAGGTGGATACATTTTAAAGGAGGTTTTCTAGAAATAAATCCCAATTCTTTAAATTTCACCCAATTGCATGGACTTTAAAAGATCGACCTTCAGACTACCAATAGGTTTACTGATCTCTAGTCTGTGGAACATGTGTCCCAGGCGTTACCTTGTAAATGGTGTGTGCATTTGAGAAAAGAAGTTTATCAAATTTAACCTTACATAGATCTCCATACTTAGTGAGAAATAGGGTGGAAGGGGGGGTCACTGATATCAATTTGAATTTATCTGGAGTGAAGAAAAAATCCTCAACAGACAGTTTCAGTACATAAATGGATTCCATAATTGGCCCTTCCCTAGTAAAAGTGCAATTTAGTTGTTTTATTTGCTGTCCTTTATTAAATTTACATTTTAAATGTATTTGTTACAGCTTTTCCTCCATACTGTGGTAATAGATTAATGTATAACCCTTTCAATAAACAATTATTGATCTTGCCACCAGACTTGCTAGGCTATACTTTGCCCTTATTCTCTATTGCCTTTTTATACTACGTTTCCCCTGAGATGTGAATACGTGAAAGAATTAAATATAGCTGCATGATAGAAAGCACCGTTTTGTTTAATACAAGGAATCTACAGGAAATCACTTCATTACAAACAAGGCCTAAATTACTGAGCAGATATTTGAAAAAATATTAATTTAGTGCTGCAGTTATTATTATTATTGATAACAAATGAATTAAATGCTACCAAACAAGGCATATGTAAAAACATCACACCCAAGACATTGCACTCACCTGACACTGGTTCTGATATTTCTTAGCTGGACGGCCAACAATGTAGATTTGTGAAGGTGATAATCCTAAGACATTGTACACAGAAATATCCTTCATGGAACCATAGGCTGCACTTATCTTTATGTGACACTATAAAAAAGGCATCATAGTTTGTCATTGTAAAATTAAACTGAAGGAACCTGCTAGATAACATCTGAGCAGATTTTAAAACAAATGGGTAGACAGGCATCATGTGTAAGGCTGGGTACACATGGAGGGATTTTTTTGTCCCAAATTTGTGTGTTCCCATAGGGAAAATCTCCTAAGATAATCCCTTCAAACCCTTAAAGGACTATATACAAAACTCCAAAATGAGTGAAGCTACAAATCTAGGAGAAATACATAGGAAGTAGCTCAAATGTCCACAGTGTGTATACAATAAAAATAGCAGCAATGTGCAGTAACTCAAATATCAAGAGCACATAAAAAGTAACAAGATATAGCAGCAGTATATAGTGAATCAAGGATCCAAGGTAAGTATATAGTAGTGGAATTGAGCTGCTTGAAAAATATATAGGTATGGCAGTTTGGGACTCCTAGATAGCTTGTTACCTTTAGTAAAGGGAGTTCCAGAATCCAATAAAAATATTAATATAGTGTTCACACACGGAAAATCCTTTAAATAGCGTTTAAAGTGCATAAATATAATACATTACCAATCCAGTAGTGGAGGGTACAGGATCCAACCAGTGTCCCTTCTGTCCCCCAGTGCTTCAGTCCATGGCCACTGTCCATGGAGACTGTAGTCTCCAAACAAGTTGAGTTTACATGAAAGGTTTCCTACCTTTAAAATGAGCCATCAACCACCTCTCTACCTGCTCCCCAGCCCAAGATATAAAGAAATAACTGACAGAAAGTTAATGGGTGGGAGGCTGACATGTGACATTCCTAAGGCTTCTCCTGCACAGTGCCGCCGGTGAGCACAGCCTCAGACTCCCTCAGCGTGTGAGGAAGACAGAAAGTCCCTCCACCTCTCTGCTGTGTGAAGGACCTGCAGCTGCAGAGAAGGTAAGGGAATCTATAGCCCTTCTCTCTCACTATGTGAAAACAGCTGTTTTCACACAGTTTTCTGTAGAGGGGGGGTCTGAGTGGCCCACAGCACTAAGGGAAGGGGCCAAGGGGGGCCTGCAAATGGAGGGGCCATAGGGTCCATGAGTGGGAGGGACCAGGGGGGCTTGCAAGAGGAGGAAGGGGGCTGCAGGAGGAGACACAGGGCAGTTTGACTGTCATCTACTGACATGGTTTCAGAGCAGGAAGCAGGAAGTCCAGGGGACCTGGTGATGCTGCTGCCATATCACACACAAAAATGTAAATATCTTCAAAACGATGCAAAATAAACAATGACAATAAATTGCAAAAATTCCCAGGAGACCAATTTCTATCAATTTACCTAAAGTCATTTTTGGACCACAGTTCCCCTTTAATAGGGAACGCTTCACTCTGGCTTCTGACCCAAATCTTTCTCCATTCCACGGAACCTGATATTACTGGCTATACGTCTCTGATTTGTCCAAGTCACGTGGCCATACTATTACTTCCGGGTACTGATGTCACGGCAATGCATTTCACTCAAGCGAGCTTCCTCAGGCAGTGACATGTTTCTGGATCTTCTCTTTTAATAAAATAGAGTTCTGAACTTCAAAACTTTATTAGTGCCAAACCTTTGTCCATATCTCTCAGAGTTTCAATTAATTTAGTTTTTTTTTATATATTTACAGAATTCAGGATGGCAGAAAATATCCACAGCCCTAATAGCTGCATATTAGGGGTTTTATTATCTATATACATATATAAAAACATAAAATTCAAGGGACACTATACTGAAAAAATTACTTTGTCTCATCTTAATCTATAATTGAATACATGTAAGTAGCGCTTGTTGCTGCATGCCTTCAATCCAGCACACATTTTGTGTAGGAGCAGTATCCCCCCTCCCTCTTTTAACCACTCCCACTTCCATCTGACCTATCTTTTTTCCCACAAACCAACTGTCAAGACTGCACACAGCATTCCAACTGTCAAAAACTGTCACCCTTCTAGCCACAGTAAAACTATACACAGAATAATAGTTTTTGAGAGCAAGGAACTTGATTGACAGCTGAAATATAAAAAGTTTTAGATTAGATATCTAAAGAAATAGGGGGCAGATCAACAAAAAAATTATACAGTGGTGGTTGGGAAGAATTATAGTTTCCAGTTATCGTCAATTTAAAATAACCTATTTTTCGGTATAGATGCCCTTTAAGAACAGTATATTTACATATTTATATATATTGTATATATTTATATATACCTTATATACATTTATGATCAGTTAGTAGCATTCTGCCAGATAACCTACTAATATTATAAAAAAGGGGCTGTTCCATCTGATCGGTAAGATCATCTGGTTTCATACAAAGATATGTCTCTGTTCAAGTGTAAGCAATTCTTTATCCATATCTCCCCCCAGTAAAAAAATCTTCTGTCAACCCCTCCCAATGCCTTAAACGTGCTACCCTCAAATGAGGAATTGTTTTTAGCCTTGTAGTGTTTGTATATAAAGGGACATTTCCTGAAGTCCAATTTATGTGTACTATTACTCGCCCTCCTACGTTCCCCAATTCTAATTTCCTCACCGCTTTACCAATGTACCATTTATCACATTTATTAGCCTTTTCCAGGCTGTAAACCTTTACATTGCGAGGTTTACAGCTTTCAAAGATGCCCTCAAATCTACTTACCAGCCTTTGTTCCCCCGACGCCTTCTGCTTAACTCCCGTACCTTTTCCAAGCACGGAAGTCAAGCAGGAGTGGCTCGACTGGCATTCACTCCTGTGATTGGCTAAGGCGCAAGTTAAGCAGAAGGTGTCGGGGGAACGAAGGCTGGTAATTAGATTTGGGGGCATCTTTGAAAGCTGTAAACCTTGCAAGGTCGAGGTTTACAGCCTTTTCCTAGCTGGGAATGGACATACCCTTTAATATTACTAATATTCATAACATTGTCTCCTGGTAACATGCTAGGGGACACAATATTTTTAAAAGTATTCGGTTTCCTAAAAATTATATTTGGTCTTTTTCCAACTATTCGGGAAAGGTCCTTATCCCCTTGAAGGATGGGCCAGTGTTTCTTAAATATTTTTACTATTCGGGAACTGCTGATTTTATTTTATTTTTATTCTTCTTCACTTTAGCAATCAAGAGTTGTAGAGAAGATAATGAGTCTCCAAAGGAAAGGGATTTTTAATTTATTAAGAAGGAAAATAAATACTACAGAGGCCAACTTATTGGAAAGAGGTTTGAAATTCACCCCTAAAAAGACTGTTGACAAATGTATATATTGGTCTCCAGAAATATATGAGTGCCCTTAGTTTGAAGAAATATTTCTTAAATATGGAAAATAAGAAGGTGATGGAGATTATTCAATCTCTATACAGCATAGGAATTACAGAACCTACAGAGGTAGAATTAAGAACAATGATATCACTAGAAGGTCAACCTTTAATCCAATCTTAATTGTATATAAGGTATAATATAATCTTCTTAATTTTATGTGTATATATATATATATATATAAAAAGGAATAGTCCTGAGCACACCTCACTAATTTATTTTAACGTTTCGGAACTACATTGAGTCCCTTGTAGTTCCGAAACATTAAAATAAATTTGTAAATTGACTAGTGAGGTGTGCTCAGGACTATTCCTTTTTTTGTGGGTAAGAATTGGCAATGTATAACGCCTCCAACGGGAGTGGTGTGTATCGACCTTATAGATCTATGGGAGCCCGTGAAGACTAGGTTCGGCGGATGGACACTCCCCGCTATGACGTACCAGGAAGTATCACTGGATCATGGCCTACAAACATTTTTCCGCTGTGGGGTACAGCGTGTCGGACTTGTTTACATTTTGGTTTATAAAGGACCGAAGAGAGGCGTTATATATTTATGACTGCAACCACTGGTATTTATTGATTTTAAGAGTCATTTTACATGTTGGATGTTTATGGGGGATGGTGTATAGCACATGGCTATTATTATATAATTGATTGTTTTAAGCAGTTATCATCACATGAATAATGCACTTTATATTTATATATTTATATGTTCACGCTGTGATTATGTAGTTGATGTTTATAGGTCTACTGATTGCTTAGACACCAGGGGGGAGGAGCTTTAGGTGTTCTATTTAGGGTGATTGGGAATTGTAGTTTCAGACATTCTTATGACGGCCCTGTGGGTGGAAACGCGTTAAGGCTAGAGATGTCCGAACTTCGCAAAATCCGGTCCGCTCGAGGGTCCGCGAATTTTTGAAAAAATTCTAAAATTCGGAAATCCGCAAGCCGACCCGGTAAAATGAAAAATATTCTCGAAATTGCGTGATTTCTCGTATTTTCGAAATTACGAGTTTCGTGTATTTTCGAAGTTTTTTGAAAATACAATAAATCTCGTAATTTCGAAAATTTCCGAAAATAGGTATTTACGAAAATAAGAGACATCCTCGTAATTTCGAAAATCTTGTAATTTTGAAAATTTTCGAAAATACGAGAAATCCGCAATTCGGAAGTTCGGAAGGCGGAAAATCCGCCGTTCGTGAACGGGATAAATCCGCAGCGGATCCGGGTTCGGATCCGCGAACCGGCCATCCCTAGTTAAGGCACAATAAAATTGTTGGAATTTAAGAAAGTCCCTTCGAGTGCTCTTTCTTTGGATTTATTGATATATATATATATATATATATATATATATATATATATATATAAATATATATATACACATACATACATATATGTATATATGCAGGTTCCACAAAACAGAGAAAGATTTGGGTCAGGAGCCAGAGTGAAGTGTTCACTGTGGCCATGGACTGATGCACTTTCAGAGTCTGGGAGACGGAAGGGACACTGGTTGTATCCTGTACCCTCCACTACTGGATTGGTAATGTATTATATTTATGCACTTTAATGGCTATTTAAAGGATTTTCCATGTGTGAACACTATATTAATATTTTTATTGGATTCTGAAACTCCCTTTACTGAAGGTAACAAGCTATCTAACTGCCATACCTATATATTTGTTTTTGTGTTTTTTAATAGCCCTATTCTGCTACTATTCTCCACCACTCTGCTTTGTATATAGTCCTATTCTTCTGCCTATTCTTCTGCCCAAATCTCTAGCAATCTGTTCTGTGTCTAACCTGTTCTCCTGTATCCAACATGCTCTTCAGAAATCTTACATCAATCTCCACTAATCTCTAGAAACTTGATGTATTTCCTAGTAAAGTAATTTTTGTATACTTTCTGCCATGAGCATAGGGAATTAATATCCAGCAGTAGCCATGTAGTTGGTACATTCAGATAACCCATTTAGGCTGAGTAACTAATATGTTAAATAGCTATACATGATGTTATAACAGGTTCATAGAAATCTGCAGCCTGAATTCTGAAATGTAGTCTGTGTCTTTACTTTGTGTGAAGTGTTTCCTAAGACTCCTGTTTTTTGTGTGTTTGTACGGTAATGTTATGCAACAAACATAATTTAGCACAAGTTGAAAATGCACACTAGAGATGGCTGTACACAAACAATACATGCACTGAACAAACACAGGCTGATAGAAAAAGAGATATACATGAAATTACAGTCACCTCTTGCATTAGGTTGCGGAGGAAGATAGTTTTCTGACGCAATGGGTCATGAACAAGACCATCAGAAAAGAAGATCATTCCCTGGGGAAAGTTGTGTTGAGACAACCAAGAGACAACTCTCTGCTTCTGCATGTCTGGCCGACCAGTAATGTAAATGATTAGAAAACCAAGATCTTGCCAATGCCTGCAAAACATTAAACATTAAGGTACATATTTATTACGTAGTAATTGCTGATAATAAAATAGTTTCTTTGCAGAGGGTGATGGTTAGAGTCGTACTCTATGAGTTCGGACTAACTTGTACTAGTTCGGGTTCGTTTTTCCGGACTCGCGGCTGTATTTTCGATAATTATCGTAAATTCGACAGTTCGCTAACCCTAGACTGTATCGTTCGCTAACCTTCAAAAGTATCATTCAGTTTTGGTAACCCTCGAATTTACGGATTGTTTTGGAAACTCTTGAATGTATTGTTCGCTAACCCTTGAATGTAACCTTCGATTTTTGGTAACCCTCGAATTTATCTTTCTATTTTTGGTAACCCTCAAAAGTATAGTTCCGTAACCCTCTAATTGGCAATAACCCTTGAATGTAGCTTTCACAAAACCCGACAATTGCCCGTGTTTAAAAAAGTTTTGGTGATAGTGACATGTTCCCCAGACCATTTCCCAGGTGCCACAAGCCATTTACAGTAAGTTACCATTTTTTCGAATTATCACTTTCCCATTGACTTTAATTGATTGTGCATATCTTTATTGAGGAAGAGCGACGGCAGGGGCTACTGAAATTACGCTACTGCTCCAATACTATGTAACTATTAGGCAGGCACTATGGGTAGGGTATTAAGGTTGGACTAGAAGGACATGTACTGTATGTCTTAATTCAACCTCCAATACTATGTTACTATGTAGTATGCTAAGAAAAGAAGAAAAAAGCTTTTATGGGATAAACTAAATATAATATCATAATGTAAATCCATTGTCATAATAATGTATTAACAAAGCAACCCGTAAACTCTATAGAATATTAGAGTCTACTAGTTACCATGTAAACGTCTGTTTGTAAACATCAAACTGGGAAATGAAGGTTAATCCATAAATCTATCTTGCTGCAAAGAATTCTATTTCTCACATCTTATCCAGGTACGGAATCAGACTATATAACGTCCTGAAATTCTATTTAAATGCAAATTAGGCTAATGTACTTGTGGGCAATTTGTGGGTTATTCCAAAAATAGCGTGATGTGTGGATTTACAAGGGTGGGTTGAAAGGGAAAAAATACAGTTGTAAATCAAACATGTATAAACCTCTAGATATTGTATTTAAAATTCTAACTTTGTAACTTCAATGTTCTTTCTACTGCTTTCTTGTTCGCACATTGATCTATATAGTTTTTTTACATGATTTATTATTACGTTTTAAGACCAGGATCTTTTCATACATATTAACGCCACATTTACATATCACACTTGCAAATCTATTAGACATTATTAATTACCAGGAAAGATCTGTTAGTTAGACACTAACTGGATAATGTAGGTTAAATGTGGGAATGCAATAGCTTTATAAAAGGGGCCCCTGGTGAAAAGCTGTTAGTCGCGAATAATAAAACAAATATCAGTCATGGCTCTGTGTATTGGGTCAGAATTATGGTTTGCTCTGTCCAATATACATTTTTATTTGATACTGAATTTGCTGTTAAAGAAGTGACATGAAGGACGCCTTTTAATAGTGCAAAAACGTAAGTGTTGTAATATATCTTACATTTTTGCACTATTAAAAAGAGCTTTATCATAAACAAAACAGTAAAGGTTGGAGTAGATAGACATATGTCTTTATTCAACTATAATGGCAACTATAATGAAAACATGACTTTGTCTTATCTTAATCTGTAAATTACTACAAGTGTGTTGCTGCAGGCTTTCAATCCAATACAGTACTTGGGACCAAATTTAGGAATGTGCGGTATTGTAATTTAGCGATACCGCACGTTACGGTAATGTACGACATCGGCCATAAATGTATGGCCGCAGTGGTACATTTACGCCGAATGTTCGTTAATTAAGTAGTAAACTACTGCAATAGTGTTCTATGGAGATTGTTAATCTACGATTGCATTATCGTAGATTTACGATCGTTATTGGTAATTTATGATCATTATCGTTAATTAATGAACATTAAAATGATCGGGCATTAACAATCGTTTTAACAATAGTTGAACTGATAGTTAAAGGTGTGGTATCGTGGCTTTATGAATATGGCCATTGATTTGGTATGGCTCGGTATCCTGCCTCCCTCTCTTAACCCACACATCCTTCTTTATAAGGGCAAGAGTGCTCAGTAATCACTATGAGGCAGCATTAGAAGGGGGGATTTCCCATCTGCAATTCACACATACCAATTGTCATCATTCCAGTTACTGCAAAACTGCACACAGCAGAAGGTTGACAGCTTAAATGTTAAATGGTTCAGTTTGGATATCTAAAGAAATATGATGATATCTAAAGAAATGGACATTGATGGTTGGGAAATATGATAGTTTCCAGTAAAGGGCAATTTTAGAAAAAAAAAATTTTTTTTCAGTATAGGTGCCCTTTAATTCTGCAAACTGAAGCTTGCCTGTCAACAGAATGTTCCAGACCCTGGCAAATGACATTTACTTTTCTAGCCAACTCAGATTATTCGTTTAGGACAATCAGTTCTGAAATCATTGCATCTAATATTGACCCCCAATAGCAATGACAAGGGGAATTGAGCATAGAGAGCAAAAGTGGCCCAAAGTGATGGATCTGTGTATTAACCTCTTATTCCATTTGCATATTTTACCTATAAAATCTATAAATATGCAGGAGTAAGCACACAACAGAAAATAAACAGGCTTATTTAATAAAAGGTGGAATAAATGCCTGAGCTGTAAATTTGCTTCAACCAGCCAGATGTTATGTTTTTACTGGTCTACTACTACTATCGGATTTTCGGATCTTCAGGATTTTCCTGAGATCTGGGAATCCGAAAACGGAACAAAACTAGTGAATTTCGACCATCTCTACTAGGCAGTCACTGACCAGCCTGCTCTGTTAAAGGACACTAAAGCCACAGAAACAAACTGAACCAGAAGCAACCAGAACACCTTGGTATAAAACCAGTAATCTGTGTCTTACCTCTCATTTTGATATGCGCTGGGGAATTTACCTAAATAACAGATGGTTTATGCTTTACTTCACAGAATTCTAGTACACACAGTTTGGTCAACGACCATTATGTTCTGCACATGCTCATCCTTAGCTATGGGCAGAACCTTGTTACAGTTGGTCAACACCCATTATAATCTCTATCCAATCCTTTTACAGGACAATAAAGCATGGAAGCATGTGCCAGAGGCCAGGAGGTTGATCTGACACTGCACATACTTATTTCAGTTCTTAAAAGGCTTACATTTACTTAATACAATTTACTGAAGTGGTATTTTATAGCTTATTGGTGTTTTTAGGGGCATATTTTCAGATTCTGGAGTATAAAAATTGGGTTTAGTTCTCCTTAATAAGGGAGGGAGGGGCAGTGTTTTCCAGAAATCCTGCAATGCAGGAGTGCATAGGATCGCTCTCAAAGGCACCTAGGCTGTGTCAATAAATCCCCTTTAACAATGCACGTGTCCTAAATATTCTAAATTAAACCCACGGTATTGACTTTTCCGATAGGGCCCTTAATGTCAGTATGAGACTGTCTTACTGTGAGCCAAGAAATAGTTTATTAGCTTTAGGCTATGTTCACACTGTTAAGCATTTTGGTGCAATTTCCTGTGGAAACATCGCACCAAACGCTCTGCAAATAGGAGTGAATGGCACTGCTCACATCTTTGTGCTGTGATACAGTGTGTTGCTCATGCCCACACTGTATGCAGCAGTTTTGTGCGTTAACTCACAGCAGTTGCCATTGAAAGTAATGGAGGCAACTATGCGTTAACACAGCGGAACATCGGAGTTAATCGTTGTGCGATGCTCTGATGCGGTTAAAAACACCCGACAGTGTGAACGTAGCCTTAGACAGTGGCTTAAAAAAACTCTATCTAGAAAATTGCTAGAATGTTTGTCATTGCAGGTGACTGTTTTATTCCTTTCTAATAATCTTGCCATTTTCCAGATTGACTTTGTTCTTATAAATGACATTTTGGAACCCTCTTATTATTTGACTGTGGGTTAGCTTCAAAAATAAATTTTCATATACTACAAACTTGTATTAGCACTAGAGATGGTCGAACTATTGAGTTCGGTCCGTTTTCGAACTTTCGGACTATGGAAAGTTCGAAATCGAAAACGGACCCATTAGTCTATGGGAGGCAAATTTTTGAAAAGTTCGAGTCAAATACAACTAAAATATTAATGGTACTTAATGTAAATGGCTGTGGGACCTGGGAAATGGTCTCAGGAGCATGTTCCAATATCCAGGACTTTCGTAAAATCGATTTTACTCTCACACGTGCTACTTTCGCGCTCTCGCATTTGAACGTTCGAGGTAACATGGACATTTTACTCGCGGATTCGATGCTCGCGTATAGGCTGTAATGGAGATTTTACTCGCGGATTCGCGTTCGCGCCTAGATACCATGTACATTTTACTCGCGGATTCGATACTCGCGTATAGGTTCTAATGGACACTTTACTTGTAGATTCGATGTTTGCCCCTAGATACCATGGACATTTTACTCGCGGATTCGATTTCGACATTTGATTATAATCCCTTCTTCCCATTGACTTCTATATGCAATCCAGGATCTAAAATCGAGTCTGGAAAGTGGGTGTAGTCATTCCACCATTACTTTCCCCCGCCAGAAAGCATGGCCACCATGCAATGGAAGCGTCTGATGGTGGAATATCTCACCCGGCTGGGCTATGACGGGATGCCAATTGGCACCCCCAATATTAAGGAGCGCAAACGGCGCATAATTCATTGATCTGACCACCTCTCAGCTCCAAAAGAGGTGGTTAGACCTCAAAAGGCAGAGACGGAACTACGTCCAGGACATCCAGCAGAATGTCCAAGGCAAATATCACATTTATATATTAAATTTTATCCTTGATTGAGTTGTATAAAACACCACCTTTTGTACCACTAATCAAGCGGTTCTGCGGCAGATCTTTCTGACAAGCTCTGTCTAAGTATCACCACTATACGAAGTTAGGCTGAGGCCACACTGCAACGCACAGGAATCGCGTACAAAATCGCGAGAGTTATCGCACGTGATTGTTTGCGCTTTTCTTGTGCGTTCGCGTTTTGCGCATGCGTTTTCGGCATTTCACGTTATGGAAACGCTGCGTTAACGCACCAAAAATGGTGAACGCATTTGTTACCAAAACGCAAACGGACACTCAATCGTATGCACACCGGAAATCGCTGGAATTTTCACGTTCCCGTGATTTCCATTTTAGCGAAAATCGTGGGCGCAATCGCGAGCGCAAAATGCGTGCGCAAACGCGCTAGTGTGACCAAGCCCTAACTGCACTTTTCTTGTTACTTTTATAACACTTGTGATTGGCGATAGCGCTTTGAAATTTTGCAAACCGCCACAAACGATTGCGGGGCCTTTAGTGCTTTTCTCCTTAAGGACTCAAAGTGCAAATGTTAGTGTTAATTAGTGTTAATGTTAGTAGATGTTAGTTAAAGGACAAGTACACACGAAAAATATTTACAATATTTAATTATAATACAGATTTTGAAAGCTCTTTTTTCATAAACGACTCAAAGTATATATTTTTTAATGTTAGTAAGGGTGAGGCAACACTGCAACGCACAGGAATCGCGCACCAAATCGCGAGCGTTATCGCACGTGATTGTGTGTGCGATTCTTGTGCGTTTTGCGTTCGTGTTTGGCGCATGCGTTTTCGTTTTTTGCGTTATGGAAACGCATGCATTAACGCACCAGAAATGGCAAACGCATGCGTTACCAAAATGCGAACGGACGCGCAATCGCATCGGAAATCGTGGGAATTTTCACGTTCCCGCGATTTCCATTTTCGCAAAAATCGCGGGCGCAAACGTCACCTCCACCAGCACCCCCACCAAGGCCACAGGAGCAGCCTCCAGTTTCCCCTTCAACGCCACCGCCAGCACCAGCACGCCAGCAGGGACCAGCACGCCAGCGCTGGCTGGAGAGTATGGACAGGCGTCTGAGGCATTTGGAGAGCAGGCAGAGGCGCATAGAGGGGCGCCTGCTCTCCATGCACAGGGACATTTTGCGCATTAAGAAATAGGTGCTGGTTTTTCTTTTGTTTAGCACCATTTTTGTTATTATTATTGTTTATATTTTTTTTTATTATTTTATTATTGTTATTATTATTATTAATAATATGTAAGCAAGGTGCTTACGTTTACTAAAAAAGTTAAACTAAACAAATCTCTGTGTTTTATCTTTACAAATGACATTGACTACAAACATAATTATTCAGGCTTTTCCCACACCCCATTGGCTTCTCTCCCTCAGTGTATGCTTCGTGCAAGAGAAAGCGGGGAAGGGGATAGGGTTTGTAGGAACAGCACCATTGAGTAACAGTAGATTCATTTCAGTTTGACAACATTATTGCGGAGCCAGGCAGGCTTGGCCCCTCCGGACAGACCCCATACCCCATTGGCTTCTCTCCCTCAGAGTATGCTTCGTGCAAGGGAAAGTGGGGAAGGGGATACGGTTTGTAGGAACAGAACCATTGAGTAGCAGTAGATTTACTTCAGTTTGACAACATTATTGTGGAGCCAGGCAGGCACACAACTGACAGCAAACAAACAGCAAACCGCAACAACTGACACGACTGACAGCAAACAGCAGATCAGACAGCAAAAGCTGCTGATTGCTGCTGAATGCAGCACTGTCAGTTACACAAACACACAGACGTTGACACACAGATACAGAAACAAACAAAAAACAGGACACCTAGACCTCTAAAAGGTCTAACACAAAAATTGTCCAAAGGTCTTATAGGGGGATTAGTCCTTAAAAGGACTTTTGGGTCTCACAAGGAAGGTTAGTCCTTAAAAGGACTGTTGGGTCTCAAGATGTGTGAATACAGGGGTGGGTAACTACAACTGCTAAACCACCACGCTGAAATCCACACACAGACTAAATGGTGCTGGTCGCATTGCCTTTTATACCCAGGGGGCTGGCAATGCTCAAATTAGGGGCCATTGGGTGATTTTGGACATGTGGGCACTTTTTTTTTTTTTTAATTCGATGATTTTTCGAATGTTCGACCATTCGAACGATCGAACATTCGATAAATCATCGAAAGTCCGGGAAATATCGAAAGTCCGAGATAGTTCGAGAAGTCCGGGTCCGTCCGGAACTCGGGTTTGAGTTCGAGTTCTATGCCATCCCTAGTATGCACCTGTAGTATGCACCTATGATTAGCTATTTAATATAGAAGATACCCAGCAGGTATCAGACACATGTACATTGTGTGACGGGAGAGGGCTTGGCAGGGGGCCAGTTATGCTACTGATCAATGTCACTGCCAGTCCTGAAACCACTGGGAAGGAGAACGATGATGAAAATGAGCCAACAACTACGACTAAGGAGGAATCTCTATACAGGTGTATCCCAATCCTAAATGTTCGTACACACGTGCAATCGCGGGTCCCGACCCACTACGCACGATGTGTCCGAATGTTTGTTTAGGCCGATAAACGGTCCGTGTATGGGCACTTTATCGGCTGGTCGTTCGGACATCTGGCTGGTTGGGCAACAATTTATACCCTAAGGAAATAAATGTAACAAAAAAATTTTTTCGCCCATGTGGCTGAATTCTGATGTAAAGAGGCAAATGGAAAGGAAGAAAAAGGCATTTAAAACCTTTAAGGCCGAAGGAACGGAAAGGGCCTTTAGGGATTATAAAAACTGTAACAAGGAGTGTAAGAAAGCAATCAAACTAGCTAAAATTAATAATGAAGTTAGGATAGCTGAACAAAGCATCACTAAGCCAAATTTTTTTAAGTATATTAATAGTAAGAGATGAGGACTGAGAATGTGGCACCATTAATTAATGGGGATAAGTAGTTACGGAGGATGGCGATAAAGCAAATGTCTTGAATTATTTTTTTTCCTCTATATACACTATAGAAGATCCAAGTACAGATATCATAGAGTATAGTAGCAATAATGGTATAAAAGATTCAAGTGCACTTTGGTTAACCGAGGATATGGTACACAGAAAGAACTAAAGAAGGTTAATATTATAAATCTCCTGGACCGGATAAAATACATCCTCAGGTACTTAAGGAGCTAAGTTCAGTTTTATCTAGGCCATTGTTTCTTATTTTGCTGATTCCCTCATGTCCGGTGGTGTGCCTCTTGATTGGAAAAAGGCTGGTGTATTCCAATATCAAAAAGGGTAGTCGTTCACAGCCGGGTAATTACAGGCCTGTAAGTTTAAATTCAGTGGTGGGGAAGATCCTGGAAAGTTTAATAGGGATCATCTTCTAGAGTATGTTTCAAGGACTGACATTATAAGTAGTAACCAGCATGGATTTAGGAGGATAGATCTTGTCAAAAAGCTTGGCTTTTGAGGAAGTAAGTAGAAATTTAGACTCTGCATAGCATAGATGTAGTTTACTTGGATTTTGCAAATGCTTTTGATACAGTCCCCCATAGGCAACTAATGTATAAGCTAAGGTCTGTGGTCTGGGGAGTCACATTTGTACATATGGATAGAAATTGGTTAATGAATAGGATGCAGAGAGTAGTTAATGGGGCTTCATCATTATGGACTAAGTGCTAAGTGGGGTGCCACAGGGTTTGTGCTGGGGCCGCTTCTATTTAGTCTATTTATTAATGATTTGGAAGGGGGTATAGTCAGCAAGGTTTCTGTGTTTGCTGACGACACAAAACTTTGTTGACCATTAAAAACTTCAGAGGATGTGCAATCGTTGCAAAGGATCTAGCTAGATGTCACATTGGGCTCGGCCTAAGTGGACAGATGAGATTCCATGTTGATAAATGTAAGGTGATGCATTTTGGACTTAAAAATCCTTGTGCTGCTTATATTATAAATTGCTCTGTGTTAAGTGAATCCCTGTTGGAAAGGGATCTTGGTGTTTTGGTGGATAACAAACTTAAAGGTAGCAAGCAGTGCCAGGCGGCAACAGCCAGAGCCAGCATGATATTGTGTTGTATAAAGAGAGGTATGGATTTAAGGGAGGAAAATGTAATTCTCCCTCTTTACAAAGCATTGGTAAGGCCTCATTTGGAATATGCAGTGCAATTTTGGAATCTTGTGTACAAAAAGGACATCTTTGAAATGGAAAGGGTAGGGAAGGGCAACTAAATTAATAAGGGGATTGGGGGAGCTTGAATAAGAAGATAGATGGAAAAGTTACAATTATGTATGCTGGAGAAAAGGCGCTTGTGTAGGGATATGATTACTGTGTATAAATACATTAACGGGCCATACAATAAACTCTCTGGGGCATTGTTCACCAATAGAACATGTCAAAGGACACAAGGACATCCCTGAAGACTTGAAGAAAAAAGGTTTAGGCTTCAAGCTCGGAAAGGGTTTTTCACTGTGAGAACGAGAAAGCTATGGAACTGCCTTCCATTGGACATTGTTATGGCAGGTTCATTGGTCAGTTTAAAACAAAAAGCTGGATGAGTTTCTGCAAAACAAGGATGTTGCAAGTTACTGGTATTGATACATAAATAGAGAGTTGATCCGGGAAATTTCCGATTGCCACTTGGAGTCAGGAAGGAATTTTTTCCCCCTTCATAAATTTGTGGGGTTTTTTTTGCCTTCCTCTGGATCAACAGTAGGCAGGAAATAGGGATATTGCTAGATGGGTTGAACTGGATGGACGTATGTCTTTATTCAACCTCAAATACTATACTATACTATACTAAATACTGTATTTGATTGGGTCAGTTTAGCACCTCTATTAAAGGGCATGTCCACCCCCAAAACTAAAATTTAACCTACTACTAGCCTCACTGTGTAGTGTTCAAAAATCCTCACCTTACCCCTCTGCTCCTAACGGTTCTCCAGTAATGTCTCTTCAAAGTCCCAGAAATTAAAGAGTAGGAGCCATTTCTGGTGTAATTTTTCTCCGCCTCTAACTATTCCTTGTTGAGGTTTCTATGAGGGCAAGCATGCTCAGTAATCACTATGAGGCAGCATTGAAAGAGGGAATTTCCCATCATGCAATTCACATGATTTGCATGAACACTGCTCTATTCTAGTTATAGCAAAACAAAACTACACCTAGCAGAAGATATTTCAGATTGGATATCTAAAGAAACATTTTTTCAGTATTGGTCCTTTTATACCTGTTACCTAAAGGAAAAGTGCAGAAAGTGCTTGCAATAACTTTCATTTTGTTGCAACATTTGAAAGGTCTTTTACTTATGTGCGTCCTGCCACGAATGGCGGCAAATAAAGAGTTACTATGTTACATAACATAGTAAACTCTTTAATTGTCGCCCTTCCAGTGGATTACCCAACCATTCAATCCTGTGTAGTGAGGTGTCCAAGTTGGGTTTTCCTGGCTATGCAGTGCTCTGGGCAATAGAGAAATAATTCCCTGCTCAGCGCAGCACAGGAATAAACTGTGATTTTGCATTTCTAAGCATATTTCATTTTAATAATCTTATATTGTAGTGGATATATATTTAGTGATCAGATCATCTCATTTTGGGGGATGCTTATAATAATTGTAAGTAGCAGGGCTGCACTAATTCAAACCTGGTTGTATTTACACTGCATGTTTTCAATATCAACCCCTATCTTATACATTCCCTATCTGCTTTCTGCTGTTTAGTGCTTGTCAGGGAATGGTGAAAGTAGCAGTGCAACTACATAGGCACTTGGGTTGTAGTTTCTTCTTGCAGGCTATTTAGCCAAAGGAAGCATACAAGCTATGTAACAAAAACACTATTTGTATCTGTTTTATCAACATATATGTGCAGTTTTAGATGCTGCTACACAACAACACCATAGATAAAATCCCAGGAAGCTTCACACATTCATTTCTGCAGCCCAACTAAATAACCCAGCCATCTGCTTGCAAATCTCTAACCTAAACACAAAGGCAAGACCTGCTAGTTCAACTGCTGATTAGAAGCTGAGCTGCTCTGAAGATTTCATGCTGTTTTATAGTGTCTCATAAACACACACCCCCAAAATCTGATTGGTCTAGATACAATCTAAAATCTGATTGGATCTTGGATGTTGGACCAATCAGATATTGGGGGTGGGTATAAGAGTCACTACAAATAGTGAATGTTCAGTAAGGAGAGCTAGTTTCAGTTTTGCATTTCATCTGAGATGCTATAGCTTTGTTCTGTGGCTGCACTGGGATATAAGCTTATTGAGTGATTCTGCTGGGTAGCTTGAATGGGCAGCCTTAGTTCAGATGGCTCTCAATTTTAGTTCTCATGCATAAGATTAGAAAAAAATCCAGTAAGTATGATTTGTTATCCCAACTAAATACTCAACAGGATCTGAGTAACAGAGCTATTGATGTGTTGGAATATCGGTTCCAATATTTACTAGTAACCTCCAGTAATTGAACAGAACGAGATGATTGCAAACCAGTCTAGAGAGCAACGTGGTAATTAAAGGGATATCAGAAACACATGCAGCAAAGCTGAGTCTGAATAAATTCAAGCGTGGGGGAACAAGACCATACCTCCCTGGGTAAATTTATTCCCCCGCCCCTTTAAGGCAGTCCAGATAAAAAGAAGGTTTAGAAGCTCTGTAAGCTCCCATGATTCCTTGGTATAGGTCATACTAAAATAAGAGAGAAGCAGGTATGGTCTTGTTCCCCCAGGGATTGAACTTTACTCATAGGTTAGGACTGATGCTGGGATACTGCTTGAAGTGGCGCATCAGCGGACGCAAGTTGTACAAACTATGTAACAACGTATCCATTTAACTTAGTGCAGGTAATCACCCTTCGTTGCTTGCATACTTGTTCGTATATCTAATTAATTTATGCTATATGATAGTTGAGTGCTGGAGACTTCTGTGTAATGTTTAATTGCCGGTACTCTCCTGCACCGATCTGAAAGTAATTTAAATAAAGGTTTGAGCTGCATATCTTGTATTTGATATATATATATATATATATTATATATAGATATATATATATATTAGTATATATAGTATATATATAATATATATATATAGATATATTATATATTATTAAATATAATATATTATATATATTGTTTCACATAATACCAAAACTAAATAAAGGCAGAGGCATGCACTATATTTGATTGCTTTTAAAAATATGGCTGTATAATTTGAACTATTTTAGAAGGTATTTAAACAGAAAAAAAAAATCTGGCCCAATAATTTAAAAATTTTATAAGAAAAAAACATATTTTAGTCCTTCTCTCTACTTTAACATAAATAGAGAACTACACAGCAGTAGCGTTGTTTTAATACTGGTCACCAAATACAGAGGATCTAAGGCTCACCAGGGCTGAAGGTAGCTCATGGAGCCTACCCAGCCAGGTGTATACTAGTCTAACAGCTATCTTTTGTAGCTCTTATGCCTAACTACAACTTATCAGTACAGCAGTTATTCCAACACTAAGCTACAATTCAGATCTCTTGCATTTTATAGTGTCTCCCATACACACCTTTAAAATCTGATTGGTCTAATTTAAATCTTGAATCTGATTGGATCGAGGGTATTGGACCAATCAGATTTAGGGTGGGGTATAGGATTGGTCCAATACCCAAGATCCAATCAGATTCAAGATTTAAATCAGACCAATCAGATTTTAAAGGTGTATTTGGAGACACTATAAAATGCAAGAGATCGAAATTGCAGCTTAGTTTGGTTAGCAGCTATACTAAAAGTTGTAGTCTTGTATTTAGGCATAAAGGCTACAACAGTTAACTGTTGGTCTAGTATATATATCTGGCTGGGTAGGCTCAATGAGCTCCGTTCAGTTCTGGTGAGCCTTAGATCCTCATTATTTGATAATAAGTATTAAAACAGCACTACTGCTGGATAATTCTCTATTATGTTTTTTAGAGCAGGCCCATCAAAAAATATTTATCTTACAATTTTTTAATTAATGAACTAGAAAATGGATTTTCTTTTTTTCTGGTCAAATTCCTTTATATATTATTTATAAAATCAATCAAATATATTGCATACCACTGCCTATATATATATTTAGTATTCATGTGTAAACATATATCTTTTATTCATTCTGGGCTTTGAAAAATAAGATTTACAAGGAGTCAAGCGATTTAGGGAGAGTTTTCCCCACAACTCTCTTGCTCATTATGCAAATAAGGGAAAAGAGACTTCTGGGGAATTATAATTTAATTTTTTTTGCATTTCTGGTATGTTAATTAGAATTTCCCAGCAGAAAAGACAGCAGTGAGCATGCTCCAACCCTAAACCAAGGCAGCGGTCAGATGATCAGGTGATCAATGGCTGCCTCCATAAGGCACATACAAAATGGAAGACCACAGTTCCCCTTTAATGCTTGGTCTGATTTACACACAAGGTTTCAGCTTTGGAAGCTCAGCCTCCAGAAATGTAAGTAAATCAGAACTAATATTAAAGGGTATGTCCACCCTCCGAAAAAAAACTTTTTTGGAGTTGGCAACCCCCTAAAACCTTGACCATGCGAGGTTTATAAAATCCAAAGATGCTTCTAACAGTATTTACACTGCCTTCTTTCCCCCGGTGCGCTTCTGCTTGCTTCCATTCCTTTTTTGTATCGGAAGTGTATCCTGTGATTAGCTTAGACGCGATGTCAAGACAGATCATTTTTTTTTATTAACAGTGCCACTTCCTGCATATTTATAGTAAATATAGTTGCCCTGTTGTGGCACATGTATTGAAGCAGTGCAAGACCTTGTTTAATCGAATATAGTTTACCTATAAATTAATTAGTTAATACTTTACAACTTCCTCATTATTGCCTTGCACGGGCATCTCATTAAAAAATCAACAAGGGACTGGTTGTGAGGAGATTTCATATATTTCTATAATCAGTCATATTCAATTATTAATAATTTATATTTCTGACTGTTAAGTAATTGTATTGGACTTATAAAATGTCTCTATGTTAAATGTACTGTATGCATACTAAATGACATTCTGTGCACCACACACACTGTAGTGCTTACATTCCAGCAATTTTTTGTGCGCACACTACTGTACTTTAAGCTGTGTGCACACGCACAATCGACGTTTAGAAGTAACATTGGCCTCTACATCCCCCATGCAATGTTAAAGGGCATCTATACTGGAAAAAGGTATTTTAAATTGCCCATTATTGGAAACTATAATTCTTCCTTTCTATCAATGTACCATTTTTGTTGTTGCTCTGCCCCCTATTTCTTTAGACATCTAATCTAAAACAACTTATATTTCATCTGTCATGCCTTGCTGTCATAAACTATTTTTAGTGAGCAGTTTTGCTGCAGCTGGAAAGAGTTTTCACAGTTGGAATGCTGTATACTGTGTGGAGTTTTGACAGTTGCTTTGTGGGAAGAAAGTCAGGTCTGTTAGAAGTAGGAGTGGTTAAAATAGGAAGGGGGGGGGAACTGCTCCTCAACAAAAAATGTGCTGGATTGAAGGCATGCAGCAACACACACACCTCAGAGTAAGTGCTACCTACATGTATTTATTTATAGATTAAGATGAGGAAAAGTGATTTTTTTCAGTATAGTGTCCCTTTAATGGTGATACATATGGATTAGCAATCTAATCTCTAACAGGCTCAACGTAATAGATTGCTTTTCTACTAAAATCTCAGGACAATAAATCACTTAAATTTACCTGACAACATCTACTGCTCCAGCTCTTACTTTAGGATCACTTCCCATAATGGAGACACTTGCCGCAAAAGAACCATCTATGCTGAACACCACGCACTCCATGCCCCCTGGTAACACTGTAAGGTAGCTCTGGGCATTGCTTTGGTCTCCCCTGAGGAAGAATAAACTATATTTATCTCTTTGTTATTACTTTTACAACCAAAAATGGGAATTAAAACTTTACGGTACCATGAACCAAAGTCCTAATGGGCAGCGTGTATATGTTAAATATCCAAATAAAAATATTTATTGTTGCAATTATCAGCAAACTAATCAGATGCATCACCCTACTTATTAAAGCGGCACTGACCTATAGTATAAAGGCTGGACATGTACAATTACTGACACCTGCACACATCTCTATACCAATATACAGATCTTTTAAAATTCCAAGCTGTCACTTTGTTTATTGCTCTGTGACATGAAAATCATACCTTAAATTATGAATACAGTCTCTGACTAGTTAATGCTAGGTTCTGCATGTTGCATCCTGTACAGGGGCTGCATAGATTTACTCATTCTATAAATCAGATTCAATAAAAGTGGCAAAACTAACCGTCAAATTATTTTGCATTCATGTCCAGTGTGCATTTGCCTTTCTCTGTCATCTAACTCCAGAAACTACTCATGCTGTCTGGCTAATTACTAATCAGATCAGGTAAGGGATTCAGACTGCATTTGTTTCTAGGCAACTATAGTATGCAGCTGAATTATATAATCATTTTCCACAGAATTTTTATTTGGTGCAAGTATGTTACTTACATTTTAAATTACATAATACATGGCTAATTTACAGTTAGTTTTAATGCATGCTTCATGACTGAACACATACCAGAGTTTTCTGCAGGTTCCTTCTGAAGCATGTATATTTTTTGTGTCAGACTTTAAAGGTAAAGCTTGCTAATCCTAAGTAAACCTTTCTTAATTAAAAAAAAACCAAAAACTTACCTTACAACCATCTTGATAGGGTAAACACCTACTCCCAATCTCTTATCCACTGGGATACTGTAAGATACCCGCCCGCTACTATTCGTAATTTCTGTTTCAAAGTACACCCACCTTCCAGAGGATGGCTCACTCATGATAAGAACGTCTACCTGCAATATGCAAAAGGCAAAGAATTTTCAATTTGATGCAGCAATTGCAGAAAACACATCATAATGTTGCAAAAAAAGTCAAATTTTTACCTCTCATATTTATACTTTAGTTACAATAATTGATAAATTAACAGAACCCCTTAAAACAAGGACAACATAATACATTTATAGTAAAAAACGTTTACTAGGATTCACTGTAAGTGGCCAAAATTACAAAGGAAAACAAAACCTATATATAGATGTTAATCCTTACGTGAAAGTTTTCATCTCTTGATCACCAATGCAAGAAGGCTTCCATGTTGTAGCTAGAACATGTTTCTGTAATCTTTAAATATCTGTGTGAGCATGTGGATCAATTGTCCACGCCCCCTGATCCCAGCACCAATATGAACGCCTATGATAAGACTTTAAAAGCTATTTTCCACCCAGCATGTGGCTCAAAAACAGACTTCCAGTAACAAAACTAAATAGCTGATTTTATGGTATTTATTTTTTTCCTTTCATTCTATTTTAAACAAAGGATGAAGTTTCAAAACGTATATATTATCTGTGTGATAGCTCTGGTGGGTTAGTGAACTAATGCTCTACTTTTGGAAAGACATAATGCATGAGGTTATGCGTTACAATCCTCAGACTTTCTAATCACACATCTTGTTGTATCATTGTGAATATGCTCTCTCTATTGGGACAATGTTGTCTGCTGATTTTAATTCCCCTGTAAGGGATATTAGTGTTTGTAAGACCCTGAAATCACAAACCTTCCTAGGTCAAGGTGATTGGGTTATACAGGGTTAAAGCATTTTGTCTTGTTATTTGAAGAGAGAGTAGTAGTCAGTGGTGCATATTCTATTTAATCTGTTTATAAATTAAAGGGTGTATTGAAAGCAAGGTCTGTGTGATTGCTGATGACAAAAAACAATGTAGGGACATAAAAACTACAGATGATGTGCAGTTGCGCAGACAGATCTAGGCAATTTGTCAATATATGCAGCAAAGTGGGAGATGAGAGAGTATGTTGATAAATGTAAGGTGTGATTTTAAAAATCCATGTGATGCTTAAACTATAAATCAGTCTGAGCTACGTTCATCTTAGTTAAACAAGGAACTACAGCAGATTCAAGATTGTAAGAAACAATACATGGTAACAACAGCCGCAATCAGAAAGACATTGTCTTTTATGATGAAGAAGAGAATAGATTTATAATACAGTATGTACAGAAAGGACATCATAGAGCTGGAGAGAGTTCAGAGAAGGGCAATTAAATTAGGGGAATGAAGAAGTTTGACTAGTTCTGACTGTAGCTTGTACCCAGGATATGGAATCCCAGCTGGATTCCATATCCAGTTTACCTTATCTCTAGTCTTGTAATTTGCATATTTGATTTAGAAAGAAAATTGTACAGTATTTCAATGTAAGCATTTTTGTCGAATTACTAACATTTCAGCGTAATGTGTGCAAGCCAAATTGAAAACAAACGCAGAATAGAAAAAAGAGAAAAAAAATTAAGGCCTGGTCCACCCAAGCCACATGTTTCACCCAATCAATCACCAGTATTTATATTTTGCAAAATGAGCCATGTTTTCCAATATGGCTCATTGTTCCTAACTGATATTTTGGCAAAATTGTTTGGTTCCCATTAAGAAACCTGGGTTTGTTCCACTTGATGGGTTAGTGGAAATGTCACAGGTTTCAATCTGGAATATCAAATGCAAAAACTAAGGGGCATATTCATAAACGAGCGGTAACTTTTCGCGGCCGAGTTTTACGCCATTTTTGCTAAAATCGCTAATAATGAGATTTACCAGTTCGTGAAACCCGGCTGCGAAAAGTTAATGCCTTTTTTCACTGCGCACCAGTTACCGCTCGCTTCTATTTATAAAGCGGCGGTAACTGATGTGCCACGTTAATCTTGGCCATTTCACTTTGCCACCTTGAAGGTGGCGAAAACGGCCGAGATTGCAGGGGGCTGGGAAGGGGATGCCACCCACCTCGCTCTCGCCTCCCACGGCAAATGTGACCACCTGCCACGACCCCTTCCCAGCAGCCCCTTCTGCTGCTGGGAACCAAACAATTTTGGGTGGGCCATGCCCCTCTGAGGAATGCAACCACCCACTGCGATCCTTTTCCGGCATCCCCTCCCAGCCCCCTGCTCCGGGATTCGCGGCAGTATTGTACTTAGCACGATACGCTAAGTGCAGTAGATAGTTCAAATTACCACCGTACATTGCGGCCGCGAAACATTTCGCCGTAATGCCGCTCGCCATTATAAATATGGCAATAGCGGTATTTTTTCTGCGGCTGTAATTTTACGGTGCTATTATCGGCCGTTTATAAATATGGCCCTAAAGTTCTGCATTAAAATTGTAAAAATTCTGGTTCATAAAGTAAAAATTTAGAAAATGATTTTGTTTCAATCGAAACCAGGTTAAGGTGGAAACTCCAGTTCATCCCTACTTCTTATAAACAGTCAGTAAATTATGACTATATATGTGTAGACTATATATGTGTATTTATGCATTGCTGACTGACAAATTTATGGGGTAATAGTTAGGTGCCCCACTCCAAAAACCAGATAAACTAGAAGCATACTCATGTCAGAAATGTAAAGTGCTTTCATTTTAGTGCTGATACACACACATGATGTTTCAGGAGGCTAAGCCCCCTTCCCAAATATAATTATCGGCCATTTTCCAAATTGCCTCTGAATTTTTTTGTGCACCAGATCCAGATCTTATTAAAGCACACCAGAGTATCTAACATATGTATTGTAGGTGCAGATTTTAATTAATTTCATTACCTTTTCACCAGTGAGTGCCACCATGTCCAATGGACCATACATAAATCGTCCAACCAAGACCTGAGAGCCTCCTTCCAAAGCAATAACATCATTGGCTCTGTGATTGGCTGTAACATTCTGAAAAAAACAAACAAACAAATTGCTTAAAAAATGTGGTGGGGTGTTTGAATTTTTATGTATTTATTACATAAGTATTTTGTAGTTTTTCATGAAGGGACATTGTTTCAAACCTATATTTATGTAAGCAAAATATCATCAGGGTTATTCAATAAAAGTTCTTATTGTTTAAAATGGTGCTTATTTTGCCCCAACCAATCAGATGTTAGCTTTCAAATGTTAAATAAGATCTGATTGGTTGGGGCAAAAGTAGCACCATTTTAAACGATAATGGGGCTCATTTACCCAGAGCCGCTATCACTCTGGGTAAATGCTCATTTTGCAATTCAACATCACGTTTGCGAATATGGGTAAATCCCGGTCAGTGAACTGGTTAGCGCGACTTTAACTCCATATATTTGCCCAGCAACTGTGGGTAAATGAGGCCGAACAGCTTTTATTGAATCTCCCTGCATATGTATTAAATGGAACATCTACATAAAAATGCATTCCTGACCAAATAACCAAAAATTGCTGATCAAAGTATTACTAGTCTTCCTATAGAAAAAAACAGCAGCTTTAATTCTGAAAATGTATCTGCTGTTGTAGATGCCATTTACCTCCAATTTTACCAGGAAGAGAACAAGAGTTTCCTCCTGGATGAAGCACATTGAGCATGTCTGTACCCATTGGTTGGTTTTAGATTATTATATAATGCACGTGTGGGGTTTTTATGGGTGATTTTGCATTGATCTTTAGATTCTGAGAGGAAAATAAACAATTAAAATATTCATCAAACTAACTAAGCCGGATAATTAGATCCAATTGAGATTTAAAATATGCTTGCTGCTGTAAATGCAAATTCAAGTTGCTCACTGTGGAAAGCGTAACATATTGTATAATAAACATTATGTAGTTGACATAATTTGCATTCTTTATGCTCATATCTTTTTTCCGTCCCTTGCAGAAATAGTTTGGTAAAATACATGCTGAAAAAGTTCAATAGAATATTTTAAGTACGCATTTAATAATTTAGTACAAGATTTAATATCTGCCTTGAGGTGTTCCAGAGGTATTCTTGGCTTAACAAGTCTCTCAGGAATTGTGATATGCAGACATGTGCGTATATTGGTAAAAATCAAAGCATTGTATCCATCAAAAGCTGAATTACAAGTTCTGATTATTGTAAGAACTTCTTGTAAAAATCTGATAATCTTATAATCCTTGACACATGCAGAATTGGCTCTACTGCAATGTCGCTGTTGTCAGTAAACCACAATCACACAGCATTAATATTATTTAGATATCAGAATAGGGGACAGCGCAGGAGTGGTCTAGGTTCTAGGACAGCAGTAAGCCCCAATGCAAACCACTGTGAGATCTACCAGCAGCAATCCTTTTTCTAACACTCACGCTGTAACTGAGTGCCCTGCACAATGGTGCCATGCCCCCATGACTGCACAGACATTCAGGGAGATTCAATAAAAGTTTTTATTGTTTAAAATGGTGCTAATTTTGCCCGAACCAATCAGATCTTATTTAACATTTGAAAGCTAACATCTGATTGGTTGGGGCAAAATTAGCACCATTTTAAACAATAAGAACTTTTATTGAATAACCCTGATTGACTTCTATAAGATGGGATTGCTCTAGCCTAAGCAGGATTTTCAACCTGCCTCATGGATATATTTAGGTTATTGGGATGCAAAATTTCTGCTTTTTTTTCTTGAAAGTTTTAGCATTAAGCGTCCCCTTTCTATTAAAGATGCACTTTCGCTGAAAAATACACTGAGGCTTTATTTTGGTGTCTAATTAAACATGGTAAAAATCACCCCTATTTATGTAATTGAAATCTGAAATCCCAATAGTAAAGGATTTATCAAAATAAATTATTTTCTTCTGGATAGTTTAGAGCAAATATAAATACATAATGGAGCAAATGTAGGAACTGATGGAATTAAGATCTTAGTGCATGTACTGTATAACCTATATGTACTGTATAACCTATATTTTGACTGTGGATATGAAGTTCTGTATTCCATCTGGATTAATATTTACTCCAATAACAATAGATGGAGTCAATACCATAGTATAGTTTGGAATATGTGCAGTATTACTGAAATACCAGTGTAATACAGAATATCTATAACAGTGCAGTGTTCCATGGATTGACTACAAGGCATTTATAATTATTCCCCACTGTATCTGTAACAAGCTAATGGGCAACCTATAAAATTGCTGTTGTTAAATTATGCACCTACAACATAGTTAGTCTGAACTTTTTAAACTAAATTTCAACACATAGGGCAACAAACCTGGATCTGCCTTTACAGAAATTATTTTTCTGGGAGCTTTAAATATTACCCCTTACCACCCATTGCAATACTAATGCACCTCACTTATAGATCCAGTGTAATACAGTAGTTCGGTCCAGGGATAAAAAAAACATTTTACTGAAATGTTGGCACATGTGTATACAAAATTCATAATAATTCACACCTGGGATAAGCCCACGTGTGCTCAGATTAACTTCAACTGGCCTTATCGACCTACTGTATGGTAATAGATCAAGAGAATATATACAAACATGCAGCCAGAGAACACACCAGCAGATTGTTTTGTCCTGACTGACCGGTTATCATTAGCGAGCTGCCAACATTTGGCTGAGACTGATTGTCCAATGGGCGGACACCAGTTGTCCGCAAAAAGTAACACATTTTTTGGACTGACAGGCTGATACACCGAAATATCAGTCAGTTGACCAGAAAAATTGCATGGTGTGTTCCCAGCAATACGGTGGTCTCATAACCACCCACCCACCTCCCTTGCACATTTATACTGCAGATGAAATTCCTTTTTATCCATAAAAAAACACATAGGAGGCAACCAAATGATCCTGTTATCTTGGAATACATTTATTTTTAACCACAGGCTATTTCCCATACTCGGAGCTTGACATGATTCCTTTTCCGAAGCCATTTCTCCTGACGACTGGAGGGGCTCATGTTCACGCAGTCAATGCCTTCCTTCTGTTGAATCTGTACACTTTCATATCTCATCAACTACAAAGGAGATTTAAAAGCCCATCAATAGTAATAAGCTAGTAATATAATAGAGTTGTAATAGTAATAAC
This sequence comes from Hymenochirus boettgeri, assembly GCA_019447015.1. Taxonomy (NCBI): domain Eukaryota; kingdom Metazoa; phylum Chordata; class Amphibia; order Anura; family Pipidae; genus Hymenochirus; species Hymenochirus boettgeri. The sequence continues at coordinate 86,329,839 of CM033470.1, read as the reverse complement.
CTAATAATATATTAGAGCTGTAATAAGCTAATAATAAAATAGAGTTGTAATAGTAATAACTAATAATAATACACAGTTTTAAAGTAAAGATTAAATACTTCAAGGCTGTATAGATCTTTCCAAAGATGATAATATAGAAGGTGAGAAACACTCTGAAGAATGCAAAACTACCTACTGTATCTTATAATAAAAGCTCAAAGAAATCAATCCCAGATGTTGTATAATTAAAAATATACAGGGAAATGTAATAAAAGTTCTTATAGTAAAAAAATGGTGCTAATTTTGCCCCAACCAATCAGATGTTATTTACCATTTGAAAGCTAACATCTGTTTGGTTGGGGCAAAATAAGCACCATTTTTAACGATCTTCAGGTCTATGTAATAAAAGTTCTTATTGTTAAAAATTGTGCTAATTTTGTGACAACCAATCAGATATTAGCTTTCAACTGGTAGCTTATATCTGATTGGTTGCGGAAAAATTAGCACCATTTTTAACAATAAGAACTTTTATTACATAAGCCTGAAGAACTTTTATAACTTCACCTTGTGTAGTGTTTATTAATAGATCATATTTAAAATGCACACAAACACCTGATGCATTCCGTGCGCATCAGCACTTAATCATAGGCTCAGCCTGCACTTAATCATTGCTAAGTAAGCCTATGATTAAGTGCGAATTTGCACAAAACACAAGGAATTTGTGTTTATTTGTTTATTTAATGTATTAATAAAGACTGCATTTTTAACTATACAACATCCAGGGTTGCTCAGTATTTTATTCTACATGCTGACTGATGTCTTAGGCCTAGCGACAGGCCTGGGGCAGACACACTTGGGATAGAAACTACATACGGTGAAAAACGTACCTTTTATAATCTTGTGGTGTATATGATTGGAAGGTCCTAACTGGTACCACTTCTAAGGGGCATATTTATAAATGATCATTATTTTTGCCCTAAAATTACTGGCGAACATCAACGTGGAAAAATCATTATTATCGCCATATATAGAAAAAGGTGATCTTCATCGCGACAAAAAGTGTCAATCTTAACTTTCCGCCCTCATGTATTCATGAGGGTACCCTTTAATGTACATACTATAGAGTTGAGGGTATGTTTGTATGTCAGTATTAGTCTCCACTATTGTTATTTGTTTTTATTAATATAGTAAGAAGAACATGAATCTATATATTCAGGGCCGGATTATAGACAAGGCACCCAAGGCAAGTGTGCCCCAGTATCTTTTTCCGAAAATTCCAGCATTTACCTTTAAACTTCACCTGAGTCCAGCCCTGACTTCCAATCAGGAGTCAGCGTCAGCATGCAGCTCATAACTATGCTGTGCTTCTGCGTGCATGGTCATGTGGGGCCTGTGACATGCATACAATTTTTTCACTGTCTAGATCCCCAAACTGTGCAGGAGAGGAGGTGGAAAGCATTGGCTTGGGCTAACCTTTCAAGCGCCAACCTATTAGCCACAGCGCCAGGCTCACACCGGTACCCATATATGATCTTTAATTTTCTAAAAAAGCTGTATGTGTGTGTGTGTGTGCCAGAGCCCAGGGGGACTTCGGGGAGGGGGATGTGCTGGTGGTGACAGAGGATATCATTACCTCTGGCACCACCAGCACACACCCCTGGGACCACCAGCAGATGTGCTGGTGGTGCCAGGATATGTGTGCTGGTGGTTCCAGTTGGGGTAACCAGCACATCCCCTCTGGCACCACCAGGACACCTACTGGCACCACCAGCACATCTCCCTGCCACCACCAGCACATCCCCAACTGGCACCACCAGCACACACTCCTGGCACCACCAGCACATCTCCAGGGAGATGTGCTGGTGGTGCCAGGGAGATGTGCTGGTAGTGCCAGGGAGTTGTGCTGGTGGTTCCAGAGGGGATGTGCTGATGGTTCCAGGGGGATGTGCTGGTTGTGCCAGCAAAATATACTTTTATTGTTTAATGGAAGGTTAAAAAAAAATCTGACTTGTGCCTTGGGTCCCATTTGGTCTTAATCCGGCTCTGTATATATTTTGTCATTATAAAGCTAAACCCCCTATATTATGGTTTTTTTCTTCTGTTTTTTGTTTCCCATGATCCTCTGCAGATAGTGATGGATTTTTTAGAGAAGAGAAAGAACAGTAGTGCATGATTTTTTACAAAAGGTGACTGAGGATTTTTAATAAATGTTACATTGAAAATCAGTTGAACAACAGGATTTGTCCTGGGGGATACCACCTTATGATTAACACAAAGTGAAGCTGGGAGGAAACAACTGCATTTGCTTACATAGCGCTAGAGGTGTATTATTTAGTCAGACATCTAAACATGGTCTGGTAAAACACTAGTAGTAACTGTTGCACCTTATCTCATGCAGCATTATATATCAGGCTTTATAATGTTTGCACTGATTAACATTTCACTTTATCATTATTCATTAAGCAATGATATTTATAGTTACGGTACTGTATTGGTACATAATCAGCAATATTCTGTCTCAGTAATATCATTGTTACCTGTCTTAGTATAAAGGCTACCACATCTGTCGATTCCCAGTAGCTGGCGTGGAAGAGGTGTGGAAGTGCCACTGTAGGAAAGGCAGTTAGAACATCAGGACAGTAGAGCGCATAGTCAATCCGTTTTGTTCCCCACCAATTTGCTGTTACTATACAAAATGGAAAACACAAAGTTTAGTGGCCTAGTTACAAATTTGAAATCATTGCCAAAATTTTCATTGGGAAATATTTTACATTCAAAATAAATATCTTCTACTGATCAACTATGAATAAAATGTAATAATAAAAAAATATATAAATAATAACTCCAGACATTTCAGGGAAAGATTTGCTCAAATTTGTACCATAGTTCTGAACTGGCATAATCACATTACAGCCTAGGATAATGTGGACAAATTGAATTGATTGTTTCTCTTTGCCCAAAACTATTTATAAAAAAAACCTTTTTTTTGTATTCACTGCGTCTAGTAAGTGGGAGGAGAAAAATGATATTAACTTGGTGGGACACTTGCTTATTCTTTTATCACAATATATTGCTTTTTTTTTTTAGCAACTGAGATACAAACAGTGATCAATATCAATTTTAGAATCATTTAAACCCTGATTGGTCAGAGCAGAAATTTTAGTTTATTATATCTGCCAGGTTTTTGAAAAATTTCAATAAATTGATTGATCCTCTTAAAGGGAATGTCCACCCCTATGGGAAAAATGAGTATTTTATGCAAAAAAAACCCTAAACCTAGACTTTTGTTTCCAATGAATTAATCTGCTTCCAGCAAGAGATCTTATTCTTACAAGCTCCGTGATCCATTGCCGCAGCTCTGCACTCTGCTTTCCACTTCCAGGTAAGGCAGTCAGTGTCAGCCATGACAGTGATGTCACAGCCAATCACAGACTGCCATTCCTGCAGCAGCCTCCATTGCAGCTGCTCAGGAACAGAAAAAGTATACAGCAGCCGCAGTGGAGAGGGAGTACAGAGACAGGAAGTGGCGGTGGATTGTGAATTTGTAAGCAGAAAATCTCTTGCTGAAAGCAGACTTAATCATTGAAAACGAAGTCTAGGTTTAGGGTTTTTTGCACAACATACTCATTTTTTTCCCAGAGGGGTGGACATTCCCTTTAAGAAGATCACCTAAAAGAATCAGATCAGTAAAAACTTTAACATTGATTCCTGTGAGTGGCAATTCATTTTTAATCAAGAGTCAACCAATTTATCCAAACTCAATTGAATCACATGTCCAATCAACCTAATATAATGACAGGGTAATGACATAATATTTGTCATTTTAAAACAATATACTTTTTAATTTTTTCAATCTGATCCTTCGTTGTGAAATCTTTTACATTGACTGTATGGTTAATAAAGTTAGTGTTCTAAAACACCCTATTGCTTGTACAGCAGGAGCACATCTAAGTAAATATTTATGAATTATGAGCAAAAAACAGATAAGAAAGTGCAGAACTCAATGAACATACCGATAGGACCTAATCATGCTCTGTACCTAATTACCAACATCTTCACTTCTTATTGATGTCCCTTTCTGTCTAACATAGAAACCAATTTTGTATTTACAGACATCTATCCACTGCTATTGACATTATCTGTGACATTATCTGTATTTTTTGTCTTCTGTCAAAAGTATAGGACCACATGAATCAAATTGTCTATTAACTAAGGTCAGTATGTTTTAAAACTTTCTTTAAAAATGTCTCCCTACATTATCAATGGTCTTAAATAAAAACAGGATGATGCACCCAAAGTTGTAGACATGCAAACTGCTGTAATATCGTTAACAAGGAAGTTAACCATGCAGCTGCTGCAAGTGATGTTTTATGTCGATAGCAGCTAAACATTGTGGCACTTTTTTTATGTCAGCTAATGGCTGTCATTACAGGTACCATAATGGTTAATGGATTTTTTTCTGAACAGCTGCTATCAGCATATAACATCTCCAGTGCAATGCCTTGTGCATACAGGTTCAAGTGGCGTGCACACAAAAATCTGCCAGAATGCTATGCTGTGTGCAGCACACAAAATTACATTTCGGGTGTATACAGGTAATAAACTGTACACTCACCTCCAAATATAAGGAGGTATTTCTTTTTCATATTATTTTTACTCGGTTCCTTAAAAGGCATCTAAAGCCCCCAAAAGTGCAAGTTAGAAATGTACCAGACATAACATCCCTACAGTATAATCATACTTATCTGGGCTCTGGACAATGCCATTATATCTTTGATTCAGTAAATAAAAAGGCAATTGTTCCTTTTTTTTTTTTACTTTGAAATGTATCCACTTAACTTCATACAGTCTAATTAGGAATTTTCATTTTCTTCTTACTGTGTGAAATGTATGGGTTACTTTGCCCCCTGTCCCCAGAGTACTGTAAAGCTAGGAGTATCACAGCATAAATATCTTATTCTGGAGGAGGCTTCTGATTTCCACTGAACATTTCATAATGTATTCAAACTTGGGGAGCATCAATCCCAGTGTTCCCTGACTACCAGAGGGGAAAATAAAAATGAAATTAGCTAAAACATGTCAGAGAATAAATAAATTAAATGCAAAAGTCAGTACTTGCATTCATTTGGTGCCTTTGCCCTATAAATATATTTAAGTAATAACACAATTAATTTATGTACAAAAGGACTGTACACAATCAGGGAGATTCAATAAACTTTTTATCGTTTAAAATGGTGCTAATTGTGCACCAGCCAATCAAATTTGGTTTAACATTTGAAAGCTAACATATGATTGGTTGGGGCAAAATTAGCACCATTTTTAACAATAAGAACCTTTATTGAATAACCCTGAATATGTTTTAATGACAAAGCACTTTGTATGTGATTTTAAATGAAGTAATACATTTTTAATATTTTATCTTATCAACGGGAGTAGCGGTATACAATTTCTTGCTTGGTCACACTGTACCTAGAACTGGGAGGTATCCTCTGGTATAAACACACCCCGCATAGAGTGACTCTGCGGTCAGTATGCTGCCATGTTAGTAACCTTTTCTCTTCTTTACACTGAATAGCTATGCCTAGATTAAAAGTTTACTAGTCACCAAGTCAATCAGAAGCCTTCTGCATAATGAGTTAATCATGCTAATCAAGAAAATGATTAATTTACAAGTTCTTATATAGTCCTGCTCCTGATATGTCAGAAACCAGAGCATTGATTTGGATAAAGTAGAGGGGCGGGTATGTGTAAAAGTACTAGTTGGAGAACCAACAAAGCATAATTTACAGTATACCAGTACAGTACTAATTCTGCTTTCACCCCTTTGCAATTCTGCTTTTACTTTCTTTCTAATTCTGCTTTTATACCTATCACATTTTTCTTTTACCTTTATGTTATTCTCCTTTCACCTCTTTCCCATTTCAACAAGTTCCCCTAGCCCTGAACTTTTGTTTAATTTATTCTATTTTTGCAGTGGTTGTTGAGTGCTTTGTAAGCTTTTCCATTCTGTCTTTCTCTGTTTATGATGTTTATGTTGAAGATAATCTCTTTAAAACAATCTAGCACGGTGGCTCAGTGGTAAGCACTGATGCCTTGCAGAGCTGAGGTCCTGAATTCAATTCCACCCTTGGACACATCTGCAAGGAGTTTGTATGTTCTCCCCGTGCTTGCGTGGGATTCCTCCGGGCACTCCGGTTTCCCCCACAATCATAAAGACATACTGATAGGTTGTATGTGTCATATGTGTGCTTAGATTGTAAGTTCTTCGGGGCAGGGCCTGAAGTGAATGTATACATGTAATTGTAAAGCGCTACGGAAGATGTTAGCACTATATAAATCGACAATAATAATAATAATAATAATAATATTGCCTCTTGATGCCCTCATTCAGCCCTCATTTGTCAAACCATAATATTATAAAATACAGTTCATGAGTTAACACATGCAATTATGCAACATAATAAACCATTTAACATAAAACTTACTGTTGGCAATCTTGGATGAAGGTAGACTCTCTGAAGACCCTGACATTTCACTGCTCATGCTCACCAGACTTGATTTTCTGGTTCTTCTCTGAGTGGGAGTTGATTGGTTGGGAAGTGCATTATCGGCCAATGTAGCATTGTTGGGTGCAATGAATTCAACAAATGCAGCACTGCAGGCCTGGATAGCATCCACTAAAAAAAAGCATGTCTAGCAATAAATAATACATGCATTCTATATATTTAATACATATATAAGAACCATAGTGTTTGAAGAATTAAATATTCAGCTGAAGATAAAATGATATACAAATAAAAAAAAAAGCTAACAAAAGTCCAGGTTTGATTTTGGTTTAAAAAAGACTAAAGTCCATCAAACGACATTCCATCCAAGAGAAGAACAGCCAAATGCACAGGCCATGACCCAGAACTCCTTCTTCTTAGCGACACAAGGACAAAACTTGCTCCTGGAAATTAAGATCCTATACTGTTTTTTTGGGGGGGGGGGGGGGGTTAATAAGAGAAGACAATGTGTAACTGTTTATATACACAATACTATATGCTGAGTTCCTGAATATCCAGTGCATCCAATCTAAATAGTTTACAGACATATTAGTCTTAACTGGGGAGGAATATTCCAGTGAGCTGCTAATTAAAATTAAAAGGAACTTATCAAAATAAAACTGATTAAAATTGTGTTCCATTAACTAAACTGGAAAGCACATCTCAATGCAGGTGGCTTACTAACAGCGGAAAATACCTGAGCAGTGACACCAAGTTCTCAACAGATCAATGCACATTTATCCAGGCAATGTTATATTGCTCCAAGGCACTGATTAATAGTAATTAAAAAGATGCCATCCAAAAGGCCTCTCTCTAGGGGCAATTAAAACATAACAACTGAACTGAATAATAAACACAACTGAAACCCCAGTCTTGCAGTATTATATTAATAAAACAACATGGACCAGATATAAGAATAAGCCAGTTCTAAATACCACTGCACTTACAGCAGGAAAAATGTCAATAGTTTTCACAGGAAAGACTTTTAATAAATGTCATGATCCAGCAGCAATCCACAGCGCTTTCTTCATTATTGAGCTTCTCCTACAGCAAGATCTATTTATTAATGTATGAACAGAATACCTCATTTTAAATGAGTTACATGTACATGGTACATTAACAAATGACCAGCGGGGTTCATGATTGCAGTGGTTTGTTAAACATTTAGCACCAGAGAGGATACAGAATCATCACCTGTCACATTTGAGTTTATTCTCCTGTTTCCACCTTTCTATTGACTCTGTCACTGTTTGCAGTGTTTACACTATCAGAGGAAATACATATAGAGTATGTACTAAGAAAAAGTCATAGTCAGGCAATGAGTATTTGACGTATTTGTAAAATTTAAAATGCAAACAAACCACAAAACCCATCCAATTTACATTAATATCATTGTTTACATTTCATAAAAGTAGAATAGGTATTTTTGGAGTAAGCAATATAGTTGTAGTAGAATGCACCCTGTGTTTTATATGAGATGTTTGCAAGACATATATATATATATATATATATGAACATTTATAATATAGATATATATATATATATATATATATATATATATAAAAGAGAGAGAGAGAGAGAGAGAGAGAGGTAACCAGATGAATAGAGCACTCCTGGGTCTTGTATTGATGAATAATCATTTTGTATGACAACTGGTCAACGGTTTCGACCCTACATCGGCCGTTTCAAGAACGGCCGAATGATATTTTTTTTGGGAAACAATACTGGCATCAGTTAGAAAAGATAATGGAATAAAAATGTACCGTATTTAGATAAAAAATAGTGAATAATAAAAATAAAAAATTTAGTTCGATATAAAAAGGCTTTTTATGTTAATAGAAAATAATAAGAAATATAAGTGAACTGTTAGGATTTAGCTTAGAGTTATTTCTCAACAATTTCTGTGCTTGTTTTTTAGATGTGCGGGAGCAACTAACTGCTTGTGGTCTAAGGAAAGGAGTTTGTATAAAGACGATTCCTGGTGTTAGTTTGATCATTAAACAAATTGAGAGGAAGAGCCACAGAACATGCAGACTTTCAAGTGATTATCTAATGTGTTAAACATAGAATGTTGCCGTTTCTTAAAGGGCATGTATACTGAAAAATTACATTGTTCATCTTAATCTATAACTGAACACTGTACGCACAATACAACAATTGCTGTATTGCGATGAAAATGTAATGGTTATATTACAATTGATAAAAAAATTAAGTTTAAACTTTGAATTTGGCTTGAAAGGCTGCATTTGGTTGTGTGTGCTGCAGATATAAACTTAATAATGGCAATGATGAGGACTAAACCTATAAATATGGCTGCCATATGAATGAATGAATAGGTCAGTTGGGCGTGTGTGCCTGTGTCAGGTTGGAGGTAAAAAAAATCTAACTTTTTTGATGATTGGTCAAAATAGTTTTTTTAACTAAACTTAAACTTTAATATGGCTGCCACATGAATGAATGAGTAGGTCATTGGTGCATGTACCTGTGTCAAATGGGGGGTAAAAACCTACTTTTTTCAATATCTGTCAAAACCTTTTTTTAAGGGCATGTCCCACCCCAAAACTATAATCCCCCAACTACTGGCCCCATCATGTAGTGTAGTGTAATCCTTACCTCACATCCCGATCCATGGGTCTCTGTAGTCCCCCCCAAAGTCCAAAAACTGCCCACCAGGAGGCTAGCAGGTCCATATAGGACACTGGCTGCTAGCTGGCTCAGGTAGATTTTTGCCATGCGTACTGCAGCCCTTCTCCCCTCCCTCCCCCTCCCTCTCCCTCCCTCCCCCCGTTCTACTATCCCTCCCCCTACCATAAAACCTTCAGGCAGTTTCCCCCATGTTCAGCCCCAACCGCAATATTGTATCTTCAGAAAGCCCCCAAACTCTTACTTACCTCTCCTTTCCTCCGGCGAAGTGAGCTGCCGCTCAGCCAATCACAGACGCGGCTGCCGGTCCGCCCCTCTGCTTGCATTTCTTGCAAGCAGAGGGCCGGGAGCGCGGCGGAGGAAAAGGGAGGGGTAAGTAGAGTTTGGGGGGCTTTCTGAAGATACAAGTAAGCGGTTGGGGCTGGGGCCCTTGGGGAAACTTAGTAAAAAAATATTTTGTGGTGGACATAGCCTTTAAAATATAACAGTCATGTAAATGAATGGGTAGGCACTTGGTTTGTATACCTGTCAGGTTAGAGGTTTAAACTTTTTGATGTTGGTCAAAATTTGTTTTTATGTATGGCTGCCATGGAAATGGAAGGGTAGTTTAGTAGGTGTGTGTACCTGTGTAAAGTTAGGGGGACAAAGTTTTTGATGATTGGTCTAAATTTGATTTTTAACTATAGTTACCCTTTAAGTATGGGTGCCATGGAAATGGAAGGATACCTGTGTCAGGTTGAGGGTTTGTGTTTTTGCATTTATGAACATAAACATTTATTTGATGATTAATCAAGATTTTGTTTTTGATTATAGTTACCTTTTAGGTACGGCTGCCACATGAATGAATGGGTAATTTAATAGAGTGTGTACTTGTATCAGGTTGGGGGATAAAAAAACTAACTGTCCTGGTGATTGGTCAAAACTATTTTTTTTAACTATAGTACCCTTTATGATGACTGCCATGGAAAGGAATGGGTAGGTTAGCTGGTCTGTGGATCTGTCTCAGGTTGGGGGGTAAAAACAGAACTTTTTGATTATTGGTCAAAATTTGATTTCACTAAGTTACCCTTAAATATAACAGTCACGTGAATGAACGGTAGGTCGTAGGTGTGTGCACCTGTGTCAGGTTGGGGGGGATCTAACTTTTTTGTGATTGGTCAAAATAATTTTTTGACTATAGTTATCCATTTAAGTCCTCGCACCTCCGGATATGTCAGAAACCAGAGCATTGATTTGGAAAAGTAGAGGGGCGGGTATGTGTAAAAGTACTGTTGGAGAACCAACAAAGCATAATTTACAGTATAACAGTACAGTACTAATTCTGCTTTCACCCCTTTGCAATTCTGCTTTTACTTTCTTTCTAATTCTGCTTTTTACCTATCACTTTTCTTTAACCTTTATGTTATTCTCCTTTCACCTCTTTCCCATCAACAAGTTCCCCTAGCCCTGAACTTTTGTTTAATTTATTCTATTTTTGCAGTGGTTGTTGAGTGCTTTGTAAGCTTTTCCATTCTGTCTTCTCTGTTTATGATGTTTATGTTGAGATAATCTCTTTAAAACAATCTTAGCACGGTGGCTCAGTGGTAAGCACTGATGCCTTGCAGAGCTGAGGTCCTGAATTCAATTCCACCCTTGGAACATCTGCAAGGAGTTGTTATGTTCTCCCCGTGCTTGCGTGGGATTCCTCGGGCACTCCGTTTCCCCCACAATCATAAAGACATACTGATAGGTTGTATGTGTCATATGTGCTTAGATTGTAAGTTCTTCGGGGCAGGGCCTGAAGTGAATGTTACATGTAATTGTAAAGCGCTACGGAAGATGTTAGCACTATATAAATCGACAATAATAATAATAATAATAATATTGCCTCTTGATGCCCTCATTCAGCCCTCATTGTTCAAACCATAATATATAAAATACAGTTCATGAGTTAACACATGCAATTATGCAACATAATAAACCATTTAACATAAAACTTACTGTGGCAATCTTGGATGAAGGTAGACTCTCTGAAGACCCTGACATTTCACTGCTCATGCTCACCAGACTTGATTTTCTGGTCTTCTCTGAGTGGGAGTTGATTGGTTGGGAAGTGCATTATCGGCCAATGTAGCATTGTTGGGTGCAATGAATTACAAAAATGCAGCACTGCAGCGGGATAGCATCCACTAAAAAAAGCATGTCTAGCAATAATAATACATGCATTCTATATATTTAATACATATATAGAACCATAGTGTTTGAAGAATTAAATATTCAGCTGAAGATAAAATGATATACAAATAAAAAAAAAAAGCTAACAAAAGTCCAGGTTTGATTTTGGTTTAAAAAAGACTAAAGTCCATCAAACGACATTCCATCCAAGAGAAGAACAGCCAAATGCACAGGCCATGACCCAGAACTCCTTCTTTAGCGACACAAGGACAAAACTTGCTCATGGAAATTAAGATCCTATACTGTTTTTTTTGGGGGGGGGGGGGGGGGTTAATAAGAGAAGACCATGTGTAACTGTTTTAATACACAATACTATATGCTGAGTTCCTGAATACCAGTGCATCCAATCTAAATAGTTTACAGACATATTAGTCTTAACTGGGGAGGAATATTCCAGTGAGCTGCTAATTAAAATTAAAAGGAACTTATCAAAATAAAACTGATTAAATTGTGTTCCATAACTAAACTGGAAAGCACAATCTCAATGCAGGTGGCTTATAACAGCGGAAAATACCTGAGCAGTGACACCAAGTTCCAACAGATCAATGCACATTTATCCAGGCAATGTTATATTGCTCCAAGGCACTGATTAATAGTAATAAAAAGATGCCATCCAAAAGGCCTCTCTCTAGGGGCAATTAAAACATAACAACTGAACTGAATAATAAACACAACTGAAACCCCAGTCTTGCAGTATTATATAATAAAACAACATGGACCAGATATAAGAATAAGCCAGTTCTAAATACCACTGCACTTACAGCAGGAAAATGTCAATAGTTTCACAGGAAAGACTTTTAATAAATGTCATGATCCAGCAGCAATCCACAGCCTTTCTTCATTATTGAGCTTCTCCTACAGCAAGATCTATTTATATGTTATGACAGAATACCTCATTTTAAATGAGTTACATACATGGTACATTAACAAATGACCAGCGGGGTTCATGATGCAGTGGTTTGTAAACATTTAGCACCAGAGAGGATACAGAATCATCACCTGTCACATTTGAGTTTATTTCTCCTGTTTCCACCTTTCTATTGACCTGTTGTCACTGTTTGCAGTGTTTACACTATCAGAGGAATACATATAGAGTATGTACTAAGAAAAAGTCATAGTCAGGCAATGAGTATTTGACGTATTTGTAAAATTTAAAATGCAACAAACCACAAAACCCATCCAATTTACATTAATATCATTGTTACATTTCATAAAAGTAGATAGGTATTTGGAGTAAGCAATATAGTTGTAGTAGAATGCACCCTGTGTTTTATATGAGATGTTTGCAAGACATAATATTATATTATATATATATTATATATATATATATTAAAAAGAAAGAAAAGAGAAGAGAGAGGTAACCAGATGAATAGAGCACTCCTGGGTCTTGTATTGATGAATAATCATTAATGTATGACAACTGGTCAACGCGTTTCGACCCTACATTCGGCCGTTCTCAAGAACGGCCGAATGATATTTTTTTTGGGAAACAATACTGGCATCAGTTAGAAAAGATAATTGGAATAAAAATGTACCGTATTTAGATAAAAAATAGTGAATAATAAAAATAAAAAATTTAGTTCAGATATAAAAAGGCTTTTTATGTTAATAGAAAAATAATAAGAAATATATGTGAACTGTTAGGATTTAGCTTAGAGTTATTTCTCAACAATTTCTGTGCTTGTTTTTATAGATGTGCGGGAGCAACTAACTGCTTGCCTGGTCTAAGGAAAGGAGATTTGTATAAAGACTGATTCCCTGGTTGTTAGTTTGATCATTAAACAAATTGAGAGGTAAGAGCCACAGAACATGCAGACTTTCAAGTGATTATCTAATGTGTTAAACATAGAATGTTGCCTGTTTCTTAAAGGGCATGTATACTGGAAAAATTACATTGTGTCATCTTAATCTATAACTGAACACATGTACGCAACAATTACAACTTTGAATTTGGCTTGAAAGGCTGCATTTTGGTGTGTGTGTGCTGCAGATATTAAAACTTAATAATGGCAATGATGAGGACTAAACCTATAAATATGGCTGCCATATGAATGAATGAATAGGTCAGTTGGCGTGTGTGCCTGTGTCAGGTTGGAGGTAAAAAAAAATCTAACTTTTTTGATGATTGGTCAAAATAGTTTTTTTAACTAAACTTAAACTTTAAATATGGCTGCCACATGAATGAATGAGTAGGTCATCTGGTGCATGTACCTGTGTCAAATGGGGGGTAAAAACCTACTTTTTTCAATATCTGTCAAAACCTTTTTTTAAAGGGCATGTCCACCCCCAAAACTATAATCCCCCGAACTACTGGCCCCATCATGTAGTGTAGTGTAATCCTTACCTCACATCCCAGCTCCATAGGGTTCTCCTGTAGTCCCCCCCCAAAGTCCCAAAAACTGCCCACAGGAGGCTAGCAGGTCCATATAGGACACTGCCTGCTAGCTGGCCTCAGGTAGATTTTTGCCATGCGTACTGCAGCCCTTCTCCCCCTCCCCCCCCCCCTCCCCTCCCTCTCCCTCCCGTTCTACTATCCCTCCCCCTACCATTAAAACCCCTCTCAGGCAGTAATCCCCATGTCTCCCAGCCAACCGCAATATTTGTATCTTCAGAAAGCTCCCCAAACTCATACTTACCTCTCCTCTTTCCTCCGGCGAAGTGAGCTGCCGCTCAGCCAATCACAGACGCGGCTGCCGGTCCTGCCCCTCTGCTTGCATTTCCTTGCAAGCAGAGGGCCGGGAGCGCGGCGGAGGAAAGAGGGGAGGTAAGTAGAGTTTGGGGGGCTTTCTGAAGATACAAGTATAGCGGTTGGGGCTGGGAGCCCTTGGGGAAACTTATGTAAAAAAATATTTTTGTGGGTGGACATAGCCTTTAAAATATAACAGTCATGTAAATGAATGGGTAGGGCACTTGGTTTGTATACCTGTCAGGTTAGAGGTTTAAAACTTTTTTGATGATTGGTCAAAATTTGTTTTTATGTATGGCTGCCATGGAAATGGAAGGGTAGTTTAGTAGGTGTGTGTACCTGTGTAAAGTTAGGGGGGACAAAGTTTTTTGATGATTGGTCTAAATTTGATTTTTAACTATAGTTACCCTTTAAGTATGGGTGCCATGGAAATGGAAGGATACCTGTGTCAGGTTGAGGGTTTGTGTTTTTGCATTTATGACCATAAACATTTATTTGATGATTAATCAAGATTTTGTTTTTTGATTATAGTTACCTTTTAGGTACGGCTGCCACATGAATGAATGGGTAATTTAATAGAGTGTGTACTTGTATCAGGTTGGGGGATAAAAAAACTAACTGTCCTGGTGATTGGTCAAAACTATTTTTTTTAACTATAGTTACCCTTTATGAATGACTGCCATGGAAAGGAATGGGTAGGTTAGCTGGTCTGTGGATCTGTCTCAGGTTGGGGGGTAAAAACAGAACTTTTTTGATTATTGGTCAAAATTTGATTTTTCACTAAAGTTACCCTTTAAATATAACAGTCACGTGAATGAACGGGTAGGTCAGTAGGTGTGTGCACCTGTGTCAGGTTGGGGGGGATCTAACTTTTTTGATGATTGGTCAAAATAATTTTTTGACTATAGTTATCCATTAAATATGACTGCCATGTACTTAAAACCATAGGGCAGTTGGTGTGTGTACATGTCAGGTTGGTTGGTAAAAAAATTATTTTTGATAATTGATCAATTAGTTATTTGACTTTAGCTACCCTTTGAGTATAGCTGCCATGGAAACGGGTAGGTCAGTATGTGGGTGTACCTGTATCAGTTCCTATTATAGTCTATTGGATAAATGCCCTGAAATTTGCGTCTCTAGTTTGAAAACTGTGGGAAGAGATACAGTATGAAAAAGTGGAACAGTAAATTGGAAGAAAAAGATGAAGAAGAAGAAATAGAAAGTACAGTAATTTATCTTTCCAAGCCCAATTAATTAATAATAACCTACCAATACAGTTCCACTTAACTGGAACAGATATTGTCAGTTTATGTAAATGTTGGATTTTCCTATTTTAATGAAGGACTACACTGAAAGAGCAATGTATAAAAGGTAATCCCTTGTAACACACGCTGACTCTTCATTTTGTTTAACCAGCCTTTTTCAGTTGTAACATACTAAGGGGGAGATCCAATTCCGGGCGCCGCGTTACTTACCTTTTCCCGATCCCGCGATACAATAACTGACATAAACGAGATTAAGGTAAGAGCGTGGGTTTAACGCCTCCCACCCAGTGCCGTTAAGTGCCGCACTACTATGTAGCGCAAAACTTAACGGTAGGGGTTTTGCATCTGTAGCAAGGCGCTATTTCCAAAAACATTTGGAAATGGCGCTGTGCTCTAAAATCCATCTAAAACCCGCGTTAACCCGAAATTTCTTCGGGTTAACATGGGTTTTAGACGGAAAAGGCCCATATTGAATCTCCCCCATAGTGCTTCCATCATGGAAGAACAATTGACCCAAAGGATAGTTAAAGGAAAATACAGTTTCACTTAAGACAAGGCCCCACTTTACCCAAAATGTGTACAAGGCAATCCGTTTTCCAGAATGCATTCATTTTGGGAATTGCGATGTCCATGCCCCACTATCTGTGTTGAGCTGTGTTTTGTGTGCCCAACTCAAATGACCATATCACCATATTAGGTGATTATCGCATGCGTTGTTATTTATCTTAATACCAGAATCATGGAACTGAAGGCACTAATGTGCAAAATTAGGATCACAACATGATTTTTGGAGCGGTATAGCGGGGCCTAAGCCTTATTGGAGGGAGTAATCACAGGTTAAATTAGGATAACAATTAACTATAAGGAGAAACATTAAACCTTCCCTTTTAATAAGGACTATAGCTGGGTATACACATTACCAATAGAGGACCAATTCTGTCGATACTGACAGGATTGGTCTTTTTTCAGTACTGTGTGTACCCACAAAATGACCATTTCCAGTGTTAACGAATGTATCGCCAGTATCGGAAACAGTTGTTCCTCCCTGAAAATTTCCCTGTATTAAGTTATAGGGAGATGCCCATGACCTTAGGTAGATTTTACTTTATATAGGGAGAAAAATTGGGACAGTGTGTAGCCACATCTTTGAAAGATAACAGACAGAATCTTACAGATTGGTACATTGTGCACCCACCTTTAGACTGGCCCTTTTTATTGGTTTATATTTGAAGCAAGAGTGTGATATAATAAAGATAAGTTAATAAAAACACAATTCCTACCCTGGTAAAGGATATTGAACGTTACTGCACCAATCCTAAGAATTTCATCTAAAGCATCCAAATATAAAATTCACACCCAGACCGGTTCTGTCACATTATGCAGAGAATATGGCAGATAAATATCACATAAGGCATTGTAAGTAAGGAAAGAGATATTTTATTCTGAAGCAGAAGTCTCTGTGTCTGATGAGATTTGGCTATTTCTGCACTGATGAATTAAATGGTACTTGCCTTTACTGAGATGCTTGTCACAAAGAATCACTTTTCCATCAGTCAAAACTGATAGTATGAGGGACACAACCACATAACACTGCACTTTATTGTCTACTGTAGGAGCTCATATAATAAAGAATGAAGCTCAGAATGCAAAGGTAATATCACTTTCCAAAGCCAATCAACTTCATCACCCAGTCCCAGAATGTTACAAATGCGCCCAAGCTAAATGAATATCAATTCAGGTCTAAATTCCATTATCCATGAAATCATAAAATGCTTTGGATGAGGGAAAATGAAAGGCCTTCTAGCAAGATCCCCAGCCCGCTTTCACTCTCCTCTTCAATTGCGTTATCTCTGGATTATAGCAGTTCCTCCAATTAGATTAGCAGGTTTACAAACTTGGTACAACTGTACCTTCCTATGGGCCCACAATTCACTGTATTGGCGTGATCTATTATTTATTTTACTTTAACAACCATCTGGGCCAACTGTTTGTAATTTGCATTTAAATGATTATTTTAAATGCAGAATTAAAAAAAAATAAATCTTACATTTATGCAAATACATATTAATAAGGCACATTAGGGATACAGACAAACATTAGACATGTTTACACTAAGCATGCCTGTACCACTGGAAGGCAGGGGATTACTTTATGTCAAAATGGTCTGAAAAAAATAATGTAGCACAAAAAAATTTTACTCTTTATATTTGAGTTGCCTACATACATACATACATACATACATACATACATACATACATTTTTAGTGCAAGCAGTGCGTTTTTACAACAAATTGGAATGTGTTAGTGTGAACACTAAAATGGATGTCTATGGGTAAATAAATGGCATGGCTTTTTTTAGCTCACATCCACAGCAAAAATGGTGATTGCACACGATGCAAAAAGGAACCAGAGTGCAGCACAGCCAGTAGTGTTTTGGCCAGTGGGGTTTGCTAAATTGCCCCCCATTGGTATGTGATGTGCACATCATGATCGGACTGTAAAATGCAGTCCGAGTAGCAGCAGTTGTGCCTAGCTCTAAATGTCTATTGAGACATATGTAACCTAACCCCACTCCAGTAACTGTCACAAATTGATTACTAAAGGGCATATTTCTAAAGGTCCATTAAATTATCGCCAGTGTTATCGCCAAAATCAGACTTATGGCTATAAAGAATCAATAACTGGCAGTCATTGTCGGCACAACCGCTGTTCTGGTTATCACCGTTTATCGCTGCTGTTACTACTCAATCGTATTTATAAAGCAGCGATAATGGCCGTATATAATCACCAAGTGTGGGGTGGTGAGAACGGTTAAGGGTGCCGGTGACGATTGGTGGCACAGGGGTGTTGGCGGCACACTTAGTAGTGTCCTTGTGGCACTGACAAGTGCCCTTTGGGCTAAAGGGGTCCCGCAGCTCGAAACCGGGACCCCCCTCCCTAGGACTTATAAGTGCCCTTATGGCACTAACAAGTGCTTTTGTTGAGGGTTCTGCAGCTCAAAACTAGGACCCACATTGGTTCCTAAAAAGAGCCTTTTCAAGTTTCCGTTGTCACTGTTCTGGTTATCTCATTTTATCTGTTAAGGGTGCCTTTGTGGCACTGACAAATGCCTTTTGGGGCTAAAGGGGTCCCGCAGCTCTAAACCAGGACCCCCCTCACCGGAAGATGTCACCATGGCCACAGATGACACTGCCCTTGCTGACAATGATTCCAGAAGATGTCTCTGCAGCTGTAGGTGATCCCACCGGCATCGCCGACATCAATGCCACCGCTGCTGGATGGTGTCACTGTGGCCGCTGGTGACACCCCAGCTGCAGTCATCAATGCCGATATTGCCTCCGCCACCAGCGCCATCTTGATTCCTTTATATAGGTTTGCTGGAAGACCAAATCCAATTTTGATTGCTTATAATTTCAATCCTAGCAATCATATGGTCACACATTGACTAATCATATTTTAAAATTTTATTTAAATATATTTGGTCAATATGTGACCATATTATTGCTAGGATTGAAATGTGTGACCATATGATTGCTAGGATTGAAATTGTGACCATATGATTGCCAGGATTGAAATATGTGACCACATAAAATTTCAATCCTTGCAATCGCTAACTGGTCCACCCATTTTTTTCCCTTTTTCTGTTGCGATACTATACTTATCACCGATAACCAGAGAAAACACTATTATCACCACTCACTGACACGTGATAATTTCCGTGGTAAAAACAATTAGCTTTATAAATATGACGAAAATAATGATCATTTCACAGCAACGTGCCGCAATATGAAATTGACGATGTTATTAATCGTTTATACATACCGTATATACTCAAGTATAAACTGACCCGAGTATAAGCCGAGGTACCCATTTTTACCTGAAAAATTAATAAAAATTGATTGACTCGAGTATAAGCCGAGGGTAGAAATTATCACCACTACTGCAAACCTGTAATTAGCTAAAATGATTTACCTTTCACAGGTAACTCTGAGGCTCTCCAGATGTTTGGAAACTACAACTCCCAGCAATCAAAGCATGCTGGGAGTTGTAGTTTCCTAACATTTGTATTGCCAGCAAATGTACTTGAAATGTGCATGGTTTGTTCCCCCAGTTCCACTAAACATTGGCTTTACAGTAAACAAGCAAAAAATGAATGTACAGTAACTTACCGGACCCACAGGACCGGACAGGAGCACGCTCCTTCCCTGCTACTCCATTCCGGCAGTACAGTAGAGGTACGGTACGTAATGGCGCGCCCCCGCCTAACGTGCCTGCGTGCACATTCCCTGGTTGTACCGGGAGTCTCTCTGCAGCTGTTGTTCTGCAAGCTCCCTCCCAGTGTGCAAGCTCCCTCCCTCCCAGTGTCCAAGGCGGCTGTGCAGATGGGCTGGAACCGGTAAGTAAAACCCTTTTTTTTTTGCAGATTTGCGCTGTGACCCGAGTATAAGCCGAGGCAAGGTTTTTAGGTTTATTTTTAAACCTAAAAATCTCGGCTTATACTCGAGTATATACGGTATGCCCCTAAGGTAAGGTAACAGTATCGCATGGCCCGTTATAACCCTGAAACTACTGATTAAAATGAGGTATCAAATGTCTTTGTAAGTGATTTATTCACAAAAATGCAGACATAAAAACCTTTAACTAAAGTAAATAATCTAAACACATCCCCCTTTGCTTTTTATCTCCCTTGCTCAGCTATAAACAGGGTAATGATGACAAAAAAAAGGTTCATTGTTTACTGGGAAGAAAGAAAAACAGGTTAATCTTATATTTCTGCAAAGAAATCACTTGTACAAATAAGCAATGCTTCATTTTGATAAGACACTGGTAACATTTTAGATTTTTAAATTGGATAATTCTCGGTCGTTCGATAATTATCGAAAACAGTTCCGCCGTTTGGAAAAATCGGAGAAAGTCAGAAATCCGGAAAGTCTGACTTCCTGTGGATCTGTGAAATCCACTTCAGGAACCAGGTTCGGTCCATCTCTATTAGTAACTTGCAACCTTGTCACAAAATATGAAAACTTGCTACTGCATGGTATTTACCATTGGAAAATAACAATACAGATTCTATAAAAAAAAAGATAAATATATAATAAATATATATAAAATAGATAAAATAAAGATACTATATATTTTTTAGATCCACATTGCATTTAAGAAATAATAGAGTGATCATTGAGGAATTGTATTGGTAAACACAGATAATGCAGATTGACAAATAGGTCACTATTTAGGGTGTTAAGGTTCCTACACACATGCGATGGCGGTTGCCGACCAGCAATGCACAATGTGTACTAACGGCCCATACGTGTCTGTACAAACCTTTAAGGGGGAGATGTAATAAGTTCTTGTTGAAAATGGTGCTAATTTTGCCCCATCCAATCAGATGTTAGCTTTTAAATGTTAACTAAGATCTGATTGGTTGGGGCAAAATTAGCACCATTTTTAATGATAAGAACTTATATAGAATCTCCTTGTAATGTTCAGTATTCATCAAAAAGTCCATGTGTATTTTCAGATTTCACAAAAAATACAATAGTAGGGTATTTTTCAGAAAATCAGCTATACTATTACAGTTACAATAGAACGTGATTGGATAATGTTTCACAGCAGAGATTTAATTTGCCATTCATAGCAGTTTTGGTGATACAATGAAAATCAGCTTGTATTCTAACACTAAACTGGGGCACATTGGATCCAACACCCCACAGACTCAATTACAAGTACTTTAAACCATCTCAGGTTGTGAAGGCAAGAAAGCAGAATTGCATAGTGCTTTCACAATAGATAAGAATACATTTTAAACAAACATGGAACATGCAGTACTGTCTGCAGTGTTGTTTTCTATGGTAAGTAATTGTACTGACAAACAAAAAGAGAGACTGTAAAGGGCCGTTCTAAGGCCTCTGATTACCGAATGCTTTGCTGCTGTGAAAAATGTAGCTACTCTACTAAAAAACCTGCATCAACCTACATTTTCTAAGCTTCCTGCTGCACAAGGGAACTGATAAAAAAACAGATTTTTTGTTTTGAAACAGGGCCATTGATGAGTATTCAACTGTGTTAGTTCTACTGGCTCATCAATGAACAACATGATTTATTAATCCTATTAAACCATTGGCACCATTTTCTCTTTTCTGTAACTGTTTATCAAAACTCTTTAATTAATTACACACATCAATACTTAAACAGACAGAATGGTTTTCCCAAGATATTGGTGGAAAGACCAATGCCCAACACTAAAAGACTGGACTAAGAAACATTTTATGACAATGAACGAGTTAACAGCCAAAAAAATTCACAGGGAAAATCAATTAATGTCAATGTTTTGCTTCTTTAAGCCCACCTCACCTTAAGTTTTATAGCGGATTTGTATGTTTGTTATATTGGTGTAATGTAGGTAATGCTGAGTAGTTTGGACTGGATGGACGTACGTCTTAATTAAACATCAAATATAATATACTTTATGCATACAGTACTTGGATTAATTTGTATATATGTAGATATTTGAAGGATTGGCCAGTGGATCCCCTGAGTGTTCCCTCCTCCTCTTTTTGATGAAGTATGATGAGTATGATTGAAGTATGATGAGTGCAGTTTTGTTAGTATATGCCACTTATGTAATGGTGAAATGGATCTCTTTATTTCAGTGCACTGTTCAATTATAAGTAACATCAATAAAAGTTTGAGTTAAAACAAGTTTAGGTTACTAGGGTACTTTAGCTTTACCTAAAAGGTAGGACTTGCCATCTCCAAGTGGTTCTTTCTGATACCTGGGCACATTAACGGGGGGAAGCAAGTGAAACGTCTTCTCCAATAGTGGCTCAAGTCTGGAGGCAGATGGGTCAGCAGAGTGAAAAAAACTGTAGATTTGGCTGCATGCAGGACGAGCTCGACACACTAGAAAGAGAAGAAAAGAGAAAACCTTCTTAATCAATAGTAATTGTACCGTATTTACATATTTACATACTGTTATATACACTGTTACCTATACAAGCTATAATTACAAACTGCACAATCCACAAATTGAGTTACGGTAGAGCACACTGGAACGTCGCTACTTCAAACTTACTCAGCAATCATTAAAAACTTCTTTATTCGTCTGGAAGTAACATTGTAAGAACAAACAAAGTGGCCTGACGCGCTTTGGTCTTCAGCGTGCCCTTAATCATAGACTCCACATGACAAACCTCTTCCGGACTTGAAATAGCCATCCGCTCCTATTGCCACACTATGTGTATGTATGTATATATGTAATACATTTTGAAGATACTATTTAAAGCACTACATCCCAATTTGTATGTCCTTGAACAGTTCTCTCTTTATTAAAAAAAACAAAAAAAAAACTGCCTGTACAGTACAACAAAATCATCATTTTTACCATAAGAGTCTTGTCTTTATTTGTGTCCACTTTTATTCATTATTAGTTTCTTCTTAAATGGGTTAAAGCTTCAACTAACCCCAAAGTGCAAAAAGAATGTACCAGTCAAAAATATGTACATTTAAATAAAATCTGAATCACAAAGCAGCAGTGTTATACTTAAAACTATACACATTCTGTTACTTTCCATGGAACCTGCCAATAGATCATAGTGCAGTTGATCATTAGGGAACCCTTGTACAGCCAGGAAAATCAGTAATTGGTGTTATTGATCTGCTATGACTCTGAGCTGGTATAATATGTACTATGCAACAGATCCTGCATTTGTTTCCTTTGTTTCCTTTGTTTGCAAAATCAATAACCCTCGACTTTAGCGCTCCATAACCCTAAAATGCGGCATTTGGTAACATTTAAATATGGCGAAAACCCTCAAATGTACCGAATGCTACATACAAGAGTTATGCCTGGTATTTGAGGGTTAGTGCGTGCTACATTCGAGGGTCACTGAATGCCGCACTCAAGGGTTATGGCCGAATTTGAGGGTTAGCGCGTGCTACATTCGAGGGTCACTGAATGCCGCATTCGAGGGTTATGGCCGAATTTGAGGGTTAGCGTACAGCGTTCACTAACCCTCAAATTCAGCCATAATCCTCAAATGTGGCTTTCGGTAACCCTGGAATATGGCGATAACCCTTGAATGCAGCATTCGCTAACCCTCGAATTTGGCCACAACCCTCAAATGTTCAGTAACCCTCTAATTTAGTGGTAACCCTCGAATATAGCATTCGCTAACCCTCGAATTCAGCAATAACCCTCAAATGTGGCAATCGAATTTTGGTAACCCTCTTAAATTCAATGCAGAACTCGACAATTGCCCGATCATGAGGAAAATTAGTGTTTAAACAAGTTCTGGTGATATGTATGTACTCCCCAGACCATTTACCAGGTCCCAGAGCCATTTACAGTAAGTTACCATTACTATCTTAACTGTATTTATCAGAACTTTTCAAAAAATGTTCCCCATTGTCTTTAATGGGTCCGTTTTCCAACTATAGAACTATAGAACTTTTACTGAAGTTCTATAGTTCTAAAACAAGCTGAACTTTATGAAGTTCAGCCATTGGTAGCTATGAGCAAAGTAGCCTGTCTATACTGTTAACTTAAAGTCCAGAAACCTTTCATAGGGGAAGCAATACCAGGAAGGCTTTTGCTGCCTTTGGACTAACATTATAGGAATGGAATGTAGGGTCCTATTTATAAAGGAGCAGCATCATAAACAGAGTGTACTGGTAAAATGTGGTCTTAAAATACAGACACTGCTGCAAAACACCAGTACTGGTAGTATTTTGTGTCAGGGACAGCAATACAGCTTTTAAACGGTTTTTAAATAGGCCCCATAATGCTTATTTAAATGGCATGTCCACCCCCAAAACTATAACAAATGGTTCTCCTGTAATGTCCCAGTAAAGTCCCAAAAACTGGCCACCAGGAGCACTGCAGGGAGGGAAATTGTTTCCGTCTCTGAGGCGTCCTCTCAGAGGTTTTTGGCTTGCTCAGAGTAGCCCCCCCCCTCCCTCCCCCTCTCTCCCTCCCGTTTTCCTCTCCCTCCCCCTAGCATAAAACCCCTTTGGAGTACTGTAGGGCTTCCTCCTCCAGCCCCAACCACTATATTAATATGTGCAGAAACTCCCCCGATCATTACTTACCTTACCTCTCTCTCCTGGCGTTCTCCACTGCCGGGCTGCCGGGCTGGACCCCTGCTTGCAGTTTCATGCAAGCAGAGGGCTGGGACAGTATGCTGGAGGCAAGAGGTAAGGTAAGTAATGATCGGGGATGTTTCTGAAAATATTAATATAACGGTTGGGGCTGGGGGAGGAAGCCCTACAGTACCCCAAAAGTT
Source organism: Hymenochirus boettgeri (assembly GCA_019447015.1). Taxonomy (NCBI): domain Eukaryota; kingdom Metazoa; phylum Chordata; class Amphibia; order Anura; family Pipidae; genus Hymenochirus; species Hymenochirus boettgeri. Next base: position 86,305,224 of record CM033470.1, on the reverse strand, counting down.
CAAAAAAGGGACATGTCCTTTAACCATATTCTAGTCAAAGTGCTAAATGGGTTTTTAAATTACCTTTAGCTAAATGTATCTAAGCACATTCAGGGAGATGCAATATTCGGTGCTAACGAGAAAATAAGAGCTAAAATCACGCTAACCTATGTACTAACGAATTAGCGAATGTTTTGCACTGCCTGCACCATGTCGCAATTTTTTTTCTTTGCGCAGTGCAAAGCGATACAATACATTTTGCACCCATTTTTGCACTAGTTTTTTTATGCGACAATTAATGCCTCTTCAATGGTGTCTTTAAAATACGTGCAAACGGTCGCAACTTATTAACTTATTAACGGTCACAGTGCACGTAGGTTGCGATAGCGAAATATATTGCATCTCCCCCAATGTTTTTTTGTTTGTAAGGAAAAATAACGTTAATGGTTTTAGCACTTTTTACTCTCATTAGCTGCATGATAAAAAAAACTACACAGTGTTCTTTCTGTCTTGCACCAAGTGTAAATAAATAACAAGAGAATGATTTCACTCTCTGGGCACATTTATATATGTCTCTTTAACATACGGCACTTGCAGTCTATATTCAAGGAACATTACCCTCCTGTCTTTCAAGTCTATATTCACAATAGCATTTCCTCAAGGCTGCTAACCTACTCGATGATCTCTGACACTGTGTCACACCAGCCCAAAGCTAAACTCTCAGCAATATTACACCAAAGATCTTCTGGCTTACAGAATACTTTCCCAAACAATCCTTCTCTGTTCAGTCTTTCTACTTATCCATAATAAAATATTTGCACCCATAATTTAAATTCATTTCATGTTCTGTCCCTTTACCCCTGTTTGGCTTTCAGAAATTAAATTAATCAAATGCAATTATCCTTCATCCCTACTCTTATCCCCCAGTGTACATTAGAAGGAAAAGTCACCAAGGCGTTGAATGAATATATAAAGGCACAAATCCACATGACTTAATTTACTAATCAGCTGCTGCCTTGATTAATACTAACTGGAACCCTCTCATATCTCTTAATTAGCTATGATCTAAAATCATTTTCATTCAGCATTTATTTAAACAGATAACAATAATGCCAAGAGGCGAATACCATTGAGGCCAAAAACTTATTAATGCAGTATTACCTTGGCATTATATTTTGCCAAGTCTCAAGTAATGAACTTGATGCTAAGCAGAACTCCATAGCCAACCTGAGCTGAATTCTAATTAATTGAATTCTTATTGGTTCTTAGGCTCACCACACTTTAAGCCACACGTTAGATTATTGTCAGTTTCGGCCAACAAGCCAACTTTTGTAGATTTAGAGATTTGGTAAGATGGTTGGTCTGTGGGCATTTGTTACCTGCCACGCCCAAAATATCTAATGTTTGTACAAGGATTTAGCTTCTACAGATAACCAATCACAGGTAACATCAACTGCAGCACTACTTTAATTAAGCCCTAATAGGCTTCTTTCACACAAATATTCTTTTTTAAGCAGCTCCAGATGTTTGCCGCTAGAGAAACGCTACATGTAACGCATTAGACTTTGCTGCAATTTGCATGCAATTTTGCTGCATTCAGCTTGATTATTTCATCCATTAGGATTATTTTTCCATTGGTGATACCTGTAGTCATGTGGGGACGCAGGTGAGACAAAACTGTGTATATTAGGGGGACAAGGAAACTGTCTATGCAGAAAAGGGGGACCATGCAGGAAACCACACTCTATGTTGGGGGAGCAGTCAAGAAACCACTGTCTATGCAGGAAAGGGGGACCAAGCGGGACCCACTGCCTATGCAGGAAAAGTGGACTAGGCAGGAAGCTACTGTCTATGTAGGAAAGGGGGAGCAGGCGAGAAACCACTGTCTATGCAGGAAAGGGGGAGCAAGCGAGAAGCCACTGTCTATGCAGGAAAGGGGACCAGGCAGAAAGCCACTGTCTATGTAGGAAAGGGGGACCAGGCAGTAAGCCACTGTCTATGTATTAAAGGGGGACCAGGCAGAAAGCCATTGTCTATGTAGGAAATGGGGAGCAGGTGAGAAACCACTGTCTATGCAGGACAGGTGGAACAGGCGGGAAGCCATTGTCTATGTAGGAAAAGTGGAGCAACACTGTCTATGCAGGAAAGGGGGATCAGGCTGGAAGCTACTGTCTATGTAGGAAAGGGAGAGCAGGTGGGGAACCACTGTATGTAGAAAAGGGGGAGCAGACGGTAGGCCAATGTCTATACAGGAAAGGAGGAGCAGGTGGAAGGCCACTGTCTATGCAGGAAAGATCAGTAGGTTCAGGTGGCAGACTTCTGACTGTGCAGGGGAGCAAAAGCAGATGGAAGGGCATTGTGTCAGGAGGCAAAGGGAGAGCATGTATGAGAAAACAGTCTGTGCTGGGGGTGGGATAGGGAGCAGGTAAAAAAAATGTGTGAATTTTAATGCATAATGTAACCCTACAAACAATACAGATACTACAAGTCACCTCGGAGTTTGTAAAATTTGCAAAACCACAAGGCCACCTTGGTGACATCTTATATCCTTATAATTTACAGTAGGGGATAGATTATCACTTTTATTACAAACAAGTACATTCTATTGTTAATATATTAGAAATCGCTTTGGAGTCCTATAATTGTATTTTTTTTTTAAAAGTACTTAGCAGCACTGTGCTTTAAAGGAAAACTCCACCCTCATAAGAACATCTGTTAGAAAGAATGGCCTTGTTAAAATATGTTGAAATATCATAGTTTGTCCTATGAATTCATTACAGTATGCCTGCTATGTTTCTGGAGGCCTCATGGAAACTGAGCAATTTAATGACCTGTATTGAGCCTGTACTGAACCTGGGCATGCTCAGAAGAGGCAGACAGGGGATTAACATTCAATCATCGGCTGTGATGTCAACTGTCAAATCCATAACTGACAGTTGTTAACTGGAAGAACCAGGAAGTAGAAACAGGGGAACAGGACATTGTGCAGGATTTCAGGTTAGACTTATATATTTCAGATTTCAAACTATTACCGTTTAGGGTTTTGGGGGGTGATTTACCTGTATGTAAGTTTTCATTTCAGGGCTGGACTTTCCCTTTAATATGACCATAGAAATATGTGGTGTCTTCTAATATCCTTATATTTTACAATACAGTGTATTGTTGTTCTCAGTCTGTTTCTAAACTATCCAAATGAATTGTCTTTTTGTTTCTTTTGTATCTCAGTTAAGTTGGATTAGTTAAGTAAAATTCTAACCCCAAAATAATAATAAAATAATAATATACAAATGAAATCAGCACTGCATTGGTTAATCACCCCTATGAAATGTCTTTGTGTGAGAGCGGAGGGTGAGGGTTTTTAGAATTAGAAAGGCTATAAATAAATTAAAATAATATAAAGGATATAGGAATGTCTTATTTAAGGAATAGTAATTTTTTTTTACTATAGCCACAAAATTTAATTAAGAGATATTAAAAGAAAAATATCACCTGAGATTAGATGTTAAGATTGAATTTTGAGGGCAGGTAGTATAGGATTGAATTAGTAGATTTTCAGTTTAACCCATAATGCCTTTGGGAGGACCTTGTGATTTAGCCGTAAATGTGTGCATTTTCATAGAAACTCTAAACAATTGCTTTAAATAAGTGAGATATTATTACAACTTCATATTTCTGTTTAATCTCTCATTTTTCTTTTTAGCACAATATGAGAAGGCTGCTTATAAAATATGTTGATATAGTAACTTAGGGGCATCACAGGACATCGCAATGACAAAGAGCGCTATTTTCGACCTATTTATAAAAACGCTTGTTTTCTCCTTTGTGGAAAACTATTGCTGCAGTAGTATTGGCCTTATTCATTGCATTAAAGGACAATTTCGCTCTCATAAGAACGTCTTTTAGAAAGAATGGCCTCTTTATATGGTGATATATCATAGTTTGTCCTATGAATTCATTACTGTATGCCTGCTATGCTTCTGGATGTCTTATGGAAACTGAGCAATTTAGAAACCTGTACTGAGCCTGTACTGAGCCTGGGCATGCTCAGAAGAGGCAGACAGGGGATTAACATTCAGTCATTGGCTGTGATGTCAACTGTCAAATCCATAACTGACAGTTACTAACTGGAAGAACCAGGAAGCAGAAACAGGGGCAACAGGACATTGTGCAGGATTTCAGGCTAGACTTATATATTTCAGATTTCAAACTATTACCGTTTAGGGTTTTGGGGGGTGATTTCACTTTAGGGCTGGACTTGCACTTTAACAGGGAGATTCAATAAAAGGTATTGTCTGGTATTGCAGTGAAAAGAGAAATTGCTCTTTAAAGCCGTGGCGTAACTACCGCCACACCCATGACTGCACGAGAGGGAAGGGGGGACATTGGTAAGCCCAGAATCTCTGCAGCAACCAGCTATTTTTTAACAGCTGATCGCATGTATGAAGAAAACATACATGCGATCAACTGTTTAAAAGACAGGACCTGAACTTCCTGTTTGGTAGGGGGTGGGGTAGGGGGAGGTGGATCGTAGGGACCAATATGGATGAACTGGCGATCGAGCTCGGCCGTTGCCAGTAAAGATGTTCGAAACTGTTGAGATTTGGTTTTGTTTTCGAAATTTTCGGAAATTTCGAAAGTTCCAATATTTCAAGTTTCTATTTTCAAAAATCGGCTACTTTCGATTTTCGAAAATCCTCTACTTTCGATTTTCAAAAATCATCTATTTTAGAAAATCGTCTACTTTCGATTTTCGAAAAACATCTACTTTTGATTTTCGATAATTATCTACTTTCGATTTTCAATAATAATCTACTTTCGATTTTCGCTAAAAATTTGGAAGTTCCGAAAGTTTCATCGAACATCTCTACATCTCTAGTGGCCAGCCGCCTCACACCATCAAACATTTCCGGCCAACCAACCAATAAACGTCAGTAACGTGTGGTCGGCGGGAAATATCTGATGGTGTGTACCCAGCCTTAATAGATCCTGCCAAACCAATCTAATTCCTTCTATAAAGATGTGAGGCATAACCTACACCTACACCTTGGGGTGTTATTGGATGTAATTTTCTTGGATTTTGCAAAAGCCTTTAATATGGTACCTCATAGAAGGTAATTATGTAAGATAAGAAACACAAAGAGTGGTTATTAATAGAGATGAACTGAACTGGCAAGTTTCGTTCCAACAGCTGTTCTGTGGAATTTATTGAAGTTCAGAAAATCCTATTTGAACTGAATTAGGGCTTTTTTTAATTTTAAGCATAAATTTCAAATATTCAATAGCATTTTGTTTTTGTTTTAGATTTTTGAATTTGAAATGGAATTTTTGATTTTCTAATGAAATTTACATTTTTGGGGGGAATTATTGAAATTTTCGATTTTTTTTGCTGAAAAGTATCAAATACTTAAAAAAATCCACACATTTTCGAATGTTACCAACTCCAGCTACCAGGTTAGTTTCCAAACCAGGATTCATTACTAGTTATTAATGGAACATTTATATGTAGTTGAACCAGTGTTATTAGTGGTTTTTCTCAGGGGTCTGTCCTAGCTCTTGTACTCTTTCACCTACTTATAAATGACCTACTGCTGGGGGTTACGAGTATGATCATGTGTTTGCTAAATTGTGCAGGATTATAGTTTCAATGCAGGATTTTCCCTTACACCTTCCATCACAAGTCATGCATTTGGGCAAAAACAACATAAATGTTAGATAGGGATAGAGTTAGAAGAAGACTTAATAGAGAAGTGCGTGGGAGTTATTGTAGGCAATAGACTTTCCAGCTCTAGGCAATATCATGCGGTATCTGGTAAGGCAAATAAAAAATGTTCCTGTATAAAAAGGAACATAGCGTCAAAGGAGCAAGACATAATGCTGCATCTGTATAGAGCCCTTCTAAAGCCAAATCTTGAGTATAAGGTGCAGATTTTGACACTGGTCTACAGAAAGGACATTAGAAAGAGTCTAGAGACGGGCAATTAAACTGATAAAAAGGATGGGAGATTTGTGTTATGAAAGGAGATTTTTAAAGTTGTGTTTGTTTTTCCTAGAAAAGAGGAGTTTGCAAAGGATTATGATAACCCTACACAATTATGTTAGAGGGAACTACAGCCAATTAGCAGGGGATCTTTTCTCTCATGTGGGTGAGCAAAAGACTAGAGGTAACCCCTTTAGACTTCACGGAAAGTCACTTTGGCTCCAAAACCGGATCCACGAATTGTGGATCTTGCGGATTTTCCGGAATTCCACTTTCCAAATTTTTTCCGAACTGTGTTTGAAAATGTTCGAAAAATTGGGTAATTTCGAAATTCAAGAAATTTCGAATATTCTAGAAAATTCGAATTTTTAAAGAATTTTCGAAAATTTGGCAAAAATTATACAGTAACTTGCTGTAAAGGGCCCTGGGAAATGGTCTGGGGAACTTTCTAAAAGAATCCTATTAGTTACAATCAGAATTTTCAGAAAGAATCTGATTGGTATACCAACCAATCACATTCTTTTCCTGTCAGAATTGGTTACAATTAGATTCTAATCTTATTGTAACCAATTCTGATTGGCATACTAACTAGAGATGGACCGGATTGTGGAACCAAACCTGGTTCCATGGCAGATCTCCGAGATCTGCCAATCCGCGGATTTTCCGAACCCACCTTTGAACATTTTCGAAAATTTTCATGTATCAAATTCACCAACGGCAGCTGTTTTTACCCGTGCCAACCCCATAGGTATAAAAGGCAGATAGACAGGTGCCACTTTGTCAGTGTGTTAAAGTGAGTTTAGTGGAGACCTGACAGTGTTGGAGTTTTTTCCATGCTTTTGAAGCTTACTGTGTGTGAATTTTAGTGTGGTGGATTAGCACTCCTGTTTTCACACAATTTGGGACCCAAAAGTTCTTTTGAGGACTAACCACCCCCCACCCCCCTATACGTTTTTTGGACACATTTAGTGTTAGGCCTTTTAGAGTTCTATTGGCCATATTTAAAAACACACAGTATTGCAGTTTAGCGATACAGTGCATTATCGATAATGTACAACCTTGGCAGTAAATTAACGCTGAACATTCGTAAATTAACAAACCAATTCTGGAGGACCAAGACAGTGGTATGGATGTCAAAATGACACGCCAGACAGTGCTATGTAGCCCCTCCATTGTAGTGCACTTCTAGCGCTGTAGGTGCCTTTTGCCCATTGGAATGCTCTAAATCCAGGGGCAAGCACAGGATTGTTAAGGGGGGGGGATTTCTGAAGAACACAGCAGGAAGTTCATGACTAGAGATGGACTAGACCCAAACTCGAACACACAAATTTGAACGTTCCCAGACTTTAGCGCTCCTATACAGAAAATAGAGGAGCAGTCACCTACTCCCTCCGTTAGCGGAGCTCCACATCAACAGCCTTTCAGCATGTCCTTGAAAACATATACACTGCAAATAACAGGCTTCAAGCTTTAGGGTTTTAAAACTTCACCTTTATTTGTAAGCAATTCTGATTGGATACATTAAAATTATTTTAGAAAAAATCTGATTGGTATACTAACCAATAAGATTCTTTTTCAATCAGAATTGGTTACAATCAGATTGGTCTGTTCCCCAGACCATTTCTGAGGTCCCAGAGCCATTTACAGTAAGTTACTGTATAATTTTTTGCAAAATTTTAGAAAATTCCAAGAAAATTCGAAAATTCGCGAATTTTCGAAAAATATCGAACGCGGCTCGAAAATAGAATGCGGAAGCTCGAAAAAGGTGCAATCATGAGGAAAGTTTTTTTTTTTAGTTTCTCCCATTGACTTTAATGGGTTTTTATGCCGATTTTAGAATTTTCAAATTTTTCCGAAAATCCGCGAATCCTCAGGCAGAACGGATTTTAGCAGTTTGGCCATCTCTACTGAGGGGCATGCACTGTATCATTTGAGTTTTGTTTTTTGTGTTGGGGGGGTTATGTGGGTTTAACATGATTTTTCTAATAGACTGCCTTTCTTGAACTGAACTGTATAACTGCAGTAACTGAGTAAAAAGCTCATATCTGATTGGTTGATGCAAATTAAAAGAATAGTTCACTCGGAAAGCTTCCGGCTTCATTTTTACTAAAGCGCACATGCATAATAATGTGCGCATAAGTGAAAGGGGAACTGTGGTCTTCCATTTTGTATGTGTCTTATGGCCTTGGTTTAGGGTTGGAGCATGCTCACTGCTGTCTTTACTGCTGGGAAATTCTAATTAACATACCAGAAATGCAAAATCAAATTATAATTACCCAGAAGTCTCTTTTCCCTTATTTGCATAATAAGCAAGAACGTTGTGGGGAAAACTCTCTTGACTCCTTGTATATCTTATTTTTCAGAATGAATAAAAGCTATGCTTACACATGAATACCAAATATAAATATTGGCAGTGGTATACAATTTATTTGATTGATTTTATATATATATATATATATATATATCCAACCATAATAACATGTAGAGCACTCTCAGGACTTGTTCAAAAAATCTTTCAACTTTTATTCCATATGCAGCAAACAGATAGCGACGTTTCAGTCTTTGCCTCAGACGGCTTATGTATATCAGAATATGTATTGCTGCATATGGAATAAATGTTGAAAGATTATTAAGTCCTGAGAGTGCTCTATATGTTATTATGGTTGGATATTTAGAGGATCTGCAGTAGCACCTGGGCATAGTATCACCTGAAGGTAGAGTGCACACTATTTGTTAATTGGTTACGTTATTTATATATATACTTATTTGTGATAAGTATTAAAATAGCACTACTGCTGGGTAGTTCTCTAATTATGTTTTAGAGCAAGTCCAGTCAAAAAATCTTTATATCTTACATTTTTTTAAATTATTGAGACAGAAATATAGCTTTTATTCATTCTGGGCTTTGAAAAATAAGAATTACAAGGAGTCAAGCGAATTAGAGAGAGTTTCCCCACAACTCCCTTGCTCATTATGCAAATAAGGGAAAAAGAGACTTCTGGGGAATTATAATTTGATTTTGCATTTCTGGTATGTTAATTAGAATTTCCCAGCAGTAAAGACAGCAGTGAGCATGCTCCAACCCTAAACCAAGGCGGCGGTCAGATGATCTGGTAATCAATGGCTGCTTCCATAAGACACAAACAAAATGCAAGACCACAGTTCCCCTTTAAAGTGAAACCAGAAGCAGTCGGGACCTGTCAGTGGAGCTGGTGATGGATTGTGCACAAGGTAAATTTCTTCACATTTGTTCCTGGCTCCTTCTAAGTTAAATGAAGAACAGGAGGTAAGGTATTGCTGCCTTTTACCTCCCGTTCTTCAGTTAATGCAGTAAAGGAATAGTTCACTTTCTGAGTGAACTGTTCCTTTAATAGCACAGGCAAACATCTAAAACTCTTATTGCATCATCATCATCCAACAGCCACAGCAAACGGAGAGGTGAGATACAGTTTACTGTATTATTGTGAATGAGATCTGTCTATTGGAACAATGCTAGAATATATAAAAAAAAGAGATCAGTACCTAGTGGAGCACTCACACGCTATATAATGACCTGCTATTCATAGCTGGAAAGTAACCCAGACTAAATCTAGTGTCTGGATAACGAATTTCACTAGGATTCATCACTGGATAATAAAACCATACATACTTTATTAATATATTATACATAAAATCCCCATTCCCCAAACAATAGGACCTTCCATAGGACCTTCCTCTGACATCTAAAAAATGTGGCAGCTGCACAATGGAACCAACACCGGGCATCCCCGGTAGGTAGGAACTGGTAAGTATCACTGGTCTCTGGAGGCTGCGATCCCACAATTGGAATCCAAAATAGTGTCACTAAAAGAGTCAATCCCTACCTAGAATCAGCATACATATAAAGAGTAGTCACGGGTTACCCGACATTCTCCCTGAAGAAGCTCACGTGCAGTGAGCGAAGCGATCGTCGGTCGGAATTTGTTTTGTGGTGTGAACAGCAGCATGGGAGAGAACTGAGGAGTTGCTTACAGAGGAAGTCCGGCGCGTTTCGCATATTTTCGAAAATTTTCAAAAATACGAGAAATCTCGGAATTTCGAAAACGTATTTTCCGAAAATACGAGTAATCCTCATAATTTTGAATATTTTCGAAAATACGTATTTACGAAAATAAGAGACATCCTCGTATTTTCGAAAATATTCGAAAATTTTCGAAATTACGAAAATACGAGAAATCCGCGGTTCGGAAGGCAGAAAATCCGGAAAAATACGCCATTTGCGAACGGGATAAATCCGTGGCGGATCCGGGTTCGGAGGATGGTCCTATGGAAGGTCCCATTGTTTGGGGAACGGGGATTTTATGTATAATGTATTAATAAAGTATGTATGGTTTTATTATCCAGTGATGACACCTAGTTAAATTCGTTATCCAGACACTAGATTTTGTCTGGGTTATTTTCCAGCTATGAATAGCAGGTCATTATATAGCATGTGAGTGCTCCACTATGTACTGATCTCTTTTTTTTGATAAATTTATTATTCATATACCGTGAGCACCACGGCTACTGTCCGTAATGCTGTGGCCATATTATAGGGTGGTGCGGATCTCACATTGTATTTATTGTATTGGTACAATGCTGCCTGGGATCTTTCGTCTATAACAGCTAGCATCATGCCACACAATACCGCATACTGGTTTATACTTTAATGTTATAATGCCAGCCATTCTGAATAAATACTGGCCACAATGACATAAAGAAGTCATTCTGCACATCTCTCCCCGCTGTTCTGGGAATTATAGGATTGAAAATGTTTTCCTTAATTCTTGGATTAGTTGGGCAATCCTATTTAATAGCTTGAAACTGCTAAGTTTGTTTTGTTAATAAAGAGAGTTAATACAATTAAGAAGAAGAATGTTTTAAATGCAAGCCTGTATTGTGATAAGATAATTAAATATTTAATATTTTTTATTCTACAGGCAAAACTTCAATATAGAACTACATTACCAAACTGTTGTCCATTGAAAACCAAGTTACACAGCTAAAACTTTTTTGACTCATAAAAACTGGGGGTTGTTACATCCTTAATGGACAAAATAGAAACCTGTAAATCTGTCTGTAAGTCAACTGGTAAGGAAAATTTGCCTTTGAGAAATATAATTCCTGTGGGAAGTTATTTAATACAAGGAAGTACAGCATTAAATGTATTCCTTTAAAAAGAATGAAGCTGATGTATTAAAATGAATGTTTACTCATGAAGTGCATTTTATTTCCGTTGCTGATAATGCATTTGCTTTTTGAAGGCTGCCAATGAGTCAGGTTGCAGTGACCCTACAATGAGGACATTTTAATGTTTTAAATTCCCTCTTATAATGGAAGGATTTGAAGGTCTCAGACTCAGCTACATTGTGATTGAGTAATCGTACAACTTGACCTACACAATATGGACATGACATCCTGTTCTAAACAGAACTGCTTGAAGTCTGCAAAAAAAATAATTGTTTGTACACTAATATTATATATGAACAACATAGAAAGCTCTATATGTGCTTCTAAGTGTAACATTTAAAAAGGAAATAAAGCTAAAATATAAGTGAGACTAATTCCTAAAGGTACACATAGTACCAATCTCACAGTCACAAGCGTTCTCTTGCTCATGACTACCATACACCTAATGATTGTGGCCAACTCCGTATACTTTATTACAGGGGACTAGAGATGGCCGAAACATTTTTGAAAATAGCTTTGAACGTTCGATCCTCGAATATACGATCGGAAACTTGAAAGTGGTCTCCGATCGTATTTTCGAGGATTTTCGAACGTTCAAGACTATTTTCAAAATTATCGAAAATAGCTCCGTACATTCGAAAATCTTCGAAAATATGTTATGAAGTCCCGAAATCCGGACGATCATTCGGATTTGGGAACCAAGGGGTTCTGTGTTGGACCCGGATCCCATCTCTACAGGGGACCAACCGTTACCGATGCTGAACATTTGTCGGTGTCAGAAATGGTCGTTACGGATGTACACACAATGCCAAAACAGTACCGATCCCGCTGCTACAGACAGGATTGTCCCTTTATTGGTAATGTGTGTATCCAGCTTAACAATTATCTGGGTCTTTTATCTCTGTAGATCAGCTATGTGTCCTGATGCTGCTGCAGTGTGTTAAGCTGGGTACACACATTATCAATAAAGAGACAATCGCTTTGGTACCAACGGGATTATTCCTTTTTTTTGTAATGTGTGTACACCCGTAACAACTGTTTCCAATGCCAACAAATGTTCAGCGTCGGCGCCAGAAACAGTCAATAAAAATTTTCTTCGTCTTTCCACCAGATAATAGCAATGTGTGTGGCCATCAGGCATCCCTTGTTGATCCACCTCTCTAACTTAGAATCAGTGAGGAACTTTCAATAAATAAATGTAAAAAAAATGGTGCACACTAAATTAAATATAATTCCCTCTGTAATCAAACTCATGTCTAGAACTGCAATACGATCCAATACGGTCCTCACAATATATAAAATAATGTTTATTGTTCTACCCCAGTTTATTGGTTTGATTGTAAGATAAAGCAAACAAGTCCCTGGAGTTTCAGTCCTAATAGTTGTATCTGTCTGTGAAACCCTAAACACTTTAATGACAGTTACATCAAGATCAACAGTGTTATATTTCCTTTACTTTTTCTTCTTATTTCATTACTGTAAAACAAACATAAACATGACTGTATGTCACTGTATGAGAAGTAAAGGATAAATATGGTACATAAGTAAACAACATATTAATAACAGACATGAAACGCGTTATAACTAAAAGATACATCTAGAGAAGATCCTGATTTAAATACCCAGAAGGTCTTAAAGAATTCTCAATCATGAGATAAATCTTAATATTTGGTTTAATAGAAATTCCCTTTTATAATAGGAAAAATGTTTATCTAAAAGGAAAACATGTTTTACAATTTTACATCTTCTACAATGTTAATTTATTCTACATAACAAGTTTAGTTACAGCAGTTGTGTTTGAGTTTTTTAAACAACAAAACCAACTTTAACAAAACCAACATATTACATCTGTTAAGGGGAGATATGTTTGTTTATCATAAAGGACATAATGTTTGCATTACATCTTATATAGCTATCAATTACTTTTACATAAAAAAAATTACATGCAGGGTGCAGGAAACCCACCAGAAAAAAAGGTATTACAGTGCTGATCAGCTGTTTTATTTATTGTAAGTTTGCCTCGTCAGTACAGTCCTCTTTCGTTCTTGCAGAGAGCATCTTTCCATTGGTCTTGTCACTAACAGTCTGAGGGGACAGTTGCACTGGACCGGTAAGCGTAAGCTATTCTAATGGTCCGTACACGCACCTGACGGGACGGACATTGCAAGATTCACTTTCAAAGTGATTTATGGGTGAGAAAATGTATTTCAACAACAGATCTCCTTTGATAATGTGATAGTTACTGGTGTCATCTAGAAAATTTAGAGACTTTAAAAATAATTGGAAAATTGAAAATTATTGTCTTTCTGAGTTTTTTCAATATACACTATTGGATTTACATTTCTTGTGCTGTAAATAAAATCCATGTTATATATTTAGTAACTGGAGTATTTCTTGACTATTTAGTAATAGTGGTTTGTTTGGTCCCTGTTATATTAAGGGAATACACTATACACAAAAACCTTGATATGTTAGAACAAGTTATTGCTCTACTTGATTTATTATGAACTGACAGCAAGGACATTTTAATGTCTTGAGAACTGTTCACTTGTCTATGTTATCTGAAATGTTTCAGTAAAGATGCCCAGAGGAATGATTTTTTCCGTGACAAATAACTGTTGACAGAACATTAGAGCAGATGAGGTTCACCTCATTGACATGCTCATTGAGAGGCTGGATTCAACGACAAAGCATATTGCCTTGGAAATAACAGTAAGCTAAAGCATTGATTAGGATGCAGACAGAGGCCAAAAACCTAAAAGAGAAGCCTGCTGAGTCCTGGCATAAGCAAAAAAAAAGACACTACCCAAAGGCTGCATAGAAAATACAAAAATGAGACAGCAGCATATGGACTGGACTGCAGAACTACTTCTATATTACTCACTCTTATACCACATACTGTGTGTATAATTTTGCTTGGTGTGGGGGCGGGGAAAAAATTAAATGAAATCTTTATGAACACAACTGCGTTGTGCATAGCCTGTGCAACATGCCTTTCTGTGTTATACCCACTTCCTGTTTTATACCCATGTACCTTGGGCTCCTATAGAGTGTTGGCTGCATAGGGTATTACCATTCCAGTAATGGAAATAAAAATCTGACCACTCTATTTCTGCCAATAGTAAGTCATGTAGTTTGATCCTGAACCTGTGTTTGTATGTATATGTTTATTTATATAGCTTGGGGACACAGCGCTGTGCAATATTATGTTAGTGACGAAACTATGCGCTTTATCAATGACAGAATTTTCTCACATAATTTTCTCACGTAATATTCCACTGCCAGTTTGTGCTCACTAACCTACTGATTAGCCATCTCTACTGAAAAGGGAGATTCATTTGTTGGCATTACAATATTTTTAAAGAGGCAAAGTCAATGCAAATCTCTTCTATAAATAACACTAACCTGTTGGTAAATTGGCTCAGTGGGATAAATGCAACCAGGAGATGTAGCAAGAGCAAATCCTCCAAGCAGTATATAATTTGTAGAGGGGTTGGCAATTAGTTTTTCCATGTGGAGGGATTAGAAACTGGCAGCCCAATGCAGCAAGAGCCTATCGGCAACCCAGTGTGAACACGCCGGAGATGCTATATGCCAACAGCGGCTCTTGGTGCATCGCCAAGTGCCAGTATCTATTTCGGCACTTTCAACATCAGCTATCAGCTGGCATTTAAAGTGCCGCAATAGATGGCGCTTTTGGCATATAACATTGCATGCGGTGGCTGCATGGTTAACTTCTGCATTAACCACACAGCCGCTGCAACAAAGGAGTTTAAATCACGCAAAAGAATATATGTATGTATATATATATATATATTGGTTAGCGTTATTTAAACTCCTTTGTTGCATACATATATATATAACATTGTTTAGCATGACTTAAACTCCAGAACTGAAGTGGTGTTTCTCTTGGTGCATCACCCTGTGGAACTGTGCAGGGCCAGACCAATAGTTTGAACATGAGTCCAGGCAACATTAATTTAAAATATAGGAATAAAAAGCGATAAAGAGTGTGTATGTATGTATAGTTTATTTCTAAAGTGCCACTTGGGGGACGCAGCGCTGTACAGAAATAAAATACAATAAAGTCAATAACATCATACAAGGGGGATAAACACATAGATAGTTCAGCTTAAATTAATATCTTGAGTAAAGTGTATTTTTTATGAGAAGGACCAATTATTTAATTGATCACCTCCTTATTTATTTTAAATATGATAACAATAGAGATGTCTGAAACTCAGAAATTTTGGGGAAAAAACAGAAGATCTGAAAATCCAAAAACAGAAAGTATTTTCGAGGGTTACCGAATGTATGAGGATAAATCAATTAACCAGCCAAAGCCTATCAATTGGATGTGGCCTCTGAGCCATACTTCCAAAGGTCTGGTGTAGAGTCATTTTTTAATGACTAAACTACATTTTACATAATTGCGGTTAAAGCAGTTACCAGGACATCGGGTACATCGGGTATAGCATTACATTTTATTAGATGTGCCTAAATGACTGAGCAAGCTCAGAAGGTGCATTTTGTACCCCGATCATATGTAATGCAGCAATATTGATTGCCCTCTGTTCAGTGGTTCAGTACCCCTCCTGGCCTTTAGTGGATTAGTTGCTTACAGAAATACAGAACAATTCCCAAGTGCAGCCTTGAAATGAAATTTTAGTGCATAATGATTACAGCTGTGTTTACATTCCATTTCAAAATCCTGACGTTAAACATTAATATTAGGCAGAAAACCTTCCTCCCTTAGTTAAAGTTACAGCAGATTAGACTCCTGTCTGGAACTGGCTTAGGACCCATTTGATACATGCATTGGTATCCAGGGTTTATTGAGATGTTTTAAGTTCTCTCTCACTGAATTATTTATTTCATCTCACTGTTCTCGGACGAAGCCTTTACAAAACTTTTAAAGTTACTTCCTGGTAGCTATCTAACAGGATAGAATATAGGAAAGTATTTATTTATCTTTGATAAAACATAAGGTGCTGAATATAAGGTGAATTCATTTTTTTTAAGGAGATTTCTTGCAAGGACATGTCAATAAGTAAAAGTAATAACTTTAAGTACCATTAAATGTGAATTACTGTAAATAACACCTGCCCATGCTTTGTATAAATATATAGGTGGTGAGAGCTAGTTTGAAAAGTTCGAATGAAATACAATTAAAATATCAATGGTAACTTAATGTAAATGGCTGTGGGACCTGGGAAACTGTTTGAATATCCAGGACTTTTGAAAACTCGATTTTACTCTGATGCGCAGTACTTTCGAGCTCCTGTGTTCGAACATTCAATGATTATCCCATAAACGATTGGAACGTTAGATAATTACCCCATAAACGATTCGAAGATCGTTCGATTTTCAAATTCGCTAATTATCGAAAGTCCGAGAAATCTGGAATAGTCCGAGTCAGTTCGAACTTGATAAGTTTGGCTCGAACTTGATAAGTTTGGCTCAAACTTGGGTTCGAGTTCTAGTCCATCTCTAGTCCGGAAGAGAAATTTCTGTCAGTCTGACTTGTTTCCATTGTGGTGTATGTGCACTAGAGCCGGGATGTGCTGGCCAAAGGAATCCAGGCTTTGTGTAGGATTCAGAAGGTTATATAATAAAAACAAACAACTGGACTAAACTACTGTGAAAAAAGGTGCCTATATATTAATTACTTACACGCCAACCGATCCACAACATTCAATCAATATTTCTGGAACCACCTTTCCCGTTCTTCTTTGTGAATGGGCCAGGTGGGACCTTGTGATCATATGTTGGTCGTGAAATAGAACGAGAAAGGCAGTTCTGGAAATATTGACTGAATGATTGACTTGATTGATTAATGTTTTCATAGGCACAACATGAACCAACGAACAAAATAAGTCTTAAAGAAATGTTTCCCTTTTTTTGGATATAATCCAACTTCAAAACAAATAATAAAAGAATGGAAAAAAAACCAGAAGCCCCGCCTCCCCCCACAGAACAGGCTGCTTGCAGTCTCTCTAGGGCAATACAACATATAGATTGTTGGACAGGTCTTACAATGTAGCTTTCTAAATGCCATTTACACATGATATTAATCAGCTCTTTAGGGATAATTAACATGTTAATTAATTAGCTCCTACATTAGTTCACCTTTAAACGTCTGAAAAGCTTGTTTATATTTATGACAGTGTTTGCTTCAACATGAACGTAGCAAAAAAAAAAGTTTAATTGAAGTACCACTCCAAGAACGCAATAATTGGGACAGGAAGCCAGTTGGGAAAAACAAAATTATTTTATAGCTCACTCAACGGTAAAAAAAATTACAGAAATTCATCAGTGACCGAGCTTTAATCTGTTTAGATCTGGTCTACTGCACATTTGCATCTTTAATACGTTGCTCTCAAAATGCAAATGCAGCCTCTAGGAATATTAATGTTTATTACTGAATGTGAAGTACTCTAATACATTTCTATATGTGTAACATACAGGCAACAATAGAAACTATGGTGGCAGTTTGTTTTTGGTGCAACTCATTAGGGGCTATGTACCGAGAGTCGCTATCGCTCTCTATTGCCCCTTTAGGCAATGCACTGAGCTGATAGTGGCTCTCAGTGCATTGCGAAAGGAATTTGCCTTTTGCGAATCTTTAACACCAGCTATGGCCTTAGAAATTACATCTTAAAGAGTCGTTAATGGCTCAGTACATTGGTTGCGGCAGTTACGTAACACAAATTTTGTGTAACGTCACAAGTGCCGTTAGTTGTGTCTTAGGGCCCTATTTATAACAGATCGTTATCGTATAAATAACAATTGCTATCGTAAAATAACGACCGTTATTTTCCGATAATGACCGGTATTTTCCGATATCGGAAAATATCGGTCGTTATCGTAAAATAACGGTCGGTATCAGAAAAGAACGGTCGTTATTTTACGATAGCGATCGTTATTTTTTCGATAACAATAACGATCTTTTATAAATAGGGCCCTTAAAGTCACGTTAATGCTTGATACATTGGTTAATGTAACTTTAAGACACAAATAGCCGAGAAAGACTCTCAGTACATAGCCCTAATTGTCTAGGGTAACAGTGTTTGTGCACGTATGGAGCTTTCTTCAAATGTATTCTGTTCAAGAGCCATCATGAGAACAAAATTGTTTTTATAGAACTGTAAATGTAAAATCTGGGCCCTCGAGATCTACCGCAATTCATAGGCTGAAGCTAATTATGCCTTGAGGCTAAAGTGGAAATTCACCTTCAGATAAAAATACAGGAATTATTAGACAATCAATAAATATATTTCTGACCAACCTTAATTGTCTTTGTGCCTTTTTACAGTATACATACAATTAAACCACTGAAAGTCTGGAACTAGGTACAGAGATTTTATTATAATTATTTTATATAGATAGTTACTCTTTACCTATTAATGGAATTTTTTGTTATTTATGTAATTATTTATCTGTATAATTGTATGCACTTATCCCTTGTCTGTACACTTTGTATTGCTATAATTTACAGCAATGCATACTCAAGTTGATCTTTATAAATAAACATATAAGTACATATAAAGGTGGAAACATCTCATTTCTGGTATAATGTCCATTAGGCTATTTACAGTACCTTGCTAATCCTTTTCAATCGGTTCAGATCTTGTTCTGTATGTTAATATAGTTCAATATAGTAATAACATAATAGGGGAATAATACACTATATTACGTGATTTAAAATATGTTAATCACTAGATATAAAGGGTTAGAAGAAGCCTTCCACTTTCCTGTCTATCCATTCCAATCATTATTTGTTAGGTACACTTTTCCTTTGTGCTCTGTCCCCAGCTCAAACATTTCCTTTGGTGCAAGTTGGGGCTTATAAGAGGTGTAAATTTTTGTAAAAAATCTGCTGCAATTAGATATTCTCAGATTGATTGTTAACCAGTAAAAATGTATCATATGATTGGCTCCTGCAACTTAACAGCACAAGCTCATTTTCACAGTTTCTATCAAAGGGTAACTGTGGTCCAAAAATTACTTTAGGTATTTTGCAATTTACTTTCTTTTTTTTTTTTTTTACATAATTTTGGAGATATTTACATTTTTATGTGTGATATGATAAGTAGCATCACCAGATCCCCTGCACTTCTTGCTTCCTGCTCTGAAACCATATGACAATCCCTCTTCCCTGTATCTCCTCCTCCTCTATTAAAAAAAAGATTAATATTTACACACCTTACACACTCTCTGCTGTGGGCTATGCTGCCCCCCTCCTTCAGTCAATGTAGCTCGATCTCTTCCTGTTTTTTTCCTGCTTTCTCCTGCACTGAGCATGTGCCAACCGCAGATTAGAAGAAGGAACTAATATTTGTGACTGCAGATTCAATACCTCCCACCCCCTCACTTTCTGATCTGTGATTTCTGATATCTTGGGCTGTGCAGCACATAGAGAGGTGTTTGATGGCTCTTTATAAACATAAGAAGAAGCTAGCCTTTACAATCAACTTGTTTGGAGACCACAGTTTCCCTTTAAAAAAAAGCCAATTGTGTGTGACTGCCTGAGCCAAATTCATTGCTCTCCATTGGGCAGTGACTGTACTTGGGAAGGTACAGTAGTGTTTTGTACATACAAACGGACTTAATCATAGAGTTAATCATAATCTATGATTAAGTCCATTTGTATGGACAAAACACGTCAGGGGATATAGCGCGTGTCTCTTTTTTTAACTTTGGGGATCTTGTGTCAGCCGACTAGGATATCTGACCCTCCTCTTGAGAAGTATCAAGAGGGGGGCGTAATACAGGTATCTGGCTTGCCTTAAGCTGTTTCTTGAAATTACCCTATGCTGACTATATACTTACCTTTGGTCCCCTTTAACTTTTAGTTGTATTGCGATGCACCAGCACTTTAATTAGGGTCCTAGCCTAGGGAATTTCACTATTTGGACTAGGCATAGCACTGAGTGCTTCTAGGGGTGCCCTTCAGACATATTGGGTTTATTTGGGGAGGGAGAGACTTTTATTTTGGTTTTAAGGACTAGTATTGATGATCTTTTTGTCCTTATCCAGTTCCTACCCCTGTTCATACCCTATACTATGGTGCTCCAATCGATACTTTTATATTTTAATAGTGTGATTTTGTGTTTATCATTTTAATGTATACCTAATAAAATGTGTATATATTAATCATTTAACCTTGGTGTAGCTTTTAAAAGTCCACAAATGGTAACACCATTTCTCAATTTACCGGGAAGCACAAATAAGACTTTGGGCCACACAATGGTAAAATAGGCTGGTGTGTACTCATCCTTACAGTGTATAATTGTCTTCAACAGAGATTATATTGTATGTTCTCTTTGCTGTAGGGCATTCCTTACTGCATGATGATATTATCTATGTCTCTCTGGGACCCAAGTCCCATGGCAATTTCCTATTTGATGATTGTGGGAACATGTATACAGTATGTAATCTGTATGTATACAGTATGTAATTGGATTACCTTGAACCTCTGGGTAGGGGGTATTGGAGGATTGTACCTACCAACCATTAGGCCAAAGCCAACCATAGTGTGCTAGAGTGACTTCTAACTTGATTATACAGTATGTAATCACTGAGAAACTTTGGGTAAAATAGAGGGGGAAAAGAAACTGTTTTACAGACTGTTCTTTAAAATAATTTAAAAAAAATAATAATAATAATAATAATAAAAAATAAAAAGCTTTATATAACAATAGCCACTATTGGGTTAATTTTAGCTGCAATTGAAAGAAGAATAGCAAATGTCCGTTTTTAGTGTAACACTGCTTTGAATATTTGCCTACACCAAAAACGAACAGGCAGTTCAATCCAAATGCTTCATATTCGAAATGTCACTAAAGTGGAACTTAAAAGCAGTTTGAATATTAATCGTTAGAATGTTCATATTAAAAAAAAAAAAACATTTTAATCTCTGGAATTTCTTGGATTAAACTGCGCAGTCCATTTAATTATTACCAAAATGAGTCAGGCAAGTTACATATCAGCATGACAGCTTGTAATAAATATAGGAGATTGAAGTGTATAGAACCTTGTTTACACTGAGAAAATGGATCCAGACTCTTTAAACTGTTTTGACATTTAGTTCTAACAGGGTGAGACTGAACAGAATAAGCACTGCCAGATACTAATCACATGAAAAGGTCTAAAGTGTATGGCAGAAAATTAACACTCATGGAAGGAAGAAGTAAAACAGTTTTCAGGACAATTTTTAATAAATCGGTAACAAATCTTAGTGTAACTTTATCTTTGGGAAGTCTCAATGTTTAGGAGTTGACGAAGTTTACAATTGACAAAGCTTGGCAAGTACATTTGGGAGCTATGGGGCATAACTAAAAGGCTAGGAGGAGTTAGTCACATGTGTGTTCAGTCTTGTGCCAGGCATCCTCCACATGGCCGTACGTGTGTATGAGGCTTTAGGCAGTACAGGAGTAGTTGCTGTTCAAGGGCAAAAATTATGCAGTAGGCGTTTCCTATCATGCATTATTAGTATTCCACATTGCTGAGCCCAACTTATTCAGGGCAGTAGAGCTTGGGGAATATTCTCTGTTCATGGCATAGCTCTAGGTGATTCAAACTAAATGGTAGTTTTCAGGTTGTATTGTCAATTTAAACCAGACAACAGACTGTATTCTGTGACTATAGCAGAATAAATTGTTTACATCAGATTATTAGAATTTCTCCATATCTGCAGATGACTAAACACAGGACATGTAAGTGTGGATAGCTTGTTATGTAGGAGGGTCCTGATTAAAGATGGACTAGAACTCAAACCCGAGTTCGAGCCAAACTTATCAAGTTCGAACGGACTCGGACTTCTTTAACTATCCCGGAACCGGATTTCTCGGACATTTGAGCTTTCCGGACTTTCGATAATTATCGAATTTGAAAATCGGACGATCTTCAAATCGTTTATGGGATAATCGAATGTTCTAATCCTTTATAGGATTATTATCGAGTGTTCGAATCATTTATGGGATAATTATCGAACGCGGGAGCTCGAAAGTACCGCACGTGAGAATAAAATAGTTTTTTTGAAAGTTCTGGATATTCAAACGTGTTTCCCAGACCATTTCCCAGGTCCCAGAGCTATTTACATTGAGTTACCATTGATATTTTAATTGTATTTCATTCGAACATTTCACACTATTTTACTCCCATTGACTTTAATGGGTCCGTTTTCGAATGATCAAACTTTTGAACTTTCCATATAGTTCGAAAGTTCAAAAACGGACCGAAATTTCAGAAGTTTGACCATCTTTAGTCCTGATTAATAAGCCAAGCATCTTCTTGGATTATTAATCATTACTCTTCTGATTATTATCAGGCGATCGGGAGTGATCACCATAGACTTCTATTGGAAGGGAACACCTTGTCCCATGTATTCTTTCTAAGAAATGTGGCCAACCGTGGTAACTTCAGGAAATGATAAAGATATCTACAAAGAGTACAATTAGCAGGAGTCTACAGATGGCAATTATACTATCCTAATTTTGTGTTGCTGTGTGATACTTCCACAAAAATGGAACGGGTGAAAAAATATATAAAGGTTTGTAAAATTATTTGCCACAGTTATCGCCGCCTTTTTTGCCAAATTTGGACTTATCACAATTTAAAAAGCTGTCAGTTCTGATACTACCTCCACATATGGCAACAGCGATACCTTCCTCGGTGAGTATGAGCCTTTTTATAAATATTGCGAAAATAGCGCGCTTTTCCATTGCTATGTCCTGCTATAGCAACATGGTGAAAATATTAATCATTTATAAATATACATGCAATAAATATATGAAATTAAAACGCTGGTGTGTGTGTTTTTCCCCCCACAAATGTACCGGAAGTGTGGCAACCGCAGAAAACACCACAATTATAGGCATATGTTCGAACCTTTCAGCAGCCACGGATTTATTTAGGAATAAACTTTTTAAAGGAACAGTTGTTTTATTACAACTAAAAAAAATCCTTACCATCCAATCCAGGTAGAACTGTTCTCCTCATGGCCAACACCAGTCCCAATGGGGACCCAAAAAGAAAAAAGTCTGACACCTCAAAGTCAAATCGTCCTACTATTACTTCACAGAGGTTGGAACTGCCAGTTCTTGGGAAATCCATATCATCTTTTATTACACTTGAATGGATGCTGCAGAGGAGCGTGATAGATTAGAAAGCAGATAGATTAGTTTGTGTCTGAATAGATCATTTTACAATTTCATTAACAAATTAAAAATGTCAAAACACAGTTAAATGTATTTTATACAGAGAAATGGATTTTAAAAGCCAAGATGTGTTTTGTTCTATTACAATATTACTTGATGTAAATTAGCATCTCAATTTGAAAATAAAGTTAAAAAATGTAACCTCTTGTATCAAATGAAAATTGTGTACAGCATAAATACATTTGAATTCAAGAAAATAGGGAGTATGTTCATTATTTCAATAGCCCCAATTTGCCAACCCAGTGGTTTCTCTGTGCATAAAACAATGCTTACCAATTGTTAACTTCCTGTTTGTAGGACCCCTAATAGTGTCCACTATGCTCTCAGCCCATGGATGGATTTAGTTGCTCAGTAGGTATCTGAGCATGTTTGACCCATCCAACAGCCAATCGGTGGAAAATGATGTTAGAAACATTTCAAGCAATTGTAAAGGGTATGAATTCAATTATATATTTATTTATTTGTTTTAAATAAAGTCAATATGCAGGTATGTGTGATATAGATTATTTATATAATAATGTTTTTTCCATTGAACTTAACCTTATGCTGGAAAAACACTGTGCTCAATCATAATGTTGACATACATCTGATAGTTTATAATAATCTTTAGCATGATGCTTGATGTCATTGTGCAATTGTAATTGTATAGTGATTTCCCTGTACAGTATGTCTCTGGAACTAAATCCCACTCACAAAGGGAAGTTTTTTTTTATAATAAAGATTTAATTTAACCTATATTAATATTTATATGACTTATCACCCCTTCTCCATTATTAGTGATCCAAATGGTAATGAATTAACATTTCAAAATGGCTGTGGGGTATAAGAAAATATATGCAATCAAATTATAAGAAAAACAACACAAACTCATATAACGTGCTTTGTATCTCATAAAAAGCATTGGACTCTTTCCAATTACTCATTAATAGAGATGTCCGAACTTCGCAAAATCCGGTCCGCTCGAGGATCCGCGAAATTTCGAAAAAATTTGAAAATCCGCCAGCGGACCCATTAAAATGAAAAATATCCTCGAAATTACGAGATTTCTCGTATTTTCGAAAATTTTCGAAAATACGAGAAATCCGCAGTTCGGAAGTTCGGAAGGCGGAAAATCCAGAAAAATCCGCTGTTCGCGAATGGGATAAATCCGCGGCGGATCCGGGTTTGGATCCGCGAACCGGCCATCCCTACTCATTAATAAACAGAGATAACAGTGAGCTGCTAAATCCACTTGTAAAAAAAATCCCAAAATAAATTGTTCAGGTCTCACATTTATAAATTTTGATTAGATTCCTAATTGGTACAGTCATACAGTTTGCAAGAATTGTCATCCCTAGCCCAAAAGCATACATGCATTTTCTTTTACTTCATTTGAGCACTTAAAAACCTTTCCCCCCCACAATTTACTATTTAGATAAATGTATTATGACCATGTCAGTATAAAGAATTATTTGCAATAATCTGTACATGTGATGTACCAGGTTCACTTTTCGGTTTTTCCCAGTATTCTTCTGAGCACGCTAAGACTTGCTGAGTCTTGTGTTGCCATATTCTTTTTTTTTTTTTTTTTTAATCATTCAATTTTTATTGAGCGGTTTTTATAATAATTTCAAAAATCAATCATATCAAATAAAATATCACATTGTAACATAACATCATATAATAAACTGTAGGGAGTGGGTAGCAGTAGATAAAGTAACCAAGTAAAGTGAATTTCAGCGTGTGTGTCTCCCCGCTGCCATTTGAGTATTTCATTCTGCTTGGTTATCAGATTTAGCATATTTGAGCCAAAGCGCCTTATCTTTATTGATATAGAGATCTATTATCGGTGTACCAGTATTCCCACTTCTTGTAGAATTTGTGAAATTAAGTTGGTTATGGCATATTGTTTCTCATACTGCATATTGGTATTGAGGTTTTTCAGTATGATGTGTATTAGGGATTAATTGGATAACCAGTTTCTGGCAAAATTGAGTAATAATTAGTAGTATGGAAGACAATGGTTTGTTGATTGCTGGGAAACTGCTGTAGGTCTATCAGTAAGAGGGTCAGTTCGGGAGTGAGGGTGATTTGTTTTTTGTAATATGATGATAGTACTAGTTGAGTTTTATTCATATTTTCTGATTTTCCTGCAGGTCCAGAATATGTGAAGAAGAGTTCCTCTGGCCTGTCCACACCTCCAACACATTGGTGAGTATTTGGGGTTCCATTTTGCTAGAATTGTTGGGTTTCTATAATATCTCAACGTATCTTTCTTGTTATTTCCCAATGTTGAGAGCTCTTGAGAGTTTGAAGGGGATGTTGGCTGCACCGACCACTGTTTGTCGTTGAAGGTTTTCCCCAGTTTCTTCCTCCCATTTTATATGTGGTCTGAGTTTGTTAATATATTTTTGTTGTTGATCAGGTGGTAAAAGGTTGTTATTCCTTTGGGGGGGTAATGGGGGCTGTAAATTGAAGTTCAGTTGAGTCTGTGGAGGTTTTCCATTCTTTTTAGAGGTTGTGAGCAGGGATATGATTTGGATATGTTTGAAGATTCGCTCTGGTTAAGTTGGTATTTGCTTTGTATGTAGGGAATGGGGTCGGTTTTTACCTTGTTGTATAGTTGATTGATTGTTTTTAGTTGGTGTTGATCCCATTGGATATGTAAATCCGGGATAAGTATTCAAGGCTGTTTATGGGTATGAAATCGTATAATGGTGCTAGAAAGTTTTGGTTTTTGTGTATATTTTTCCAGATTTTAATGGATGCTGTGGGGGAGGATGTAGGAATGGTTTTTTTGCTTGTCTTCTAAGTGTTGCTCCCAAAATTTGTTTCAAGGTCATGGGTTGGCACATTTTTTCCTCTATTTCGCACCATAGGTTTTGTTTTGCCTTGTTTTCCACCAGTTCATTATTGGTCTAGAGTTGTTGCTTGGTAGTAGTCTTTTAATATTGGAATTGCTAGACCTCCTGTTTTGCGGTTTTTTGGCCATGGTTTGGGTTGTTTATTCTTGCTTTATTTTTATTCCATATGAATTGTGTTATATTTTTTTGTGCCTTAAGAGGAAGGATTCTGGGATGTTTATTGGAATTGATCTAAAAACGTAGAGATATCGGGGGAGGATTAGCATTTTGTGATAGTTCTTATTATGCCATTTTCTCTTCTCTTTTCTCTGACTTTCTAGTTTTTCTACTATGGTATGAAGTTAGATTGGAGTAGGTTTCCCAGGTTGGTAAATTTTTATTCCCAGGTAGGTTATTTCGTTGGTGTCCCATCTGATTGATATTTGCTTGCCAGGAACATTTTCAGGGTTCCTGAGAGATTGGTTTCCATAACTTGTGATTTTTCTCGTTGATTTTGTAGTATGATAATCGTCCAACTGATGTAGATGTTTGTAATATTGTATTAGTGAGATGATTGGTTTTGTGACATTAGAATAACGTCGTCTGCGAATAGTGCTATTTTGTGGGATGTTGAGTTGATTTTAATGCCTGTAATATTTGGGTCTTCTCTTATTTTTTGTGCCAGAGGTTCCATAGCTAGGGCAAAGATAGTGGGAGAGGGGACATCCGTTCTTGTTCCATTTGAGATGTTAAATGGGTTGGACATCATACTAGAAATGTAGACGTTTGCAGATGGTTTGGTGTAGAGCGCCATGATTGCCTTTTTAAAGGAGTTCTGTATTCCAAATTTTTCCAGTACCAGGTTTAGGTATTGCTAATTGAGGCGGTCAAAGGTCTTTCTGCATCTAATGATATAAATAGCGATGAGATCTTGTTTGGTTGGCCCAGTCTATAAGGTCGATAATTCTTCTTGTGTTGTCTGTGGTTGTCTGTTTTTAATAAATCCTACTTGGTCTAGGTGGATGAGATGTGGAGTATGTTTTTGAGTCTCTCGGCCATATTTTTTGGAGTATAGTTTGAGGTCATTATTTAATAGGGAGATGGGTCTGTAGTTTTCCTAATAGTGTCGGTCTTTCCCTTGTTTTGGGATTGGTATGATTAATGGCTTTAAGCTCTCTTTAGGGAATGTTTGGTTTTTCTGTTGCTTTATTAAACATGTTTTGCAGGTGTGGAGTAAGGGTAGTAAAGTAGGTTTTGTAATATTCATTGGTAAACCCATCTTCTCCTGGAGATTTGTTTAATTTTGTTGAGTTGATTGCTTTAATTATTTCTTCTTGGGAGAATGGTTTGTCTAAGTATTCTTTTTGTTCTGCTGTCGTTGAGGGTAGGTTTATTGAGTTAAAGAATGCTTCTAGGATTTCTTTGTTGGGTTTTTTAGTTTCTCCGTTTTCTGCAAGATTGTATAATTTGGAATAGTAGATGCTAAATTGGTTGGATATTTCTTGGGGGTTGAGTATCTTGTTGTTTTTTTCCATAATGTATGAGATTTTGGTATTGGCTAATTTGTTTTTGATTCTATTTGCTAGGTTTCTATTTGCTTTACCTCCTTGATTGTAAGATGAGGCTTTCAATCTTCTGAGCATTTTTTCATAGTCATATAGATTTAGCGAGTGAAGTTTATCTTTTGTTTCTTTCAATTGTTTTTTTAGGTGTTGTGATGGTTTTTGTTTATTCTCCTTCTCTAGTGTGGCTATTTTTTGTAGTAGTTCCAGTTTATTTTGTTTTCTGATTTTATTTAGTTGGGATGCTTGTTGGATGCAGATGCCTCTGATTACAGCTTTATGTGCGTTCCATAGTGTGAACGGGTCTATTTCTGGAGATTCATTTATTTCGAAGTATTCTGATATAGCTTTTTGTATTGTGTTTCTGGATTTTTCATATGATAGTATGGTTGGGTTGAGTCTCCATGGTCTTGTTTGGTTGACATTGAATCTTTCCTTTAGGAGGATTGTTATTGGTGCATGGTCTGACCATGTAATCGGGGAGATTTTGGTGTAGGGGAGTTTTTGGAGAGTCCATTTGTCTACTAGGATGTAATCCAGTCTAGAGTACATATTGTAGGATTGGGAGAAGAAGGTATAGTCCCTTTCTGTTGGGTGGGTTGTTCTCCATGCATCAAATAGATCTTCGGATTTCAGGAGATTGTAAAATTGGTGGTTTTTCTTTGTGTTGGGATTAGTGGAGTCTATTTCTGGGTCTAGTAGTTGATTGAAGTCTCCGCATATTATAATATTTTTTTGGTGGTATTCTTTAACTTTGCTTATGATTTTCTTTATAAACTTAATTTGTCTTTGGTTGGGTGCGTATAGGTTGGCTATAACTAAGTTTTGGTTATTTATGGAACAGTGTAGGATTATATATCTGCCCTGTGGGTCTATCTTTGCTTCATATAGTTTGAAAGCTAGTGCGTTGTTTATTGCGATGGTGACTCCTCTTTTTTTCTTTTCTGATGAGGAGTGGAAAATATTGTCGTATGCTTTATGCTTGAGGAGATGGGTTGATTTTTTGTTCAGGTGCGTTTCTTGTATACATGCTATGTCTATCTTGTTGCTTATAAGCTCTTTCCATAATAGGAATCTTTTCTGGGGGGAGTTTAGACCTCTGACATTGTAGGATTGTAGTTTAATTCCCATGTGATTTGGTGGTTTTCTTGCTGGTTAGTTGTTTTGGGTCCTTAATTACAGACGTGTATGAATGTAATTTTTTTTATATAGATCTTTGTTTTGGGGAGTGCTTTTGGCATCATATGGGTGTTTGTATTGTATTTGTGGATGTTGTGGGGGTAAGGCAACTGGGGTACGGCACACATAGCCGAGGCAAAAAATATACAACATATATAACATAAAAAACATGAGAAACATCTAGAACTTAAGTTAAGTGGCAGATATTTCAATAGGGGGGTCATAGGGAGACCACAATGGGTCAATAACACATTCCTAGTTATCATAGATATCTAGACTTTTTTGGAGGGCTGTTTGCCACCTGGAAATGCTGTTGTTTTATTTAAAACAGTTCCTTGTTTCTTAATTGACTGGTCTAGATTATTTTGTTTTTAGCTTATTGTAGGTTTATTATCCCAAGTTAGGTCGGGTATAGCTTCTTTGATTTTGGGAGACAGATTATTTTGTATTCTTGCTAAATTAAACTAGTCTCTGGGGTATACGGAGATTATTTAGTGTGTCCAGAGCTTCCCGGGGTAGGGGCCCAGTCCAGTGATTTGTGACTGGACTGATCATTCTGTTTTGGTTGTATTGGGCTGTTTAAAGGTTAACCCCGTGAGGTTGTATTCTATATTTATGTTTATGGCTACTATCCCCTCCGGGAGGCCCCGATATGATCAGGGGTGTTTTCTGTGGGTATTATTATAGGGATAAAGTGGGTATCTCTTATCCCCGAACTTTTTAAAGCTTATAAAACATTTATGGCATATAAAACATTCATAACATATAAAACATTTAACATATTTAACACATTTAAGACATAGCCCTTTTCAGAAGTATTCAAACCGTTTTCTTGCGTAGGCTCCGGTCCAGGATTTCCTGCAGCCGGTAGGAGTTTTTAGAGTAGTCAGTCTGGGGTGTAAACGAAATGCTCTCGTCTCTACTTTAGAGTTTCAAAGTTATTAGTCCTTGGCTAATATGTGTGTTTTGATTTGTTCGGGTGTTGGTTCAAATAGTTTTCAGTTGTAGTTCCACTCTTTTTGGATTCCTTCTTTTTTGTGTGGCTCTTTCAGTTGGTTTTTGATAGTTTGAGGGATGTTTAGCTTCCATTCCTGGGCTTTGAGGATAGCTTCTCTGGGTGTATTGAAGACAAATGTTTTTTCCTCTTTGATTACGATCAGGCGGACTGGGAAGCCCCATTTGTATTTTATAGCGTTATATCTGAGTATCTCTGTAGCTTCTTGAAAGGTTTTCCTTAATTGCATGGTTTGGGGTGATAGGTCTGCGAAAAATTGTAAATGGGTATATTTGCTTGGCAGGTTGTTTTTGTTTCTTGAAAGTGACATCACTTGTTCTTTAGTTTGAAAGAATAAGAATCTTATTATTACATCTCTGGGTGCTGTTTGAGGGGCACTTTTTGGTTTATATAGTCTATGAGCTCTGTCGATTGTTCTCTCTGTTTTTGTTGAGTTTGGCAGGATTGTTTCTAGTAATTTTTCTAGATAATGATCAAGTTCGGGGTTTAAGACAGTCTCAGGTATTCCTCTGATTTTGATGTTATTTCTCCTTGATCTGTCTTCTAGGTCGGTAATTTTGTTTTGGAGGGTGGTTACTTTATCATCAAGGTTGTTATGGGCGTCTGCTAATTCGTTAAATGAGGTTGTAAATTCTGCCATTTTGTGTTCTATATGGTTGGTTCTTTCTGCAATGTCTATTATATCTTTTTTGATAGTTTGGACCATTTCTGTAACGTCCATTTTAAAGGCTTTATGTTGAGATATTAGCATTTCCTTTAATACTTTTTCTGACACTGGGGTGTCTTTGGTTGGGAAGTTATGCAAGGGGTTTTGGCCTTGTGTGGTTTCTAGCGTATTGTTTTCTTCCTCCCCTTTCAAATCCCCTTTTCTGTGTCTTTTCATAGGTTCCCCGCTTGGTTGGGTCCCCAGGGGCCCTTGTGAGCTGGAGCCCTGGCTGGATGGGAGATCGGCGTCTCCTAGGTCCCCGCCTGGGTCTGTATTAGATGTTTGTAAGTCTGTTTTTTGTTCTGTGTCAGAGTCTATGTCTGTATTATTAATATATATTGTTTGTTTCTGTTTCCTTACTTTTTCTTCCTTTCTTTCTCCCTGTAGGTTGCGGCTCTCGCGGTTTCCATGGGCGCCGCCATCTTGGATTTCGGCCCGCGAATCTGAGCTGCCTGGGAAGAACAAGGTGAGTTTTTTCTCTGTTTGTTTATGAGCTGCGGATTTGTTTTTGCCCATTTTAGACCAAGTCTGCTGCTTCTTTTGAGTTGTTTGGGTCCTGTTTATGTTGCAGTAAGTAGCTGTATTCCTGGTAGCAGTGAGGGAGCTCTTACTCCATGCGACCTCTCTCCAGGATAGCTGGCCACGCCCCCCCGTGTTGCCATATTCTTACATCAGGAGTGGGCAATTCATTTTCCCAGGGACCACCTTAGACACTGGAACAGAACTGAGGCTAAAACGTTTTGTTTTTTTTAAATGAGTTTAAATTTATATCCCAGGTATTTTCCCCCCCATTATTATTAGTTGCTTCATAATCAAAATAAAAACCATACCATTTCAAGAGGAGGGGACCTGTTGGTGTTTAATATTTTTAGATTTATTTATACATTTTAATTAATCAATTGATCACCTCATTATTTTTTAATTAAATAAAAAAAGTACCCGAGACAGTTAAATATTTTTTTTATCTAAGGAAGATTTATTGTAGGGGTATGTCTAGTAGCAGCAGGCCAATCAGGGACCGCCAGCAATCTGTATATGGCCCCCCCAGGTGTGAGCTACATTTTCTTGCTTTGATTTCAAATAAAGCACTTTCTGCTCATTTACTTTCATTTACTTGGAACCATTATTAATAATACTACAGATGATGTCTTACCTAGACAGGAAGGCGTGGTGCTGGGTTATCGTGTCACAGTCGTAAGTGGATGAATCGCTTTGTTTTCTTAGTAAAGGTTGCTTTGGTGCACCGCTGTCCAAGACTCCTGAGATGTCAATATTGCTTTTACTGAGACGCTTTGTACCTCGGAAACCTGGGCTGATTTCCTCGGGAGTGACAGAATTATCCTTATGGAAAAGAGACAAAAACAATGCTGATAATAAACAATAATACTTCTGAATTAATAAGTATTATGTAACTTATTGGTTTGTTATAATAGCTTTGTTTGTAGTTGTTCATTCCAAAGACCACAACCTCACATCCCAAAGGGAACGGAATTAAAAGACTGATTACAGAGTCTATTCGCATACATTAAACAACAAATGCACTGACTCCAACCAATTCATATCCAGCACATATCCAGACTGAGCAAAGAGGCCACATGTTAACTACATCACTGCGGCATGGAAGTCAGATAGGCAATGTATAGACTTAAAGGGACACTATACTGAAAAAAATTACTTTGCCTCATCTTAATCTATAATTGAATACATGTAAGTTGCCCACAAACCAACTGTCAAGTTTGCACACAGCATACAGCATTCCAACTGTCAAACCTCTGTCACCATTCCATCTGCAGTAAAACTACTTACAGAAGAATAGTTTTTGAGAGCAAGGAACTTTATTGACAGCTGAAATATAAGAAGTTTTAGATTGGATATCTAAAGAAATAGGGGGCAGATCAAAAAAATTATACAGTTTTCAGTTATGGCCAATTTAAAATAATCTATTTTTCAGTATAGATGCCCTTTAACATTAAGTGATAATATAACATAAACTGATAAATCAGTTGTGTATGTATTCTTTATTTTTACTTATACTTTTACTTATTTTTATTTTATTATAAACATGGACTAGACCTAACTTGGCATTCCTTGGTGATATTTTATTCGGTTTGTGTGTCGCTCTCCATTCTGCAAAGTTTTTTTTTTATAAAATATTAAAGCCGTAATCTAATGTGTTCATAGAAAGGTCTATTGGTGTAACAGATTATTCTGAATTTTGCGATTTCCCATCCCTGTGTCTAGACAGCTGTCTCAAAAACATTCATAGTTAGTGGGATGACAAATGTTTAGAACTATAATAGAACATGTAATAACAGGGTGTCAGCAACACACTGAAGGAGGATTTAGTAGCTTCTCTTTGTATTTATGTAAATTAACTTTCCCTGATAGGCTCAGAGCAACTCAAAAGATACCTGTATCCTGGGTAACTGTCATTGTTTCTAACCTTTTCAGTTGACCACAAGCTAATGCAATTGGAGCAATGCATATACTTCAAAAAGAAACAAACTGCAACTGAGAAAAAAAGGAAATATTAAAGGGCATCTATACCGAAAAATAAGTTATTTTGAACCGACCATAACTGGAAACTAGAATTCTTCCCAACCACCACTGTATCATTTTTTTTGTTGATCTGCCCCCTATTTCTTTAGATATCCAATCTAAAACTTCTTACATTTCAGCTGTCAATCAAGTTCCTTGCTCTCAAAAACTGTTCTTCTGTGATTAGTTTTACTGTAGCTGGAATGGTCACAGAGTTTTGACAGTTGGAATGCTGTATGCTGTGTGCAGGCTTGACAGTTGGTTTGTGGGGAAAAAGTCAGGTCGGGTGGAAGTGGGAGTGGTTAAAAGAGGGAGGGAGGATGCTGCTCCTAAACAAAATATGCGCTGGATTGAAAGCATGCAGCAACACACACAAATCAGAGTAAGTGCTACTTACATGTATTCAATTATAGATTAAGATGAGTAATTTTTTCAGTATAGTGTCCCTTTAAAGCAATTTGAAACATCCACAGATATTTGAAAAAATTGCAGAATAAAAAAGAATCATTGATAGTTACTGTGATAATTATTGTCTTTCTTTCTTTTTCCTGTAATCCTTGTAAGGCCTTTTTACTATATAGAGGGTCAGTAGTGCTAGAGATGAGGTGTAACTTAAAGGCTGAAATTTATGGCTTTAGGGCTAGGCCACACTGCTGTGCTTTTTTTGCATTTGCGCTTGCGTTTTTTTCATATCATTGAAAATGCAGCAACGCACTGAAAACGCATGTTTTCGGGTGCGTTGTGATTGCGATTTGCGTTCCGCATTTTAAATCGCATGCGTTTTTCAATAGTTAATAAAAAACGCATACGCAAACACAACAAAATCGCAAATGAAATCGCATGCGATTGCATTTGCAATTGCGTTTGCATTTCAGTGTGGCCGTGCCCTTAGGATAAAAATTTGCAATTAAAACTTCAGATGAAATCTAGGATAAAGACAAACTAAAGCTAAAATGTAAATAAGCCTCAGTAGTATTTACTAATCTGAAAACATCACTATTGATAAGAAATCATCTTTAACTTTGCAAGTTTATGGTAATTGTTTTTTTCATCAGATTTAATTAAATGTCTACTTTATAACAAGCTAATTGTGCTGTTCGTGCAGTCACTTTACTGGACTCTAACAATAAGAAAATGCCATGCTACATACAGATCAGAAATTGAGATGGACCCAAATTTTTTACGGAAATTCAAGTTCTTTTTAAATTCCTAGAAAAGTTGAAAATACTACGTGGAATGTTAATACATAAAGTTTCCAGAACTTGACAGACATTGTTTTTTTTCTTTACCATTTCCCAGGTCCCTGGGCAATTTACAGGAAGTTACCAATGCTATTTATGCCTTAATTTAAGGCAGAACTTTCAGATTTTCTTTTTTACACCCATTGTGTAAAATTTTCAAATTTTCAGATTTTTTTCAAAAGTCCACAAATCTGCAAGTGCAACGGATTCCAGTGAGTTCGGCCATCTCAAATCAGAAACATGATACTATAACATAAACAATGACATAGATTTGCAGGACATGCAAATAATCTTATGTGATCTAGTTCCTCTTAAGTTTCGTACACACGTGCGATCGCAGGTCCCGATCCACTACGCACGATTTGGGCGATAAAGTGCCCATACCGAAATGAACGTTTGGACACGTCGTGCATTGCGGGTCGGGACCTGTGAACGCACGTGTGTATGAGGCTTTATACAGCTCCTCCCTGAGGCAGAAGTTTTGTCAGATCAGAACCAGGGAACAAGCAACTAAAGATTTACCAAAGAAAGTATGTTTATTCAATTTTTCACAGCTGGAAAGGTACAGTTTTGGCAATCCTAAATGATTATATCATGGGGGACTGAAAAACATAGGTACTGTTGTACCTGAGTCAACAGTTACAGTAACCAATGACATATCCTCAATGCATCTTTATATCAATTATGTATGTCAAATTGACTAAAGATTTCTATACCTCCTGGGATTTCCTGTAGGTCTGGCTTGGGGGGTCTTAAAGGGGAACTGTGGTCTTCCATTTTGTATGTGCCTTATGGGAGGAGCCATTGATCACCTGATCATCTGACCGTGCCTTGGTTTAGGGTTGGAGCATGCTCACTGTTGTCTTTCTGCTGGGAAATCAAATTAACATACCAGAAATGCAAAATTAAATTATAATTCCCCAGAAGTTCTTTCCCTTATTTGCATAATGAGCAAGGGAGTTGTGGGGAAAACTCTCCTAACTCGCTTGACTCCTTGTAAATCTTATTTTTCAAAGCCCAGAATGAATAAAAGCATATGTTTACACATGAATACTAAATATATATATAGGCAGTGGTATGCAATATATTTGATGATTTTATAAATATATATATAAGGAATTTGACCAGAAAAAAGAAAATCAGTTTCTAGTTCATTAATGAAAAAAATGTAAGATATAAATATTTTTTGATAGGGCCTGCTCTAAAATAAAATAAATTTATGTTATCCAGCAGCAGTGCTGTTTTAATACTTATTACCAAATAATGAGGATCTAAGGCTACCAGAGCTGAAGGGAGCTTGTTGAGCCTACCCAGCCAGTATATATATACATATAACTAGACCAACAATCAACTGTTGTAGCCTTTATGCCTAAATACAAGACTACAACTTATCAGTATAGCTGCTAAGCCAAACTAAGCTGCAATTTCGATCTTTGCATTTTATAGTGTCTCCCAAACCACACCTTTAAAATCTGATTGGTCTGATTTAATCTTGAATCTGATGGATCTTGGGTATTGGACCAATCCTATACCCCCCCTAGATCTGATTGGTCCAATACCCAAGATCCAATCGATATTCAAGATTTAAATTAGACCAATCAGATTTTAAAGGTGTGTTATGGGAGACACTATAAAATGCAAGATATCTGAATTGCAGTCTAGTGTTGGATTAGCTGCTGTACTGATAAGTTGGAGTTAGGCATAAGGGCTACAAAAGATAGCTGTTAGACTAGTATACAACCTGGCTGGGTAGGCTCCATGAGCTACCTTCAGCCCAGGTGAGCTTAGATCCTCTGTATTGGTGGTGTTTTTGGGATTGGACCAATCAGATTCAGGTGGGGTATAGGATTGGTCCAATATCCAAGATCCAATCAGATTCAAGATTTAAATCAGACAATCAGATTTAAAGGTGTGTTGGGAGACACTATAAAATGCAAGAGATCGAAATTGCAGTTAGTTTGGTTAGCAGCTATACTGATAAGTTTGAGTGTTGTATTTAGGCATAAAGGCTACAACAGTGACTGTTGGTTTAGTATATCTGGCTGGGTAGCTCAACGAGCTCCCTTCAGCTTGGTGATCCTTAGATCCTCGTTCTAAAGGGCAGTCCACCCCCAAAACTAAAATTTAACCTACTACTGGCTCACTGTGTAGTGTTCAAAAATCCTCACCTTACCCCTCTGCTCCAACGGTTCTCCTGTAATGTTCTTCAAAGTCCCAGAAATTAAAGCGTAGGAGCATTTCGGTGTAATTTTTTTCCGCCTCTAACATTCCTTGTGTGAGGTTCTATGAGGGCAAAGCATGCTCAGTAATCACTATGAGGCAGCATTGAAAGAGGGAATTTCCCATCATGCAAATCACTGTCTCTATTCTAGTTATAGCAAAAACTACACCTAGCAGAAGATATTTCAGATTGGATATCTAAAGATAACATTTTTTTTCAGTATTGATGTCCTTTTATACCTAAACCTTAAAGGAAATGTGCAGAAAGTGCTTGCAATAAACTTTCATTTTTGTTGCAAACATTTGAAAGGTCTTTTTACTTATGTGCGTCCTGCCACGTGAATGGCGGCAACTAAGAGTTACTAGTCACATTGCATAGTAACTCTTTAGTTGTCGCCATTCCATGGATTACCAACCATTCAATCTCGTGTAGTGAGGGGTCCGAGTTGGGTTTTCCTGGCTATGCAGTGCTCTGGGGCAATAGAGAAATAATTTCCTGCTCAGCGCAGCACAGGAATAAACTGTGATTTTGCATTTCTAAGCATATTTCTATTTTATATAATTCTATTTGTAAGTGGATATATAATTAGTGGATCCGATCATCTCATATTGGGGGATGCTATAATAAATGTAAGTAGCAGGGCTGCACTAATTACAACTGGTTGTATTTACACTGCATGTTTTCAATATACAACCCTATCTTATACATTCCTATCTGCTTTTCTGCTGTTTGAGAGTGCTTGTCAGGGGAATGGTGAAAGTAGCAGTGAACTACATAGGCACTTGGGTTAGTTACTTTCTGCAGGCTATTTAGCCAAAGGAAAGCAATTACAGCTATGTAACAAAATCACTATTTTTATCTGTTTTATCAACATATATGTGCAGTTTATAGACTACTACACAACAACACCATAGATATGATCCCAGGAGCTTCACAACATTCATTTCTGCAGCCTGACTTAAATAACCAGCATCTGCTTGCAAAATTCAACCTAAACACAAAGGCAAGACCTGCTAGTTCAACTGCTGATTAGAAAACTGAGCTGCTTAAAGATTTCATGCTGTTTTATAGTGTCTCATAAACACCACCCCAAAATCTGATTGGTCTAGATACAATCTTAATCTGATTGGATCTTGGATGTTTGACCAATCAGATATGGGGGTGGGTATAAGAGTCACTACAAATAGTGAACGTTTAGCAAGGAGAGCATAGTTTCAGTTTTGCATTTCATCTGAGAGTTATAGCTTTGTTCTGAGGATGCACTGGGATATAAGCTTATTGAGTGAATCTGGCTGGGTAGCTTGAATGGGCAGCCCTTAGTTCAGATGGCTCTCAATTTTAGTTCAGTGCATAAGATTAGAAAAAAATCCAGTAAAAGTATGATTGTTATACCACTAAATACTCAACAGGAGGTCTGAGTAACAGAGCTATTGATGTGCTGGAATATCTGGTTCCAATATTTTACTAGTAATAACCTCCAGTAATTGAACAGAATGAGATGATTGCAAAACCAGTCTAGAGAGCACAGTGGTAATTAAAGGGTTATCAGAAACACTGCAGCAAAGCTGAGTCTGAATAAATTCAAGTGTAAAAGTAACCAGTCTGCAATAAATGCAGCTCTGCTTGTAACAACTGTTGTGTCTTACTATAGAGCAAACGCAGTGATCAGCACTCCATTCCAAGCAAGGAAATGCCTGGACGGCATTCAAAAGTTTCAGACCTGTGAGTGCCTTCGTATTTCTGTGTGTATATATATATATATATATAAACCTGTGAGTGCCTTGTATTTCTCTGTGGTGTGTGTATATATATATATATATATATAATATATATATAATGCCATTGAAAAACTATTTCAGATCATGTAGTTCTGATGACTATAGAAGAAGGGAATGGGTTAATGTAAAATCCAGATCCCAGGTGGCACTTGCAAATCAGTTGCTTAGATCTGCATGTTTAATTAATAAATGGAGAAAGGGCTATTTTAACATTATGCAAAACCCTTCTGATTGGTGGACATATCTCCATAGTACAAGCACACTGCACACTATAGGAAGAGAGAAATCATTTGCTACACCCAAAGAAGCACAAAAATGAAAAAACTTGATACGTTCCAAAAAAATAATGAAAGTGTATGGCAAAGTACACAGGATAGCGTTCCCTACACCACAGCAAAAAATAGTTTTGGGGGTGGAAATGCCCTTTAAAGATTCAGAGGGAGGAACTGTCAATCAAAGTGAATGGCAGTATAGTCATGCCCTCCTACTGCTGTGAATTACCATATCCACGGTCCTCCCTATGAGAAAATTACCATATCCTCTAACTATAAAAACAGTACAGACAGCTGCCACTATGCTAAAGGTTCGTACACACATGCGATTGCAGGTACCGACCTGTGATGCACCATATGTATGAATGGCCGTTTTGGATGATAAATCGTGCAAAACGGCTGTTCGGTCAGGGATTGCCCAACCGCCCGAGCAGGACACACGTGTACTTGCAAATCAAGGAGAAATTTCGAAGACGTCTCTACTAGTACCACTTTATAATTATTAATAAAGTCAATTAATCTTCAATAAATACTGAGTGAAATTCTCAAACTCGGTAATCAAAGAAAAAACTTTTAATCCCATCCTCCCCCCACCCATGTAAAAGCCATAAATGAAAGTTATATGGTAACAACCGTTGTTTATACAGAGCTGACAGATTAATTTTGTATGTGCCTTATGGAGGCAGCCATTGATCACCTGATCATCTGACCGCTGCCTTGGTTTAGGATTGGAGCATGCTCACTGCTGTCTTTTCTGCTGGGAAATTCTAATTAACATACCAGAAATGCAAAATTAAATTATAATTCCCCAGAAGTCTCTTTTCCCTTATTTGCATAATGAGCAAGGGAGTTGTGGGGAAAACTCTCCCTAACTCACTTGACTCCTCGTAAATCTTATTTTTCAAAGCCCAGAATGAATAAAAGCTATATGTTTACACATGAATACTAAATATATATATAGGCAGTGGTATGCAATATATTTGATTGATTTTATAAATATATATATAAAGGAATTTGACCAGAAAAAAAAGAAAATCAGTTTTCTAGTTCATTAATGAAAAAAATGTAAGATATAAATATTTTTTGATAGGGCCTGCTCTAAAATAACATAAATTTATGTTATCCAGCAGCAGTGCTGTTTTAATACTTATTACCAAATAATGAGGATCTTAAGGCTCACCAGAGCTGAAGGGAGCTTGTTGAGCCTACCCAGCCAGATATATATATACATATATACTAGACCAACAATCAACTGTTGTAGCCTTTATGCCTAAATACAAGACTACAACTTATCAGTATAGCTGCTAAGCCAAACTAAGCTGCAATTTCGATCTCCTTGCATTTTATAGTGTCTCCCAAACACACCTTTAAAATCTGATTGGCTGATTTAATCTTGAATCTGATTGGGTATTGGACCAATCCTATACCACCCCTAGATCTGATTGGTCCAATACCCAAATCCAATCAGATTCAAGATTTAAATTAGACCAATCAGATTTTAAAGGTGTTTATGGGACACTATAAAGAGATATCTGAATTGCAGTCTAGTGTTGGATTAGCTGCTGTACTGATAAGTTGTAGTTAGGCATAAGGGCTACAAAGAAATCGCTTGTTTAGACTAGTATACACCTGGCTGGGTAGGCTCCATGAACTACCTTCAGC
This sequence comes from Hymenochirus boettgeri, assembly GCA_019447015.1. NCBI lineage: Eukaryota > Metazoa > Chordata > Amphibia > Anura > Pipidae > Hymenochirus > Hymenochirus boettgeri. Next base: position 86,264,843 of record CM033470.1, on the reverse strand, counting down.
CCAGGTGAGCCTTAGATCCTCTGTATTTGGTGGTGTTTTTGGGTATTGGACCAATCAGATTTAGGGTGGGGTATAGGATTGGTCCAATATCCAAGATCCAATCAGATTCATGATTATATCATGGGGGACTGAAAAACATAGGTACTGTTGTACCTGAGTCAACAGTACAGTAACCAATGACATATCCTCTGCATCTTTATATCATTATGTGATGTCAAATTGACTAAAGATTTCTATACCTCCTGGATTTCCTGTAGGTCTGGCTTGGGGGGTCTTAAAGGGGAACTGTGGTCTTCCATTTTGTATGTGCCTTATGGAGGCAGCCATTGATCACCTGATCATCTGACCGTGCCTTGGTTTAGGGTTGGAGCATGCTCACTGTGTCTTTTCTGCTGGGAAATTCTAAATTAACATACCAGAAATGCAAAATTAAATTATAATTCCCCAGAAGTCTCTTTTCCCTTATTTGCATAATGAGCAAGGGAGTTGTGGGGAAAACTCTCCCTAACTCGCTTGACTCCTTGTAAATCTTATTTTTCAAAGCCCAGAATGAATAAAAGCTATATGTTTACACATGAATACTAAATATTATATAGGCAGTGGATGCAATATATTTGATTGATTTTATAATATATATATAAAGGAATTTGACCAGAAAAAAAAGAAAATCAGTTTTCTAGTTCATTAATTAAAAAAATGTAAGATATAATATTTTTTGATAGGGCCTGCTCTAAAATACATAAATTTATGTTATCCACAGCAGTGCTGTTTAATACTTATCCAAATAATGAGGACTAAGGCTCACCAGAGCTGAAGGGAGCTGGTTGAGCCTACCCAGCCAGATATTATATACATATATACTAGACCAACAATCAACTGTTGTAGCCTTTATGCCTAAATACAAGACTACAACTATCAGTATAGCTGCTAGCCAAGCCAAACTAAGCTGCAATTTCGATCTCTTGCATTTTTAGTGTCTCCCAAACACACCTTTAAAATCTGATTGGCTGATTTAAATCTTGAATCTGATTGGGTATTGGACACATCCTATACCCCCCCTAGATCTGATTGGTCCAATCCCAAGATCCAATCAGATTCAAGATTTAAATTAGACCAATCAGATTTAAAGGTGTTATGGGAGACACTATAAAATGCAAGATATCTGAATTGCAGTCTAGTGTTGGATTAGCTGCTGTACTGATAAGTTGATTAGGCATAAGGGCTACAAAAGAGGCTGTTAGACTAGTATACACCTGGCTGGGTAGGCTCCATGAACTACCTTCAGCCCAGGTGAGCCTTAGATCCTCTGTATTTGGTGGTGTTTTTGGTATTGGACCATCAGATTCAGGGTGGGGTATAGGATTGGTCCAATATCCAAGATCCAATCAGATTCAAGATTTAAATCAGACCAATCAGATTTTAAAGGTGTGTTTGGGAGACACTATAAAATGCAAGAGATCGAATTGCA